>CM061749.1:274505778-275105778 GCA_030979885.1 Lolium multiflorum | reverse complement strand
CACATACATATCATGATGAGTATAGTGAGATTTAATTGGGCATTACGACAAAGTACATAGACCGCCATCCAACCGCATCTATGCCTAAAAAGTCCACCTTCAGGTTATCATCCGAACCCCCTCCAGTATTAAGTTGCAAAGCAACAGACAATTGCATTAAGTATGGTGCGTAATGTAATCAACAACTACATCCTTAGACATAGCATCAATGTTTTATCCCTAGTGGCAACAGCACAACACAACCTTAGAACTTTCTGTCACTGTCCCAGGTGTCAATGCAGGCATGAACCCACTATCGAGCATAAGTACTCCCTCTTGGAGTTAAAAGCATCTACTTGGCCAGAGCATCTACTAGTAACGGAGAGCATGCAAGATCATAAACAACACTTAAGCATAACTTTGATAATCAACATAACAAGTATTCTCTATTCATCGGATCCCAACAAACGCAACATATAGAATTACATATAGATGATCTTGATCATGATAGGCAACTCACAAGATCCGACAATGATAGCACAATGGGGAGAAGACAACCATCTAGCTACTGCTATGGACCCATAGTCCAGGGGTAGACTACTCACTCATCACTCCGGAGGCGACCATGGCGGTGTAGAGTCCTCCGGGAGATGATTCCCCTCTCCGGCAGGGTGCCGGAGGCGATCTCCTGATCCCCCGAGATGGGATCGGCGGTGACGGCGTCTCGGAAGGTTTTCCGTATCGTGGCTCTCCCGAGGTTTCGCGACGAGGCTTTAAGTAGGCGGAAGGGCAAGTCGAGAGGGCGCACAGGGCCCCGATGACAGGCGGCGCGGCCAAGGGGGGCCGCGCCGCCCTAGGGTTTGGCTCCCCGTGGCCCCACTTCGTTTCGTCTTCTTCTGGAAGCTTCGTGAGAAAATAGGCCCCTGGGCTTTTATTTCGTCCAATTCCGAGAATATTTCTTTACTAGGATTTCTGAAACCAACAGCAAAAAACAGCAACCGGCACTTCGGCATCTTGTTAATAGGTTAGTTCCAGAAAATGCACGAATATGACATAAAGTGTGCATAAAACATGTAGATAACATCAATAATGTGGCATGGAACACAAGAAATTATCGATACGTTGGAGACGTATCAGCATCCCCAAGCTTAGTTCTGCTCGTCCCGAGCAGGTAAAACGATAACAAAGATAATTTCTGGAGTGACATGCCATCATAAACTTGATCATACTATTTGTAAAGCATATGTAGAGAATGCAGCGATCAAAACAATGTGTATGACATGAGTAAACAAGTGAATCATAAAGCAAAGACTTTTCATGAATAGCACTTCAAGACAAGCATCAATAAGTCTTGCATAAGAGTTAACTCATAAAGCAATAATTCAAAGTAAAGGTATTGAAACAACACAAAAGAAGATTAAGTTTCAGCGGTTGCTTTCAACTTGTAACATGTATATCTCATGGATAGTTGTCAATGCAAAGCAATATAACAAATGCAATATGCAAATATGTAAGAATCAATGCACAGTTCACACAAGTGTTTGCTTCTTGAGATGGAGAGAAATAGGTGAACTGACTCAACATTGAAAGTAAAAGAATGGTCCTTCAAAGGGGAAAGCATCGATTGCTATATTTGTGCTAGAGCTTTTATTTTGAAAACATGAAACAATTTTGTCAACGGTAGTAATAAAGCATATGCATCATGTAAATTATATCTTATAAGTTGCAAGCCTCATGCATAGTGTACTAATAGTGCCCGCACCTTGTCCTAATTAGCTTGGACTACCGGATCATCACAATGCACATGTTTTAACCAAGTGTCACAAAAGGGTACCTCTATGCCGCCTGTACAAAGGTCTAAGGAGAAAGCTCGCATTGGATTTCTCGCTATTGATTATTCTCAACTTAGACATCCATACCGGGACAACATAGACAACAGATAATGGACTCCTCTTTTATGCATAAGCATGTAACAACAATTAATAATTTTCTCATTTGAGATTGAGGATATATGTCCAAAACTGAAACTTCCACCATGGATCATGGCTTTAGTTAGCGGCCCAATGTTCTTCTCTAACAATATGCATGCTTAACCATAAGGTGGTAGATCGCTCTTACTTCAGACAAGACGAACATGCATAGCAACTCACATGAAATTCAACAATGAATAGTTGATGGCGTCCCAGTGAACATGGTTATCGCACAACAAGCAACTTAATAAGAGATAAAGTGCATAAGTACATATTCAATACCACAATAGTTTTTAAGCTATTTGTCCCATGAGCTATATATTGCAAAGGTGAATGATGGAATTTTAAAGGTAGCACTCAAGCAATTTACTTTGGAATGGCAGAAAATACCATGTAGTAGGTAGGTATGGTGGACACAAATGGCATAGTGTTGTTTGGCTCAGGATTTGGATGCATGAGAAGTATTCCCTCTCGATACAAGGTTTAGGCTAGCAAGGTTGTTTGAAGCAAACACAAGCACGAACTAGTACAGCAAAACTCACATAAAAGACATATTACAAGCATTATAAAATTATACATCGTCTTCCTTGTTGTTCAAACATCTTACTAGAAAATATCTAGACTCTAGAGAAACCACTCATGCAAACCAAATTTTAACAAGCTCTATGTATTTCTTCACTAATAAGTGTAAGGTATATGATGCAAGAGCTTAAACATGAGCACAACAATTGCCAAGTATCACATTACCGAAGACATTTATAGCAATTACTACATGTATCATTTTCCAATTCCAACCATATAACAATTTAACGAAGGGGAAACTTCGCCATGAATATTATGAGCTAAGAACACATGTGTTCATATGAACCAGCGGAGCGTGTCTCTCTCCCACACAAGCATGATGTAATCCAATTTATTCAAACAAAAACAAAAACAAAAGCACACAGACGCTCCAAGAAAAAGCACATAAGATGTTATGGAATAAAAATATAGTTTCAAGAGAAGGAACCTGATAATTTATCGATGAAGAAGGGGATGCCTTGGGCATCCCCTTAGACGCTTGAATCTTCTTGATATATGCAGGGATGAACCACCGGGCATCCCCAAGCTTAGACTTTTCACTCTTCTTGATCGTAGTATATCATCCTCCTCTCTTGACCCTTGAAAACTTTCTCCACACCAAACTCGAAACAACTCATTAGAGGGTTAGTGCACAATAAAAATTAACATGTTCAGAGGTGACACAATCATTCTTAATACTTCTGGACATTGCATAAAGCTACTGGACATTAATGGATCAAAGAAATTCATCCAACATAGCAAAAGAGGCAATGCGAAATAAAAGGCAGAATCTGTCAAAACAGAACAGTCCGTAAAGATGGATTTTATTAGGCCACCAGACTTGCTCAAACGAAAATGCTCAAACTGAATGAAAGTTGCGTACATATCTGAGGATCACTCACGTAAATTGGCATAATTTTCTGAGTTACCTACAGAGAATTAGGCAGATTCGTGACAGCAAAGAAATCTGTGCGCAGTAATCCAAATCTAGTACTTACTTTACTATCAAAGACTTTACTTGGCACAACAAAACACAAAACTAAGATAAGGAGAGGTTGCTACAGTAGTAAACAACTTCCAAGACACAAATATAAAACAAAGTACTGTAGCAAAATAACACATGGGTTATCTCCCAAGAAGTTCTTTCTTTTTAGCCATTAAGATGGGCTCAGCAGTTTTAATGATGCACTCGCAAGAAATAGTATTTGAAGCAAAAGAGAGCATCAAGAGGCAAATTCAAAACACATTTAAATCTAACATGCTTCCTATGCATAGGAATCTTGTAAATAAACAAGTTCATGAAGAGCAAAGTAACAAGCATAGGAAGATAAAACAAGTGTAGCTTCAAAAATTTCAGCACATAGAGAGGCATTTTAGTAACATGAAAATTTCTACAACCATATTTTCCTCTCTCATAATAACTTTCAGTAGCAACATGAGCAAACTCAACAATATAACTATCACATAAAGCATTCTTATCATGAGTCTCATGCATAAAATTATTACTCTCCACATAAGCATAATCAATTTTATTAGTTGTAGTGGGAGCAAATTCAACAAAGTAGCTATCATTATTATTCTCATCAAGTGTAGGAGGCATAGTATAATCACAACAAAATTTACTCTCCATAGTAGGTGGCGCCAAAAGACCACTATTATAATCATCACAAATAGGAGGCAAAGTATCATCAAAGAAAATTTTCTCCTCAATGCTTGGGGGACTAAAAATATCATGAAAACCAGCTTCCCCAAGCTTAGAACTTTCTATATCATTATCAACAATGGTGTTCAAAGCGTTCATACTAATATTACTACCAGCATGCAAATAAGATTTCATAGGTTTTTTAATTTTCGCATCAAACAATCCATGTTTTAAATCAGGAAATAGAATAAGAAGCTCACTCTTGTACATTATGCCAAACTAGTGTAAACAAGAAACAACAAGATGCAATTGCAGGATCTAAAGGAAATAGCTTTGAGCACACACACAACGGCGCCGGAAAAATACTTTACCTGGGACCGTAGTATGAGTGCCTTTTTACCTTTCCTCCCCGGCAACGGCGCCAGAAAATATGCTTGATGGCGTGTATTTCACACGTTCGTTGGGCAACCCCAAGGGGAAGGTATGATGAGCACAGCAGCAAGTTTTCCTCAGAAAGAAACCAAGGTTTATCGAACCAGGAGGAGCCAAGAAGCACGTTGAAGGTTGATGGCGGCGGGATGTAGTGCGGCGCAACACCAGAGATTCCGCGCCAACGTGGAACCTGCACAACACAACCAAAGTACTTTGCCCCAACGAAACAGTGAGGTTGTCAATCTCACCGGCTTGCTGTAACAAAGGATTAACCGTATTGTGTGGAAGATGATTGTTTGCAGAGAAAACAAGTAAAACAAGTATTGGAGATTGTATTTCAGAAAGAGAATTGGACCGGGGTCCACAGTTCACTAGAGGTGTCTCTCCCATAAGACGAACAACATGTTGGGTGAACAAATTACAGTTGGGCAATTGACAAATAAAGAGAGCATGACAATGCACATACATATCATGATGAGTATAGTGAGATTTAATTGGGCATTACGACAAAGTACATAGACCGCCATCCAACCGCATCTATGCCTAAAAAGTCCACCTTCAGGTTATCATCCGAACCCCCTCCAGTATTAAGTTGCAAAGCAACAGACAATTGCATTAAGTATGGTGCGTAATGTAATCAACAACTACATCCTTAGACATAGCATCAATGTTTTATCCCTAGTGGCAACAGCACAACACAACCTTAGAACTTTCTGTCACTGTCCCAGATGCATGAACCCACTATCGAGCATAAGTACTCCCTCTTGGAGTTAAAAGCATCTACTTGGCCAGAGCATCTACTAGTAACGGAGAGCATGCAAGATCATAAACAACACTTAAGCATAACTTTGATAATCAACATAACAAGTATTCTCTATTCATCGGATCCCAACAAACGCAACATATAGAATTACATATAGATGATCTTGATCATGATAGGCAGCTCACAAGATCCGACAATGATAGCACAATGGGGAGAAGCAACCATCTAGCTACTGCTATGGACCCATAGTCCAGGGGTAGACTACTCACTCATCACTCCGGAGGCGACCATGGCGGTGTAGAGTCCTCCGGAGATGATTCTCCGGCAGGGTGCCGGAGGCGATCTCCTGGATCCCCCGAGATGGGATCGGCGGTGACGGCGTCTCTGGAAGGTTTTCCGTATCGTGGCTCTCGACTGGAGGTTTCGTCACGGAGGCTTTAAGTAGGCGGAAGGGCAAGTCGAGAGGGCACGGGGCCCTGATGACAGGGCGGCGCGGCCAAGGGGGGGCCGCGCCGCCCTAGGGTTTGGCTCCCTTGTGGCCCCACTTCGTTTCTTCTTCGGTCTTCTGGAAGCTTCGTGAGAAAATAGGCCCCTGGGCTTTTATTTCGTCCAATTCCGAGAATATTTCTTTACTAGGATTTCTGAAACCAAAAACAGAGAAAGGAACGGCACTTCGGCATCTTGTTAATAGGTTAGTTCCAGAAAATGCACGAATATGACATAAAGTGTGCATAAAACATGTAGATAACATCAATAATGTGGCATGGAACACAAGAAATTATCGATACGTTGGAGACGTATCAGTGAGGGACTATGCGAAGAACCTCACACGTAGTTCATCTGATGTTGAGATCGTCCCCAGCTGCGCCAAATATCGGCTCACATGCTCGATTGAGCTGGAGCCATCTGACGCACTAAACTTGGAGAATTCAGGAAGCCGATATTTGGGTGGTAGTGGGATCAAATCGTACTCGTTGGGGTACGGCTTGGAATAGCCGATTGCCCTCCTTTTCGGCACCATGCCGAACTGGTCTCTCAAGATTGTACTGATTTGATCCGCGGTGCTGGCTGCATGAGTCGCAATCTGAAGATTCGCTGGAGTGGCATACTTAGCCAGCCACGCTTGCTTTTCAAGCTCTGAGCCAACTGCAGGAGTTGAGCTCTGGAGGTTCGTCGGAGTGGCATACTTAGCTAGCCACGTCTGCTTCTCAAGATCTGTTCCAAGTTCCTCCGCTGTTCTAGAAGTCCCTGCGTTGCGCTTGGTTCGTGAGTACCCAGTTACTGCAGTCTGGCGCGTATGTGCACGTGTATCCGTGAGGGATCTCCTTAGGCGCCTCATATAAAAACTGGTAATCACTAGGGTCACCACTGATCTTGTATACGACGTATGCTGGTGAACTCGACACTTCTGGTGCTGCCAACGCAAACGGCAGCGGTGGTTGGGACTTGAGTGGTATCTCTCCTTGGTGAGTCCCTAGAGCTGGTCCTGACGAAGAATACTGATGGCTCATGATTTCCTGGATCACCCGAAGGGCGACACGCTCCAAAGTGTTCACCAGGCTCTCGAATGGCGGTGCAGCGAATGAGCTACCATGAAATTAATCTCCCGACGCAGAGACCTGGTGCGTTCTTCGAAGGGGTAGACAGGTCCACTCCATCGAGCGCCAGGTGAGAACCCTTTCCACCCGATGCCGTGTGAGCGGGTTCTCTGGAAAGAGCCGATGAGGTCGGCTTCGAGGATAGCTTTGACCTCGTCATACTTCTTCTTGAGCTCCTCGTCAGATCTTCGTACTGACCGGAGTACCTTCCGCCATCTCGATGTAGATGGCGATGCTTGATGTCGAAGATTGTCCCACCGGGCGTGCCAGAATGTGTTGCGGTCAGAAACCCACCGGCGGGCAGCGACGGCAACACAAGAGAGCCGGAGGCTCCCAGACTGCGGCTGGCCCTGGTCCCTCGAGCGACGCCCGCAAAGCCTCGGCACGCACGTCCGATGCTGGTGCAAGGGCGTGCCACCTGACCTATACCTTGCCAGGAAGGTGATGGATTTTCTTCGCTTAGCTTCCTGCATGGCATACACGTAAACATTAAATACGAGCCTCGATCGGCTCTCAGGTTGAATCGGCTCAAGGAGCCGATCCACCCATGATCCGTATGAGGTATACAATCACATGGTGGTCCTGCTTGATCAATATAAAGCTAAAACGACCTACGACGATTTAGGGTTTTCACCACATAATCGGACTATCCTACGCGTGATTGAGCCTGGCAGCCACGCACGGTGATAATAAACCGACCCTAGATAAGGCCTAAAAACCAACGTGAAGTTGATCCCCGGAATATCTCATCTAGGGCTAGCAAACTACACCCTACGTGCTACTGGATCCTTCAACCCGTTTGCAAGGCCTAACTATGCAGATGTTAAACTAATCCTTGAATAACAAGGAGCAATCATAACGGATCGGATCTACTAAATAATGATCAAGCGAGGTGCCACCCTTACACCTAAGATAGGCGTAAGGGCGGCTAGACGTCTAAGGGTTGCATGGATGAAAGCATGTAACACGACGAAACAATGCTAACCCTAACACATCTATGATAACTACGTTGCTCGCCATCAACAAGGCTTCAGCACGAGCAACGCATGAACGAATAAATGTAGCCTAGATCGCAAGATGCGATCTAGGCAGCATGATGCTTACCCGGAAGAAACCCTCGAAACAAGGGGTGGCGATGCGCCTAGATTGGTTTGTGATGAACGTGATTGTTGTTTATTTCAAACCCTAGATACATATTTATAGTCCGTAGACTTTCTAACGTGGGAGTAATCCCCACCGTGCACGAGCCAAATTCTATCTAACTGACACGTATCCTACTATATTTACAGATACACGGGCAAACTAGCCCAAACTTTGTATACAAGGCCGATTCATGTATTTCTTCCAGGTATATTCTTCAAGCCCACCTTAATCGTGGCCCACCTCTGATCCGGTCAAATTCTGGTGATAACACATAGCAGTTGGTGTTTCCTCACATGCCCATATTCCCAAGTGGCACCAAGCATACAACTCCTCCTAATGGCCATATTCTACCAATTGATAAGCTCATGAATTGTATTGTCTAGATCAGGCTGCAGAACCTCACATTTCGACTTCTCATCCGCCTCTTTGCAAAGCTGCAATTGCGGGCACTCATGCTCCTAGGGTTTAGGATTTAGGGCATCTCAATCTCAGCTAAGCAAAGCCAAACAAGGCATCGTTCCATATCAGAACCTAGTGCGAGGATATCATACAACTTCTCCGCCTTATAACACTTGATTTGCTCCACATTGCCACTGCCGACACCCACCACAACCATTAAAAACGTGAGTGTCAGGTGATTGGAAATAAAAAAAAAGTAATACATAACAAAGTAGAGCTGAGATTTACCAGAGGTGGTGCCATATGAGGGCGATGAACTTTGCATCTCGTTCTCTGACGGAAACCCCCTGAGAAAATTCACAAAAAAAACACAAGCACACCAGTCAGGCATAAAGGAAAATATGCATGACTCTGAACCAATGAAGCATGAAAGTATACAATTAAGAATTTGTACCTCCTATGAAGAAGGGTCCATCGGCGCATGGTAATATTATCCCTGGCTGTGAAATAGTTGGCTCAGTGCTCCCTTAAATGTTCTGCATGTCCCACAGAGAAGTCATGCCTGCACCAAAATGAAGGCAATTTATACAACAACGGTTAGTGCATTCAAAATGTTGAAATCGGAAGAAATTCAATTTCATCTATGCAATGTAAAGCTGGACACACAAACACATATGCAGTATTGAAACAACAAGTCTTTCATTGTTTATATATGCAAGGGGTAGCTGGAGATAGGAAACACCAAGGATAGAAAATACATGAGCTTCCTTGTCATGTGCTTGTCTCCTTCAGCGGAGGGCGGTGGAGAGCAACGGCGCATACTCCTTGTTGTGTTCTTCTGACAACACGCTTTGATGGTAGTGTCACCCTCTCTAACATCATCATGAAGCCATCCGAGCCAGGTCCCCACATGGTGAATCGCGGCATGTCTCCTAGGCTCGGTATACTCACATTCCTCTTTGGTGAATCAGGATCTTCAGTCCTCTGTTTGTTACTCTTGATAATGTTAGACTGACCTTTGCAAAACATACTGATAGTTTGTATAACCAAAATAAAAATCAGGTGGGAAAAGAAGGCGTGGCTATGGCTTGGATGGGCAAGTGTTGTGGGCTTTCAATAACATATGCATATGGGATGATAGGATATAGCACATAGCACAGAGTAATTAGTGTAGGGATACATTGCATAGAAAATAAAAAATTTACTACCGCGAGAACGCAAACCAAGCCAAGATGCAATCTAGAAGATGGGAGCAACGAGGAGATGATCGAGACTCACCCTTGAAGAATTACAAAGCCTACAAGATGAGGCTCTTGTTGCTGCGGTAGACGATCACTTGCCGCTTGCAAAAGCGCGTAGAAGATCTTGATCACGGTGCCACGATCGGGCAGCACCTCCGTACTCGGTCACACGTTCGGTGTTGATGAAGACGACGTCCTTCTCCCCATTCCAGCGGGCAGCGGAAGTAGTAGCTCCTCCTTGACTCCGGCAGCACGACGGCGTGGTGGCGGTGGTGATGGAGAACTCCGGCGGAGCTTCGCTAAGCGTGCGGGAGAGGTGGAGGAGGTGGGGCGGCTAGGGTTTGGGAGGGGGTGGCCGGCCTCCTGGGGTGCGGCCAAGGTGGTGGTCTTGTGGTGGCCGGCCCCCTCCCCTATGCCCCTCATTATATAGGTGGAACCCCAAGTGTTGGAATACAAGTCTTCGAATAAGACCCAACCCAAAACCTTCCATGTAGTAGGGAAACCTACCCAAGGTGGGACTCCCACCCAAGTGGGATTCCCACCCTTCCATGAAGGTGGCCGGCCCCCTTGGTGGAGTCCACCTTGGACTCCCCCTTAGGGTTGGCCGGCCATGGGAGGTGGAGTCCCTCCGGGACTCCTCCTTCCTTAGTGATTTCTTCCGGACTTTTCTAGAACCTTCTAGAACCTTCCATAAATGCACCGGATCATTTCCAAACTTGGAATATGACTTCCTATATATGAATCTTATTCTCCGGACCATTCCGGAACTCCTCGTGATGCCCGGGATCTCATCCGAGACTTCGAACAATACTTCGAACTCCATTCCATATTCAAGTTATACTATTTCAACATCAAACCTGCGGTGACCCAGCATACCACTGCATGTTGTAGTATACAAGTCGTTGATATGATCTTTGCGAAGGGACTTCTTCACAATTTGCCATATCCCTCAGAGTGGTACAACAGAAACATTGCAGGTCATAACACTCCATACTTTATTACAAACATTGTCTTAACAAGTTGGTATTCTCACAGGTCCTATGAGAACACCCTAAGATACTACTTAAGTACGATTACAACTCATAACAATATAAAAGAGAGCTCAACAACTTATTTAGGTAAGTTCTACGTTGCTCGGCTCTATGATGCTAGGGTATGTCACTACTCCTCCACCTCCGTGTCATCTGGTCCGTAGACTATCCCATAGTCTACGCCTTCCACTCCGCCGGTAAGATCAGGTTCTTCGTAGACCAGCTCGTAGCTTCCTTCTGGTGCTCCATCGTTGATGGCCTCCACTTCCGGATCACAGTCTAGCAAGGGTGTCGAAAGAAAGTGAGTACAGAGGTACTCAGCAAGTTCTAAAAGAATAAAAAGGTGTTTGATGCACTAGCTACGACCATTGATCAGGAAATCGCCGGTCAATGCATGTTTTGCAATCATTTCTTCAAAAGGTTGCTTTTATTATGAAAACTATGCCCGTCAGTCTTCACAGGTTGACCAGAACTTCGTGGAGTTCCTTTCCTGCCGCGTTCGCTCCCTCCCGAACAGGAGTGACAGCCACAATTTGATACACTCTGCAGAGGTGCGTTACTTTTCCCACAAGAGATCTCACCCTTTTTGCCATCCGCAGGGACTTGCCCCCGTTCACACTTCCTTTGGTGTGAGGCCAGGTATAAAGATCCAAGCCCACACCGCCTTCTCCGCGACTGCAAACCCACCCTTTTGTCCAACCGTACACCTCCAGTAGACTTCCCCCGATAATACGGCTTTACTCATGGTGTACTCCGGACAATCCTTCATAGATGGTAGAGATTAACATCACTAATGGATGGGGATTTAAAAGGATTTCCCAACCTATTGCGGCAGTGCCTCCAACACCCCACCGTCTCTACCAATCCGTTGGCGTGCAGAAGGGAAAAGATACGGCTGGCTTCCCCAGAGCCATTATAGATCTCATGGTCAACGCGGTTTGTACGGCGCTAGAATCACTGGACGGCATTGGTAATTTAATCCTAGGGTGATATAACCCATTGCAATGGAACCTCCACCATATCAACACATACCATGGTTCCATTGCCAGCCACATAGTCATATTCATAGTTGGAAAATAACATTTCATTTGCGATGCAGGAATGATAAGTATATAGCTTTGCATCAAAGTAGTAGAAAATAATCAAGTTGACATGAGCAAGGGTGAACTTGCCTGTGGACTGCGAGATAGTGCAGTTCAATGCAGTTGATGGAACCTGGACCTCGGGTTCTGTAAGAAGCATCATTGTCCGGTAAGGACAATGTTATAAAATCCAAATAATGCAATCATGGATGTATTATTTTATGTTGAATCCCTTTTCCCCGTGGAGTTATTACAATTTAGGGTTGTATTAAAATTTATGTCTTTGACGGTAATTTACGATTGATTTAAAAGTATAAACCATTTTAATTCACACAAAGTATAACAATTCAAAGTAAAACTATTTACTTGGTGATTCCTTTAATCATTCCAAAAATAGTTGAAAATTATAGAGTTACCTCTATAGTCTTTGGAATAAAAAGGAATATAGTATTTTTCTGGGAAAATACCCTTTTACAAAAGAAATGACTTGGAATAATAGAATTTCATTTTGAAATGTTTGAAAATAAGTATTTGAACTTATTTGAGATTTTTCCTTGAATTTTAAATACAAGGAAATAATAATTTTAAATTCCAAGTTATTATTTAAATTCTTAAAATTCATAATTTTGAATTTGTTTCATAAATTCCATTTCATATTTTATTCTTGTTAAGATTTATTTTTCATTCATAAATCCAATTTTTATTGGATTTTTAGAGTTGTTTATGATTTATTAAAATTTGCTAAAGTTTTGGTCTATTATTAAATGTAAAAAGACCAAAATACCCCCCTGGACCCATATTGGGCCCAGCCCAATAACTTAAACCCAGGGACGGCCCAATAAGGCTGGCCCCCTTTTGGGTTCGGTGGCGCCGAAGCGGCCCACCTCACTCACTCTCACTCGGCCCTCTCACTCACTCGACCTAACCCTAACCTCTGGCGACCCCGTGGCGATGGTGTCGCCGCCATGGCCGCCGCCGTGCTCCGGCCACCTCCTGGCCTCCCTACCTTCGCCACCTACCTGATCCTGGCCGATCTATCGATCCGCCGCCGCAGCTTTTCCAATCTCTTCCTCTCCTGGCGAATCGCCTCGTTCTGGATCCACTGGAGAATCGCCTCGGCGATTTGGTGGTCTCCGGCGAACTCTCGTCCTCGCCGTCGACGTGCGCGCCCCCGAGACCGACCTGCGGTGCTGCTTGCAGTACTAGTGCCGTCGTCTCCGTGTCGTGCTACTGTGGTGGTGTTCGTGCTCGTCGGTGTAACGCCGGCGCCTACCCTGGACTTGCAGCTGTTAGGGCCGCGCGAGCACTGCCTCGCCATGCCCTAGCCTCTGCTTCCAGGCGCAAGTAAGTGTTACATCTCCACCTTCTCCTCTGTGCGCCTCCCCTTGTTACTGTGCTTCTTCCTCCTCATGCTATTTGTTCTCTGGTGGTCTTGTGATCATCTAGAGCCATGCTATTCCTATGCAACTTGCTTGTGCTTCGGTTAATTGCAAGTTCATGGCCCAATTACCATTTACTGGTACTGGCACATGCTGCTTTGCTTGCTGTTCATGCTGTGCTTGCTTCTCTGCTGCTCCTAGCATGCTCTACACTTGCCATGCCTGTAGTACTTGCTCAAGAGCTAACTATGCTATGCTATGCTTGATTATGACTTGTTGGTGCTTACTGGGCTATCATACTTGCTTGTCTAGGTGTACTTGTGATGCATCTGTGACACTTGTGTGTGTGCCAGTGGTGCCTGTGATATGCTTCAGTGCTTCCTATGCAAGCCAATGATCCATTGGATCATTTCTTGCTTGTTGGCTAACTTCCCTGTGTAACTTGGCTTGCTATGATTGATCCATTTGATCAATCCAATTATCAGTGATAGCTTACTGGTTAATACTGTGGCTAAATGATTCAATTTTTCTTGTGATGCTGATGCCTACTTGTGCTGTTGCTCATCTTAGCTATCTAGACTTGTTCTAGTGGTTATGGATTAAACTGTGTTGCTTAACAGTATGCTGCTGTCAATGCTTAGCATGGATCTGTGATAAATTCATGCTTGGATTACTTAAATTATGATGAACTGCTTATGCAGTGATGATTTAAATGACTTGCTTGTATATGAATTTGCTGTTCATGATTCTTTTACAAGCAATTAAAGTCTGAATCCATTTCTGGATAGTGATGTGATCTATTTGGCTTTCTCTTAATTGGTGCTAAGTGTGATGTGACCTCAGTAGCCTTGCTACTGACTGGTTGCTCACATGGTTGGTTGGATCTTGTTGGCTACTCATCTTTGCTTGCATATTTGGGAATCATATTAAGTATGAATGCCAATATGCTTGCCTGTGAAGAAATCTAGGGTTTCTGATGGTTGCATGCTTAGGATTTTCTGTGTAGTCTTGGCTGCTAATCTTTGCTATCTACTGGTGCTATCTGTGCATGTGATCTTGCTAGTGTGTGCATCTGTGCATGATTTCTAGCTACTGTGCACATGATCTGTATCTGGATGGTTTCTATCTTAGTAGCTTTTGACTGGCAGTAATCCTTGGTGAAAACCAAGTGATGATCTACCCATATGAGCATCTGCTCATCCCATGCTTAGTTCATGCATATGATGGATTAGATCCATTGGATCTCTTCCAGGAACTAGGTATACCTTGTTCCAGCTCCTAGAAAGAAATGCTTTGTTGATGCAGACTTGGGTTTGTGTCACAGCCCTTCACCTCCAGATCTTGGATGATCTTCTCAGGTCACCATGATCTCTGGTGGTTTGAGTGGTTGTGTGTGTTGGTTCTGTTCTTGCTCAAGAACTGGATGAACTGAGCTTGTTCTTGCTTCACCCTTACCTGGTGAATCTTATCTGGTCGACTGGTTATGATTTCTAGGGTTTGTGTCCCTTTTATATGAACCCTGCTTCTATCCTTGCATTGACACACAAGCCTGGCTTGCTTGGTGACTAAGCTGATGCATGGCCTTGCTGTTGCTGCCCAGCACACTTGAGCTGTGTGCTCTCATATGCTGAAACTTGAGCCCCTGGTGGTGCTCAGGTTTGGTCTGCTGCTGCCCTTATCTTGTGTTGTCCCTGGTTTTGGACAAACACAAGTGTGCATGACACTTGGTTCTGTCCAAACTGAATTTATTTGGCTAACACTAATATTCTGGCTAGTGTTGGTTCTTTGTTTTGCAGGTTTTGAAGATGGACATGGCCAGAAGATATTCTCCAAGTCATATAGTCTAGGTTTTAGTTTAGGAGCAATATTGTAATCTTTATTTTCATTTCTGTTTATTATTCATCAATTCTTGTATCAAGAATTTTGTAAAGACAATGTAATTTGTGTTGTGATATCAATAAAGCCCAAGTTTTTGTTTATGAGCTTTTGATTTATGTAATATTTATATTCTGGAATAAACATTGTATTTATGATTCACTTTGAAATTCAAAGTTGTTTGAATTCATAAGTTGTGTTTAAATTATGAATTCCATTTGATATTGTTCAATGCTTATTGTTAAATGTATTAACACTTGTCAAATGAAATCAATTCCCCAAATCAACAAGATACAAAAGAGATCATGTCGAAATTTCCCTAACTCACCTTGCCTAACCCTAAGTGCAAAATGAGAGAGAACCTCGATCCCTCTTAGGTTTAGTTGCAATAAGGCGCGAAAATTTCCCCCGTTTTGCAATGAAATGCACATCCCATTTCTAAATCTACCCTTCGTTGTTCCTATGTTCTGGGTTATTACAGCCTCTCCCCCTTAACAGAAACTTCGTCCCGAAGTTAAGATTGGTACCTGAACATCTCGGGGTAAGACTTCCTGAGTTCTTCTTCTGTCTCCCAAGTAGCTTCTCGCTCAGGATGATGTTGCCATTGCACTTTACAATATTTGATTGCCCTGTTTCTTAACTTCTTCCATTGTACTTCTAAGATCTTTTCAGGCCTTTCCACATAAGTTAAATCAGATTGCAATTCTATTTCCTCATATGTGATAGGATCATCCGGTGCTTTCAAACACTTTCTGAGTTGTGATACATGAAATACATTATGAACTTGACTTAGTTGTGCCGGTAACTCCAACTCAAAAGCTGTTCCTCGATTCTGACTGAGTATCTTAAATGGTCCTATATATCGAGGACTTAACTTTCCTTTCACTCCGAACCTCTTAAGTCCTTTCATTGGGCTAACCTTTAAATATACCATGTCTCCCACTTTCGGTTCCCAATCTCTTCTCTTTAAGTCGGCGTAACTCTTCTGACGACTCTGAGCTATTTTGAGTCTATCCCGGATCACCTCGATGACTTCTTGTCTCTCCTTGATGTAGTCTGGTGTAAATTCCTTGTTTTCTCCGGTTTCAAACCAACAAATTGGTGATCTACACTTCCTTCCGTACAATGCTTCGTACGGTGCCATCTGAATGCTACTCTGATAACTATTGTTATATGAGAACTCCGCTAAAGGTAAATGGTCCTCCCATGAGCCTCCAAAGTTCAGAGCACAAGCTCTAAGCATGTCTTCTAGTATCTGATTGGTTCTTTCGGTTTGTCCTCCGGTTTGTGGATGATATGCTGTACTGAAATCCAACTTGGATCCCAAAGATTCTTGAAGTTGTTTCCAGAATGCTGATGTGAAAATTGAACCTCTATCTGAGACTATCTTCTTTGGTACTCCATGCTTACTCACAATTTCCTTCACATATATATCCACAAGCTTTTCTGCAGTATCTTTTGTGTTTACGGCTATGAAATGAGCACTCTTGGTAAGTCTGTCCACTATTACCCATATCATATCCTTCCTCTTACTAGTCATTGGTAAACCAGTAACAAAATCCATTCCTACTTCATCCCATTTCCATTCCGGTATTTCTAGTGGTTTGAGTAATCCCGCAGGACTCTGATGCTCTGCCTTCACTCGTTGACATGTATGACATTCCGAGACATATTGTGCTATTTCTCTTTTCATGTTGTTCCACCAGAACATCTCCTTCAAATCCATATACATCTTAGTACTTCCCGGATGTATTGAATAAGGGGTTTCATGTGCTTCCTTTAATATGATTGACTTCACTTCTGGATCATCTGGTACACAGATCCTTTTCTGGAAGTATAATGAATCAAAATCCCCTAGATGGAATTCCGATGGTCTTCCTTCTCCAATCCTCTTGATTTCCTCTTGGATGAACAAATCATCCGCTTGCTTCCGGATAATCTCATATTTCAAATCTGAGTACATCTCATCCATAATCCTCATGGTTGCTATACTTCCTTTGGCATCACCTTGAATAAACAGAATCTGAGCATCTTCTAACTCTTTCCGAAGTTCCTTTGGAATTTCCCATTCCGTAGGTTGATTCTCCGTACTCTTCCTACTTAGGGCATCTGCTACTACATTAGCTTTGCCTGGTGTATAGTTGATCTTAAGATCGTAATCCTTAATCAACTCTAACCATCTCTTCTGTCTCATGTTTAATTCTTTCTGAGTGAAGAAATATTTCAAACTTTTGTGATCGGTGTATAACTCACACTTGGATCCATATAAAAATTGTCTCCAACTCTTCAAAGCATACACAACTGCCGCTAACTCTAGATCATGTACTGGGTAGTTGTGTTCATGTGGTTTTAACTGCCTTGATCCATAAGCTATTACCTTCCGATCTTGCATAAGAACACATCCAAGTCCATTCTTGGAAGCATCACAATACACCGTGTAATCCTTTCCAGGTTCAGGAACTGCTAACACCGGTGCTGTGGTTAACTTATCTTTGAGTGTTTGGAAGCTGGCTTCACACTCATCAGTCCACACAAATGGAGTATTTTTCTTGAGTAACTTGGTCATTGGTCCTGCAATCTTCGAAAATCCCTCTATGAATCTCCGATAGTAGCCTGCCATACCAAGAAATCCTCGTATCTCCTTAGCATTTTTAGGTGATTTCCATTCCAATACGGACTGAACCTTGCTTGGATTCACCGCTATGCCTTCTTTGGTTATGACATGTCCAAGAAATTCAACACTATCTAACCAAAATTTGCACTTGCTGAACTTCGCATATAGCTGATGTTCCCTCAAAGTCTGCAAAACTATCTTCAAATGCTTGGCATGTTCTTCTTTATCTTTGGAATAGATTAGAATATCATCTATGAACACTATCACAAACTTGTCCAAGTACTTCATGAATATCTTGTTCATCAAATTCATGAAAATTGCTGGTGCATTTGTTAGTCCAAATGGTACAACCAAGTATTCATGGTGTCCATACCTTGATACGAACGCTGTTTTTGGTACATCTTCCTTCTTGATCTTGATTTGATGGTATCCTGACCTTAAATCTATCTTCGAGAAGACTCCTGCTCCTTGAACTTGATCAAAAAGGTCTTGAATTCTAGGTAAAGGATACTTGTTCTTGATAGTGACATTGTTCAAATTTCTGTAATCTCCACACATTCTCTTTCCTCCATCTCTTTTATCCACAAAAATAACTGGTGTACCCCATGGTGACACACTTTCTTGAATAAATCCCTTCTGTTCATTCATCTATCTGAGCTTTCAGTTCCACTAACTCCTTTGGTCCCATCTTATATGGTGGTTGTGCTATTGGTGCTGTGCCTGGAATCAGATCGATTGTGAATTCTATCTCTCTATCGGGTGGCATTCCCGGTAGTTCCTTAGGAAATACATCCTTAAACTCATTCACTACAGGAATATCTTCAATTCTCACTTCCTTCAGGCTATTTAGTTCCAATCCGATCTCCAACTCACTGTACTTATCTCCTTGGAACACTATTCGACCTCCGATGGAGTTGCGAAGTGATACTGTTTTGTCTCCACAGTTAATCACCGCTCCATTTTCTGTCAACCAATCCATCCCTAGGATGACTGATATGTCCTTCATGGGTATGATGAATAGGTCCGCGAAATACACACAGTCACATATGGTTAGGACTTGTGCTTCTTTCACGTGGGTTACTAAGATCGTTCCCCCCGCGGATAGGACAGTTATAGGGGTTTCTAACTTAGAACATCTAAGCCCGAATTTTTCCACAAATTCCAATGCAAGAAATGATGTGGTTGCTCCAGTATCAAATAATACTTTGCCAGGATGAGTAAGAATGCTTAGCGTACCTAAGACTGTTTGATCCGACTCTTCCGCTTGTTCCAAAGATGTGCAATTCAGCTTTCCATAAGGCTTTCCCTTCTTGTTGCTGTAGTTGTTGTAGTTGCGGTTGTTGTTGTTGTTGTTGTTGTTGTTGTTGTTGTTGTTGTTGTTGCGATTGTTGTTGTTGTTGTTTCCACCTCGTCCTCCAGAGCTCTGTCCGCTCCACGACGACTTGTTTGGACAATCCGGCTTGATGTGTCCATCCTTCCCACAACCATAACAGATGATTCTGGGTTTCTGACAATCCTTCTGCAAATGACCTCTCAGGCCACAATTGTTGCAGATGATCTGGTTAATTGGGTTCTGACTCTGACCTCCCCGGTTGTATTGATTACCAGTAGTAGGTCGGTATCGAAACTCCGATCAGGTATTGGTTTACTGATTGGGTACTTCCTTGGCTCTATACGAGCCCTCTTCCTCCTGTCCTCTTGGACTTGCCTGTAATCATCCTCGAAAGTGATTGCCGAGTCAATCAGTTCCTGGAATTCGGCAGTCCGTGCCAACCTTAGTTGCATCTTCATGTATGGATTCATGCCTTTCATGAACCGCTTCTTCCGCTTCTCCTCTGTATCTACATCCTCAGGTGCATACCTGGATAACCTATTGAAATCCCGAACATACTGCATGATTGGTGCAGTATTCTGTCTTAGTTCTTCAAACTCCCTCTTCTTCAACTCCACCACGCTGTCCGGAACATGAGCATCCCGAAACTTCTTCTTGAACTCCTCCCAGGTAAATACCTTATCTGGAGGGTGTACTGCTACAAGGTTCTCCCACCATGATGCTGCTGGTCCTGACAACAGATAAGTGGTATATCTGATCTTCTCCTCATCGTTGCAACCAACGGTCTTCAACTTCCGCTCCGTATCCATGAGCCAATCTTCAGCGTCCATTGGTTCTGGAGCTGATGTAAATGGTAGTGGTCTTGCATTTTGGAAGTCCGATAGAGTTACTCCCTTGCCTTCATTACCCCTATCATTGATGACATGGGTAAAGAAATCTTGCATGTTCTTGCTCTGGCTTTCCTGGTAACGCCTCCTATCTTCCTCCATTGACCTCATATACTGTTGGAAATCTGGGTGCATCATTGGGTGTGGTGGTGGTGGTGCGTTCTCTGCTCTAGCTGCTGCATCTGCCTCCTCTTTCTCTCTTGCTTCCCGCTCTCTGCGAGCCTCTTCGGTTTCTACTAACGCCATTTTCCCCTAGTCCTGTAACAAAGAGCGATTACTCATAATTACACCATGCGAATGTTTTCTGAGCTCAACTCATTGCCCAGAACTAGTCACACAATAAAATCAAGAAGCAAATCCAAAACAAACATTTATTATGTATATACACCGTATAATACATAACACACTCACAAACTTATATTACATGTGGTATATATAAACCACTTATTTGGCTCAAAGCCCAAGCCAACGGGAATTTAAAATACGTTCTATTACAATACCACCTAGATTACTTTATTCTTCCTTGGAGCTCTACTCCTCATCGTCTTCATTCGCCTCCGCATACATTCCTGGGGTCCATCCGGTACAGCGACTTGTCTTTCGGACACCATCCGGAACAAAGGTCCTTCCAGTAGGTATGTAATCTGAATCGGACGAAGTGCCGAGACAGAGATCAGTCATGCCTAAGTAGCTAGACAATGACTCGTACATATCCCCAGTAGGATACATACCTCCTTCTTCCGTCATCCATGAAGGATTTCTATTCACCTGACCCCTCATCTTCTTCTTCTTCTTTTTCTTGGTTCCAGAACTCTCACCTACTTCGTACTGTGATGGTTTAGATAATCCCATCTCCAAATCTAAAGAAATGGAATCAGTACCTTTCTCTTCCTGCCCGTAGTGTTGGTTAACCCCACCACTCTCATCTCCTGTATCACATGGAATTGGCTCCTCCTCATCACCGAAAGGTTCCCCGAAACGCCAACCCGTCGAGTTTTCGATCGGCGACTCCGAGCAATTTATGTTCCATGAGTGGTCTCCCCCATATCCAGTATCATACGATGCTGACACGTGTGGATAGTGCGGGACAAAGTTAGGTGTAAGTGGATCTCTTGTAAGTGGATTTCTCTTGGACCACTGGTCACTCAAATCTACATCGCTGTCTGGGTTAAAGAAAGGTGTAGTATGTTGTGGTTGTGCCCTCAAATCATGCATCCTAGCTTGGACTTTATCAGGGTCCGTGAACTCAGCTACCATGTGGTCAATCTCACCTCTCATCTTCATGTGTAAAAGGTACATCGTGGTCAATAAAGACTTACAGCTATCCATGTGCTGTGCTGCAGCTTCAGGACTTCTGTGTGCTAACACCAAATGATTAAGAGTGGGATCCTCATCTTCCTCGGCATGAGGTATATGAGAAAACTCTGAACATAGGAGTTCTACTGACTTGTGCTGCCTTATCTCAAGGATTGCCTTGAATAGGCCCATATGGTAGGCTGTGGTGATAGTTTTGGCTTCTCCGTATGGCATTATACGACTCATCAGCAGTTTTTCCGGTAGTTGGACCGATACTCTGCACTTGGCTAGGATTTCCCCATCATAGTAGGTATACTTGATAACAGGTATCCGTGGATCGCAATGAAGTTCCTTCAGCATCCCACACAGGAGAGCTGTTATTGGTCCATCATAATCACCAAGCCAACCCTCAACCTTCCTCAAAGTCCTCTTAGGAAACGTGTACGCCATTATGGCTGTATACAAAAGCAGAATATTAGTAGTGATAATGCATCATAATAGCTATAATAAAGAATTATCGCACTAAAATATATGGTTTTGCTATTCTCAAGTGAATAACCACCATACTTCTAGAGAATCCTTTACTATTTCTACTAGACTCCTACAGGTTTCTTCCCTATACTAGGTCTTTCCAACCTAAGGTCGCAACATTTGCTCTGATACCAGCTGCGGTGACCCAGCATACCACTGCATGTTGTAGTATACAAGTCGTTGATATGATCTTTGCGAAGGGACTTCTTCACAATTTGCCATATCCCTCAGAGTGGTACAACAGAAACATTGCAGGTC
Organism: Lolium multiflorum; assembly: GCA_030979885.1. Taxonomy (NCBI): domain Eukaryota; kingdom Viridiplantae; phylum Streptophyta; class Magnoliopsida; order Poales; family Poaceae; genus Lolium; species Lolium multiflorum. Next base: position 275,083,764 of record CM061749.1, on the reverse strand, counting down.
ATAACACTCCATACTTTATTACAAACATTGTCTTAACAAGTTGGTATTCTCACAGGTCCTATGAGAACACCCTAAGATACTACTTAAGTACGATTACAACTCATAACAATATAAAAGAGAGCTCAACAACTTATTTAGGTAAGTTCTACGTTGCTCGGCTCTATGATGCTAGGGTATGTCACTACTCCTCCACCTTCGTGTCATCTGGTCCATAGACTATCCCATAGTCTACGCCTTCCACTCCGCCGGTAAGATCAGGTTCTTCGTAGACCAGCTCGTAGCTTCCTTCTGGTGCTCCATCGTTGATGGCCTCCACTTCCGGATCACAGTCTAGCAAGGGTGTCGAAAGAAAGTGAGTACAGAGGTACTCAGCAAGTTCTAAAAGAATAAAAAGGTGTTTGATGCACTAGCTACGACCATTGATCAGGAAATCGCCGGTCAATGCATGTTTTGCAATCATTTCTTCAAAAGGTTGCTTTTATTATGAAAACTATGCCCGTCAGTCTTCACAGGTTGACCAGAACTTCGTGGAGTTCCTTTCCTGCCGCGTTCGTAGTTCCCTTCCCGGAACAGGAGTGACAGCCACAATTTGATACACTCTGCAGAGGTGCGTTACTTTTCCCACAAGAGATCTCACCCTTTTTGCCATCCGCAGGGACTTGCCCCCGTTCACACTTCCTTTGGTGTGAGGCCAGGTATAAAGATCCAAGCCCACACCGCCTTCTCCGCGACTGCAAACCCACCCTTTTGTCCAACCGTACACCTCCAGTAGACTTCCCCCGATAATACGGCTTTACTCATGGTGTACTCCGGACAATCCTTCATAGATGGTAGAGATTAACATCACTAATGGATGGGGATTTAAAAGGATTTCCCAACCTATTGCGGCAGTGCCTCCAGCACCCCACCGTCTCTACCAATCCGTTGGCGTGCAGAAGGGAAAAGATACGCTGGCTTCCCCAGAGCCATTATAGATCTCATGGTCAACGCGGTTTGTACGGCGCTAGAATCACTGGACGGCATTGGTAATTTAATCCTAGGGTGATATAACCCATTGCAATGGAACCTCCACCATATCAACACATACCATGGTTCCATTGCCAGCCACATAGTCATATTCATAGTTGGAAAATAACATTTCATTTGCGATGCAGGAATGATAAGTATATAGCTTTGCATCAAAGTAGTAGAAAATAATCAAGTTGACATGAGCAAGGGTGAACTTGCCTGTGGACTGCGAGATAGTGCAGTTCAATGCAGTTGATGGAACCTGGACCTCGGGTTCTGTAAGAAGCATCATTGTCCGGTAAGGACAATGTTATAAAATCCAAATAATGCAATCATGGATGTATTATTTTATGTTGAATCCCTTTTCCCCGTGGAGTTATTACAATTTAGGGTTGTATTAAAATTTATGTCTTTGACGGTAATTTACAATTGATTTAAAAGTATAAACCATTTTAATTCACACAAAGTATAACAATTCAAAGTAAAACTATTTACTTGGTGATTCCTTTAATCATTCCAAAAATAGTTGAAAATTATAGAGTTACCTCTATAGTTTTTGGAATAAAAAGGAATATAGTATTTTTCTGGGAAAATACCCTTTTACAAAAGAAATGACTTGGAATAATAGAATTTCATTTTGAAATGTTTGAAAATAAGTATTTGAACTTATTTGAGATTTTTCCTTGAATTTTAAATACAAGGAAATAATAATTTTAAATTCCAAGTTATTATTTAAATTCTTAAAATTCATAATTTTGAATTTGTTTCATAAATTCCATTTCATATTTTATTCTTGTTAAGATTTATTTTTCATTCATAAATCCAATTTTTATTGGATTTTTAGAGTTGTTTATGATTTATTAAAATTTGGTAAAGTTTTGGTCTTTTATTAAATGTAAAAAGACCAAAATACCCCCCTGGACCCATATTGGGCCCAGCCCAATAACTTAAACCCAGGGACGGCCCAATAAGGCTGGCCCCCTTTTGGGTTCGGTGGCGCCGAAGCGGCCCACCTCACTCACTCTCACTCGGCCCTCTCACTCACTCGACCTAACCCTAACCTCTGGCGACCCCGTGGCGATGGTGTCGCCGCCATGGCCGCCGCCGTGCTCCGGCCACCTCCTGGCCTCCCTACCTTCGCCACCTACCTGATCTGGACTGCCGCGAGACGATCTATCGATCTGTCCGCGCAGTTTTTCCAATCTCTTCCTCTCCTGGCGAATCGCCTCTGTTCTGGATCCACTGGAGAATCGCCTCGGGCGATTTGGTGGTCTCCGGCGAACTCTCGTCCTCGCCGTCGACGTGCGCGCCCCGAGACCGACCTGGTGCGGTGCTGCTTGCAGTACCAGTGCCGTCGTCTCCGTGCCGTGCTGCTGTGGTGGTGTTCGTGCTCGTCGGTGTAACGCCGGCGCCTACCCTGGACTTGCAGCTGTTAGGGCCGCGCGAGCACTGCCTCGCCATGCCCTAGCCTCTGCTTCCAGGCGCAAGTAAGTGTTACATCTCCACCTTCTCCTCTGTGCGCCTCCCCTTGTTACTGTGCTTCTTCCTCCTCATGCTATTTGTTCTCTGGTGGTCTTGTGATCATCTAGAGCCATGCTATTCCTATGCAACTTGCTTGTGCTTCGGTTAATTGCAAGTTCATGGCCCAATTACCATTTACTGGTACTGGCACATGCTGCTTTGCTTGCTGTTCATGCTGTGCTTGCTTCTCTGCTGCTCCTAGCATGCTCTACACTTGCCATGCTCTGTAGTACTTGCTCAAGAGCTAACTATGCCATGCTATGCTTGGTTATGACTTGCTGGTGCTTACTGGGCTATCATACTTGCTTGTCTAGGTGTACTTGTGATGCATCTGTGACACTTGTGTGTGTGCCAGTGGTGCCTGTGATATGCTTCAGTGCTTCCTATGCAAGCCAATGATCCATTGGATCATTTCTTGCTTGTTGGCTAACTTCCCTGTGTAACTTGGCTTGCTATGATTGATCCATTTGATCAATCCAATTATCAGTGATAGCTTACTGGTTAATACTGTGGCTAAATGATTCAATTTTTCTTGTGATGCTGATGCCTACTTGTGCTGTTGCTCATCTTAGCTATCTAGACTTGTTCTAGTGGTTATGGATTAAACTGTGTTGCTTAACAGTATGCTGCTGTCATGCTTAGCATGGATCTGTGATAAATTCATGCTTGGATTACTTAAATTATGATGAACTGCTTATGCAGTGATGATTTAAATGACTTGCTTGTATATGAATTTGCTGTTCATGATTCTTTTACAAGCAATTAAAGTCTGAATCCATTTCTGGATAGTGATGTGATCTATTTGGCTTTCTCTTAATTGGTGCTAAGTGTGATGTGACCTCAGTAGCCTTGCTACTGACTGGTTGCTCACATGGTTGGTTGGATCTTGTTGGCTACTCATCTTTGCTTGCATATTTGGGAATCATATTAAGTATGAATGCCAATATGCTTGCCTGTGAAGAAATCTAGGGTTTCTGATGGTTGCATGCTTAGGATTTTCTGTGTAGTCTTGGCTGCTAATCTTTGCTATCTACTGGTGCTATCTGTGCATGTGATCTTGCTAGTGTGTGCATCTGTGCATGATTTCTAGCTACTGTGCACATGATCTGTATCTGGATGGTTTCTATCTTAGTAGCTTTTGACTGGCAGTAATCCTTGGTGAAAACCAAGTGATGATCTACCCATATGAGCATCTGCTCATCCCATGCTTATGCATATGATGGATTAGATCCATTGGATCTCTTCCAGGAACTAGGTATACCTTGTTCCAGCTCCTAGAAAGAAATGCTTTGTTGATGCAGACTTGGGTTTGTGTCACAGCCCTTCACCTCCAGATCTTGGATGATCTTCTCAGGTCACCATGATCTCTGGTGGTTTGAGTGGTTGTGTGTGTTGGTTCTGTTCTTGCTCAAGAACTGGATGAACTGAGCTTGTTCTTGCTTCACCCTTACCTGGTGAATCTTATCTGGTCGACTGGTTATGATTTCTAGGGTTTGTGTCCCTTTTATATGAACCCTGCTTCTATCCTTGCATTGACACACAAGCCTGGCTTGCTTGGTGACTAAGCTGATGCATGGCCTTGCTGTTGCTGCCCAGCACACTTGAGCTGTGTGCTCTCATATGCTGAAACTTGAGCCCCTGGTGGTGCTCAGGTTTGGTCTGCTGCTGCCCTTATCTTGTGCTGTCCATGGTTTTGGACAAGCACAAGTGTGCATGACACTTGGTTCTGTCCAAACTGAATTTATTTGGCTAACACTAATATTCTGGCTAGTGTTGGTTCTTTGTTTTGCAGGTTTTGAAGATGGACATGGCCAGAAGATATTCTCCAAGTCATATAGTCTAGGTTTTAGTTTAGGAGCAATATTGTAATCTTTATTTTCATTTCTGTTTATTATTCATCAATTCTTGTATCAAGAATTTTGTAAAGACAATGTAATTTGTGTTGTGATATCAATAAAGCCCAAGTTTTTGTTTATGAGCTTTTGATTTATGTAATATTTATATTCTGGAATAAACATTGTATTTATGATTCACTTTGAAATTCAAAGTTGTTTGAATTCATAAGTTGTGTTTAAATTATGAATTCCATTTTATATTGTTCAATGCTTATTGTTAAATGTATTAACACTTGTCAAATGAAATCAATTCCCCAAATCAACAAGATACAAAAGAGATCATGTCGAAATTTCCCTAACTCACCTTGCCTAACCCTAAGTGCAAAATGAGAGAGAACCTCGATCCCTCTTAGGTTTAGTTGCAATAAGGCGCGAAAATTTCCCCCGTTTTGCAATGAAATGCACATCCCATTTCTAAATCTACCCTTCGTTGTTCCTATGTTCTGGGTTATTACAAAACCTTAAGTGTGTCACCCTACGGTTCGTGAACTATGTGGACATGGGTGAGAACTCTCTCCGACCAATAACTAATAGCGGGATCTGGAGATCCATCATGGCTCCCACACATTCAACGATGACTTAGTGATCGAATGAACCAGTCACATAGGATACCAATTCCCTTTGTCACACGATATTTTACTTGTCCGAGGTTTGATCATCGGTATCACTCTATACCTTGTTCAACCTCGTCTCCGACAAGTACTCTTTACTCGTACCATGGTATGTGGTCTCTTATGAACTTATTCATATGCTTGCAAGACATTAGACGACATTCCACCGTGAGGGCCCAGAGTATATCTATCCATCATCGGGATGGACAAATCCCACTGTTGATCCATATGCCTCAACTCATACTTTCCGGATACTTAATCCCACCTTTATAACCACCCATTTAAGCAGTGGGGTTTGATGTAATCAAAGTACCTTTCCGGTATAAGTGATTTACATGATCTCATGGTCGAAAGGACTAGGTAACTATGTATCGAAATCTTATAGCAAATAACTTAATGACGTGATCTTATTCTACGCTTAATTGGGTGTGTCCATTACATCATTCATATAATGATAGAACCTTGTTATTAATAACATCCAATGTTCATGATTATGAAACTAATCATCTATTAATCAACAAGATAGTTAAGAGGCTTACTAGGGACTCATTGTTGTTTACATATCACACATGTATCAATGTTTCGGTTAATACAATTATAGCATGGTATATAAACATTTATCATAAACATAAAGATATATAATAACCACTCTTATTATTGCCTCTTGGGCATATCTCCAACAGTCTCCCACTTGCACTAGAGTCAATAATCTAGATTATATTGTAAGGTACCTAACACCCATGGCATTCTGGTGTTCACTACAAGAAAAGTTGCCATGGCCGACGAAGTTGAAGTCGCGCCGTGGTTGCTGGTGTACCATGGCCGACGATTTTGGGTCCCTCCGTGGTGCATGTCAAAACTTTTTTTCTCGTTTTTGAGGCCACCTAGCCCGACGAAAGCGGCCAAAACGTCGCGTATGGTGGCCCGGGACGTGGTGCAGGATCGAGCCGTTTACGATGCAGGATCATGGGTCCCGCATGTCATCCTCTATGAACCAAAATTCTTTCTATTCTTGGATTTTTTTTGACCCCCTGATTTCTGGCTACTTCCTTTTTCTTTTGATCCCTTGCCGCCTTGGAAACGTTGAGACCGCTGCTGCTAAATGGGACCCGCATGTCATCCTCTATGTGCAATCAACTTTCTTTTCTTGGAGTTTTTTTTGGCACCTCAAATTTGGTCACTTGCCTTTTTCTTTCGATCCCCGCCGCCTCTCAAACGGTGATACCGCTGCTGCTAACTGGGACCCGCATGTCATCCTCTATGCACTATAAAACTTTCTTTTCTTGAATTATTTTTGCACCTCATATTTGGTCACTTACCTTTTTCTTTCGATCCCCTGCCGCCTCTCAAACGGTGATACCGCTGCTAAATGGGACCCGCATGTCATCCTCTATGTACTATAAAACTTTCTTTTCTTGGAGTTTTTTTGGCACCTCATATTTGGTCACTTGCCTTTTTCTTTCGATCCCCTGCCGCCTCTCAAACGGTGATACCGCTGCTGCTAACTGATGACCCACAAGTATAGGGGGTGTATCGTAGTATCTTCGATAAGTAAGAATGTCGATCCCAACGAGGAGCAGAAGGTGTTGGCAAGCAGTTTCGATGAAGGTTTCACAAGCTCACAGACAAGTATTCAGGGGGTTTTGATGTAACAGATGAAATAAGTACGATTAAGTAAAACGCGAGAGAAATAATTGCAGCGAGTGGCCCAATCCTTTGTAGCACAAAGGACAAGCCGGTTTGTTTACTTATAATGACCAAACGTTCTCGAGGACACATGGGATTTTAGTCTAGTGCTTTCGCTACATACGGCTAAATAATCTTCATTGTTATGATAAGTGTTGTGTGGGTGAACCTATGCTAATGTACCGCCCTTCCTAGGACTAATACATACTTGTGATTATACCCCTTGCAAGCATCCGCAACTACAAGAAAGTAATTAAGAATAAATCTAACCACAGCCTTAAACTCGAGATCCTGCGATCCCTCCTGCATCGATATACCAACGGGGGTTTAGGTTTCTGTCACTCCGGCAACCCCGCAATTAGCAAACGAATACAAGATGCATTCCCCTAGGCCCATAAATGGTGAAGTATCATGTAGTCGACGTTCACATGACACCACTAGAAGAATAACACCACAACTTAAATATCACACCATTGAATATTACTCAACCATAGTTCACTACTAACATTTAGACTTCACCCATGTCCTCAAGAACTAAACGAACTACTCACGAGACATCATATGGAACATGATCAGAGGTGATATGATGATGAATAACAATCTGAACATAAACTTGGTTCAATGGTTTCACTCAATAGCATCAACAACAAGTATAGATCGATACCGGGAGAGTTTCCCCTATCAAACAATCAAGATCAAACCCAAATTGCTACGGCGGTGATGGTGTCCAGCGGTGATGACGGCGGTGATGATGGTGGAGATGATGATGATGGTGATGGTGATGATGTCCAGCTTGACGCCGGTGACGATGGCGTCGATTTCCCCCTCCTGGAGGGAATTTCCCCGGCGGATTCCTGCCCGCCGGAGAGCTCTTTTCTCTCTGATGTTCTCCGCCCCGCAGGCGGCTGTAACTCTTCGTGAGGTACCCTTCTGGCTTAGGTTTTCGGGACGAAGGATTTCGCGAAGAAAAGGAGGCGAAAGGGTCGTGGGCCCTCCACACCACATGGCGGCGCGGCCGGGGGGGGCCGCGCCGCCCTAGGGTGTGGGCCCACCCTGGCTCCTCCTGGCTCCTCCTTCTGGCTTCCTCCGTCATCTTGAAAAATAGGATTTTTGGTATAATTTCCTTCCACAGGTGATCTTCCGAAATATTGCCTTCTGACGGTGCTTTTTCCAGCAGAATCCTGGCTCCGGTGCTTGATCCTCCAATAATGATGAAACATGCAAAATAGATGAAATAACATAAGTATTGTGTCCCAATATGAAATATATCAATGAATAACAGCAAATTATGATATAAAATAGTGATGCAAATTGGACGTATCAACTCCCCCAAGCTTAGACTTCGCTTGTCCCCAAGCGAAACTGAACTCGATAGACATGACCACATGTTTATGGAGTGAAGAGTCGATAAATAAAATACGGACAAGAAGCATCATATTCATTCACACAGGACATTATAGTAAACAACCTCTTATAACTCATATTGAAACAAGTATAAGGTAATCACAAGTAAAGGTGCATGAGAAATCATCATTGGTGATGGCAAACTTCGTTCTTGGTCAGAGAACAATTAACAGATTATATTTATCTCATTGAGCAGCGCTCTCATGTTAAAGTTTATAAGGCACAACTTGCATACTCAATCATAATGGTCTCTTCATAATCATTGATAACTTACAAAGCTATATTCATTCAGATAAAACTTGTACTAAACAAGGAAGAATAAAAGACATGATGTAGCAAATCACAATATATTGGTTTGATCACAACTACTCAAATGCTTGCTTGAGATGGAGAGAAATAGGTTTACTGACTCAACATAAAGTAAAAGACAGGCCCTTCGCAGAGGGAAGCAGGGATTAAATCATGTGCTAGAGCTCTTTCAGTTTTGAAATCATATAGAGATAATAAAAGTAACATTTTGAGAGGTGTTTGTTGTTGTCAACGACTGGTAGCGGGTACTCTAACCCCCTTGCCAGACAACCTCCTAAGAGCGGCTCCCATAATATTTTCATTTTGTGTGGCACTCCTTCCAACCTTTCTTTCACAAACCATGGCTAACCGAATCCTCGGGTGCCTGCCAACAATCTCATACCATGAAGGAGTGCCTTTTTATTTTAGCTTTATGATGATGATGACTCCCCCCAACCTTTGCTTACACAAGCCATGGCTAACCGAGTCCTTCGGGTGCCGTCCATCAATCACATACCATGGAGGAGTGTCTATTTAGTTTAATTTATTTGGGACTGGGAATCCCATTGCCAGCTCTTTTTGCAAAATTATTGGATAAGCGGATGAAGCCACTAGTCCATTGATGGAAATTGCCCAACAACATTGAATGATAAAACACCACATACTTCCTCATGAGGTATGAAACATTGACACAAATAAGAGATACTAAGTTTTGAATTGTTTAAAGGTAGCACATGAAGTATTTACTTGGAATGGCAGAAAATACCATGTAGTAGGTAGGTATGGTGGACACAAATGACATAGGTTTGGGCTAAGGTTTGGATGCACGAGAAGTATTCCCTCTCAGTACAGGTCTTTGGCTAGCAAGGTTAATTAGCAAGCATGAGAGTCGAGGGAAACAAACAAATATACATATGATAGAAACAATCATGCATCTTCCTTGTAAGCACAAACAATCTTAACTTCAGAATAATAAGCTATGAGCTAACAAGAAAGACAATGAAACATCTACATGTATTTCTCTTTTCTACTTAAGCCTCAAAGTGTTGTTGCTATTGACCAATGCTAAGTTTGCCAAAACCAAATAGATTTATTCAATGCTCCCAAAGTGATACCAATACTAACAACAAGATGAATCATAGAGATTGCAAACTAAAATAAGATGTGCAATATGTAAATGATAAGACTTCTCATTAATATTCCATATCGATAACTCACACCAAGGGATACATAGACAACTAAAGGAGAGATACTTCCAAACGCAACCTATCTTATACGATAACTTCCCTATTCATGATATGACACTACTTGACAATAAAAGTAAAAGGTAGTGATAATGTGATACCGCGGCACTCCCCCAAGCTTGGAACAAACCAAGGGGATGCCAATACCGATGATGAATTACTCCTGCGGAGATGGTGGTGATGAACTCCTCCCGCGCTTCTTAATAAGCTCCTTCAACTTCAGTTTCTCAGCTTGACAATTCTGCACTAAGATTCGAAGAGATTCATTGTTATCTGAAGTTGGCGATGACGACCTTGTGATGCGAATCGAGTGGTATTCAATCAATCTTCGGAGACGGCAATTCTCCTCCTGGAGTATCTCCACTTCTCTTCTCAGAGCCCGATATTGATCACAAAACTCATCGGTGATCCGTAGAACTTCTTCCATCATGGGGAAGGAGTCGAGGCTAAGAGCGGGTGGTAAAGGTCCCTGCAGGTTATGAGAAAAAGAACGTCGAGTGTCAACAGATCCCACCAAGATTTGCTTGCTCCCTCCGGCTTGCTGCTCTTGTCTTGATGGCACCTCCTTCACTTCTTCCTCCGAAAGCCCCTTGCCCTTGTTGTTGGAGGCCATGGTGCTTCTAGACTAAAAACAGATCCTGGTAGAAACAGCTCGAAACAAAACACGTCGAAAACACGATATACGGACCTCCAGGGGTCCGGGGGATTATATAGCAAAAATTTCACAAAAGGAAAGTACCAGATCGAACCAGAGTCGGAAAGGGGCGACGGGGTGGCCAAACCCTAGGTCGGCGCGGCCCTGGCTAGCCGCGCCGGCCTATGGTGCCACGCCCTCGTGCGTCCTTTCCACTCCGTTTCGAACTCGTAATTTCTCATATTTTCCAAAAACAGCGAAAATATTGTTCGGAAAGTAAATTGCGTACTTTTCATTACCAGTACTGTTACCTATTCAAAGTCGAGTTCTGGCGGACTGTCAATTTGTCCTTTGATGAAAGCTTCCGGTGTTTCCACTTGAATAATATCAACATCAACATTATAAGAATCACCCGAGATATAATGCTTGAGTCTTTGTCCATTCACCACTTGTGTAGCATTGCCTTGGAGAGAGCTAATTTTGATTGCTCCTGAGCGATACACCTCCTCGACAACATATGGTCCTTCCCATTTCGAGAGTAATTTCCCTGCAAAGAATCTGAGACGAGACCGATACAATAGGACTTTATCCCCAATATTAAACTCTCTTTTGATGATCCTTCTATCATGCCATTTTTTAACTTTTTCTTTAAAGAGTTTAGCATTTTCATAAGCTTCACTTCTCCATTCATCTAGAGAACTTAATTGTAGCAACCTCTTATCACCGGCAAGTTTAGGATCTTTATTTAATTCTCTAACAGCCCTATAAGCTTTGTGTTCTAGCTCTAAAGGTAAATGACAAGCTTTTCCGTAAACCATTTTATAAGGTGACATTCCCATGGGGTTTTTATAAGCAGTTCTATAAGCCCATAGTGCATCCTTCAATTTACTAGCCCAATTCTTTCTGGTTTTATTAACGGTCTTTTGCAAAATAGATTTAATCTCTCTATTTGATAATTCTACTTGACCACTAGTTTGAGGGTGATAAGCGGAAGCAATTCTATGATTAATACCATACCTAGCAAGAGTTTTTCTAAAACCTCCATGAATAAAATGAGAACCTCCATCAGTCATAATATATCTAGGTACTCCAAATCTAGGAAAAATAATATCTAAAAGCATTTTTAAAGAGGTCTCACCATCAGCACTTTTTGTAGGTATGGCTTCTACCCATTTAGTAACATAATCAACAGCAACAAGTATATGAGTGTTACCTTCCGAAGACGGAAAAGGTCCCATAAAGTCAAATCCCCAACAATCAAACGGTTCAATAACAAGAGTATAATTCATAGGCATTTCATTGCGTCTGGAGATATTACCAACCCTTTGGCATTCATCACAAGATAGAATAAACTTTCTCGCATCCTTGAAGAGAGTTGGCCAATAAAAACCTGATTGTAGAACTTTTTGCGCGGTTCTTTCTCCGGCGTGATGTCCTCCATAAGCACTGCCATGACATTTACTCAATATCTCTTGTTGTTCATATTCGGGAACACATCTTCGCATAATACCATCCACTCCTTCTTTATATAAGTGTGGGTCATCCCAAAAATAATGCCTCAAATCATAAAATAATTTCCTCCTTTGCTGAGCTGAAAAGGTTGGAGGCAAGTACTTGGAAACAATAAAGTTAGCATAATCAGCATACCAAGGACTGTCTCGCGAGCTCACCTTTATCACGGCCAATTGTTCATTTGGAAAACTATCATTAACAGGAACAGGATCATAAACAATATTTTCCAATCTAGACAAATTATCAGCAACAGGATTATCAGCACCTTTCCTATCTACAATATGTAAATCAAATTCTTGCAAAAGAAGTACCCATCTAATAAGCCTCGGCTTAGCATCTTTCTTTGTCATTAGGTATCTAATTGCAGCATGATCAGTATGAATAGTAACTTTTGAATCAACGATATAAGATCTAAATTTATCACAAGCAAAGACTACAGCTAATAATTCCTTTTCAGTTGTAGCATAATTTCTTTGAGCAGCATCAAGAGTTTTACTAGCATAATGAATAACATTCAGTTTTTTATCTACTCGCTGTCCAAGAACAGCGCCTACAGCAAAATCACTAGCATCACACATAATTTTAAAAGGTAAATTCCAATCAGGAGGTTCAACTATAGGAGCAGTTGTTAAGGCTTTCTTAAGAGTTTCAAAAGCTTCCTTACAATCATCATCAAAAACAAATGGTACATCTTTTTGAAGAAGATTAGTAAGAGGCTTTGAAATCTTGGAGAAATCTTTAATAAACCTCCTATAAAACCCAACATGACCAAGAACACTACGAATACCTTTAACATCCCTTGGATAGGGCATCTTCTCAATTGCTTCAACTTTAGCTCTATCAACTTCAATACCTCTCTCAGAAATTTTATGTCCCAATACAATTCCTTCATTAACCATAAAGTGGCATTTCTCCCAATTAAGAACAAGGTTAGTTTCTTCACATCTCTGCAAAACTTTATCAAGGTTTCTATCAAAAGAATTCCCATAGACGGAAAAATCATCCATGAATACCTCTACAATACTTTCACAAAAACCATGAAAAATAGCAGACATGCATCTTTGAAAAGTAGCAGGAGCATTACATAAACCAAAAGGCATACATCTATAAGCATAAGTTCCATAGGGACAAGTAAAGGTGGTTTTCTCTTGATCTTTAGCTTTAACAGCAATTTGTGAAAATCCAGAATAACCATCAAGAAAGCAAAAATGAGTGTTTTTAGACAATCTTTCTAGCATTTGATCAATAAATGGTAAAGGGTAATGGTCTTTCTTAGTAACTTTATTAACTTTTCGAAAATCAATGCACATTCTATACCCTACAACCACTCTTTGAGGAATAAGCTCATCATTATCATTAGGCACAACAGTCATACCTCCTTTCTTGGGAACGCAATGTACAGGACTAACCCATCTACTATCAGCAATAGGATATATAATACCAGCTTCAAGAAGTCGTAATACCTCATTCCTTACCACTTCCTTCATCTTCGGAATTAGACGACGCTGAGGTTCAACAACAGGCTTTGCATCATCTTCCATATTAATAGCATGTTGGCAAATAGATGGAGAAATCCCCTTCAAATCATCAAGAGTGTAGCCAATAGCTCCTCGGTGTTTCTTCAATATTTGCAATAATCTTTCTTCTTCAAACTCTGTAAGCTTAGAACTAATAATAACAGGATATATTTTCTTATCATCAATATGAGCATATTTAAGATCATCAGGTAAAGGCTTTAAATCAAAAACAGGATCTTCCTTTGGTGGCGGTGTTGTACCCAAATCTTCCACCGGTAAATCATGCTTGAGAATAGGTTGGCGAAGAAAGATTTCCTCAAGTTCATCTCTTTCTTTCCTAAAAATTTCACTCTCGCTATCCTCCAAATGTTGCTGCAAAGGATTGTTAGGAACAAGAACAATAGATGCACACTGCTCCATTTTAAAATCATTACTAGGAAAATCAGCTTTATAAGGAGTTTTAGTAAATTTAGAGAAGTTAAACTCATAAGATTCACCAGCAAATTTAGTCAAAATTTTCTCTTTCTTGCAATCTATAATAGCTCCACAAGTATTTAGAAAAGGTCTACCAAAAATAATAGGACAATAATCACTAGCAGCAGAACCAAGTACCAAAAAGTCAGCAGGATATTTAATCTTACCGCATAAAACTTCCACATCTCGGACAATACCAATTGGTGAAATAGTTTCTCTATTAGCCAGCTGAATAACCACATCAATATCTTCAAGTTCACAAGAATCAATTTCGTGCATAATCTCCGTGTAAAGCTCATATGGAATAGCACTAACACTTGCACCAATATCACATAATCCATAATAGCAATGATCACCAATTTTAACAGATAGCATAGGAACACTAGCTTGTTTGGGTTTATTAGGATGTGAAACAATATTAGAAGCATCTTCACAGAAAATAATATGACCATCCTCAACATTTTCAGTCACAAGATCTTTAACAATTGCAACAGCAGGTTCAACTTTTATTTGTTCTTCAGGTTCTCTAGGTTTCTTTTCACTTTTATGAACCGCACTATTTATAACAGAGTACTCTTTCATTTTAGCAGGGAAAGGAGTTTTTTCAATATAAGCTTCAGGAATAACACGATCAGCAGTTTCAATTACAACACACTTATTAATAGATGAATCAATTTTATCTTTATATGGTTCATGATACTTATCAAAATTCTTCTTAGGCAATTCATAATGAGAGGCAAAAGCTTTATAAAGATTTACAACAACTTGGGAATCAAGACCATATGTAGCACTCATATTACGAAATTTAATCAGTATCCATAAAAGCTTCAATGCATTTATAATCATAAATTATACCTGATTCTCTATCCTTGTCGTTCTCCCAACCTTCAGTATTTTCTTGGATTCGATCAAGAAGGTCCCTTTTAAACTCTTCTTTGTTGCGTGTAAATGATCCAGAACAAGAAGTATCCAGCAAAGTCTTGTCTTGAAAAGAAAGTCTTGCATAGAAGTTATCAATAATAACATTACCAGGAAGCTCATGAATGGGGCATTTGAGCATTAAAGACTTCAATCTCCCCCAAGCTTGGGCAATACTCTCTCCATCATGAGGCCAAAAATTGTATATGCGATTCCGATCCTTATGAATTTCACTTGGAGGATAGAACTTAGAATAAAACCGGGGCACAATATCATTCCATTCAAGAGAATCCCCATTATCCAGTAATTTATACCAATGCGCCGCCTTACCGACAGCGATAAAGAGAATAATTTCTTCCTCACTTCATCCATAGCAATACCTGCACATTTGAATAACCCGCATAATTCATGCAAAAACAGTAAATGATCACCGGGGTGGACAGTTCCATCCCCTTCATAGCGGTTATCCATAACACGTTCAATAATTTTCATAGGTATTTTATATGGTATCACTTCCTCACCTGGCGCCTCATCTACTACCGTTGCAGTAGTAGTAGATTTCCCAAATAGAAATTGAAGAGAAGAGCTCTCCATAATGACTTATGGCAGCAGGCAGAAATAAAATCAGCACAACAATAAAGGTTTTCCTTACCAATTCCACTTACCAATAGCGCTTCACTCCCCAACGGCGCCAAAATAGTCTTGATGACCCATAGGGGGTGTATCGTAGTATCTTCGATAAGTAAGAATGTCGATCCCAACGAGGAGCAGAAGGTGTTGGCAAGCAGTTTCGATGAAGGTTTCACTGTAAATGCTCACAGACAAGTATTCAGGGGGTTTTGATGTAACAGATGAAATAAGTACGAGTAAGTAAAACGCGAGAGAAATAATTGCAGCGAGTGGCCCAATCCTTTGTAGCACAAAGGACAAGCCGGTTTGTTTACTTATAATGACCAAACGTTCTCGAGGACACATGGGATTTTAGTCTAGTGCTTTCGCTACATACGGCTAAATAATCTTCATTGTTATGATAAGTGTTGTGTGGGTGAACCTATGCTAATGTACCGCCCTTCCTAGGACTAATACATACTTGTGATTATACCCCTTGCAAGCATCCGCAACTACAAGAAAGTAATTAAGAATAAATCTAACCACAGCCTTAAACTCTGAGATCCTGCGATCCCTCCTGCATCGATATACCAACGGGGTTTAGGTTTCTGTCACTCCGGCAACCCCGCAATTAGCAAACGAATACAAGATGCATTCCCCTAGGCCCATAAATGGTGAAGTATCATGTAGTCGACGTTCACATGACACCACTAGAAGAATAACACCACAACTTAAATATCACACCATTGAATATTACTCAACCATAGTTCACTACTAACATTTAGACTTCACCCATGTCCTCAAGAACTAAACGAACTACTCACGAGACATCATATGGAACATGATCAGAGGTGATATGATGATGAATAACAATCTGAACATAAACTTGGTTCAATGGTTTCACTCAATAGCATCAACAACAAGTATAGATCGATACCGGGAGAGTTTCCCCTATCAAACAATCAAGATCAAACCCAAATTGCTACGGCGGTGATGGTGTCCAGCGGTGATGACGGCGGTGATGATGGTGGAGATGATGATGATGGTGATGGTGATGATGTCCAGCTTGACGTCGGTGACGATGGCGTCGATTTCCCCCTCCTGGAGGGAATTTCCCCGGCGGATTCCTGCCCGCCGGAGAGCTCTTTTCTCTCTGATGTTCTCCGCCCCGCAGAGGCGGCTGTAACTCTTCGTGAGGTACCCCTTCTGGCTTAGGTTTTCGGGACGAAGGATTTCGCGAAGAAAAGGAGGCGAAAGGGGTCGTGGGCCCTCCACACCACATGGCGGCGCGGCCAGGGCCTGGGCCGCGCCGCCCTAGGGTGTGGGCCCACCCTGGCTCCTCCTGGCTCCTCCTTCTGGCTTCCTCCGTCATCTTGAAAAATAGGATTTTTGGTATAATTTCCTTCCACAGGTGATCTTCCGAAATATTGCCTTCTGACGGTGCTTTTTCCAGCAGAATCCTGGCTCCGGTGCTTGATCCTCCAATAATGATGAAACATGCAAAATAGATGAAATAACATAAGTATTGTGTCCCAATATGAAATATATCAATGAATAACAGCAAATTATGATATAAAATAGTGATGCAAATTGGACGTATCACTAACTGGGACCCGCATGTCATCCTCTATGTACTATAAAACTTTCTTTTCTTGAATTATTTTTGGCACCTCATATTTGGTCACTTACCTTTTTCTTTCGATCCCCTGCCGCCTCTCAAACGGTGATACCGCTGCTAATGGGTCCCGCATGTCATCCTCTATGTACTATAAAACTTTCTTTTCTTGGAGTTTTTTTTGGCACCTCAAATTTGGTCACTTGCCTTTTTCTTTCGATCCCTGCCGCCTCTCAAACGGTGATACCGCTGCTGCTAAATGGGACCCGCATGTCATCCTCTATGTACTATAAAACTTTCTTTTCTTGAATTATTTTTGGCACCTCATATTTGGTCACTTACCTTTTTCTTTCGATCTCATGCCACGTTTGAAACGTTGAGGAACCTGCAGGCTCATGGGACCCGCATGTCATCCTCTATGTACTATAAAAGTTCATTTTCTTGGTTTTTTTTCACCCTCTGATTTTTGGCAATTTCTTTTTCTTTTGATCCCCTGCCGCCTCTCAAACGGTGATACCGCTGCTGCTAAATGGGACCCGCATGTCATCCTCTATGTACTATAAAACTTTCTTTTCTTGAATTATTTTTGGCTCCTCATATTTGGTCACTTGCCTTTTCTTTCGATCTCATGCCACGTTTGAAACGTTGAGGAACCTGCTGGCTCATGGGACCCGCATGTCATCCTCTATGTGCTATAAAAGTTTATTTTCTTTAAAAAATTTCACCCTCGATTTTTGGCTATTTCCTTTTTCTTTTGATCCCCTGCCGCCTTGGAAACGTTGGTAAGCTGCTGACTCATGGGACCCGCATGTCATCCTCTATGTACAATCAACTTTCTTTTTCTTTTGATCTCAAGCCGCATTTGAAACGTTGAGACCGCTGCTGCTAAATGGGACCCGCATGTCATCCTCTACGTACAATAAAGTTTCCTTTCTTGGATTATCTTTGGCTCCTGATATTTTGTCACTTGCCTTTTTCTTTCGATCTCATGCCGCCTTTGAAACGTTGAGTAAGCTGGCTCATGGGTCCCGCATGTCATCCTCTACGAACAATAAAAGTTTACTTTCTTGGAGTTATTTTTACCCCTAATTTCTGGTTATTTGCCTTTTTCTTTTGATCTCCTGCCCCCTCTGAAACGATGAGGACGCTGTTGGCAGGTCGGTCCCACATGTCATCCTCTATGAACAATAAAAGTTTCCTTTGATGGATTTATTTTGAACCCCTAATTAATTTCTGGATATTTCCTGCCTTGGAATCGTTGAGGATGCTGCTGCCTCATGGGTCCCGCATCTCATCCTCTCAGAACGGTAAATGTTTATTTTCTTGGATTTTGTTGACCAACGATTTTTGGCTTATTTTTTCTTTCGATCACCTGCAGCCTTTAAAACGTTGAGGACGCCGCTGGCTCACGGGTCCCACATGTCAACCTCTATGAACAATAAACGCTGAGGATGCTGCTGCCTCATGGGTCCCGCATGTCATCCTCTCGGAACGAAAATGTTTCTTTTTTGGATTTTTTACCAACAGATTTTTGGTTTATTTTTCTTTCCATCCCCGCCGCCTTTAAAACGTTGACGACGTTGGCTCATGGGTCCCCGATGTCAGCCTCCCCGTACAAGAAACATATGATATCTTGATTATTTTGCAGACAATAAACAATGTATTGCGCTCTGAGCTATTTCAAACGGATAATTAAATCTTTATTTTTACATAAACAAACTTATATGTTGAATCTCCTTGTTTTTTTGTCTTTGCGAAGCATAGGACTTTCCTGTTTTTTTAGAAAATTCGGAACTTTCCTGTTTTGGAGTGGGCTGAAATTGTACGAGTCAAAAGGCCAAGCAGGATAGTTCGAAGGCCCAGATGTCCAGATGCAGCCCAATTGAAATCTTTCTTCTTGGATTTTTTCACCCCCGATTTCTGGCTACTTCATTTTTCTTTTGGTTGTCGCCTTGAAACGTTGAGACCGCTCTGTAAAATGGGACCCGCATGTCATCCTCTACGTACAATAAAATTTCTTTTCTTGGATTATTTTTGGCTCCTGATATTTGGTCACTTCCTTTTTCTTTCGATCTCATGCCACGTTTGAAATGTTGAGGAACCTGCTGGCTCATGGGACCCGCATGTCATCCTCTATGTACTATAAAAGTTCATTTTCTTTGTTTTTTTTCACCCTCTGATTTTTGGCTATTTCCTTTTTCTTTTGATCCCGCCGCCTTGGAAACGTTGAGTAAGCTGCTAGCTCATGGGACTCGCATGTCATCCTCTATGTCCATCAACTTTATTTTCTTGGATTTTTTGACCCCTAATTTCTGGCTACTTTCTTTTTCTTTTGATCTCAAGCCGCATTTGAAACGTTGGGACCGCTGCTGCAAAATGGGACCCGCATGTCATCCTCTATGTAAATAAAGTTTCTTTTCTTGGATTATCTTGGGCTCCTGATATTTTGTCACTTGCCTTTTTCTTTCGATCTCATACCGCCTTTGAAACGTTAAGTAAGCTGCTGGCTCATGGGTCCCGCATGTCATCCTCTACGAACAATAAAAGTTTCCTTTCTTGGAGTTATTTTTTACCCCTAATTTCTGGCTATTTGCCTTTTTCTTTTGATCTCCTGCCCCTTTGAAACGATGAGGACGCTGTTGGCAGGTCGGTCCCACATGTCATCCTCTATGAACAATAAAACTTTCCTTTGATGGATTTATTTTGAACCCCTAATTAATTTCTGGATATTTCCTTTTTTTTCTTTTGATCCCCTGCCGCCTTGGAATCGTTGAGGATGCTGCTGCCTCATGGGTCCCGCATGTCATCCTCTCGAACGGTAAATGTTTATTTTCTTGGATTTTGAATACCAAATGATTTTTGGCTTATTTTTTCTTTCGATCTCCTGCCGCCTTTAAAACGTTGAGGACGCTGCTGGCTCACGGGTCCCACATGTCAGCCTCTAACATTAAACGTTGAGGATGCTGCTGCCTCATGGGTCCCGCATGTTATCCTCTCAGAACGAAAATGTTTCTTTTCTTGGATTTTGTACCAACAGTTTTTTGGTTTATTTTTTCTTTCCATCCCTGCCTTTAAAATGTTGACGACGCTGCTGGCGCATGGGTCCCCGATGTCAGCCTCCCCGTATAAGAAACATGTGATATCTTGATTATTTTGCAGACAATAAACAGTGTATTTTGCTCTGAGCTATTGCAAAGGGATAAATTAAATCTTTATTTTTACATAAACAAACTTATATGTTGAATCTCCTTGTTTTTTTTTTTTTGCGAGGCATAAGACTTTCCTGTTTTGGAATGGGCTGAAATTGTACGAATCAAAAGGCGTCCAGCGGGATAGTTTGAAGGCCCAGATGGCCAGAAGCAGCCCAATTGAAATATTCCATTTCTTGGATTTTTTGACACCCTTATTTCTGGCTACTTCCTTTTTCTTTTGGTCATGTGCCGCCTTGGAAACATTGAGACCGCTGCTGCAAAATGGGACCCGCATGTCATCCTCTATGTACTATAAAGATTCTTTTCTTAGATTATTTTTGGCTCCTGATATTTGGTCACTTTCCTTTTCCTTTCGATCTCATGCCGCCTTTGAAACGTTGAGGAAGCTGCTGGCTCATGGGTCCCGCATGTCATACTCTATGAACAATAAAGTGTCCTTCATTGGATTTATTTTTTACCCCTAATTTCTGGCTATTTACCGTTTTCTTTTGATCCCCTACCCCCTTTGAAACGATGAGGACGCTACTGGCAGGTCGGTCCCACATCCTCTATGAACAATAAAAGTTTCCTATGATGGATTTATTTTTGACCCCTTTTGATCCCCTGCCGCCTTGGAATCGTTGAGGATGCTGCTGCCTCATGGGTCCCGCATGTCAGCCTCTCAGAACGGTAAATGTTTCTTTTCTTGGATTTTTTTACCAACTGATTTTTGGCCTTTGTCTTTCTATCTCCTGCCGCCTTTAACACGTTGGGGACGCTGCCGGCTCAGGGGTCCCACATGTCAGCCTCTATGAACAATAAACCTTTTGTTTGATTTATTATTGACCCATAATTTCTTGGTATTTGCCTTTTTCTTTCGATCTCATGCCGCCTCTGAAACGTTGAGACGCTGCTGGCTCATGGGTCCCTGTCAGCCTCTATGAACAGTAAAAGTTTCCTTTGTTTGATTTATTTTTGACCCTAATTACTGGCTATTTGCCTTTTTTATCCCCTGCTGATACGTCTCCAACGTATCTATAATTTCCGATGTTCCATGCTTGTTTTATGACAATACCAACATGTTTTGTTCACACTTTATATCATTTTTATGCGTTTTCCGGAACTAACCTATTGACGAGATGCCGAGAGGCCAGTTCTGTTTTCTGCTGTTTTTGGTTTCAGAAATCCTAGTAACGAAATATTCTCGGAATCGGACGAAATCAACGCCCAGTTCCTATTTTTCCCGGAACCATCCAGAACACACGAGAAGGGCCAGAGAAGGGGGAGAGGGCCACCAGACCACACCCGGCGCGGCCAGGGGGGGGGGCACGCCCCTATGGTCTGGGCAGCCGAGGCCCCCTCCGACTCCGACTCTTCGCCTATTTAAGTCGTCGTGACCTAAAACCTCGATACCAATTGACGAAACTCCAGAAAGACTCCAGGGGCGCCGCCACCGTCGCGAAACTCCAATTCGGGGACAGAACTCTGTTCCGGCACCTGCGGGAAAGTGCCCCGGAAGGCTTCTCCATCGACACCGCTGCCATCTCCACCGCCATCTTCAACACCGCTGCTCCCATGAGGAGGGAGTAGTTCTCCATCGAGGCTCGGGGCTGTACCGGTAGCTATGTGGTTCATCTCTCTTCCATGTACTTCAATACAATGATCTCATTGAGATTCATATGAGTTTGTATCACAATTTATCTATGTGCTACTCTAGTGATGTGTTATTAAAGTAGTTTTATTCCTCCTGCACGTGTGCAAAGGTGACAGTGTGTGCACCGTGTTAGTACTTGGTTTATGCTATGATTATGATCTCTTGTAGATTATGAAGTTAACTATTGCTATGATATATTGATGTGATCTATTCCTCCTACATATGCATGAAGGTGATAGTGTGCATGCTATGCTAGTACTTGGTTTAGTCTGTTGATCTATCTTACACTAAAGGTTACTAAAACATGAGCATTATTGTGGAGCTTGTTAACTCCGGCATTGAGGGTTCGTGTAATCCTACGCAATGTGTTCATCATCCAACAAAAGTGTAGAGTATGCATTTATCTATTCTGTTATGTGATCAATGTTGAGAGTGTCCACTAGTGAAAGTGTAATCCCTAGGCCTTGTTCCTAAATACTGCTATCGCTGCTTGTTTACTGTTTCTTGTGTTACTACTGCTGCATTACTACTTCTTGTTTACTTGTGGGCAAAGCACTTTTCTGGTGTCGTTGCCGTTGCTACTGCTTATTCATACCACTGTATTTCACTATCTCTTCGCCGAACTAGTGCGCCTATTAGGTGTGTTGGGGACACAAGAGACTTCTTGCTTTGTGGTTGCAGGGTTGCATGAGAGGGATATCTTTGACCTCTTCCTCCCTGAGTTCGATAAACCTTGGGTATCCACTTAAGGGAAACTTGCTGCTGTTCTACAAACCTCTGCTCTTGGAGGCCCAACACTGTCTACAAGAATAGAAGCTCCCGTAGACATCAAGCACTTTTCTGGCGCCGTTGCCGGGGAGGAAAGGTAAAAGGCTCTCATACTACGGTCTCAGGTAAAGTATTTTTCTGGCGCCGTTGTGTGTGTGCTCGAAGCTATTTCCTTTAGATCCTGCAATTGCATCTTTTTGTTTCTTGTTTACACTAGTTAGGCATAATGGAAAACAACAAAAAATTTAGTGAGCTTTTTAATCTTTTTCCTGATTTAGAATTGTTTGATGCGAAAATTAAAAAACCTATGGAACCTTATTTGCATGCTAGTAGCGATGTTATTAGTATGAATGCAATTACTGCTAATGCTATAAAGAAGTCTAAGCTTGGGGAAGCTAGTTTTTGTGGTCTTTTTAGCTTCCCATCTTTAGGGGAGAAAATTTGTTCTGATAATGCTTTATCTCCCATATGCGATAACTCTAATAATGCTTCTGATATTTTAAATCCACCTGCTGAAAGTATTCCGTATAAAATACCCATGAAAATTATTGAACGTGTTATGGACAACCACTATAAAGGGGATGGAACTGTCCATCCTAGAGATCATTTACTGTTTTTGCACGAATTATGTGGGTTATTCAAGTGTGCAGGTATCTCTATGGATGAAGTGAGGAAGAAGCTATTCTCTGTTTCGCTGTCTGGTAAAGCGGCGCATTGGTATAAATTGTTGGAGAATAGGCATTCTCTTGGTTGGGAGGAAATTGCATCTCTCTTTTATTCTAAATTTTATCCTCCGCATGAAGTGCATATTGATAGGAATTATATTTATAACTTTTATCCTCGTGATGGAGAGAGTATTTCTCAAGCGTGGGGGAGATTGAAATCACTAATGCTCAAATGTCCCATTCATGAGCTCCCCCGTAATGTTATTGTTAACAATTTTTATGCGAGGCTTTCAGGACAACACAAGGACTATCTGGACGCGTGTTCGGAGGGATCTTTCACAAGCAAGGAGGTTGAAGCTAGGTGGGATCTTCTTGATCGGATTGAGGACAACGCTGAAGGATGGGAGAACGACAAAGGTAAAGAGTCAGGTATAAATTATGATTATGAATGCATTGAAGCTTTTATGGATACCGATGAATTTCGAAATATGAGTGCTACTTATGGTCTTGACTCTCAAGTTGCTGCAAATCTTTATAAAGCCTTTGCTTCTCATTTCGAATTGCCTAAAAATAATTTTGATAAGTATCATGAACCTTTTAAAGAGGCTTGCATGAAGAATGAAATTGTTGTTAATTATTGCAATAAGCATGCTCAAACTCCTAAGAATGCTATTTCCTATAAGCATGTTAATTTTTGTGGAATACATAGACCTTGTGGAATTAATCAAATCAAAGATGAATATTGCATCCATCATGCTAATGAAAAAACTAGAAAGTGGTTTAGGGCTCTAGATGATCTTGGTAAAAAAGTTTGTGCCCTCTATCCTTTTATTTGTGAAGTTTGCCATGAAGTGGGTCATTTTAATTTTCAATGTTCCTCCAGTGATATTTTGAACCCAATGAGTGCTGCAAATTTGTATTGTGATGATGAAATTACTCCTAATCAGCATGATGAACTTACTTTATTTTTGGGGTGTGAAGAACTATCGAGAAAAATCTCTTTGTTACATATGAGTGATCTTGATGTTGATGATGTCCTGCATGGGTGTTTTTCTTATTGCATTGATAATAGCCATACAAATACTTACATACAAAATATTTTAGAAGATGACACCTTGCCAAAATATGATAGGACCGCTGTGTGTTTTCAACTAATTAATGAAAAGGAGGGATCCTCCCAAGTTTCTTCTATTGTTTCTGAAAGTAAATCAGGTTATGCGGACAAGCCACCCTTCAAACCTCTTCCTCCTAAAGAAGGGAACGAGGAGAAGGAAGAGAAGAAGAAGAAGGAAGAAGAAGAAGAAGAAGAAGAAGAATAAAAAGAAAGAGGTAACAGCATATCCCCGCGTATATGAGATAACGATAGGTAACCGTAAGTATGTTGCTCCTGATGATTATTGTGATAATGAATCTAAATACGATGATCTTCCTATGCCCTTTACATACATTAGCAATCATGATTTGAATGAGCACACTACTTTTGATATTGCAAATCTCTGGGAAATTAATTCTGAAAATGATGATGATAATGATTGCCATAGTGTCAGTGTTATCCATGCTTCCTCCCATAATGATATAGAAAGCTCTAAGCTTGGGGAAGAGGTGTTTGCAAATCCTTTAGCTACTGGTCATTATGTTCTTGATACATCTCCTTCTAATAACAATAATGGTGTGGACACAGATAAACCGATTGTGAAAGATAACTATTCTATTTCTTATGATGACACTGTGCCTCCGATCTCTGATGTTTATTACAAAGAATGCTATGATATAGGTTCTAACTATCCTTATGAAACTTGTCATAGTCATGATTGGGTTACCAAAAACAATTCCCTTAATATGCAACTTGTCTACCATGTTCAAATTCTTGATAATAATCCTGCTCCAATTACTATTAATGAAAAGAACTCTCCTTATGCCAAAATTAATGATACTTCTATGCATATGAACCATGATAAGAATGTTTTAAGTGATGGGTATATTGTGGATTTCATCAATGATGCTACTGAAAGTTATTATGAGAGAGGGAAATATGGTTATATGCATCTCTTTATGTTGAGAATCTTGAAGTTACTCGTGTTTTATCCTCTTATGCTTGTCACTTTGTTCTTCATGAATTCATTTGTGTACAAGATTCCTCTTCATAGGAAGCATGTTAGGCTTAAATGTGTTTTTAATTTGCCTCTTGATGCTCTCTTTTGCTTCACATACTATCTCTTGCGAGTGCATCATTAAAACTGCTGAGCCCATCTTAATGGCTATAAAGAAAAGAACTTCTTGGGAGATAACCCATGTGTTATTTTACTACAGTACTTTGTTTTATATTTGTGTCTTGGAAGTTGTTTACTACTGTAGCAACCTCTCCTTATCTTAGTTTTGTATTTTGTTGTGCCAAGTAAAGTCTTTGATAGTAAAGTAAGTACTAGATTTGGATTACTGCGCAGAAACAGATTTCTTTGCTGTCACGAATCTGGGTCTAATTCTCTGTAGGTAAATCAGAAAATTATGCAAATTTACGTGAGTGATCCTCAGATATGTACGCAACTTTCATTCAATTTGAGCATTTTCATTTGAGCAAGTCTGGTGGCCTAATAAAATCCATCTTTACGGACTGTTCTGTTTTGACAGATTCTGCCTTTTATTTCGCATTGCCTCTTTTGCTATGTTGGATGAATTTCTTTGATCCATTAATGTCCAGTAGCTTTATGCAATGTCCAGAAGTGTTAAGAATGATTGTGTCACCTCTGAACATGTTAATTTTTATTGTCCACTAACCCTCTAATGAGTTGTTTCGAGTTTGGTGTGGAGGAAGTTTTCAAGGGTCAAGAGAGGAGGATGATATACTACGATCAAGAAGAGTGAAAAGTCTAAGCTTGGGGATGCCCTGGTTCATCCCTGCATATATCAAGAAGACTCAAGCGTCTAAGCTTGGGGATGCCCAAGGCATCCCCTTCTTCATCAATAAATTATCAGGTTCCTTCTCTTGAAACTATATTTTTATTCGGTCACATCTTATGTGCTTTACTTGGAGCGTCTGTGTGCTTTTGTTTTTGTTTTTGTTTGAATAAATTGGATTACATCATGCTTGTGTGGGAGAGAGACACGCTCCGCTGGTTCATATGAACACATGTGTTCTTAGCTCATAATATTCATGGCGAAGTTTCCCCTTCGTTAAATTGTTATATGGTTGGAATTGGAAAATGATACATGTAGTAATTGCTATAAATTTCTTGGGTAATGTGATACTTGGCAATTGTTGTGCTCATGTTTAAGCTCTTGTATCATATACCTTACACTTATTAGTGAAGAAATACATAGAGCTTGTTAAAATTTGGTTTGCATGAGTGGTTTCTCTAGAGTCTAGATATTTTCTAGTAAGATGTTTGAACAACAAGGAAGACGATGTATAGTTTTATAATGCTTGTAATATGTCTTTTATGTGAGTTTTGCTGTACTAGTTCATTCTTGTGTTTGCTTCAAACAACCTTGCTAGCCTAAACCTTGTATCGAGAGGGAATACTTCTCATGCATCCAAATCCTGAGCCAAACAACACTATGCCATTTGTGTCCACCATACCTACCTACTACATGGTATTTTCTGCCATTCCAAAGTAAATTGCTTGAGTGCTACCTTTAAAATTCCATCATTCACCTTTGCAATATATAGCTCATGGGACAAATAGCTTAAAAACTATTGTGGTATTGAATATGTACTTATGCACTTTATCTCTTATTAAGTTGCTTGTTGTGCGATAACCATGTTCACTGGGGACGCCATCAACTACTCTTTGTTGAATTTCATGTGAGTTGCTATGCATGTTCGTCTTGTCTGAAGTAAGAGCGATCTACCACCTTATGGTTAAGCATGCATATTGTTAGAGAAGAACATTGGGCCGCTAACTAAAGCCATGATCCATGGTGGAAGTTTCAGTTTTGGACATATATCCTCAATCTCAAATGAGAAAATTATTAATTGTTGTTACATGCTTATGCATAAAAGAGGAGTCCATTATCTGTTGTCTATGTTGTCCCGATATGGATGTCTAAGTTGAGAATAATCAAAAGCGAGAAATCCAAAATGCGAGCTTTCTCCTTAGACCTTTGTACAGGCGGCATGGAGGTACCCCATTGTGACACTTGGTTAAAACATGTGCATTGTGATGATCCGGTAGTCCAAGCTAATTAGGACAAGGTGCGGGCACTATTAGTACACTATGCATGAGGCTTGCAACTTGTAAGATATAATTTACATGATACATATGCTTTATTACTACCGTTGACAAAATTGTTTCATGTTTTCAAAATAAAAGCTCTAGCACAAATATAGCAATCGATGCTTTCCTCTTTGAAGGACCATTCTTTTACTTTTATTGTTGAGTCAGTTCACCTATTTCTCTCCACCTCAAGAAGCAAACATTTGTGTGAACTGTGCATTGATTCTTACATACTTGCTTATTGCATTTGTTATATTGCTCTGCATTGACAACTATCTATGAGATATACATGTTACAAGTTGAAAGCAACCGCTGAAACTTAATCTTCCATTGTGTTGCTTCAATACCTTTACTAAGAATTTATTGCTTTATGAGTAACTCTTATGCAAGACTTGTTGATGCTTGTCTCGAAAGTACTATTCATGAAAAGTCTTTGCTATATGATTCAATTGTTTACTCATTGCATTTACATTGTTTCGAATCGCTGCATTCATCTCATATGCTTTACAATGGTATGATTAAGATTATGTTGGTAGCATGTCACCTCAGAAATTATCTTTTATCGTTTACCTACTCGAGGACGAGGAACTAAGCTTGGGGATGCTGATACGTCTCCAACGTATCTATAATTTCCGATGTTCCATGCTTGTTTTATGACAATACCAACATGTTTTGTTCACACTTTATATCATTTTTATGCGTTTTCCGGAACTAACCTATTGACGAGATGCCGAGAGCCAGTTGCTGTTTTCTGCTGTTTTTGGTTTCAGAAATCCTAGTAACGAAATATTCTCGGAATCGGACGAAATCAACGCCCAGGTTCCTATTTTTCCCGGAACCATCCGAACACACGAGAAGGGCCGAGAAGGGGAGAGGGCCACCAGACCACACCCGCGGAGGGGCGCCCCCCTATGGTCTGGGCAGCCCAGGCCCCCTCCGACTCTGACTCTTCGCCTATTTAAGTCGTCGTGACCTAAAACCTCGATACCAATTGACGAAACTCCAGAAAGACTCCAGGGGCGCCGCCACCGTCGCGAAACTCCAATTCGGGGACAGAACTCTTCCACCTGCAGGACGGGGAAGTGCCCCCGGAAGGCTTCTCCATCGACACCGCTGCCATCTCCACCGCCATCTTCAACACCGCCGCTGCTCCCATGAGGAGGGAGTAGTTCTCCATCGAGGCTCGGGGCTGTACCGGTAGCTATGTGGTTCATCTCTCTTCCATGTACTTCAATACAATGATCTCATTGAGATTCATATGAGTTTGTATCACAATTTATCTATGTGCTACTCTAGTGATGTGTTATTAAAGTAGTTTTATTCCTCCTGCACGTGTGCAAAGGTGACAGTGTGTGCACCGTGTTAGTACTTGGTTTATGCTATGATTATGATCTCTTGTAGATTATGAAGTTAACTATTGCTATGATATATTGATGTGATCTATTCCTCCTACATATGCATGAAGGTGACAGTGTGCATGCTATGCTAGTACTTGGTTTAGTCTTTGATCTATCTTACACTAAAGGTTACTAAAACATGAGCATTATTGTGGAGCTTGTTAACTCCGGCATTGAGGGTTCGTGTAATCCTACGCAATGTGTTCATCATCCAACAAAAGTGTAGAGTATGCATTTATCTATTCTGTTATGTGATCAATGTTGAGAGTGTCCACTAGTGAAAGTGTAATCCCTAGGCCTTGTTCCTAAATATGCTATCGCGCTTGTTTCGTTTTACTTGTGTTACTACTGCGCATTACTACGCTTTTTCTTGTTCGGGCAAAGCACTTTTCGGTGTCGTTGCTTGCTACTTATTCATACCACTGTATTTCACTATCTCTTCGAACTAGTGCACCTATTAGGTGTGTTGGGGACACAAGAGACTTCTTGCTTTGTGGTTGCGGGGTTGCATGAGAGGGATATCTTTGACCTCTTCCTCCCGAGTTCGATAAACCTTGGGTATCCACTTAAGGGAAACTTGCTGTTGTTCTACAAACCTCTGCTCTTGGAGGCCCAACACTACTACAAGAATAGAAGCTCCGTAGACATCACCGCCTTTGAAACTAAGAGGACGCTGCTGGCCCATGGGTCCCACATCTCAGCCTCTCTGAACGATAAACCTTTCCTTTCTTTTTTTTCGATCCCGTGCCGCCTTGGAAAATGTGAGACCGCTCCTGCAAAACGGGACCCATATGTCATCCTCTATGTACAATAAAAGTTTCTTTCCTTGGATTATTTTTGGCACCTGATATATGGTCACTTGCCTTTTTTTCGATCCCCTGCCGCCTTTGAAACGTTGAGGACGCTGCTGGCTCGTGGGTCCCACATGTCAGCCTCTATGAACAATAAACATTTCATTTCTTGGATTTATTTTTGACCGCTGATTTCTGGGAACTTTGCTTTTTCTTTCGATCCCCTGCCGCCTTTGTTAAAGTTGAGGACGCTGCTGCAAAATGCGTCCCACATGTCAGCTTCTCTGTACGATAATTGTTTCCTTTCTTGGATTTTTTTCCACGGCTGGCCGATGGGTCCACGATGTCAGCCTCTATGTACAAGAAATATGTGATTTCTCGATATGTTTTAACCCGAGATATGTAGGATACTTGCTTTTTTCGATCCCTTTTGTTTGTCTTTACCTTCAAATGTTGAGGGACGCTACTGGCAAATGGGTCCTGCTCTAGCATTCTCAACTGAAGGAAAAACTGAAATATTGCCTATTCATTTGTTCTTCGTACTCCATGCACATAATCCATACTAACTGTTGATCCGGGTTTTAGTTCAACTTAATTAGTTCAAATTTGATCTACGAGGAAGTATGTAATATATTTTGGGTTCACAACACTACACTTGTTAACAACAATCTGATGAAGAGGTTTGTCATTTTTTTTAAACTACAAATACACTCTAAGATCTTGCAAACTGATAGAATAAATCTTGGAACTTTAAATAATTTATGAAAATTTTGAAATCAACTATATGAATATATCAAAATATAGATCCCATGTAGATGCGCATACTGGCTATGCGCATTTAAAAAGAATCATAATCATAATTGATACGAAATAAAAATAACTTTATATTTAGAATCTCGGTTTCTTGAGGGCCAATCATAGGATCTCCGTGTTTAAATTAGGAAGGGCCCCAATGGCATGAGTCGGAGGCCCATTAAATGTTTTTGGATTGTTATCAGCGAAGCAAGCAGGCTGACAGCAATCACCATGTACATGGCCGGCGGCAGCCCAAAAGTACAAACAATTGGCCCATGCAGGGAAGGTAGTACTTTTTTTATTGGGAAGGTTGTCTGGCTAACCCAAAAAAAAAGTGGTGCTACATGGGGTAGCACTTGAACCCGGAATGAGACCATGAACAGTACATATGCTACATGCTACAGTACTTAGTTCTTAGCTATCTATTTTCGATCCAACGTCCAAATCTACAAGTCAACCAACTGTTCATCTGTGCTTGCTGATGTCAAGGCACTGGATCCTGGACGCTTGAACCCATGATCGTTACTGAGGGTTGCCTATTTGCGCATAATATGTTTTGTCAGCGGGCACTTCACTAGTTTGTGCAAAACATATCCAGCGCAGGATTCGAAAAAACAACACGTTTTTTTCTTTACGGAAACAACAGAACATCTCATGTTCATCACAATCCAGCCAACATAAGCACATAATAATTAATAGTACAACTAGAGAGCTGTACATATAAATAAGGTTTGTCAAGCTTCATGCACTAGCCAACGCAACCAAAAGTCCGAACTGATGGAAAGGGCTAGGCAATCCACTTATACATCTGAACACCCCTCCTCACGTGTGACCGGAAGAAGGGAAGAGGTCAACACAAGGAGACTCTCAAGAGGCATATACGTGGACTCCGAGGAGGGCAACGGAGGGCAGCACCAATTTTTAGGATAAATTACGAAAGCCAGGTCTCGAACTCGAGACCCTGGGCTCTGATACCATGCCAAGCTTCATACACAAGCCAACGCAACCAAAAGTCCGAACTAATGGAAAGGGCTAGGCAATCCACTTATACATTTCAACATCCCCCCTCACATGTGACCACAATCCAGTAATGGTACCATCATGTTCACCACAATACATCATCATTATACTACAGAACATTTGTAAGACAACTTAATGCAGCTGTGATTCATTTTGTTGCCCCAGCGATGGGTGATAACCTGAACACCATATAACCTTCTCACAGCAATTGTAACCAAATATGAGCACCTGCAATGATTTGGTGTCAATCTTCTTGAAGGTCAGGAGGTATCCTACCTTCAAGTCATGTGCTTTGACAAACTCTGGCCATCCTGCGTCCATTAAAACATTGCCATCTTGTTGCTTCAGGTCCACAATCCAGGTGCATGCAGTGGACATCTTCAGGTTGATGGACTCTGGACACCCACCGTAAAACCAGGGTAGAACACGACTGGGGATGGTAATCACCTCTAACTCCGATGTACATAGTACCTTGCAGAAGCTGTCAGCGGTATTCTCCTCATCGATGCGCCTAAACACCTTGCACACTGGGGCTGGCTCTACAGATGTCTCCTTCCATGATAAGCTCTCTCCAAGCTTGAGCTTCTTGTTTGAACACTGCAAAAAAGAGGCCTCAATTAGATAATGCCTCTAGCTTCTGACCGTAATTCCAAGCAAATGCATAATCAAAGGCACCTAGCAAAGTCAGCGGATCATTGTTCTTATCGAACACACAGTCTGAACAATAAGCTTCTGAATCTAGCTAGGCTGATATGTACAACCTTGTATCATCAAATTATTCAGCATAGTGTATCATTGTATCGCAGAAGCCAAATCGATATAAATAGTAGCTATGAGAATAGAAATCAAGCTAGCATGAGCCATGCATGCTTGCTGGCTAGGTCTAGCATCAGAGTAATGCATCTGCAGTTCATCATCCGCCAGTACAGATCGACCAAGCAAACAAAAAAAAATCAGCGTCGGCCTAAAGAGTCCATAAGCCAGACATGCATGCTCGGTGTCCTCATATGTGATTATCGGCCGTGGATTGACCAATATCATATTTGAACGATTATTATTGCACACATTAGATCCAGTCCCAACCTAGCTAGCATGCGTGCATGTGTAGCCCGAGTCTTTACCAGAGGATTAATATATACACTGGATGAGAGAAATAGTCTATATCAAACAATGCTAAGCAACCGGCAATACAGCTTAGATATAATAAAGATGTGACCGGCAACCCTAGTGATTCGGGGGAAACATACCGCCATTGCAGCCATGGACCGAGAGAATCGGGGATGCCGCGCCGCCTTAGTGGAGTTTTTAGGTGCGACGTCGCCGCATCCGTAGAGGACGGAGTCCAAGCCGCGTAGTCCGAGCGGTGGTGGACGCCGGTGGTGTAGGGAGAGGACTCAGGGGAGATGGACGGCGAGGGATCTGGGGAGATCTGAACATGAGGGGACTGTGAGAAACTGAGAATTATACATCAGCAAGGGAATAAATGCGCGTGTCCCCCCGGTCAAAAAAAATGCGCGTTTCTTGGAGGAACGAAGCCAGGTACGCAGGAATCCACACAGAAAACTTCACCCGGCGGGTCACTGGGCTTTATCAGTATCTGGTGGGGCCCGGACCTACATACCAGTGAGACAGGTCGTGTGGGTTATGATCCGATCAGTGTGCACACAGAAATTGCATTCAGAGCTAAGGGCCTCAGACTACGTTGTACTATACAGTATATCCGTTTCTTTTGGTAAAATGAAAACGATACTCCATCTGATCCTCATTACTTGATGATAAAATGGATGTCTCTACAACTAATATGTGTCTAGATACATCTATATGAGAGCGTCTGTGTTTGTACTGTGTATCTCAAAAAAATATGGATCGGAGGGAGCATTAAGAGGTGTCAAAAAAAACTGCAAACAAACATGGATGTAAGCAGTTGAGTATTAAACCAGTGCGTAAAATACCTTTATATCTCGACCATGTAACAATGAATATGAGAAGTTTTGGGGGTTTGACCATCTGCACTTGTGTTCGCTACAATCAGATCAAAAAATTGGTCACTTTTACACTTCCTAAAATAAAATGTATTTTTCCCTGAGATTTTACAAGCTCGTACAAGAAAGCATTGACTACATATGGGATATATCACATTTACACTTACAAATCTATGAATATTTCAAAATGTTGAGCTCCATGTAGCTAGGTATAATACAAATCATCAGACCGCACATTGAAACTACCGCAGCATATCACAGTAAATTAAAGTAAAATAAAACATGTCTAACATATACTATATTAGCTAATTAACAAAGTCTCATCACAGTGTATCTGATCCCCAGTTCAGCTTAATACAAAAACCAAGTTCAGCATGAACATCAGCAGGGCACTACCCCAGGTCCAAAAGCAGCATCTAGTTAATTCAATAAAATATTGAGGTGTTTCTGATCCCCTCTTCCTAAAAGCACTGCAGATCATGCATGCAACTAAGGGTGATCAGCACAAAATATTACCCTCTGGGTGGAGGTGTTACTGTCGTAGATCAACACATTCATCAAGGAAGTGTCTTTCACCTCGAAGACGAGAATGTCATCGAGCTGCAGTTCATGCGCCTCTGCAAACCCGAACCAACCATCCTTCAAGACCAGTTCACCCTGGTACTCATCGATGTGCACATACCAGGCGCAGCCTACGCTCGTCTTGAGCTTGATAGGCCTGGGAAGAATCCCTTTCAGACATTGCTTGAATTCTCTGGGGATGACCAACATATACATGTCATCGTTGCCATCCAGTTGCACATAGAAGCGCGAGGGCTGAGGAGGGTCCGCCGAGTGACCAACCCGTTTAGGGCGGCCTTTCCCTCGCCCTTTTAATATAAAACGTTGAATTGCTGCATCACGCCTGCCCGTCACCTTCGGCTTTTTGGCTAGTGAGTTTCTTTGAATTCTGAACTCGGGGGGGTGCAGAGGACATGTACAATCGACAGTCCTAAGACGTAGTTGCTCATTGACGTTGGAGCGAGTTTGCTTCTGCATCTAGTTAAGCACGGTATATATCAATCAACAGCATATAAATCAGAACGTAACATACATGGAGAAAATGCATCTAGCTATCTCTTTAATTAGTTTGCACAAAATCTAGCAGCAGCAAGACAATTTGATTTTACAGGTACTGAGCAAGCTTTCAGACTTTCTGAAACAGGTAACATGGAGCATATATTTGTATGTTCAGACTGCGAAACCCTGCTCTGTGATGGATACTATTACTTAACATCTTTTTTTGCCAGAACTAGTACTTAACATCTACTGTTTCCCGTCATTAAAAAAACATTTGCAGAAGAATACTAGTTTCCCATCATTAAAGAAAACAGAACTTGTTTAAAACCCCAACTATCATTGACTACTTACACCTGCATCCTAGTGAGTTCAGGACAACTTACAGCCACTTTTGGTGGTGCCGCCACCGGAGAAGACCGTGCCGCGGGGGTTGGGGTCGGCGCAGCCGGAGAAGCTGGTGCCGCCGCCAGGGAAATCAGTGCCGAGCCAGATGGTGCTTCCAGCGGAGAAGAAAGTACCGCGAGAGATGGAACCGACGCTGCCAAAGGGTAAGAAACGGATGTACTCGTAGATCCTTCTCTAGTCACGATCTGGATAGAAGAGACTGGACGTCCATCAAGCTGCTGGAGGATGCGGTGGATCAAATCGGCTGAGTTCAGGAAATATCGGCGATGTTCATCTGTGTCGGCGGCCGTTACCGCCAGGCAGCTGCCGGTGGAGGGAGGAGGCGAGCCGTTCATGGCAGTCATTAGTGTAAAAGAGGTGAAGTAGGTGGGAGAGATAGAGGGTTCGGGACTGAAGTAATTGTAGTCTGCTCTCTCATTTTTACAAGCATGCGTCCTCAGGCAGATTTTTTTTTAGATGCGTACTCAGGCTGCTTTGTCAAACCAGGGCCTCAATGAAGCCCAGTTAACTATTTCTCCGCTAAAAGCGCACTATAGCATATCTAGAGGGTCCACGCTTAGTAATTTTGCACGCTGTGGCGCTATTTGCGAAACAGCATGCTATATCGTCCTACTTCATAGTGTTAGCGCGCTATTTTTTTCAGGCAAGTTGCTTTCACTTTTTCGTGGTGATGAACTACAATCTGTTGGTTCCACTTCTAAGTCAGAAGATAATATCGCTAATGCTAATATGTTTTAATAAATAATTTATACTATGTTGTTGCCTTGTGAAATGTTGATGTTAGCCTTCTAAAATACTTGAGATCTATTTCTATATGTGGTTATGTATGTATGATTCAGTCACTTTTGGACTATATATATCTATTCGCTCTAGTAAAATTATTTATTTTTAGGCTATATTTAGTATTATTTTGAAAATGCTATTTAAAATATACCACACTATTACCACGATATAGCGTTCATATCGTTTGAAGGAGGCTGCCGCTAATTCATTTAACACGCTATTTTAAACATTGGTTAAGACGCGTTTGGCGGCCTGCATCCAGGCTGGTGGGGAAATACCGTACCCAAGTGCTTAAAAGATTGCAATTTTTAGCAGGAAAACATTAGGGCACGTCCAACACAGGCGCTACTGCAAGGGGCGTGAAACTCTTTTCACCAGTCCTAGCTACAGCACCGGAACCAACAGGAAGTCAGTCTGCCATCAGCAATTAGCGCTGTAAGGAGAGTACCTGGAGGATTTTACAATCTTTTCACATTCATTTGTTCTCTATTAGCGCCATATAGTATATAGCATTGTAATGCCCTTATACTCCTCTCAACATTAAAAAAAGGTGTGCATATACTAATAATAGTTGCTGAAATGAAACTAAAAATAAACAGACATGCACGGTTTACGAAGGATGGAAATACAGAGTTCATCACCATCCGTTTAAATAAGATTAGATTACTTCAATGTGGGCTACATACACACTAAAATGAGTAAACAGACACACTGAAATGGGTCAAGGTATATAAGATTCAGAAAAAAGGAAGAGCATATTAAGATACGGAACAGGTTACTGAATTGTTCAAATATATCGTACAAAAAAGATTATTTTCTCCAGAAAGATTCATGGCTCAGTTTAGGGTTGCATCAACATGCGGATATTTTTCAGACTAGGCTTAAACCACATTGTCGCCTGTCGGGGAAATCCCCAACCTTCTTTTGGAAGGGTGATAACTCCCATGAGCTCATTTTCCCCTTGCTGCAGGTTACAACGACAAATACAACTAAATGTTGGTTCCCGAAATGCATAGTACGCGATGTACACACAATTTGACCTCATGAATGGAGTCAATTTTCCATCAGGAGCATTGCCATCATTTATCTTCAGGTTCATTGGATAATTCAGTCCAATGAACAGAGAGTGTGTGCCAAGGCTGTCAACTCGACTCCAATTGGGTCCAATCAGGGATAGATCTTTCTCAAAAATATGTATGACAGGGGCAGGACACTCCCGCAGGATAAGGCCATTACCATCATGCAGAACTTCTGCAGGCTCAAGGTGATCATTGCTACGTATATACCGATCTTCATGGATGATCATCAAGCGCTTGCCATCGGCTGATCGAGCTAAAAACCATCTGCCAAATGGATCCTCCATCGGTGATGGGATCACGAATGGCAGGGCAAGGTGTGCATCTGCATTGTAAACGGAGACCAAAAAAAATTAGTGTTTGAATGGCTCAGGAAGACAATAATACCAATAGCTGCAACTTCACATTTGTAGGATCAAATGGAAGATGCAGTCATTATACTTGTATAAAAACTCGAAGAAATAAAGTTGTTCCCATTTGAGATGTATGTTAATTACACTCATATTCATTGATGGTAGATACATGTCTCAACCTTATCTGATCCATGATTGTAAAGCTTTGAGTACATCGAATATTCAAATAAATTGAAAGTTTGCATGCATCAATTGATGAAGAGGCCAGGGCTAAGCTCCTTATTCATATTCTGACAAGAGCATGCAGTAACTAATTCAGGAATGCATTCATATACTGCAATAATCTGGTTTGGGTTGAGAGATTAGTGCACTGCATATAGTACTGTAATTCGTTTGTAGCAATGGTTCAGTCAGGTTTGGATAATTAAATGGTGCACAGTCATTTGAAAGGTGAAAAAAATCTTATTGAGCAATTAGTTAATTCAGTTACAATATATCATGAATGCGCTTGATATTAAAATTTATTGCGAAGTATATCATATGGATTGAAGAATTACCGGCCTGTGATTGATCCCAGCAATATGTGGTGCCGGTCCACCCATCCACCGCAACAATGAAGCCGTTGTGCTCGATGGCGTCACTGTAATCTACACCCCAACTAGCAAGAGAGAATAACCTCCACTCCTGGCTACCATTAGCCAGGTAAGCGAGTCCAGAATTGAATAGAGCGATGAGCTTGTAATCTGAGTAATGTCCAGCTTTTGTGGGCACTTCGCAAATTACAATCTTCAACAAAAACATGGCACGCCCATACGTCATGTACCTTTCAGGAGGCAAGTCGGGGAAGCCAATCCATTCCTCCCGAAAAATGTTGCAAGTTTCCGACGATGGTAGGGAGATTTCTTGGTGCGTGTAGATGTTCGCGAGGAACCAGTTCCCACCACTGTCCACGCCGGCGATCCAGTCGCCGTTCATGCCAACCCAGAATCTATTGTCCATGAACGGCAGGATGGCTGTGCGCCGAGGATGGTCGAGGGGCACAACGTGGTACACCGTGTGGTGCGCACTACTATCATCATAGTGCCAATGGGCAGAATCGGGCATCAGCAAGCAGGGTCCATCCCAATGGTGTAGATTCATGTTGTCGGCGACATGGCGGCACAGCGTTTTGGAGCATGCGGCCAGCCGGACGTCGACTGTAACGTCCAGACTCTGGGCAATGAGATTGAACAGCTCGGCGGGGAGCTTCCCCCAGTCGCCATACAGCTGGTCGTCGTTCGATGCCGCCATGGAGACGAGATGGATTTAAGAGGGCGGAAGCAAGTATGTGTGATTGGAGATTTGTAGGAGAGTCGAGCGGGAAGGAGGAGTGCTGCGGTTCTGCGGAGGGGTGAGGAGAGAAAGCTATGCAAATGGGAGATCTAGAGGATGAAAAAATTTGCTAGCAGCGCTTGGCGAGTGGAGAACGATGATGGAAGTGGAGAGCCAAGGATGGAAACGATGGAGGTGAAGAGTAGGAGTGGATATGACTTTTTTTATTCTTCAGCAGCTGCATCGATGCGCCGAGTAAAACTTCGGCTAGGATAGCACGCCACTACGTCCTGGTGCAGTTACTGTCCCGTCAAATCAGTTTGACCACAGAAATGGTTTCTTTATTAGTACAGTATAACTTAATTTTTTCGAACAATATATACTAATCCATTTAATATACTCACTCCGATTCATATTACTTGTCAAATGATATGGATGAATCTTGAACTAAAATGTGTCTAGATATATCCATATTATAGTCTACTAATATGAATCGGAGTTTGTTTGGTTCAAAGGATTTCTAAAGGTATCTTGTACGGAGTAACCCTCCAAAATACCTATGGATTGCTTTCTCTACAATCCTATCTCTTGGTAATATTGCTATGTGTCTATAACAACTATGAAATGAACTCAATCTCAATAGAAATTTCCTTTGTCTTTCCTAATCAAACAACTAGTTATTTTATGTCTTCGTTTACAAATTAAGATAATTTTTAGGTTATAGGTAATCATCGAGCTTATGTGATCATCTTTTATGATCAAACTTACTTGATCAGCCGCGGAGGCGCAAAGGACTAAAGGAGCAGTGGTGTGCATTAATACGGCCGCATGGGGAAGGCACAGCTAGCGACGATGAGACGTATCGCCAGCATTGGCCTAGGGAACCGTCGCCACCATTAATAAAAGCTATCCCTTTGGGCACCATGTCTCCCACTACTCGTGTCACGCGCGCATGTGGATTACGGATGGATGAGCTGGGGAAGCCGGACAGAAAACATGACAACCAGGGGGAAATGAATAAAAATAATACAAAGTCGAAAATATTTCGAAAAATAAACTTTGTAAGAAACTCCATGCGTTTAGAAAATGCGAAGGTAATATGTTGAAACACGTCTAGACCACGTCTAGAACCACCGTCCCAAAGCTTAAGGATTAAATTGATTTTTCGAAAGTCAAACTAAGTTAAGTTTGACTAAGTTTTTACCAAAAGCATTAATATGCAAGATACAAAATCAATATTATTAGATAGAAAATAAATTATAGTTTCATATGGTGTCTACAAAATATTATATGTGCTGATAGATTCTTTTAAGAGTTTTGTCGAACTTTACTTGGTTTGACTTTTCAAGATAAATATACTAAGCTTTAAGCATTGGAACGGAGGTATTTTTCGAAGCACCTACATGTCTTTAGAAGACAAAAGAAAACATGGAGTAAGGTTGTTTTTTGTGCAAAAGTTAACGTCAAAATCTGGTTATTTGTGTAAAAAGAATCTCAAATTGTGTTATGTGCAAAAACTGCACCAACAAGTGGTGGTATGTGCAATTTCCTCCGTCACACAAAAGGCAAGCCATTGATACATACTTAATTGTGAATAATTACAAAAGTAGTAGGCAACTAATAAGCGCACATGATTAAACTGCTATGCGAGATCTTCAGCCACCAGAAGTCGTTCCCGCGCCTCTCTAGCATTGAAAATCACGCGTTCTGCGACTTCCATCAAAGAGACAAGCTGAGCTTTGATCCGTTCTCCCAGATGAATGGCCTCGTCACAACTCCTACGAGCACAGGCCGTGATCTCATCCACTTCTAGGAAAGACACCGCCTGCCTGTACCGAAATATCTTGATCCCTAACTCTCTGTTCTCCTCCCGCATGCTGGCAAGATCCAACTTCATCCTTCGACAGGATAAGCAAGGGGAGTGATCCTGCCAAAGGTAACAACAAACATATCGAGCGTTACCGGCAAACGAAGGGCACAAATTGGCTGATTAACGAATGTGGTCACAAACATGTAGGACAGACTTAAGTGGTGTCTACATGTCAGTGACTCGAAGTACCCAAAAACCAGCAACCCAAAGTCAGCTAATATTAACCTCCGTCTTCAGCTCCTTCATCCTCTTGAACGGCGGGGAAGCTGGCAACTTATCTTCTTCTACGACCTCTCGCTGGAACCTGACGTCGAAGGATGAGAGATCCTGCGAACGGATGTGCTGCGCCTGCGCGTGCGATTCACCAGGGCGCTTCTGGCGTAACTCGGAGTTCTCGGCGCCGAGATGCGGAAGTTCCGCTCCCGGGGCCTTGTTGACCCTAAGCCGAGATAGCTCCTGTGTAAGCCGACGAAAAACGTTCAAAATGTTACAGATCAGGCATATCATTACCAGTGCAAACGAGGTAAGTGAATCTCCGGGATCTCGCCCAACGACCGCGGTTGGTCCAATGCCACCACATCTTCTCCGAGATTGACTAACTCCTTTACATCATCTTCTCCGACATTGACTATCTCCTTTACATCATCTTCTGCTCCGAGCTTGACCATCTCCTTTACATCATCTTCTCCTGCGAGCTTGATCATCTGCCTCACATCATCTTCTCCGGCGATATCGACACTCTCCTGCGGAAGATAACAGATATAAGTCCGAGTATTAGCAGCAAAACGAAGGTAATTAAAAGAGGCGTAGTAACCCTTGTGTCCTGGCTAATCAACGGCGGGGACGCTGAGCCCGCATCGTCTCCTCCGAGATCTCCCTTCGGAGGCAGGATTGTTAGAGACAGTGTACTTCTGGTAGTAGTATTTATGCGTGGGGCGCCAGGGGGTCGAGAAGCTAGGACTGCATCTTCTCCTCCGAGCTCTTCCTTGGTAGACATGACAAATGAAACGAGGTGTGAGGGGCGTAAGGTATAAAAATGGCGGACGGCCGCCCCGCCTCGGCCCTCCAAGGCTTATTTTTTTTGCCTTACTAAACTAAAAAACATATTTTGCGTCTCACACGTCTGCCCTAAGAGGGCTGCAGGGTCCCATACATGCAGGTCCCACACTTTAGTGAGCACAAGTCATGTGCGGTAGGTAGGCAAACTTCCAACAATCTTCTTTGTCAAGTACTCAAGTGAAAACACGTCGTCAAGACTCTCTCTCTCTCTCCCCCCTTTTGTCATTGAAAAAAAAGAATATTAGACGGGCGCGTAGCCTGCACTGCAGGGGGCGATTTTGACAAAGTAACCCTTTTGGCGAAGAAAAACACAGAATGAGCCACACAAAAAGGTTAGTCCAGTGAAATAGATTGCTCAGAGGCTCAGTCCGTGTTTTTCTTTGCCAAAAGGGTTATTTCTGTCAAAATCGCCGCAATGCAGGTTTGCAGCACTGAAAAACCTTGCGTGCCAGTCAACATCACTTCCCGGAAAGGTTGAAGCATTTCGAGGCCGTGACTGCTCTCCCTTCCTCTTCTCCTTCCGTGTGACCCTCTTCCACCTTTTATCCTTTGCAACATTTGCAAAAAATTGTCCGTGACTTGTGCTCACTGAAGTGTGGGACCTCACGCATGGGAACCACACGTAAGTGACAGACCTGTTGGTGTAATAATTCGGGTGATCATTATACTGTATTAGAACTCCGTACAAAGTTTCGTATGGATTCAAGGGTAGGAAAGCCAAGTTAACTCATTTACATGACATTATTTTTTCCATGAACCCAAGTTAACTCATCTAACACTTGGTACATTTTGGTTATATATTCGAAATTTTAATTGAAACTTGTTGGTCATGCCATTTTACTACTCGCCTAACACTTTTCCGCGTGTGAAGGGATGGTGGGACCCCAAAAAACTTGCAAATACGAGCTAAATTTGTGGGACCCCAAAAAACTTGCAAATACGAGCGCTTCATCCAAAAGAAACACACTCGTGTCCCCTACCACCACCACCACCCCATGATTTTGACCTAAATTTGAAATCAAGCCAAAGGTGGTTCAAAACCGGCAATCGGAAAGCATGGATTGTGCGTCTTTTTTCTATATAGCTAGGGAAAATAGCAGACATGCCATACCAATGTTTTAGAAAAGAGAGCTTTTACTTGTGCATTTTGGGTTGTCGCGCATAAATGTGCTTTTACTTGTCTGCCACCAATTAATCCAATTCTCATTTGTGGGGAAACATGAAACTAGATGGCCATTTCCAAAGTTTCATGAATTATCTCAATGTGAATCCATATATGTACCATTTTTGGGGGCTAAATTGCTTAAATGCAAATTTGAACAGTGCATAGATGAAGTACATATCAAACAAATAACTGAAAAAAATACAGAGGTGTGTGACCCGAATGTCTGGAGCCATGGTACAAGAGATATAATGGCTAACCACACGAGCCCCTTCGTCCAACTAGCTAGCACAAAACAAGGGTGAGCGTCATGAGATTGATCGACATCAATTTCAGAACATGCCAAAGTTATTGTGGGGCTCGATATAAAAAAGCTCGAAACAAAGCATGAATATTGAGTCATATCATTTGTGGTTTACATACTACCTCTATATATATATATGACAATACCAAATGAACGTGTGGCATATATATACACACTTGTATATCCTCTTTTAGAAGAACCCTGCACAGTTTTCGGCACCACATGTGTGTTTGAGTACAAGTTCCACTCACTTCCCAAAAGTGTGTGAGCATTGTATTAAGTACTACAAGAAAACAATGGCAAACCTTTGAATCCCATGACTGATTTTTTGTTGTAGTGATATATAGATTTATAAGTGTTTAGGGTTAGGGGTTAGGGTTTATAGAGATGATGCACATATTTTGATTTCACGCTTGTGATGTACAATACTACATAAGTAAGAAATTAATTAAACAAGCATGACCTTTGTTAGAATAACATTTAACATGTTCTCTCACCATTCATATATGTTGGAGTTTGCCTTGCTTCTTCAATTTCCCACGTGCACATGTTACTACGAGAACCAAGGCAAACTTTTAAATCATTGTTGGGACTGGCTAGATGCACCACCATGCCCAATTTGGGCACATTATAATAAAATATGTCACAAATATGGCCATATATAACTAT
Source organism: Lolium multiflorum (assembly GCA_030979885.1). Lineage (NCBI taxonomy): Eukaryota > Viridiplantae > Streptophyta > Magnoliopsida > Poales > Poaceae > Lolium > Lolium multiflorum. Next base: position 275,040,300 of record CM061749.1, on the reverse strand, counting down.
ATATATTATTCGGCTTGAAACCCATGAATCTTCATACACGATAGTCCATTTTGTGAAGAAAAAATGTTTTTTATTACCCTATCACGGGTTTCTTATTTTCCCTGTCCACTAGTACACCTACATATGAGCACTCAATGCGGAAGGGTTTCATTTTTTATTTCAAAACCAGATCAAAATGGTCGACATGATTATCCATTCAAAGGGGTTGAATATTTCAGTACTATCATTGGTTTATGTATATAGTGTAAGTAATATGAATCTAAAAATGATTTTGGGGGATTTCTATGACCAAGTTATAACACACCTACATTTCAAATTTGAATTACTTCCAATAAATCAGCATATAGTCATTTAAATGTGTGAAACTGGCTAAAAACACTAAAAATCGTAAAGAGTTGGGAATTGGCACTAAAATATGGCCTAGTTTATCTTAAAAATGTAGAGGCGCCATTTTGACCCGTATCTTATGTACCCCACTCGAAAATGATAAACTATCACGAATTACCATTTATTGTAGGCATTACTTTTCACGGTAAAATGATAAACTATATCACGAAGTTCCATTTCCGTCAAGATAGTCCGCATTACTTTTTTGTTGAGATATAAACCCCCACAACGGCGGACACAGATTTGGGGTTTTGGGTTTCAAAATGGAAATTTCAAATTGATGAACAAGTTCTAGGCATATTCAAAATAGAAAAAGCATGTATCTACCCCCTAACCATAAAGTCGGTCGATCTTACGAAGTCTATTGGTTTCAAACATGGAAATTTCAAGAACCTCCCAAAAGCTTCATTTTAGAGTGACTAAAAAAGATCCATGCTTGCCTTTTCATTTTCATGTTTTAAAATTGTTTAAATCTTGGTCGATCAAACCTAGCTAGTATTCAACCAAGATTCAAATGGGCATAAAATTAAAAAAAACAGAAAATGAAAACCAAAGCACATAGCCTTCTTATGTCATATATAGTAAGAATTCAAGTTGATCAACAAGGTCTAGACATATTCAAAACAGAAAAAAGCATGTATCGATCTACCCCTAACCCTTAACTTTGTCTTATGAAGTCAAGCATGAAGAGAAGTGGTTTTGGGTTACAAACATTATATTGAGATTTCAAGATCGACCCCCCCAAAAGCTTCATTTTAGAATGACTAAGAAGGATCCATGCTTGCCTTTTCATTTTCATGTGTTTTAAACTTGCTAAAATCTTGGTCAAACCTAGGACTTGACCAAGATTCAAATGGGCATAAACATTCAGAAAAAATCAAAAAATGAAAACCAAAGCACATAGCCTTCTTATGTCATATATATATAGTAAGCATTCAAGTTGATCGATATGAACAAGGTCTAGACATATTCAAAACAGAAAAAGCATGTATCTACCCCTGGCCCTTAACTATATATGTCTTATGAAGTCAAGCATGAAGAGAAGTGGTTTTGGGTTTCAAACATGGAAATTTCAAAAACTTCCCACCAAAAGCTTAATTTTAGAGTGAATAAGAAGGATCCAAGCTTAATTACCTTTTCATTTTCAGGATTTATGCTTGTTTAAATCTTGGTCAAACATAGGATTTGACCAACACACATATAGTCTTCTTATGTCATATAGTAAGCATTCAAGTTGATAAATAAGCATGCATGTCTAGACATATTCAAATTAACCCGACAAATCATGTATCTACCCCTAACACCCTAAACTCTGTCTTATGAAGTCAACCATGAAGATAAGTGGTTTTGGGTTTCAAACATTGAGATTTCAAGAACCCCCCAAAAGCTTCATTCTAGAATGACTAAGAAGGATCCAGGCTTACCTTTTCATTTTATGTTTTAAAGTTGTTTAAATCTTGGTCAAACCTAGGATTTGACAAGATTCAAATGGGCATAAACATTAATTCAGAAAAAAACAAAAAATGAAAATACAACGCACATATAGTCTTCTTATGTCATATAGTAAGCATTCAAGTTGATAAACAAGCATGTGTAGACATATTCAAACCCGACAAATCATGTATCTACCCCCTAACCCTAAACTAGATTTGTCTTATGAAGTCAAGCATGAAGAGAAATGGTTTTGGGTTTCAAACATGGAAATTTCAAAAACCTCCCAAAAGCTTCATTTTAGAGTGACTAATTAAGAAGGATTCAGGCTTACCTTTTCATTTTCATGTTTTAATCTTGTTTAAATCTTGGTCAAACCTAGGATTTGACCAAGATTCAAATGGGAATAAAAATTCAAAAAACATAAAAAATGAAAAACTAAAGCACATAGCCTTCTTATATCATATATATAGTAAGCCTTCAAGTTGATGAACAAGGTGTAGACATATTCAAAATAGAAAAAGCATGTATCTACCCCCTAACCCTTAACTCTGTCTTATGAAGTCAGGCATGAAGAGAAGTGGTTTTGGGTTTCAAACATGGAAATTTCAAAAACATCCCAAAAGCTTAATTTTAGATTGACTAAAAAGGATCGAAGCTTACCTTTTCATTTTCATGTTTATGCGTGTTTAAATCTTGGTCAAACATAGGATTTGACCAAGATTCAAATGGGCATAAACATTCAGAAAAAATAAAAAATAAAAAACCAACGCACATTAGTAGCCCAAAATCGAACCAGTAGTTGGATATTTTTGAACTTGATCTGTAGTAGTGGGCAAAACCCTAGATTAACCGATTTAATCATAGATTCGTAGGTCGATTTTTCTACTTTTTTATTATTACTATGCAGCACATGTGTGTTTGCCCGTCGAGTGAAACTCGAAGGAAAAAGAGGGATCACTCGGAAGGAGTGAAGAAGGGAGTGCATTATGGTGTCTCCCTTTTTCGGGTGATGATGTTGACTGTTGTGCAGGTTTTGTCAGTGAGCAGGAGGTGCGAGCGAGCGAGCGAGGCCGAGAATGAGAGAGGTTTTTTTTGTGAGAGGGACAACCGAAGGATCCTGAAGGACCCAGAGACTTCCAATACGCATCCTCATGCGTCTTCTCTTGACAAAGAAGATGGCTGGGAGTTTGCGTACCTACTGCACGTGACTTGTGCTCACTGAAGTGTGGGACCTCACGCATGGGCACCACACCTAAGTGACAGACCTGTTGTGTAAAAACTCAGTTGATTATTATAGTGCATTAGAACAAAGTTACCTATGGACTAAAGGGTAGGAAATCCAAGTTAACTCATTTACATGACATTAATTTTTCCATGAAGCAAAGTTAACACATCTATCAATTGGTACATTTTGGAGTGACTAAGAAGGAGCCATGCTTACTTATTCGTTTACACGTGTTAAACTTGTTTAAATCTTGCTCAAACCAGACAAATCATGTATCTACCCCCTAACCATAAACTCTCGGTCGATCTTATGAAGTCTAGCATGAAGAGAAGTCGTATTGGTTTCAAACATGGAAATTTCAAGAACCTCCCACGAGCTTCATTTTAGAGTGACTACAAAAGATCCAGGCTTGCCTTTTCATTTTCATGTTTTTAAATTGTTTAAATCTTGGTCAAACCTAGCTAGTATTTGACCAAGATTCAAATGGGCATAAAATTAAAAAAACCAGAAAAATGAAAAACCAAAGCACATAGCCTTCTTATGTCATATAAAATAAGCATTCAAGTTGATAAACAAGGTCTAGACATATTCAAAATAGAAAAAGCATGTATCTACCCCTAACCCTTAACTCTGTCTTATGAAGTCAAGCATGAAGAGAAGTGGTTTTGGGTTTCAAACATGGAAATTTCAAAAACTTCCCAAAAGCTTAATTTTAGAGTGACTAGGAAAGGATCCAGGCTTAACTTTTAATTTTCATGTTTCAAGTTTGTTTAAATCTTGGTCAAACCTAGGATTTGACCAACAAGATTCAAATGAGCATAAAAATTCAGAAAAAAACAAAAAAAAACCAAAGCACATAGTCTTCTTACGTCATATATATAGTAAGCATTCAAGATGATAAACAAGGTCTAGACATATTCAAACCCGACAAATCATGTATCTACTCCTAACCCTAAACTCTGTCTTATGAAGTCAACCGTGAAGAGAAGTGGTTTTGGGTTTAAACATTGAGATTTCAAGAACACCCCAAAAGCTTCATTTTTAGAATGACTAAGAAGGATCCATGCTTACCTTTTCATTTTCATGTCTTAAACTTGTTTAAATCCTGATCAAAACTAGGATTTGAACGAGATTCAAATGGGTATAAAAAATAAAAAAACGCACATAGCCTTTTTATGTCATATAATGCATGAGCACTCAAGTTGATAAACATGGTCTAGACATATTCAAACTAGAAAAATCATGTATCTACCCTGCTGGCCCTAACCCTAAGAAGGATCCAGGCTTACCCTTTTCATTTTCATGTGTTTTAAACTTGCTTAAGTCTTGGTCAAACCTAGGATTTGACCAAGACTCAAATGGGCATAAAAACTCAAACCCGATAAACATTCACCTTTTTCTATATAGTTAGGGTTAGGGTTTATGGTTTATAGAGATCGATGCACATATTTTCATTTCACATTTGTGATGTACAATAATACATAGGTAAGATTCCAAGCATGACCTTTGTTAGAATAACCTTTAACGTGTTCTCTCACCGGCCTTTAGATTCAAATGGGCATAAACATTCAGAAAAAATCAAAAAAATGAAAAACCAAAGCACATAGTCTTCTTATGTCATATAGTAAGAATTGAAGTTGATAAACAAGGTCTAGACATATTCAAACCAGCCAAATCATGTATCTACACCTAACCCTAAACTTTATCTTATGAAGTCAAGCATGAAGAGAAATGGTTTTGGGTTTCAAACATGGAAATTTCAAAAACCTCCCAAAAGCTTCATTTTAGAGTGACTAAGAAGGATACAGGCTTACCTTTTCATTTTCATGTTTTAAGTTTGTTTAAATCTTGGTCAAACCTAGGATTTGACCAACAAGATTCAAATGAGCATAAAAATTTAGAAAAAAATCAAAAAATAGAAAAGAAAAACCAAAGCACATAGTATTCTTAAGTCATATATATAGTAAGCATTCAAATTGATAAACAAGTTCTAGACATATTCAAACCCGACAAATCATGTATCTACCCCTAACCCTAAACTCTTTCTTATGAAGCCAACCATATGAAGAGAAGTGGTTTTGGGTTTCAAACATTGAGATTTCAAAAAAAACCCCCAAAAGCTTCATTTTAGAATGACTAAGAAGGATCCATGCTTGCCTTTTCATTTTCATGTGTTTTAAACTTGCTAAAATCTTGGTCAAACCTAGGACTTGACCAAGATTCAAATGGGCATAAACATTCAGAAAAAAATCAAAAATTGAAAACCAAAGCACATAGCCTTCTTATGTCATATATATATAGTAAGCATTCAAGTTGATCGATATGAACAAGGTCTAGACATATTCAAAACAGAAAAAGCATGTATCTACCCCTGGCCCTTAACTATATATGTCTTATGAAGTCAAGCATGAAGAGAAGTGGTTTTGGGTTTCAAACATGGAAATTTCAAAAACTTCCCACCAAAAGCTTAATTTTAGAGTGAATAAGAAGGATCCAAGCTTAATTACCTTTTCATTTTCAGGATTTATTCTTGTTTAAATCTTGGTCAAACATAGGATTTGACCAACACACATATAGTCTTCTTATGTCATATAGTAAGCATTCAAGTTGATAAATAAGCATGCATGTCTAGACATATTCAAATTAACCCGACAAATCATGTATCTACCCCTAACACCCTAAACTCTGTCTTATGAAGTCAACCATGAAGAGAAGTGGTTTTGGGTTTCAAACATTGAGATTTCAAGAACCCCCAAAAGCTTCATTCTAGAATGACTAAGAAGGATCCAGGCTTACCTTTTCATTTTATGTTTTAAACTTGTTTAAATCTTGGTCAAACCTAGGATTTGACAAGATTCAAATGGGCATAAACATTAATTCAGAAAAAACAAAAAAATGAAAATACAACGCACATATAGTCTTCTTATGTCATATAATAAGCATTCAAGTTGATAAACAAGCATGTCTAGACATATTCAAACCCGACAAATCATGTATCGATCTACCCCCTAACCCTAAACACTCTGTCTTATGAAGTCAACCATGAAGAGAAGTGGTTTTGGGTTTCAAACATTGAGATTTCAAGAACCCCCAAAAGCTTCACTTTTGAATGACTAAGAAGGATCCAGGCTTACCTTTTCATTTTCATGTTTTAAGTTTGTTTAAATCTTGGTCAAACCTAGGATTTGACCAACAAGATTCAAATGAGCATAAAAATTTAGAAAAAAATCAAAAAAATAGAAAAGAAAAACCAAAGCACATAGTATTCTTAAGTCATATATATAGTAAGCATTCAAATTGATAAACAAGTTCTAGACATATTCAAACCCGACAAATCATGTATCTACCCCTAACCCTAAACTCTTTCTTATGAAGCCAACCATATGAAGAGAAGTGGTTTTGGGTTTCAAACATTGAGATTTCAAAAAAAAACCAAAAGCTTCATTTTAGAATGACTAAGAAGGATCCAGGCTTACCTTTTCATTTTCATGTGTTTTAAACTTGCTTAAATCTTGGTCAAACCTAGGATTTGACCAAGATTCAAATGGGCATAAACATTCAGAAAAAAATAAAAAATTGAAAACCAAAGCACATGAATCTTCATACACACTATAGTCCGTCTTGTGAAGACATTTTGTTTTTTACTACCCTATGTCCCTATCACAGGTTTCTTATTTTCCCTGTCAACTAGTACACCTATAAGCACTCAATGCGGAAGGGTTTCATTTTTGAGGTTTTCTTCATTTTCATTTATTTATTTCAAAACCAGGTAAAAATGGTCGACATGATTATCCATGCAAAGGGGTCGAATATTTCTAGGCAGCACATGTGTTTGCCCGTCCAGTGAAACTCGGAGGAAGAGGGATCACACGGAAGGAGACGAAGGGAGAGAAGTGAGTGGGGCCCTCTTATTTATGGTGTCTGACCTTTTTCAGGGTTTGTCAGTGCGCAGGAGGTGCGAGCGAGCGAGGCCGATAATGAGAGAGATGTTTTTTCTTTTTTTGAGAGAGAGAGGGACAACCGAAGGATCCTGAAGGCTTCCAATACGCACCAGAGCACAGTTTACAACAAGACACAGAATAAACAGGAAATTTCATCTAAATCCCTAACTTTTACATGGAAGACCCCCAAAGGTGTATCAAAAAAGGCAATCGAAAAGCATGGATTGTTCATCTTTTTCTATATAGTTAGGGTTAGGGTTTATGGTTTATAGAGATGCACATATTTTCATTTCACATTTGTGATGTACAATAATACATAGGTAAGATTCCAAGCATGACCTTTGTTAGAATAACCTTTAACGTGTTCTCTCACCTTTAGATTCAAATGGGCATAAACATTCAGAAAAAATAAAAAAAATGAAAAACCAAAGCACATAGTCTTCTTATGTCATATAGTAAGAATTGAAGTTGATAAACAAGGTCTAGACATATTCAAACCAGTCAAATCATGTATCAACACCTAACCCTAAACTTTATCTTATGAAGTCAAGCATGAAGAGAAATGGTTTTGGGTTTCAAACATGGAAATTTCAAAAACCTCCCAAAAACTTCATTTTAGAGTGACTAAGAAGGATACAGGCTTACCTTTTCATTTTCATGTTTTAAACTTGTTTAAATCCTGGTCAAAACTAGGATTTGAACGAGATTCAAATGGGTATAAAAAATAAAAAACGCACATAGCCTTTTTATGTCATATAATGCATGAGCACTCAAGTTGATAAACATGGTCTAGACATATTCAAACTAGAAAAATCATGTATCTACCCTGGCCCTAACCTTAAACTTTGTATTATGGAGTCAAGCATGAAGAGAAGTGGGGTTTTGGGTTTCAAACATGGAAATTTCAAATTGATGAACAAGTTCTAGGCATATTCAAAACAGAGAAAGCATGTATCTACCCCCTAACCATAAAGTCGGTCGATCTTACGAAGTCTATTGGTTTCAAACATGGAAATTTCAAGAACCTCCCAAAAGCTTCATTTTAGAGTGACTAAAAAAGATCCATGCTTGCCTTTTCATTTTCATGTTTTAAAATTGTTTAAATCTTGGTCGATCAAACCTAGCTAGTATTCAACCAAGATTCAAATGGGCATAAAATTAAAAAAAACAGAAAATGAAAACCAAAGCACATAGCCTTCTTATGTCATATATAGTAAGAATTCAAGTTGATCAGATCAACAAGGTCTAGACATATTCAAAACAGAAAAAAGCATGTATCGATCTACCCCTAACCCTTAACTTTGTCTTATGAAGTCAAGCATGAAGAGAAGTGGTTTTGGGTTACAAACATTATATTGAGATTTCAAGATCGAACCCCCCCAAAAGCTTCATTTTAGAATGACTAAGAAGGATCCAGGCTTGCCTTTTCATTTTCATGTGTTTTAAACTTGCTAAAATCTTGGTCAAACCTAGGACTTGACCAAGATTCAAATGGGCATAAACATTCAGAAAAAATCAAAAAATGAAAACCAAAGCACATAGCCTTCTTATGTCATATATATATAGTAAGCATTCAAGTTGATCGATATGAACAAGGTCTAGACATATTCAAAACAGAAAAAGCATGTATCTACCCCTGGCCCTTAACTATATATGTCTTATGAAGTCAAGCATGAAGAGATGTGGTTTTGGGTTTCAAACATGGAAATTTCAAAAACTTCCCGCCAAAAGCTTAATTTTAGAGTGAATAAGAAGGATCCAAGCTTAATTACCTTTTCATTTTCAGGATTTATGCTTGTTTAAATCTTGGTCAAACATAGAATTTGACCAACACACATATAGTCTTCTTATGTCATATAGTAAGCATTCAAGTTGATAAATAAGCATGCATGTCTAGACATATTCAAATTAACCCGACAAATCATGTATCTACCCCTAGCTAACCCTAAACTCTATGAAGTCAACCATGAAGAGAAGTGGTTTTGGGTTTCAAACATTGAGATTTCAAGAACCCCCAAAAGCTTCATTCTAGAATGACTAAGAAGGATCCAGGCTTACCTTTTCATTTTATGTTTTAAACTTGTTTAAATCTTGGTCAAACCTAGGTTTAAACATTAATTCAGAAAAACAAAAAATGAAAATACAACGCACATATAGTCTTCTTATGTCATATAGTAAGCATTCAAGTTGATAAACAAGCATGTCTAGACATATTCAAACCCGACAAATCATGTATCGATCTACCCCCTAACCCTAAACACTCTGTCTTATGAAGTCAACCATGAAGAGAAGTGGGTTTTGGGTTTCAAACATTGAGATTTCAAGAACCCCCCAAAAGCTTCACTTTTGAATGACTAAGAAGGATCCATACTTACCTTTTCATTTTCATGTTTTAAACTTGTTTAAATCTTGGTCAAACCTAGGATTTAACCAAGATTCAATGGGCATAAAAATTCAAAAAACCAGAAAATGTACAAAGCACATAGCTTTTTTATGTCATATAATGAGCATTCAAGTTGATAAACATGGTCTAGACATATTAAAACAAGAAAAATCGTGTATCTACCATGTCCCTAACCCTAAACTCGATCTGTCTTATGAAGTCAAACATGAAGAGAAGTGGTTTTGGGTTTCAAACATGGAAATTTCAATAACCTCCCAAAAACTTCATCTTAGAGTGACTAAGAAGGTTCAATGCTTACCTTTTCATTTTCATGTTTTAAATTAACTTGTTTAAATCTTGGTCAAACATAGGATTGACCAAGATTCAAATGGGCATAAACATTCAGCAAAAATTTAAAAATAAGAAACGAACGCACATATAGTCTTCTTATGTCATATAGTAAGCATTCAAGTTGATAAACAAGCATGTGTAGACATATTCAAACCCGACAAATCATGTATCTACCCCCTAACCCTAAACTAGATTTGTCTTATGAAGTCAAGCATGAAGAGAAATGGTTTTGGGTTTCAAACATGGAAATTTCAAAAACCTCCCAAAAGCTTCATTTTAGAGTGACTAATTAAGAAGGATTCAGGCTTACCTTTTCATTTTCATGTTTTAATCTTGTTTAAATCTTGGTCAAACCTAGGATTTGACCAAGATTCAAATGGGCATAAAAATTCAAAAAAATAAAAAAATGAAAAACTAAAGCACATAGCCTTCTTATGTCATATATATAGTAAGCCTTCAAGTTGATGAACAAGGTGTAGACATATTCAAAATAGAAAAAGCATGTATCTACCCCCTAACCCTTAACTCTGTCTTATGAAGTCAGGCATGAAGAGAAGTGGTTTTGGGTTTCAAACATGGAAATTTCAAAAACATCCCAAAAGCTTAATTTTAGAGTGACTAAAAAGGATCGAAGCTTACCTTTTCATTTTCATGTTTATGCGTGTTTAAATCTTGGTCAAACATAGGATTTGACCAAGATTCAAATGGGCATAAACATTCAGAAAAAAATAAAAAATAAAAAACCAACGCACATTAGTAGCCCAAAATCGAACCAGTAGTTGGATATTTTTGAACTTGATCTGTAGTAGTGGGCAAAACCCTAGATTAACCGATTTAATCATAGATTCGTAGGTCGATTTTTCTACTTTTTTATTATTACTATGCAGCACATGTGTGTTTGCCCGTCGAGTGAAACTCGAAGGAAAAAGAGGGATCACTCGGAAGGAGTGAAGAAGGGAGTGCATTATGGTGTCTCCCTTTTTCGGGTGATGATGTTGTTGTGCAGGTTTTGTCAGTGAGCAGGAGGTGCGAGGCGAGTCGAGCGAGGCCGAGAATGAGAGAGGTTTTTTTTTGTGAGAGGGACAACCGAAGGATCCTGAAGGAGAGACTTCCAATACGCATCCTCATGCGTCTTCTCTTGACGAAGAAGATGGCTGGGAGTTTGCGTACCTACACGTGACTTGTGCTCACTGAAGTGTGGGACCTCACGCATGGGCACCACACCTAAGTGACAGACCTGTTGTGTAAAAACTCAGTTGATTATTATAGTGCATTAGAACAAAGTTACCTATGGACTAAAGGGTAGGAAATCCAAGTTAACTCATTTACATGACATTAATTTTTCCATGAAGCAAAGTTAACACATCTATCAATTGGTACATTTTGGAGTGACTAAGAAGGAGCCATGCTTACTTATTCGTTTACACGTGTTAAACTTGTTTAAATCTTGCTCAAACCAGACAAATCATGTATCTACCCCCTAACCATAAACTCTCGGTCGATCTTATGAAGTCTAGCATGAAGAGAAGTCGTATTGGTTTCAAACATGGAAATTTCAAGAACCTCCCACGAGCTTCATTTTAGAGTGACTACAAAAGATCCAGGCTTGCCTTTTCATTTTCATGTTTTTAAATTGTTTAAATCTTGGTCAAACCTAGCTAGTATTTGACCAAGATTCAAATGGGCATAAAATTAAAAAAACCAGAAAAATGAAAAACCAAAGCACATAGCCTTCTTATGTCATATAAAATAAGCATTCAAGTTGATAAACAAGGTCTAGACATATTCAAAATAGAAAAAGCATGTATCTACCCCTAACCCTTAACTCTGTCTTATGAAGTCATGAAGAGAAGTGGTTTTGGGTTTCAAACATGGAAATTTCAAAAACTTCCCAAAAGCTTAATTTTAGAGTGACTAGGAAAGGATCCAGGCTTAACTTTTAATTTTCATGTTTCAAGTTTGTTTAAATCTTGGTCAAACCTAGGATTTGACCAACAAGATTCAAATGAGCATAATAATTCAGAAAAAAACAAAAAAAAACCAAAGCACATAGTCTTCTTACGTCATATATATAGTAAGCATTCAAGATGATAAACAAGGTCTAGACATATTCAAACCCGACAAATCATGTATCTACTCCTAACCCTAAACTCTGTCTTATGAAGTCAACCGTGAAGAGAAGTGGTTTTGGGTTTAAACATTGAGATTTCAAGAACACCCCAAAAGCTTCATTTTTAGAATGACTAAGAAGGATCCATGCTTACCTTTTCATTTTCATGTCTTAAACTTGTTTAAATCCTGATCAAAACTAGGATTTGAACGAGATTCAAATGGGTATAAAAAATAAAAAAACGCACATAGCCTTTTTATGTCATATAATGCATGAGCACTCAAGTTGATAAACATGGTCTAGACATATTCAAACTAGAAAAATCATGTATCTACCCTGCTGGCCCTAACCCTAAGAAGGATCCAGGCTTACCCTTTTCATTTTCATGTGTTTTAAACTTGCTTAAGTCTTGGTCAAACCTAGGATTTGACCAAGACTCAAATGGGCATAAAAACTCAAACCCGATAAACATTCACCTTTTTCTATATAGTTAGGGTTAGGGTTTATGGTTTATAGAGATCGATGCACATATTTTCATTTCACATTTGTGATGTACAATAATACATAGGTAAGATTCCAAGCATGACCTTTGTTAGAATAACCTTTAACGTGTTCTCTCACCGGCCTTTAGATTCAAATGGGCATAAACATTCAGAAAAAATCAAAAAAATGAAAAACCAAAGCACATAGTCTTCTTATGTCATATAGTAAGAATTGAAGTTGATAAACAAGGTCTAGACATATTCAAACCAGCCAAATCATGTATCTACACCTAACCCTAAACTTTATCTTATGAAGTCAAGCATGAAGAGAAATGGTTTTGGGTTTCAAACATGGAAATTTCAAAAACCTCCCAAAAGCTTCATTTTAGAGTGACTAAGAAGGATACCGGCTTACCTTTTCATTTTCATGTTTTAAGTTTGTTTAAATCTTGGTCAAACCTAGGATTTGACCAACAAGATTCAAATGAGCATAAAAATTTAGAAAAAAATCAAAAAAATAGAAAAGAAAAACCAAAGCACATAGTATTCTTAAGTCATATATATAGTAAGCATTCAAATTGATAAACAAGTTCTAGACATATTCAAACCCGACAAATCATGTATCTACCCCTAACCCTAAACTCTTTCTTATGAAGCCAACCATATGAAGAGAAGTGGTTTTGGGTTTCAAACATTGAGATTTCAAAAAAACCCAAAAGCTTCATTTTAGAATGACTAAGAAGGATCCATGCTTGCCTTTTCATTTTCATGTGTTTTAAACTTGCTAAAATCTTGGTCAAACCTAGGACTTGACCAAGATTCAAATGGGCATAAACATTCAGAAAAAATCAAAAATTGAAAACCAAAGCACATAGCCTTCTTATGTCATATATATATAGTAAGCATTCAAGTTGATCGATATGAACAAGGTCTAGACATATTCAAAACAGAAAAAGCATGTATCTACCCCTGGCCCTTAACTATATATGTCTTATGAAGTCAAGCATGAAGAGAAGTGGTTTTGGGTTTCAAACATGGAAATTTCAAAAACTTCCCACCAAAAGCTTAATTTTAGAGTGAATAAGAAGGATCCAAGCTTAATTACCTTTTCATTTTCAGGATTTATTCTTGTTTAAATCTTGGTCAAACATAGGATTTGACCAACACACATATAGTCTTCTTATGTCATATAGTAAGCATTCAAGTTGATAAATAAGCATGCATGTCTAGACATATTCAAATTAACCCGACAAATCATGTATCTACCCCTAACACCCTAAACTCTGTCTTATGAAGTCAACCATGAAGAGAAGTGGTTTTGGGTTTCAAACATTGAGATTTCAAGAACCCCCCAAAAGCTTCATTCTAGAATGACTAAGAAGGATCCAGGCTTACCTTTTCATTTTATGTTTTAAACTTGTTTAAATCTTGGTCAAACCTAGGATTTGACAAGATTCAAATGGGCATAAACATTAATTCAGAAAAAACAAAAAAATGAAAATACAACGCACATATAGTCTTCTTATGTCATATAGTAAGCATTCAAGTTGATAAACAAGCATGTCTAGACATATTCAAACCCGACAAATCATGTATCGATCTACCCCCTAACCCTAAACACACTGTCTTATGAAGTCAACCATGAAGAGAAGTGGTTTTGGGTTTCAAACATTGAGATTTCAAGAACCCCCAAAAGCTTCACTTTTGAATGACTAAGAAGGATCCAGGCTTACCTTTTCATTTTCATGTTTTAAGTTTGTTTAAATCTTGGTCAAACCTAGGATTTGACCAACAAGATTCAAATGAGCATAAAAATTTAGAAAAAAATCAAAAAAAATAGAAAAGAAAAACCAAAGCACATAGTATTCTTAAGTCATATATATAGTAAGCATTCAAATTGATAAACAAGTTCTAGACATATTCAAACCCGACAAATCATGTATCTACCCCTAACCCTAAACTCTTTCTTATGAAGCCAACCATATGAAGAGAAGTGGTTTTGGGTTTCAAACATTGAGATTTCAAAAAAAAACCAAAAGCTTCATTTTAGAATGACTAAGAAGGATCCAGGCTTACCTTTTCATTTTCATGTGTTTTAAACTTGCTTAAATCTTGGTCAAACCTAGGATTTGACCAAGATTCAAATGGGCATAAACATTCAGAAAAAATCAAAAATTGAAAACCAAAGCACATGAATCTTCATACACACTATAGTCCGTCTTGTGAAGACATTTTGTTTTTTACTACCCTATGTCCCTATCACAGGTTTCTTATTTTCCCTGTCAACTAGTACACCTATAAGCACTCAATGCGGAAGGGTTTCATTTTTGAGGTTTTCTTCATTTTCATTTATTTATTTCAAAACCAGGTAAAAATGGTCGACATGATTATCCATGCAAAGGGGTCGAATATTTCTAGGCAGCACATGTGTTTGCCCGTCCAGTGAAACTCGGAGGAAGAGGGATCACACGGAAGGAGACGAAGGGAGAGAAGTGAGTGGGGCCCTCTTATTTATGGTGTCTGACCTTTTTCAGGGTTTGTCAGTGCGCAGGAGGTGCGAGCGAGCGAGGCCGATAATGAGAGAGATGTTTTTTCTTTTTTTGAGAGAGAGAGGGACAACCGAAGGATCCTGAAGGCTTCCAATACGCACCAGAGCACAGTTTACAACAAGACACAGAATAAACAGGAAATTTCATCTAAATCCCTAACTTTTACATGGAAGACCCCCAAAGGTGTATCAAAAAAGGCAATCGAAAAGCATGGATTGTTCATCTTTTTCTATATAGTTAGGGTTAGGGTTTATGGTTTATAGAGATGCACATATTTTCATTTCACATTTGTGATGTACAATAATACATAGGTAAGATTCCAAGCATGACCTTTGTTAGAATAACCTTTAACGTGTTCTCTCACCTTTAGATTCAAATGGGCATAAACATTCAGAAAAAATCAAAAAAATGAAAAACCAAAGCACATAGTCTTCTTATGTCATATAGTAAGAATTGAAGTTGATAAACAAGGTCTAGACATATTCAAACCAGTCAAATCATGTATCAACACCTAACCCTAAACTTTATCTTATGAAGTCAAGCATGAAGAGAAATGGTTTTGGGTTTCAAACATGGAAATTTCAAAAACCTCCCAAAAACTTCATTTTAGAGTGACTAAGAAGGATACAGGCTTACCTTTTCATTTTCATGTTTTAAACTTGTTTAAATCCTGGTCAAAACTAGGATTTGAACGAGATTCAAATGGGTATAAAAAATAAAAAAACGCACATAGCCTTTTTATGTCATATAATGCATGAGCACTCAAGTTGATAAACATGGTCTAGACATATTCAAACTAGAAAAATCATGTATCTACCCTGGCCCTAACCTTAAACTTTGTATTATGGAGTCAAGCATGAAGAGAAGTGGGGTTTTGGGTTTCAAACATGGAAATTTCAAATTGATGAACAAGTTCTAGGCATATTCAAAATAGAAAAAGCATGTATCTACCCCCTAACCATAAAGTCGGTCGATCTTACGAAGTCTATTGGTTTCAAACATGGAAATTTCAAGAACCTCCCAAAAGCTTCATTTTAGAGTGACTAAAAAAGATCCATGCTTGCCTTTTCATTTTCATGTTTTAAAATTGTTTAAATCTTGGTCGATCAAACCTAGCTAGTATTCAACCAAGATTCAAATGGGCATAAAATTAAAAAAAACAGAAAATGAAAACCAAAGCACATAGCCTTCTTATGTCATATATAGTAAGAATTCAAGTTGATCAGATCAACAAGGTCTAGACATATTCAAAACAGAAAAAAGCATGTATCGATCTACCCCTAACCCTTAACTTTGTCTTATGAAGTCAAGCATGAAGAGAAGTGGTTTTGGGTTACAAACATTATATTGAGATTTCAAGATCGAACCCGCCCCCAAAAGCTTCATTTTAGAATGACTAAGAAGGATCCAGGCTTGCCTTTTCATTTTCATGTGTTTTAAACTTGCTAAAATCTTGGTCAAACCTAGGACTTGACCAAGATTCAAATGGGCATAAACATTCAGAAAAAATCAAAAAATGAAAACCAAAGCACATAGCCTTCTTATGTCATATATATATAGTAAGCATTCAAGTTGATCGATATGAACAAGGTCTAGACATATTCAAAACAGAAAAAGCATGTATCTACCCCTGGCCCTTAACTATATATGTCTTATGAAGTCAAGTATGAAGAGAAGTGGTTTTGGGTTTCAAACATGGAAATTTCAAAAACTTCCCAAAAGCTTAATTTTAGAGTGAATAAGAAGGATCCAAGCTTAATTACCTTTTCATTTTCAGGATTTATGCTTGTTTAAATCTTGGTCAAACATAGAATTTGACCAACACACATATAGTCTTCTTATGTCATATAGTAAGCATTCAAGTTGATAAATAAGCATGCATGTCTAGACATATTCAAATTAACCCGACAAATCATGTATCTACCCCTAGCTAACACCCTAAACTCTGTCTTATGAAGTCAACCATGAAGAGAAGTGGTTTTGGGTTTCAAACATTGAGATTTCAAGAACCCCCCAAAAAGCTTCATTCTACAATGACTAAGAAGGATCCAGGCTTACCTTTTCATTTTATGTTTTAAACTTGTTTAAATCTTGGTCAAACCTAGGTTTAAACATTAATTCAGAAAAAAACAAAAAATGAAAATACAACGCACATATAGTCTTCTTATGTCATATAGTAAGCATTCAAGTTGATAAACAAGCATGTCTAGACATATTCAAACCCGACAAATCATGTATCGATCTACCCCCTAACCCTAAACACTCTCTTATGAAGTCAACCATGAAGAGAAGTGGGTTTTGGGTTTCAAACATTGAGATTTCAAGAACCCCCCAAAAGCTTCACTTTTGAATGACTAAGAAGGATCCATACTTACCTTTTCATTTTCATGTTTTAAACTTGTTTAAATCTTGGTCAAACCTAGGATTTAACCAAGATTCAATGGGCATAAAAATTCAAAAAACCAGAAAATGTACAAAGCACATAGCCTTTTTATGTCATATAATGAGCATTCAAGTTGATAAACATGGTCTAGACATATTAAAACAAGAAAAATCATGTATCTACCATGTCCCTAACCCTAAACTCGATCTGTCTTATGAAGTCAAACATGAAGAGAAGTGGTTTTGGGTTTCAAACATGGAAATTTCAATAACCTCCCAAAAACTTCATCTTAGAGTGACTAAGAAGGTTCAATGCTTACCTTTTCATTTTCATGTTTTAAATTAACTTGTTTAAATCTTGGTCAAACATAGGATTGACCAAGATTCAAATGGGCATAAACATTCAGCAAAAATTTAAAAATAAGAAACGAACGCACATATAGTCTTCTTATGTCATATAGTAAGCATTCAAGTTGATAAACAAGCATGTGTAGACATATTCAAACCCGACAAATCATGTATCTACCCCCTAACCCTAAACTAGATTTGTCTTATGAAGTCAAGCATGAAGAGAAATGGTTTTGGGTTTCAAACATGGAAATTTCAAAAACCTCCCAAAAGCTTCATTTTAGAGTGAGTAATTAAGAAGGATCAGGCTTACCTTTTCATTTTCATGTTTTAATCTTGTTTAAATCTTGGTCAAACCTAGGATTTGACCAAGATTCAAATGGGCATAAAAATTCAAAAAAACATAAAAAATGAAAAACTAAAGCACATAGCCTTCTTATGTCATATATATATAGTAAGCCTTCAAGTTGATGAACAAGGTGTAGACATATTCAAAATAGAAAAAGCATGTATCTACCCCCTAACCCTTAACTCTGTCTTATGAAGTCAGGCATGAAGAGAAGTGGTTTTGGGTTTCAAACATGGAAATTTCAAAAACATCCCAAAAGCTTAATTTTAGAGTGACTAAAAAGGATCGAAGCTTACCTTTTCATTTTCATGTTTATGCGTGTTTAAATCTTGGTCAAACATAGGATTTGACCAAGATTCAAATGGGCATAAACATTCAGAAAAAAATAAAAAATAAAAAACCAACGCACATTAGTAGCCCAAAATCGAACCAGTAGTTGGATATTTTTGAACTTGATCTGTAGTAGTGGGCAAAACCCTAGATTAACCGATTTAATCATAGATTCGTAGGTCGATTTTTCTACTTTTTATTATTACTATGCAGCACATGTGTGTTTGCCCGTCGAGTGAAACTCGAAGGAAAAAGAGGGATCACTCGGAAGGAGTGAAGAAGGGAGTGCATTATGGTGTCTCCCCTTTTCGGGTGATGATGTTGATTGTGGGGTTTTGTCATGAGCAGGAGGTGCGAGCGAGTCGAGCGAGGCCGAGAATGAGAGAGGTTTTTTTTGTGAGAGGGACAACCGAAGGATCTGAAGGACCCAGAGACTTCCAATACGCATCCTCATGCGTCTTCTCTTGACAAAGAAGATGGCTGGGAGTTTGCGTACCTACTGCACGTGACTTGTGCTCACTGAAGTGTGGGACCTCACGCATGGGCACCACACCTAAGTGACAGACCTGTTGTGTAAAAACTCAGTTGATTATTATAGTGCATTAGAACAAAGTTACCTATGGACTAAAGGGTAGGAAATCCAAGTTAACTCATTTACATGACATTAATTTTTCCATGAAGCAAAGTTAACACATCTATCAATTGGTACATTTTGGAGTGACTAAGAAGGAGCCATGCTTACTTATTCGTTTACACGTGTTAAACTTGTTTAAATCTTGCTCAAACCAGACAAATCATGTATCTACCCCCTAACCATAAACTCTCGGTCGATCTTATGAAGTCTAGCATGAAGAGAAGTCGTATTGGTTTCAAACATGGAAATTTCAAGAACCTCCCACGAGCTTCATTTTAGAGTGACTACAAAAGATCCAGGCTTGCCTTTTCATTTTCATGTTTTTAAATTGTTTAAATCTTGGTCAAACCTAGCTAGTATTTGACCAAGATTCAAATGGGCATAAAATTAAAAAAACCAGAAAAATGAAAAACCAAAGCACATAGCCTTCTTATGTCATATAAAATAAGCATTCAAGTTGATAAACAAGGTCTAGACATATTCAAAATAGAAAAAGCATGTATCTACCCCTAACCCTTAACTCTGTCTTATGAAGTCAAGCATGAAGAGAAGTGATTTTGGGTTTCAAACATGGAAATTTCAAAAACTTCCCAAAAGCTTAATTTTAGAGTAACTAGGAAAGGATCCAGGCTTAACTTTTAATTTTCATGTTTCAAGTTTGTTTAAATCTTGGTCAAACCTAGGATTTGACCAACAAGATTCAAATGAGCATAATAATTCAGAAAAAAACAAAAAAAAACCAAAGCACATAGTCTTCTTACGTCATATATATAGTAAGCATTCAAGATGATAAACAAGGTCTAGACATATTCAAACCCGACAAATCATGTATCTACTCCTAACCCTAAACTCTGTCTTATGAAGTCAACCGTGAAGAGAAGTGGTTTTGGGTTTAAACATTGAGATTTCAAGAACACCCCAAAAGCTTCATTTTTAGAATGACTAAGAAGGATCCATGCTTACCTTTTCATTTTCATGTCTTAAACTTGTTTAAATCCTGATCAAAACTAGGATTTGAACGAGATTCAAATGGGTATAAAAAATAAAAAAACGCACATAGCCTTTTTATGTCATATAATGCATGAGCACTCAAGTTGATAAACATGGTCTAGACATATTCAAACTAGAAAAATCATGTATCTACCCTGGCCCTAACCCTAAGAAGGATCCAGGCTTACCCTTTTCATTTTCATGTGTTTTAAACTTGCTTAAGTCTTGGTCAAACCTAGGATTTGACCAAGACTCAAATGGGCATAAAAACTCAAACCCGATAAACATTCACCTTTTTCTATATAGTTAGGGTTAGGGTTTATGGTTTATAGAGATCGATGCACATATTTTCATTTCACATTTGTGATGTACAATAATACATAGGTAAGATTCCAAGCATGACCTTTGTTAGAATAACCTTTAACGTGTTCTCTCACCGGCCTTTAGATTCAAATGGGCATAAACATTCAGAAAAAATCAAAAAAATGAAAAACCAAAGCACATAGTCTTCTTATGTCATATAGTAAGAATTGAAGTTGATAAACAAGGTCTAGACATATTCAAACCAGCCAAATCATGTATCTACACCTAACCCTAAACTTTATCTTATGAAGTCAAGCATGAAGAGAAATGGTTTTGGGTTTCAAACATGGAAATTTCAAAAACCTCCCAAAAGCTTCATTTTAGAGTGACTAAGAAGGATACAGGCTTACCTTTTCATTTTCATGTTTTAAGTTTGTTTAAATCTTGGTCAAACCTAGGATTTGACCAACAAGATTCAAATGAGCATAAAAATTTAGAAAAAAATCAAAAAATAGAAAAGAAAAACCAAAGCACATAGTATTCTTAAGTCATATATATAGTAAGCATTCAAATTGATAAACAAGTTCTAGACATATTCAAACCCGACAAATCATGTATCTACCCCTAACCCTAAACTCTTTCTTATGAAGCCAACCATATGAAGAGAAGTGGTTTTGGGTTTCAAACATTGAGATTTCAAAAAAAACCCAAAAGCTTCATTTTAGAATGACTAAGAAGGATCCATGCTTGCCTTTTCATTTTCATGTGTTTTAAACTTGCTAAAATCTTGGTCAAACCTAGGACTTGACCAAGATTCAAATGGGCATAAACATTCAGAAAAAAATCAAAAATTGAAAACCAAAGCACATAGCCTTCTTATGTCATATATATATAGTAAGCATTCAAGTTGATCGATATGAACAAGGTCTAGACATATTCAAAACAGAAAAAGCATGTATCTACCCCTGGCCCTTAACTATATATGTCTTATGAAGTCAAGCATGAAGAGAAGTGGTTTTGGGTTTCAAACATGGAAATTTCAAAAACTTCCCACCAAAAGCTTAATTTTAGAGTGAATAAGAAGGATCCAAGCTTAATTACCTTTTCATTTTCAGGATTTATGCTTGTTTAAATCTTGGTCAAACATAGGATTTGACCAACACACATATAGTCTTCTTATGTCATATAGTAAGCATTCAAGTTGATAAATAAGCATGCATGTCTAGACATATTCAAATTAACCCGACAAATCATGTATCTACCCCTAACACCCTAAACTCTGTCTTATGAAGTCAACCATGAAGAGAAGTGGTTTTGGGTTTCAAACATTGAGATTTCAAGAACCCCCAAAAGCTTCATTCTAGAATGACTAAGAAGGATCCAGGCTTACCTTTTCATTTTATATTTTAAACTTGTTTAAATCTTGGTCAAACCTAGGATTTGACAAGATTCAAATGGGCATAAACATTAATTCAGAAAAAAACAAAAAAATGAAAATACAACGCACATATAGTCTTCTTATGTCATATAGTAAGCATTCAAGTTGATAAACAAGCATGTCTAGACATATTCAAACCCGACAAATCATGTATCGATCTACCCCCTAACCCTAAACACTCTGTCTTATGAAGTCAACCATGAAGAGAAGTGGTTTTGGGTTTCAAACATTGAGATTTCAAGAACCCCCAAAAGCTTCACTTTTGAATGACTAAGAAGGATCCAGGCTTACCTTTTCATTTTCATGTTTTAAGTTTGTTTAAATCTTGGTCAAACCTAGGATTTGACCAACAAGATTCAAATGAGCATAAAAATTTAGAAAAAAATCAAAAAAATAGAAAAGAAAAACCAAAGCACATAGTATTCTTAAGTCATATATATAGTAAGCATTCAAATTGATAAACAAGTTCTAGACATATTCAAACCCGACAAATCATGTATCTACCCCTAACCCTAGAAGCCATTTGAAACCAAGATTCAAATGGGCATAAACATTCAGAAAAAAATCAAAAATTGAAAACCAAAGCACATGAATCTTCATACACACTATAGTCCGTCTTGTGAAGACATTTTGTTTTTTACTACCCTATGTCCCTATCACAGGTTTCTTATTTTCCCTGTCAACTAGTACACCTATAAGCACTCAATGCGGAAGGGTTTCATTTTTGAGGTTTTCTTCATTTTCATTTATTTATTTCAAAACCAGGTAAAAATGGTCGACATGATTATCCATGCAAAGGGGTCGAATATTTCTAGGCAGCACATGTGTTTGCCCGTCCAGTGAAACTCGGAGGAAGAGGGATCACACGGAAGGAGACGAAGGGAGAGAAGTGAGTGGGGCCCTCTTATTTATGGTGTCTGACCTTTTTCAGGGTTTGTCAGTGCGCAGGAGGTGCGAGCGAGCGAGGCCGATAATGAGAGAGATGTTTTTTCTTTTTTTGAGAGAGAGAGGGACAACCGAAGGATCCTGAAGGCTTCCAATACGCACCAGAGCACAGTTTACAACAAGACACAGAATAAACAGGAAATTTCATCTAAATCCCTAACTTTTACATGGAAGACCCCCAAAGGTGTATCAAAAAAGGCAATCGAAAAGCATGGATTGTTCATCTTTTTCTATATAGTTAGGGTTAGGGTTTATGGTTTATAGAGATGCACATATTTTCATTTCACATTTGTGATGTACAATAATACATAGGTAAGATTCCAAGCATGACCTTTGTTAGAATAACCTTTAACGTGTTCTCTCACCTTTAGATTCAAATGGGCATAAACATTCAGAAAAAATCAAAAAAATGAAAAACCAAAGCACATAGTCTTCTTATGTCATATAGTAAGAATTGAAGTTGATAAACAAGGTCTAGACATATTCAAACCAGTCAAATCATGTATCAACACCTAACCCTAAACTTTATCTTATGAAGTCAAGCATGAAGAGAAATGGTTTTGGGTTTCAAACATGGAAATTTCAAAAACCTCCCAAAAACTTCATTTTAGAGTGACTAAGAAGGATACAGGCTTACCTTTTCATTTTCATGTTTTAAACTTGTTTAAATCCTGGTCAAA
The DNA here is from genome assembly GCA_030979885.1 of Lolium multiflorum. Lineage (NCBI taxonomy): Eukaryota > Viridiplantae > Streptophyta > Magnoliopsida > Poales > Poaceae > Lolium > Lolium multiflorum. The sequence continues at coordinate 275,017,039 of CM061749.1, read as the reverse complement.
ACTAGGATTTGAACGAGATTCAAATGGGTATAAAAAATAAAAAAACGCACATAGCCTTTTTATGTCATATAATGCATGAGCACTCAAGTTGATAAACATGGTCTAGACATATTCAAACTAGAAAAATCATGTATCTACCCTGGCCCTAACCTTAAACTTTGTATTATGGAGTCAAGCATGAAGAGAAGTGGGGTTTTGGGTTTCAAACATGGAAATTTCAAATTGATGAACAAGTTCTAGGCATATTCAAAACAGAGAAAGCATGTATCTACCCCCTAACCATAAAGTCGGTCGATCTTACGAAGTCTATTGGTTTCAAACATGGAAATTTCAAGAACCTCCCAAAAGCTTCATTTTAGAGTGACTAAAAAAGATCCATGCTTGCCTTTTCATTTTCATGTTTTAAAATTGTTTAAATCTTGGTCGATCAAACCTAGCTAGTATTCAACCAAGATTCAAATGGGCATAAAATTAAAAAAAACAGAAAATGAAAACCAAAGCACATAGCCTTCTTATGTCATATATAGTAAGAATTCAAGTTGATCAGATCAACAAGGTCTAGACATATTCAAAACAGAAAAAAGCATGTATCGATCTACCCCTAACCCTTAACTTTGTCTTATGAAGTCAAGCATGAAGAGAAGTGGTTTTGGGTTACAAACATTATATTGAGATTTCAAGATCGAACCCCCCAAAAGCTTCATTTTAGAATGACTAAGAAGGATCCAGGCTTGCCTTTTCATTTTCATGTGTTTTAAACTTGCTAAAATCTTGGTCAAACCTAGGACTTGACCAAGATTCAAATGGGCATAAACATTCAGAAAAAATCAAAAAATGAAAACCAAAGCACATAGCCTTCTTATGTCATATATATATAGTAAGCATTCAAGTTGATCGATATGAACAAGGTCTAGACATATTCAAAACAGAAAAAGCATGTATCTACCCCTGGCCCTTAACTATATATGTCTTATGAAGTCAAGCATGAAGAGAAGTGGTTTTGGGTTTCAAACATGGAAATTTCAAAAACTTCCCAAAAGCTTAATTTTAGAGTGAATAAGAAGGATCCAAGCTTAATTACCTTTTCATTTTCAGGATTTATGCTTGTTTAAATCTTGGTCAAACATAGAATTTGACCAACACACATATAGTCTTCTTATGTCATATAGTAAGCATTCAAGTTGATAAATAAGCATGCATGTCTAGACATATTCAAATTAACCCGACAAATCATGTATCTACCCCTAAACCCTAAACTCTGTCTTATGAAGTCAACCATGAAGAGAAGTGGTTTTGGGTTTCAAACATTGAGATTTCAAGAACCCCCAAAAGCTTCATTCTAGAATGACTAAGAAGGATCCAGGCTTACCTTTTCATTTTATGTTTTAAACTTGTTTAAATCTTGGTCAAACCTAGGTTTAAACATTAATTCAGAAAAAAACAAAAAAATGAAAATACAACGCACATATAGTCTTCTTATGTCATATAGTAAGCATTCAAGTTGATAAACAAGCATGTCTAGACATATTCAAACCCGACAAATCATGTATCGATCTACCCCCTAAACACTCTGTCTTATGAAGTCAACCATGAAGAGAAGTGGGTTTTGGGTTTCAAACATTGAGATTTCAAGAACCCCCCAAAAGCTTCACTTTTGAATGACTAAGAAGGATCCATACTTACCTTTTCATTTTCATGTTTTAAACTTGTTTAAATCTTGGTCAAACCTAGGATTTAACCAAGATTCAATGGGCATAAAAATTCAAAAAACCAGAAAATGTACAAAGCACATAGCCTTTTTATGTCATATAATGAGCATTCAAGTTGATAAACATGGTCTAGACATATTAAAACAAGAAAAATCATGTATCTACCATGTCCCTAACCCTAAACTCGATCTGTCTTATGAAGTCAAACATGAAGAGAAGTGGTTTTGGGTTTCAAACATGGAAATTTCAATAACCTCCCAAAAACTTCATCTTAGAGTGACTAAGAAGGTTCAATGCTTACCTTTTCATTTTCATGTTTTAAATTAACTTGTTTAAATCTTGGTCAAACATAGGATTGACCAAGATTCAAATGGGCATAAACATTCAGAAAAAATTTAAAAATAAGAAACGAACGCACATATAGTCTTCTTATGTCATATAGTAAGCATTCAAGTTGATAAACAAGCATGTGTAGACATATTCAAACCCGACAAATCATGTATCTACCCCTAACCCTAAACTAGATTTGTCTTATGAAGTCAAGCATGAAGAGAAATGGTTTTGGGTTTCAAACATGGAAATTTCAAAAACCTCCCAAAGCTTCATTTTAGAGTGACTAAGAAGGATACCGGCTTACCTTTTCATTTTCATGTTTTAAGTTTGTTTAAATCTTGGTCAAACCTAGGATTTGACCAACAAGATTCAAATGAGCATAAAAATTTAGAAAAAAATCAAAAAATAGAAAAGAAAAACCAAAGCACATAGTATTCTTAAGTCATATATATAGTAAGCATTCAAATTGATAAACAAGTTCTAGACATATTCAAACCCGACAAATCATGTATCTACCCCTAACCCTAAACTCTTTCTTATGAAGCCAACCATATGAAGAGAAGTGGTTTTGGGTTTCAAACATTGAGATTTCAAAAAAAAACCAAAAGCTTCATTTTAGAATGACTAAGAAGGATCCAGGCTTACCATTTCATTTTCATGTGTTTTAAACTTGCTTAAATCTTGGTCAAACCTAGGATTTGACCAAGATTCAAATGGGCATAAACATTCAGAAAAAAATCAAAAATTGAAAACCAAAGCACATGAATCTTCATACACACTATAGTCCGTCTTGTGAAGACATTTTGTTTTTTACTACCCTATCACAGGTTTCTTATTTTCCCTGTCAACTAGTACACCTATAAGCACTCAATGCGGAAGGGTTTCATTTTTGAGGTTTTCTTCATTTTCATTTATTTATTTCAAAACCAGGTAAAAATGGTCGACATGATTATCCATGCAAAGGGGTCGAATATTTCTAGGCAGCACATGTGTTTGCCCGTCCAGTGAAACTCGGAGGAAGAGGGATCACACGGAAGGAGACGAAGGGAGAGAAGTGAGTGGGGCCCTCTTATTTATGGTGTCTGACCTTTTTCAGGGTTTGTCACTGCGCAGGAGGTGCGAGCGAGCGAGCGAGGCCGATAATGAGAGAGATGTTTTTTCTTTTTTTGAGAGAGAGAGGGACAACCGAAGGATCCTGAAGGCTTCCAATACGCACCAGAGCACAGTTTACAACAAGACACAGAATAAACAGGAAATTTCATCTAAATCCCTAACTTTTACATGGAAGACCCCCAAAGGTGTATCAAAAAAGGCAATCGAAAAGCATGGATTGTTCATCTTTTTCTATATAGTTAGGGTTAGGGTTTATGGTTTATAGAGATGCACATATTTTCATTTCACATTTGTGATGTACAATAATACATAGGTAAGATTCCAAGCATGACCTTTGTTAGAATAACCTTTAACGTGTTCTCTCACCTTTAGATTCAAATGGGCATAAACATTCAGAAAAAAATAAAAAAAATGAAAAACCAAAGCACATAGTCTTCTTATGTCATATAGTAAGAATTGAAGTTGATAAACAAGGTCTAGACATATTCAAACCAGTCAAATCATGTATCAACACCTAACCTAAACTTTATCTTATGAAGTCAAGCATGAAGAGAAATGGTTTTGGGTTTCAAACATGGAAATTTCAAAAACCTCCCAAAAGCTTCATTTTAGAGTGACTAAGAAGGATACAGGCTTACCTTTTCATTTTCATGTTTTAAACTTGTTTAAATCCTAGTCAAAACTAGGATTTGAACGAGATTCAAATGGGTATAAAAAATAAAAAAACGCACATAGCCTTTTTATGTCATATAATGCATGAGCACTCAAGTTGATAAACATGGTCTAGACATATTCAAACTAGAAAAATCATGTATCTACCCTGGCCCTAACCTTAAACTCTGTATTATGGAGTCAAGCATGAAGAGAAGTGGGGTTTTGGGTTTCAAACATGGAAATTTCAAATTGATGAACAAGTTCTAGGCATATTCAAAACAGAAAAAGCATGTATCTAGCCCCTAACCATAAAGTCGGTCGATCTTACGAAGTCTATTGGTTTCAAACATGGAAATTTCAAGAACCTCCCAAAAGCTTCATTTTAGAGTGACTAAAAATGATCCATGCTTGCCTTTTCATTTTCATGTTTTAAAATTGTTTAAATCTTGCTCGATCAAACCTAGCTAGTATTCAACCAAGATTCAAATGGGCATAAAATAAATAAAAAACAGAAAATGAAAACCAAAGCACATAGCCTTCTTATGTCATATATAGTAAGAATTCAAGTTGATCAACAAGGTCTAGACATATTCAAAACAGAAAAAGCATGTATCTACCCCTGGCCCTTAACTATATATGTCTTATGAAGTCAAGCATGAAGAGAAGTGGTTTTGGGTTTCAAACATGGAAATTTCAAAAACTTCCCAAAAGCTTAATTTTAGAGTGAATAAGAAGGATCCAAGCTTAATTACCTTTTCATTTTCAGGATTTATGCTTGTTTAAATCTTGGTCAAACATAGGATTTGACCAACACACATATAGTCTTCTTATGTCATATAGTAAGCATTCAAGTTGATAAATAAGCATGCATGTCTAGACATATTCAAATTAACCCGACAAATCATGTATCTACCCCTAACACCCTAAACTCTGTCTTATGAAGTCAACCACGAAGAGAAGTGGTTTTGGGTTTCAAACATTGAGATTTCAAGAACCCCCAAAAGCTTCATTCTAGAATGACTAAGAAGGATCCAGGCTTACCTTTTCATTTTATGTTTTAAACTTGTTTAAATCTTGGTCAAACCTAGGATTTGACAAGATTCAAATGGGCATAAACATTAATTCAGAAAAAAACAAAAAATGAAAATACAACGCACATATAGTCTTCTTATGTCATATAGTAAGCATTCAAGTTGATAAACAAGCATGTCTAGACATATTCAAACCCGACAAATCATGTATCGATCTACCCCCTAACCCTAAACACCATGTCTTATGAAGTCAACCATGAAGAGAAGTGGTTTTGGGTTTCAAACATTATTGAGATTTCAAGAACCCCCAAAAGCTTCACTTTTGAATGACTAAGAAGGATCCAGACTTACCTTTTCATTTTCATGTTTTAAACTTGTTTAAATCTTGGTCAAACCTAGGATTTAACCAAGATTCAAATGGGCATAAAATTCAAAAAAATCAGAAAAATGAAAAACCAAAGCACATAGCCTTCTTATGTCATAAAGTAAGAATTCAAGTTGATCAACAAGGTCTAGACATATTCAAAACAGAAAAAGCATGTATCGATCTACCCCTAACCCTTAACTCTGTCTTATGAAGTCAAGCATGAAGAGAAGTGGTTTTGGGTTACAAACATTATATTGAGATTTCAAGATCGAACCCCCAAAAGCTTCATTTTAGAATGACTAAGAAGGATCCAGGCTTGCCTTTTCATTTTCATGTGTTTTAAACTTGCTAAAATCTTGGTCAAACCTAGGACTTGACCAAGATTCAAATGGGCATAAACATTCAGAAAAAATCAAAAAATGAAAACCAAAGCACATAGCCTTCTTATGTCATATATATATAGTAAGTAATATGTATCTAAAAATGATTTGTGGGGACTTGTAGGACCAAGTTATAACACACCTACAATTCAAATTTGATTTACTTTCAATAAATCAGCATACAGTCATTTAAATGTGCGAAACTAGCTAGAAAGCACTAAAAACCGTAAATTTGGGAATTGACATTAAAATATGGCCTAATTTATTTTAAAAATGTAGATGCGCCATTTTGACCCATATTTTATCTACCCCATGCACAAAATAAACATATTTTATCATCTAGAACATGAAAAACGATTTTTTATACCGAAAACTTGAAAAGTCTAGTCATCAACAGTGTTAGAAATGGCAAGATGCACCACCATGCCCAATTAGGGAACACTATAACAAAGCTGTCCAGGGAGAATCAAACTTGGTAATATTAACTATGAGATTGAACAAAACGTTATATTTGGTTTACCCTTTGAACCTCCTAACTTACCACAACATTGACTTCTTAATTTTATTTACAAATAGATATTTTAATATCCCATTGTTGTGCAATAATATATGTTTTTATCTCAAATCAATTAGCATTTGATTTTAAAAAACTACCATAATAATTTATGAGAAAGCGTTGAACAAGTTTCATAATGTAATTTTATACTTGATATGACCAATAATAGACTTAAATTAAATTGGATTTCAAAGTTCAGATTTTATAAGCGAATAGAGTTTCATGTTGCAGACTATGTATTAGCTTGACGGGCACCCCTAGAATAAAGTAGGCCGGTCACTTACGTGTGGTTCCCATGCGTGTAGGTCCCACACATCAGTGAGCACAAGTCACGTGCGGTAGGTAGTTAAACTCCCAGCAATCTTCTTTGTCAAGTAAAGACGCATCGTCAAGACTCTCTCTCTCTCCATTTGTCGCTGAAAAAAAAAGAATATTAGACGGGCGCGTAGCCTGCACTGCAGGTCTACATAACTGAAACCCTGTGTGCCAGTCAACATCACTCACCGAAAAAAGTGAAGCATTTCTTTTCACCATAAATAACAGCGGCCCCGTGAGGCACTGCTCTCCCTTTCTCTTTCTCCTTCCGTGTGATCCCTTTTGCACCTTTTATCCTTTGCACGAAACTCCACTTATTGTTGTCATTGTTGCACAGAACACTCACTTAACCTGTTCTTTTGCACATATCACCAACTCATGTATTTGTTGCACAAAGGTCTAAATCTCTGGCTAAGCTACTTTTCTCTAAGGGCTCCTTTGATTCAAAGGATAGAAAAAGCATAGGAATAGGAAAGTCATAGGATTAAATGGCATGTCTATTTGAATCCCATAGGAAGATGAAGTATGTTTGATTGAAGCAAAAAGGAATTTTTCATGAGGTATGAGCTAATGATTTTTTCCTATAGGAATTACACTACAAGATTTCCATAGGAATTTTTCCTATAGGATATATTCGTATGAATCAAACAACATGTATAGGAAAATTTTCCATAGGAACCAAATCCTACACAATTCCTATGCAAATCCTATGAATCAAAGGAGCCCTAAATCTGATGGCCGGGACCTAGAAGGTAGTGGTAATATCCATTGTCATTGTGTAGTGTGTTTTTAGAACTCTAAAAGAATATGAAAATATTTTAGCAATTGAAATAATATAAATTAACTAATATGGGATATTCATGAAATATATTTTCTACTATCCGGCCAATAGCGAGTGTCATGAAATATATTCATTGTAAACTTAGTGATAATCACTCGAGTTTGATATGAATGGCCTAGCTAGCTATGGGCATCTCCCACTATATATGTTGTCCACACGACCAACCAACAAGCAAAAGGTATTCCATGAGGAAAGTTTCTTATGGGTGACTTTCGTCTCTGCCGCAAAACACGCGCCGAAATTGTTGGCGCGTCCCATTTTCAAGCTACCCCAAAACCTGCGGTTTGCCCGTCGGCCTATAAAACTTCGGTCAACAGAGGATATTTCCCTGCAGAGCACAATTCGAACACCACATCTTTCTCATGCTTCTACCAGGCACACTCCCACGACGACGGCCGTGCCTACCGCCCCTCCTCACCATCACTGCCTCCTCACCGGCCACCGTAGTGACCGACCACGTTTTACCGGCGGACCTCCCTTGCTGTCTAGCAAGCCGGATTTGCTTCCTCGACGCCGACGTTGACCGCGCCATATCTGCTCCGGATCTGCTTCCCCGACTCTGTAGTCCACCTCACCGGAGATCGAGATGGGCAAAAAACGCGGCCCCAAAGTCGACCACCCCCAACCAAAGAGTAAATCCGCCCGGGCCTCAGACGAAGGTTGATGAATACTTTACATGTCCGCTTTTGTTATATGCATTTGATTTCTGACACTAGTTTTCGTTGCTTTCTTGCAATGCATTCTTGCTGATATTAGATCAGTGTAGATAGTTGTTTGCCGCGTAGCTATATGAGATCTCAACCTTACATCTGCTGATCGAGAGGAAGATCGAGGTTATGTCCGCTTTCGCTATGCATTTCTTTTCCGAGAATCACTTCTGTGTGATATATTTTGGGGGTTTGAAGTATGCATTTTACAAAGGTTATGATAGCAGTCAAGCTAGCAGAGCAATTTGTTGATAGTATTAAACTGCCTGTATTTTTTTTTATCTCGGAACTCTGCTGATCGTAACCTTACATCTGCTGATGAAGAGGCAGAGCTTATGTCCGCTTTCGTTACGCTTTTCTTTTCCAAATATCACATCTGTGCGGTACTTTTTTGGGGTTTGAAGTATACTACCTCCACCCCAAACCTGAAGGCTTATTTTTAAAAGTCAAACCAAGTAAAGTTTGACCAAACTTTCAGAACAATCTATCAAGAAATATAATATTTCGTAGATACCGTACGAAAATATATTCGTTATCTATTTAATGATATTAAATTTGTATTTTGCATGTTAATAATGATTTTTGGTAAAAACTTCGGGATGGTGGTAGTACGTTTTACAAAGGTTATGATAGCAGTGAAGCTAGCAGAGCAATTTATTGATAGTATTAAACTGCCTGTATTTTTTCTATTTGCAACTCTTTGTGCGCCATGTGGAATTGCATGCTCTAGCCAGTTCATCCAATGAGGTTTTATCACTTAACACCAGAAGTTCGGGATTTTATTTTATCACAGAACCACAACCCTATAAATTTGTATCACAAAACACCAACATTTGGGGTAATTGTTTCGCAGAATACATGATCTCTGTTTGATAGCCCATTAGTGACTTCAGGCCACCGTCAGTTTAAGAGTGACAGCAGGTGAAAGACAATTAGACTTTATTTTGTGGTATTTTCTGTTAAACGCTAAATACAAAGCTGTTTGTCAACACTAGTAGTTTAATCTTATGTCCAGACAGTTCAAAAAAATCTTATGTCCAGGGTAGTTGTATTGGTACACATTATCAAAACCTTATGCTGGTACAGAATATATTACCCAAATCTCATGTTCTTGTGTGGTTATAATTTCAATGAATATTTGTCATATGGTAATTCATTTTGTGTGTAGCATATGTAACAAGTGTGACTCATATTCTCATTTCCACAGAGTGTCTACAAAATTTCACACCAAAATTCATTTGTTTGTAGCAAACATGCTCACGTACTGTAAATTGGTGTCACGCTGTAGGGTGATGCTCTTGTCAAGCCAACTAATGACAAATAATGTGTTATGTGAAATAATTTCCCCAAATGTTGGTGTTTTGTGATAAAAAATCCCCAACTTGTGGTGCTAAGTGATAAACCGCTCATTCAATAGACCGAGCCTTAGGCATGTATCATTAGATATTTTTTTAGGAAGGCTGGAAATATTTATTTTGAATACTGCGTTGCTACTTGCTAGGATTTGAACTCAGGACCTTGTAGGTCTGATACCATTTCGAATTGCATGCTCTAGCAAGTTCATCCAATAGACCGATCTGTTGGAACTTGGAAGACCCTAGGCAATTATATTAAGCACACGCCATTCCATATGGTTAACCATTGGCATGAAATGACACTTATATGTGTTTGAGTGTATATGTGGATTGCTTAGCCCTTTCCATCAGTTCGGACTTTTGGTTGCGTTGGCTACTGCATGAAGCTTGACATTCATACTTATCCTAAAAATTGTTGCTGCTGCCCTCTGTTGCCCAACGTAAATTATTTTTGAGCCATAATTTGTGATAGGGCAAAGGTGTCCGATCTTTCGATGAGATGAAGATAATTCGATTTGTTGGTGGAGTTCGTGCTTGACGATCCGACTACACGTGCAAAGCTCGTGCGCCAATGCAATCGCTAGGACAATCTCCGGGAGTTACTGATCTTGCGGGAGCACGATCAGCCTGACCAGCAAGGGTCTTAATTCCTACCTGAAATCGAGAACAAGTAAGAACTAAAGATGCAATCAGAATATTGCGAATAGAGATGAAAGCTTGATTGATAATGGTGGGATTCCGAATAGTCGGTCTTGTTCTGGGCGTTGGCCTCAAAAGAAGTACACGTAGTTGCAGCAATTGGCTAACTTTTAATCTAATCAAAATCCAAGTTCTAATGACGGCTACAGAGGGATATATATGGGGGAAGTCAAGGGATTTTCGTCCAACCAGCTAGGGTTGGCCAAAAACACCCCTAAATGGGCCTTCCTCCACTTATATTGCCTCTTAAAATACCCTAAAATACCTAATCCGAAAATACATGGACCTGGCCCATTAAATAAGGTGACACAGCACCAGAAATAACTCTTTGGACGAATTTTATGATGGAGTAACTTGTATAATTCATCCAAGCATCGTTGCTTCACTATGGTGGCTTCAATGTTCTGAAATCCTCGCTTGCAATGCCATCCTGAATCCTTGCAGGTCTGCTGCCATCTCCATGCACGTTCCTAATCCAATGCTTGGCGTCCATGCTAGATCCATTCCTAAATAATATAAATACATTTGATTTAGGCATCATCATATTCTCAAATATATCATGAAGGATTCCTAGTAACGAATGTACCTGAGATGTGGTTGTAGGAGTATTGGTTGTATCTATCATAGAGATGTCCTCATCAATTTGTTTGCCCTTTCCATCAGTCCGGACTTCCGGTTGCGTTGGCTAGTGCATGAAGCTTGACAATATGAACATCAATTATTTTTGAGACATAGTTTGTTTGTCATTACACCTTTTGAGCAGTCTCACTGCTACTATTAATTTGTTCTTACATGCACAGTTCCATGATAAATCTCATCTGCATTTCTCGCCAATGCATGTTAGGTCTTCCACTCGAGAATGAGTACGAAGAGCAACGGAGGCAAACTATCCTGCATAATAGCCGAGTTGCAGCCTCGTTGGGCCTAACACTACATCCTTCTACAAGGTCTAGTGCAAAAACGCCACCCACGTCCCTCACAAAGGATACGGAACATTCCTCTGATTCAGAATTTGATCCTGCTGATTGTGATGGCGAGCTGACTCAGGAAGATGCCCTGGTCGACTATCCTCTGCAACACAACAAGGTGAGTTTTCTCTGTCCTGTCATCGAATTATTTGTCCCAACTTCCATTTGTTGTATCCCAGTCCTACCAAATATGTTACCCATGCCATGTTCAATCTCATTACTACATTTTTCCTGCTTAGTTAACGCATCATATATGTTTTTGCATATGTTGCCTTACTGTTTTTCCATTCCATCTGCATATCATCATCATATAATATTGTACATTGAAATATCATTTATGTGTGACAGGCATCTGCAGATTCGGGCAAGAACTTTTCAAGAACGAACAGGAGGAAGAACACTCAACAGGAACCTCAGGCTGATACCGGAGGATGGGTGACAGTGCGTAATAAAAAAAGAGTTAAGCCTGATGCTCGTGCTGCTCCTCCTATTACAAGGTCTAACAAAAGACTGACACGAGGTGGCGAACAGGCCGAGAATGATAACAGTAAAAGGTCTCGTAAAAACCACAAACCATCGAATCAGACAGAAGTAGCCCCAGCATGTACCAGCCCACACATTCCACAACCACCAGTTGCCAATACTGTTTCTCAGCAACAATTGCCAACAGAACCAGTTTCCACAGCAAATTCGAGCCAACAATTGGCATCATCAGGAGTGGTGGTAGGTAATAATGGCCAAGGACACATGATGCTAGTCCCAGATGATACAGCCTCAAATGTCCAAACAGTGCTGCCACAACACCAGCGAACTGGTGATGATCTCCCTCCGACCCTTAGTCCTGCGAAAGACAACTCCTCTCCCGATGACGAGACCCACGCCAAAAAAGGTAATACTTTTTTCAAGACTTGTAGTTTAATGCTCCCTTATGTATCTATATACCATGATAGCTTGATGTAATGATTAACTTGGTAGGTTCGCCACGATCAATAAAAACGAGGGGGCCAACGGTAGGAAGAAAACTTGCAGCTAAGATTTCCGGAATGGGTTCAAGATTTCGCATCACATCTATTGTAGGTGGCAGAAGGCCACTTCATCCGCATGAATCTTCATATCTTGTATCACATATTGGCTATTTTATCAGGAATGAACTTCCTACCTTCCCATTGTGGAAGCAGCACGTTGACACCCCTTCACAGTTCGAGAGTTTAGTGCATAATTTACATGTAAGTCATGCTTCTCCTGGTAATGATAAATTATTCCACATTGATCTGTCCCATTTCTTGTAGCTTACTGTTGTTTCTATGCTATATAACTCACCAATCATTCCACCGTTCTGAGCAGTTAAGGTTTGAATTCGATGAGGATAATGAGGATGTAAAGTTTGTCATCGCTTCCATATTCAAAGAATTGTTGCGCCAGCACCGCTATAAGCTTAAGGCGACATACTTCACTGGCCAGATTACTGCCAATGTTCGAACAAAGTCTCCTGCACCCTGTATGACTGACGAGCAGTGGGGAGATCTTGTCAAGCACTGGTCTGATCCAAAGAATGTGGTATGGCTTATGAGGACCGTGAAACCAGATTAAATTCCGAATACTTATTTTGCGCCAGTGTCTCACTAGTCTCCTTTTGCAGACGTTGTCTAAAAGGAACCAGGCTAACCGCTTGAAACAACGTTTACCAAGCCGTACAGGATCTCGTCACTTGGTTGGGCATCTCTGGCAAAAAGTAATGCCCCGCTGGTCTGTACTGCTACATATGTTACTCGTAAATTGTGTAGAACTCCATGTGCATGTTATATTTCCATCCTCCATTTTAACCACGTTATTTGATTTCTATATGATTGTACAAAAATGCAGAAAGTAGATCATGCAAACAACATGCAACCAGACAAAGAGATGACTCTGGCAGAGCAGTTCGAGGCATGCCAGAAGAACAAACATAATGTGATAGGAGAACTTGCAGAAAGTGTTATTGTAAGTCTTCTTTATGATTTAATTTTTTTAACGACACACTTGCCAATTTGTAGGAGCAATAATGCGCATGTCAATATGATCTTTTAGGCGTTTTTGTGAAAATGCATTTGATGTGTAATCAGGCATACCAACTTGTAGGATTAAAAGTAGTTCATACACATTAAATCTACCGTCTGCATGTTTCTCTGTAATAACTTTAATTTTTACACGACTGAAATTTTTTCAGGCAAATATGAAATTGGAGATGGCAAAACCCGGGAAAGACGGTATGGAAAAAACTCTAGAAGAATGTATGGAGACATTTACCATGGTACTTAAAAATAAAGATATCACCAAAAACACTTTCCTGCGAAATGCTGGGTTTTTGCAGTCCAAGTCCAAGTCTTTCTCTGCACAAGTTCTGGAGGAACAACTCCAAATAGAACGAGCTGCAGCAGATGTGTTAAGAAACCAAGTTGATATGTTGAGATCGAGATCAGAAGCATGTGATGCCCTACTGGAGGAGGCCAATCAAGTTCGTTATAATCTCTCAAAGACTAATAAAATGCCATAGATAATTGGAGATGAACACTGACATTGACATGTGAGTACCTTGGTATTGTGAAATTTTCCTGAGACTGAGGCAATGTTCCTATTTTGTTGGTGGATGCATTTATCTGCGGCTGGGATCAACTCTGTGGATGTTTTATAAATTGGTTGCCTAGCCTTTTCAATCAGTTTGAACTTAAATGGTATTAGAGCCAAGGTCTCGAGTTTGAATTGTTGATGGTGTGGTTCAATTCATCCTTAATTTGTTGGTGCCCCATTGGCCCTTGTAAAGCTTCATGTGCCTACCTCCGAATCCAGTGTTGAATTTCTCTTGTCACACAGGAGGATGGCTGTTAATGTGTGTATAAGTGGGTTGCATAGCCCCTTTTATATAAGTTTGCAAGTTTCCGTATTGTGTTGTGCCTTTGGGACTCAGCCTGCACTTCTGACTTTTGGTTGCGTTGGCTACTGCATAAGTTTAATATACTAGTTCCATGTGGTTTTTGTTGAGATCTATAATAAGTGGATTGCCTAGCCCTTTCCATCATTTCGGACCTGTGGTGTGCTATTCTCTTTTCCACGTGTTAGACCTCCTCTTCTTAACAAGACTCCATGAGTAGGAGGCACTATGATTTTATTTTTTTGCGCATGAAATTACTCAATTAGACAACTTAATCCCATTTGTTGACTCTCCACTTGAGGGTAAAACTGAGTATATTGCACTAGCCACTATACTCGAGGGGAAAACTGAGTACGGAGTACATATATTTTTCCAGTGTAAGGCTCGACGGTAGAACTGAGTACACGTAACGGTGCAGACGTGCAGTACCACGGACGCGTGTCGTGGTGCGCAGCGGTTAGGCGGTGCGCGTGTTGAGACCAAACGTCTAGCTTTTTTGAGAAACTGCCGAGACCAACCGTCACGTTGCCTGTACAGCTGTCCCTCCCTCTGCACACAGTCTCATTCTCACTCACGCACGCAACCACGCCTCTCACGTCCCATCAACTTCTCCAAATCGAATGAAAAAACACCAACCGCCCTACGTGCGTTCCCTGCCGGCGATGGACAAGAAGAATGCGCCGGCGGCCGTCGCCCCCGAGACCGTCGCCTCCGAGGGCGGCGCATCCAAGCGCGGCGCCTCCGTGGACTGGGCCTCTCTCAGGGCTGACGGACCACTTCACAAGATCGGGGACTGCTTACTGGCGAACGAGGAGTACATGGACACCTACTCTGCTTTGAGGCAAGTTTGTAGAAATTGGCGCTCAGGTTTACCTGAGCCCGACGTGCACCTGCATGAATGGATCATGGTAGAACACGTCCTTCCACGCGCTGCTGATTTCACCTTCCTCCACCTCCGCACATCCCGCTACGTCACCATCGATCTTACGGAAGTTCATGCAAGGTTCAAATTCCTCCATATCTATAGAGTTAATCTATTTTTATTTTCAATCGTAAACATCTTAGTGCTGAATGTTATCTTCATCAATATATTTTAGATACTACTTCGTCGGCTTTTACCGTGGCGTCATCGTCCTTGCCCAGAAGAACCAGCCGCACAAGATACGGCTTTTGAACCCACTCACAAAGACATTGAATACTAGGTTTGAGGCGCATATGCCATATGTTATTCTGAAGTCAGTCGCTGTAATGAAGTCCCCGACTATGGTCTTCGTTTCCAAAGATTACCCGGCGGAAATTGCTTGGGTCGATGAGAGCACTCCAACTAAGGGTATAGATGAAGATTGGGGAGAAGGAAGATTTTCGACCGAGCACCATTCTCTGCGTTGCATTACCCCGTTCAATGGTGAACTGTATGCAATACCTGTGAACAATTTTGAGTTCGGAAAATTAGTGTGCACCAACAATGTCCAGTTGGAGCAGCGCGCGAGCAGTGTCAACATGGATACACTATTTTCATTTCCAGAACTTGGAAATAACAAGTTCTACCTTGTGAAGTCGGATGGTGCTCTGCTGCTTGTGTTGTTGGACAACAAGCATTTGGAGGAAGGTCAACCATTGGTGTACCGTGTGGACACTGAGAGCCGCTCTCTCCATGCCGTCAATAACATTGGCAGTCGTGCCTTCTTCGTCCATTATATCCGGTGTATCTCCGTCGACACCAGAGTGCACCCGACACTTCGACCTGGCTGCATCTACTACGCAGATTTGGGTTATATCAGAGAGTACTTTGATGATATAAAGGCCTGGGATGAGTGGCCAATACGTGTGGATAGATTAGGAAACTATGGTATGAGAAATGAACAAAGGCCATACCGTTTGGAGGATGTATTGGCTGCACACTGCAGACGGAAGGAGTTCAATGAATATTTCCTTCAGATCAGAGAACGGAGTGACGAAGAAATATATGCTGAATGAAGATCAGATTCATTCATCTTGGGGTATCATAATCTTCATGTTGGCCATACATTGCGTCTTGTATTATTTTCAGATTAGTTTGTCGTGAACATTAACATTATTATTGGCTGCTTTTGGCTGTTGTATGCAGTTGATGTATTATACTCCGTACTTAGTTTTCTGGATTTATTATGCTGCTGTGATTTTTCCTATACTAGCTTCTAGATTTGACTGATTTTGTTTGTAATGATGATGGCTTGATGTGGCTGCTGGCCTTGACTGCCGGAGCAGAGCAATTAGTACTTAACCAGGTGTACCGTCTTTATATTAGTATTATATTATATTACTTGACCATAGCCATATTCAAAATCAAATCTCAGTCGGGCGGCAAAATCTCCCGCCAATCCTGAAATATTTCAGACGGGTTTTTGAATGGGATAACAAGATAGATCACGATGATAGTAACCGGTATTTAATGTGATGATGATTTGATTTTGCACTCGGCCTTGAACAGAGGTACTAGTACGGTCTCACATTTTTTATCATTATACTTGGACGGTAGCCAAATTCAAAATCTCATAGCGGCAAAACTTCCCGCCCACAAAATACAAAAATTTCACACGCTTCCAAATTCCCATTCTACCCCTGTGGAGATGGCAGCAAAGTCGGTTGGTGGGGGGTCTGCCCGTCATTTTTTGGATCACCACCTCCCTAGCCCGGAGACCCTCCCAAAAAAATTCATTTCCCTCAGACCACCCACCGGAACTTCCCAAGTCCCTCTCTCCCACCTCCACGACCACCGCACCGGAACATCCCCGCCGGACTTCCCTGGTCCCGAGCCCTCGCGATCCGTCGTCCGGGCCCTGCCGGAGCCGCTTCATCGACGCCGTCATCAACCGGACCGGATCATCCCCGCCGTACCTCTAAACCATATGCTCATCCAGCAGTCTACCGCAGTCGCTTCAGCCGCTTCGCCGGATCCGTCGTCCACCGCATCGGATCTTGCTCACCGACACCGTGCATGAACCGGATCTGCTTCACCGGCGTGTGCATGATCTAAACTCTTCTACTGTCGCTTTTCTATTGCTTGCCTGCAAGTTCTTGTTTAATCTTGGGGGAACCTGTTTGTGCTAACGACGCGCCGTTACGTTTTTGCAGATGAGATGAGTAATCATGAAGTGTAATGGCCGTCTCTCCAACCCCAAGTAGCACATGTAGCGTACTTCATCACCGGATCTATCAACCCCAGGAAGATCTGCTGTGACTCCCACAGAGTGCTTCTCCTAATGTAAGTCCCTTGTTTTAGCGCCATGTTCTGGGTTCAGATGCTTGTTTGTCTGAAGCTCTTTTAGTTCATTCCTAGCTATGACCGTAACACGTTGCTATTTTCTACTTCATTGCTAACTTTAAGCGATTGAACATTTTGGTTTGCATTCCCTGCTCTGTAGATGTAGCCATCATAACTTCTATCTTGCTCAGTCGTTGTTCCAAAAATTATAGGTATTATAGTAACATCCTGCTATTATTTAGTTCATGGCCAATTTTAAGTAATTGCACATGTTGGTTCGCATTCCCTGCTCTATAGCTTTTGGCATCGTAACTTCTATATTTGGTTTACATTCCCTGCTCTGTAGATCTAGCCATCATAACTTTATCTTGCTCAGTCGTTGTTACAAAAATTATGGCCTGCTACTATGTTGTTTGTGCCAATTTTTTACTCCATGAACATGTTGGCTTGCATTCCCTGTACTACAGGTGATGCCATTGTTTTGTATCTAGTTCATTGTAAGCTAACAAAGTAAGGACTTAGTTTGGCATGCTATCACTCTGCTATCTAGCCTGTAGTACAAATAAACTTGTCATACTACTAGATAATAATTTTGCGTGCCATCTTGTTCTTCAAAAGCTGCATTATTGACTTGTTTCTCTGACTTGGCATGATGCTCACATATGGAAAGCTGAACATATTGGTTTGCATTCCCTCTTATACAAGTTCACAGGTGATCCCACTATATTCTGTATCTGGTCCATCCTAAGCTCCAGCATTAACTATCCTCTATGTGTTGCTCATTACAAGTTTATATCCCTAAACATCTTGATTTGCATCCCCTTCACTATAAGTTCAGGAGTATTATTTAGTTCACGGCCAAAATTAAGTAATTGCACTTGGCACATGTTGGTTCACATTCCCTCCTCTTTAGCTTTTGCCATCGTAACTTCTATTTTTGGTTTACATTCCCTGCTCTGTAGATGTAGCCATCATAACTTCATCTTGCTCAGTCGTTGTTACAAAATTTATAGCCTGCTACTATGTTGTTCATGCCAATTTTGTACTCCCTGAACATGTTGGTTTGCATGGGACTCGACAGTAGTAAGTCTGTTTCATTCTAATATTTAGTTAGTTTTTATAGTTCTTTCGCGCATTTTTTCTTTGGTGCTTGTGGTAAGTGAGGCTATCCGACAGAAATCAATGCTGCGTAAATATTCTCAGTATCTAAATCACGAATTCCCATCCCTTAAACGGCCCAATTAAGCGAAATCACATACGTGCCGGCCCGCAAAATCCTCAAGCGCCTTTTACGCCGGCATATAAACAGCAACTAAACGGGCTGGCCCACTTACTTATTGGGCCAGCCCACTTGATTACATGTGGACCCCACACTTTTATAGGGCCGGCCCACTTGCTTTAAGGTGGACCCCACCCACTACTGGGCCGGCCCACCAACTAGT
Organism: Lolium multiflorum; assembly: GCA_030979885.1. NCBI lineage: Eukaryota > Viridiplantae > Streptophyta > Magnoliopsida > Poales > Poaceae > Lolium > Lolium multiflorum. The sequence continues at coordinate 274,998,417 of CM061749.1, read as the reverse complement.
TGGGCCAGCCCAATGCTTTTGTCGTGGTCCCCACGTACTAAACGGGCCGGCCCTTTAAGATGAAGGTGGGACCCACCTGTGATTTTGGCCCGACCCACTAGCGTGTTGGGCCGGCCCACTTGCTCTATGGTGGACCCCACATACTAAATGGGCCGGCCCTTTTGGAAAGTGGGACCCACTGTGTTTTTGGCCCGGACGCTAGCGTGTTGGGCCGCCCACTGCTATACGGTGGACCCAACATACTAAATGGCCTTTAACGAAAGTGGGACCCACCGTTTTGGCCCGCCCACTATCTTGTTGGGCGGCCCACTTGCTATATGGTGGACCCCACATACTAAATGGGCGGCCCTTTAGCAGGAAGTGGGACCCACTGAGTTTTTGGCCGGCCCACTATCTTGTTGGGCCGGCCCACTCGCTCTATGGTGGACCCCACATGCTAAATGGGCCAGCCAACAGAAAGTGGGACCCACTGTGTTTTTGGCCCGGCCCACTATCTTGTTGGGCCGGCCCACTTGCTATATGGTGGACCCCACATACTAAATGGGCTGGCCTTTTAACAGGAAAGTGGGACCCACATGCTAATTGGGCCGACCCACTAACTTCTTGGGCCGGCCCAGTTGCTTTAATGTGGACCCCACTTTGTAAATGGGCCGGCCCGATAACAGGAAAGTGGGACCCACATGTCTTGTGGGCCGGCCCTTTTGCCTGTTGACCGGTCAAACGTGTGCATTTGGCCCGGCCCACATGCTTAGTGGGCCAGCCCATTAAAGTTTTGACCAGTCAACCTTAGAGGTTAGGCCGGCCCACGTAACTAATGGACCAGCCCAGCTATATAGTTGACCGGTCAAACTAAGTCAGCTGGCCCGGCCCGCAAACTTAATGGGCCCGCTTAAGCGTGGCAGGCCCGTGTGGGCCTACCATCTACCACAGGGTTTCAGCCGGTTAACGCCGTTAACGCCACCTCCTGAAACACTTGGGCAACGGTCCGATTTTCCGTGGCGGAAGGGCGCCCAAGCGCGACGGACCGAAAAAATCGTCGTAGGACTTTGCCTGACGCAGTTTCCACAACAGAACCCATATCGTCGGGTTAGGCCCATAGGCGACGAAAAATACCCCTTAGCGGACGATTTTGAGACGTTGTCTATCAGAACTTTTCTTGTAGTGGTTGGTCATGCTTTGCCCTAGGGAGAGCTTTAGTCAACGGATCTGCTACATTCAGATCAGTGTGTACTTTGCAAATCTTTACTTCTCCATCTTCGATGTACTCGCGAATCGAATGATAACGCAGCTTGATATGCTTCAGCCTCTTGTGTGACCTTGGTTCTTGTGCATTGGCGATGGCACCCATGTTGTCACAGTAGATGACTAGTGGGTCCAATGCACTAGGAACCACACCGAGCTCTACAATGAACCTCTTCATCCATACCGCTTCTGATGAAGCCTCTGAAGCCGCTATGTACTCCGATTCTGTTGAAGACTTCGCCACCGTGCACTGCTTCGAGCTTGCCCAGCTTACTGCAGCACCATTCAATATAAACACATACCCAGATTGTGACTTAGAGTCATCAGGATCAGTGTTCCAACTTGCATCGGTGTAACTGGTTACAACGAGCTCTTGGTCACCGCCATAACAAAGAAACATATCCTTAGTTCTTTTCAAGTACTTCAGGATATTCTTGACCGCTGTCCAGTGTTCCATTCCTGGATCACTTTGATATCTGCTAGTCAAACTAACAGCATGTGCTATATCCGGTCTTGTACATAGCATGGCATACATGATAGAGCCTACTGCCGAGGCATAGGGGATCTGACTCATCCTTTCTCTTTCTTCTGCCGTAGCCGGACCTTGAGTCTTACTCAAGACCTTGCCTGGTAACATAGGTAAGAATCCTTTCTTACTTTCGTCCATTCTAAACTTCTTTAGAATCTTGTCTAGGTATGTACTCTGTGATAGCCCTATTAGGCGTCTTGATCTATCTCTATAAATCTTGATGCCTAATATATACGATGCTTCACCAAGGTCTTTCATTGAAAAACTATTATTCAAATAACCTTTTACACTGCTTAATATAATATCAGGAACGCTAGAGAGCTCCCACTCACTTTCTTGTAAATACAAGCCTCTCCATGACACTGTATAAACCCGAAGTCTTTGATCACCTTATCAAAGCGTCGGTTCCAACTTCTCGATGCTTGCTTCAGTCCATAGATTGAACTCTGAAGTTTGCATACTTTATCAGCATTTTTAGGATCGACAAAACCTTTGGGTTGTACCATATACAACTCTTCCTCAATGTCTCCATTAAGGAACGCTGTTTTGACATCCATCTGCCAAATCTCATAATCGAAAAATGCAGCTATTGCTAACAAAATCCTCACAGACTTTAGCTTCGCTACAGGTGAGAAAGTATCATCGTAGTCAACTCCTTGAATTTGTCGGAAACCCTTTGCGACAAGTCGAGCTTTATAGACAGTAATATTACCATCAGCATCTGTTTTTCTCTTGAAGATCCATTTATTCTCGACAGCCTTGCGGCTATCAGGTAAGTCTACCAAAGTCCATACTTTGTTATCATACATGGATCCCATTTCGGATTTCATGGCTTCTTGCCATTTGTTGGAATCTGGGCTCATCATCGCTTCTTCATACGTCGCAGGGTCTTCATCATTGTTGTCCACAATCATGACATTTAGACAAGGATCATACCAATCAGGAGTGGCACGTTCCCTTGTCGATCTGCGAGGTTCAGTAGCTATCTCATTCGAAGTTTCATGATCATTATCATTAGCTTCCTCTGTTGCCGGTGTAGGCGGCACAGGAACAACTTCCGGTACTGCGCTACTCTGATCAACAAGTGAAGATTCATCAATCTCATCGAGTTCTACTTTTCTTCCAGTCACTTCTTTAGTGAGAAATTCTTTCTCAAGAAAGGTTCCGTTCTTAGCAACAAAGATTTTGCCTTCGGATCTGTGATAGAAAGTGTACCCTATAGTTTCCTTAGGGTATCCTACGTCTCCAACGTATCGATAATTTCTTGTGTTCCATGCCACATTATTGATGTTATCTACATGTTTTATGCACACTTTATGTCATATTCGTGCATTTTCTGGAACTAACCTATTAACAAGATGCCGAAGTGCCAGTTTTTGTTTTTGGTTTCAGAAATCCTAGTAAAGAAATATTCTCGGAATTGGACGAAATAAAAGCCCAGAGGCCTATTTTCTCACGAAGCTTCCAGAAGACCGAAGACGAGACGAAGAGGGGCCACGAGGGCCACACCCTGGCGGCGCGGCCCCCCCTTGGCCGCGCGGCCTGTGGTGTGGGGCCCTCGTGCCGCCTCTTGACCTACCCTTCCGCCTACTTAAAGCCTCCGTGACGAAACCCCCATCAGAGAGCCACGATACGGAAAACCTTCGAGACGCCGTCGCCGCCGATCCCATCTCGGGGGATCCAGGAGATCGCCTCCGGCACCGGGAGAGGGGAATCATCTCCGGAGGACTCTACACCGCCATGGTCGCCTCCGGAGTGATGAGTGAGTAGTCTACCCCTGGACTATGGGTCCATAGCAGTAGCTAGATGGTTGTCTTCTCCCCATTGTGCTATCATTGTCGGATCTTGTGAGCTGCCTATCATGATCAAGATCATCTATATGTAATTCTATATGTTGCGTTTGTTGGGATCCGATGAATAGAGAATACTTGTTATGTTGATTATCAAAGTTATGCTTATGTGTTATTTAAGATCTTGCATGCTCTCCGTTATTAGTAGATGCTCTGGCCAAGTAGATGCTTTTAACTCCAAGAGGGAGTACTTATGCTCGATAGTGGGTTCATGCCTGCATTGACACCTGGGACAGTGACAGAAAGTTCTAAGGTTGTGTTGTGCTGTTGCCACTAGGGATAAAACATTGATGCTATGTCTAAGGATGTAGTTGTTGATTACATTACGCACCATACTTAATGCAATTGTCTGTTGCTTTGCAACTTAATACTGGAGGGGGTTCGGATGATAACCTGAAGGTGGACTTTTTAGGCATAGATGCAGTTGGATGGCGATCTATGTACTTTGTCGTAATGCCCAATTAAATCTCACTATATTCATCATAATATGTATGTGCATTGTCATGCTCTCTTTATTTGTCAATTGCCCAACTGTAATTTGTTCACCCAACATGCTGTTCGTCTTATGGGAGAGACACCTCTAGTGAACTGTGGACTCCGGTCCAATTCTCTTTACTGAAATACAATCTATTGCAATACTTGTTTTTACTTTTCTCTGCAAACAATCATCTTCCACACAATACGGTTAATCCTTTGTTACAGCAAGCCGGTGAGATTGACAACCTCACTGTTTCGTTGGGGCAAAGTACTTTGGTTGTGTTGTGCAGGTTCCACGTTGGCGCCGGAATCCCTGGTGTTGCGCCGCACTACATCTCGCCGCCATCAACCTTCAACGTGCTTCTTGGCTCCTCCTGGTTCGATAAACCTTGGTTTCTTTCTGAGGGAAAACTTGCTGGTGCGCATCATACCTTCCTCTTGGGGTTGCCCAACGAACGTGTGAAATACACGCCATCAAGCTCTTTTTCTGGCGCCGTTGCCGGGGAGATCAAGACACGCTGCAAGGGGAGTCTCCACTTCTCAATCTCTTTACTTTGTTTTTGTCTTGCTTAGTTTTATTTACTACTTTGTTTGCTGCACTAAATCAAAATACAAAAAAATTAGTTGCTAGTTTTACTTTATTTGCTATCTTGTTTGCTATATCGAAAACACAAAAAAATTAGTTTACTTGCATTTACTTTATCTAGTTTGCTTTATTACTGTTGCTAAAATGGCCAACGCTGAAAATACTAAGTTGTGTGACTTCACAACCACAAATAATAATGATTTCTTATGCACACCTATTGCTCCACCTGCTACTACAGCAGAATTCTTTGAAATTAAACCTGCTTTACTGAATCTTGTTATGAAAGATCAATTTTCTGGAAATAGTTCTGATGATGCTGCTGCCCATCTTAATAATTTTGTTGAAATATGTGAAATGCAAAAATATAAAGATGTAGATGGTGATATTATTAAACTAAAATTGTTCCCTTTCTCATTAAGAGGAAGAGCTAAAGATTGGTTGCTATCTCTGCCTAAGAATAGTATTGATTCATGGACTAAATGCAAGGATGCTTTTATTGGTAGATATTATCCCCCTGCTAAAATTATATCTTTGAGGAGTAGCATAATGAATTTTAAACAATTAGATACTGAACATGTTGCTCAAGCTTGGGAAAGAATGAAATCTCTGGTTAAAAATTGCCCAACCCATGGACTGACTACTTGGATGATCATCCAAACCTTCTATGCAGGACTAAATTTTTCTTCACGGAATTTATTGGATTCAGCTGCTGGAGGTACCTTTATGTCCATCACTCTTGGTGAAGCAACAAAGCTTCTTGATAATATGATGATCAACTACTCTGAATGGCACACGGAAAGAGCTCCACAAGGTAAGAAGGTAAATTCTGTTGAGGAATCCTCTTCCTTGAATGATAAGGTTGATGCTATTATGTCTATGCTTGTGAATGATAGGACTAATATTGATCCTAATAATGTTCCGTTAGCTTCATTGGTTGCACAAGAAGAACATGTTGATGTAAACTTCATTAAAAATAATAATTTCAACAACAATGCTTACCGGAACAATTCTAGTAACAACTATAGGCCATATCCTTATAATAATGGCAACGGCTATGGTAATTCTTATGGAAATTCTTACAACAATAATAGGAATTCACCCCCTGGACTTGAAGCCATGCTTAAAGAATTTATTAGTACACAAACTGCTTTTAACAAATCTGTTGAAGAAAAGCTTGGTAAAATTGATATTCTTGTTTCTAGAGTTGATAGTCTTGCCTCTGATGTTGATCTTTTGAAATCAAAAGTTTTGCCTAATGAGAATTATCATAATAAAATTACTACTACAGCAAATGCCATTCAAGTTAGAATTAATGAGAATATAAGATTAATGGCTGAACTGCGTGCTAGGTGGGATAGAGAAGAAAATGAAAAACTAGCTAAAGAGAAGAATATAGCTAAAGTTTGGACTATTACCACCACTAGTAATGCTAATGCTACACATGTTGCTGCACCTCCTACTCATACTAATAAAAGAATTGGTGTTAGCAATGTTTCCACTTCTAATGCAAAGCGCGAAAAACTGCCTGAAACTGCTAAAACTGCTGTGATAAAGCTGCTGAAATTTTTTCCAACATTGGGGATGATGATCCCATTGCTTTAGATTATAATGGTTTGAATTTTGATGATTGCCACATCTCTGAAGTTATAAAGTTCTTGCAAAAACTTGCTAAAAGTCCTAATGCTAGTGCTATAAATTTGGCTTTCACGCATCATATTACAAATGCTCTCATAAAAGCTAGAGAAGAGAAATTAGAGCGCGAAGCCTCTATTCCTAAAAAGCTAGAAGATGGTTGGGAGCCCATCATTAAGATGAAGGTTAAAGATTTTGATTGCAATGCTTTATGTGATCTTGGTGCAAGTATTTCTGTTATGCCTAAGAAAATTTATAATATGCTTGACTTGCCACCATTGAAAAATTGTTATTTGGATGTTAATCTTGCTGATCATTCTACAAAGAAACCTTTGGGTAAAGTTGATAATGTTCGCATTACCGTTAACAATAATCTTGTTCCCGTTGATTTTGTTGTCTTGGATATTGAATGCAATGCATCTTGTCCAATTATATTGGGAAGACCTTTTCTTCGAACTGTTGGTGCTATTATTGATATGAGGGAAGGTAATATAAAATATCAATTTCCTCTCAAGAAAGGTATGGAACACTTCCCTAGAAAGAGAATGAAGGTACCTTATGATTCTATTATTAGAACAAATTATGATGTTGATGCTTCATCTCTCGATAATACTTGATACACACTTTCTGCGCCTAGCTGAAAGGCGTTAAAGAAAAGCGCTTATGGGAGACAACCCATGTTTTTACCTACAGTACTTTGTTTTTATTTTGTGTCTTGGAAGTTGTTTACTACTGTAGCAACCTCTCCTTATCTTAGTTTTGAGTTTTGTTGTGCCAAGTTAAGCCGTTGATAGAAAAGTAAGTACTAGATTTGGATTACTGCGCAGTTCCAGATTTCTTTGCTGTCACGAATCTGGGTCCACCTCCCTGTAGGTAGCTCAGAAAATTACGCCAATTTACGAGCATGATCCTCAGATATGTACGCAACTTTCATTCAATTTGAGCATTTTCGTTTGAGCAAGTCTGGTGCCATTTTAAAATTCGTCAATACGAACTGTTCTGTTTTGACAGATTCTGCCTTTTATTTCGCATTGCCTCTTTCGCTATGTTGGATGAATTTCTTTGATCCACTAATGTCCAGTAGCATTATGCAATGTCCAGAAGTGTTAAGAATGATTGTGTCACCTCTGAATATGTCAATTTATATTGTGCACTAACCCTCTAATGAGTTGTTTCGAGTTTGGTGTGGAGGAAGTTTTCAAGGGTCAAGAGAGGAGTATGATGCAACATGATCAAGGAGAGTGAAAGCTCTAAGCTTGGGGATGCACCCGTGGTTCACCCCTGCATATATCAAGAAGACTCAAGCGTCTAAGCTTGGGGATGCCCAAGGCATCCCCTTCTTCATCAACAAATTATCAGGTTCCTCCCCTGAAACTACATTTTTATTCGGCCACATCTTATGTGCTTTTTCTTGGAGCGTCGGTTTGTTTTTATTTTTGTTTTGTTTGAATAAAATGGATCCTAGCATTCACTTTATGGGAGAGATACACACTCCGCTGTAGCATATGGACAAATATGTCCTTGGTTTCTACTCATAGTATTCATGGCGAAGTTTCTCCTTCGTTAAATTGTTATATGGTTGGAATTGGAAAATGATACATGTAGTAATTGCTAAAAATGTCTTGGGTAATGTGATACTTGGCAATTGTTGTGCTCATGTTTAAGCTCTTGCATCATATGCTTTGCACCCATTAATGAAGAAATACATAGAGCATGCTAAAATTTGGTTTGCATATTTGGTTTCTCTAAGGTCTAGATAATTTCTAGTATTGAGTTTGAACAACAAGGAAGACGGTGTAGAGTCTTATAATGTTTTCAATATGTCTTTTATGTGAGTTTTGCTGCACCGGTTCATCCTTGTGTTTGTTTCAAATAAGCCTTGCTAGCCTAAACCTTGTATCGAGAGGGAATACTTCTCATGCATCCAAAATACTTGAGCCAACCACTATGCCATTTGTGTCCACCATACCTACCTATACTACATGGTATTTTCCCGCCATTCCAAAGTAAATTGCTTGAGTGCTACCTTTAAAATCCATCATTCACCTTGCAATATATAGCTCATGGGACAAATAGCTTAAAAACTATTGTGGCATTGAATATGTAATTATGCACTTTATCTCTTATTAAGTTGCTTGTTGTGCGATAACCATGTTTACTGGGGAACGCCATCAACTCATTGTTGAATTTCATGTGAGTTGCTATGCATGTTCGTCTTGTCTGAAGTAAGGGCGATCTACACTGAGTTGAATGGTTTGAGCATGCATATTGTGAGAGAAGAACATTGGGCCGCTAACTAAAGCCATGATCCATGGTGGAAGTTTCAGTTTTGGACAAACATCCTCAAATCTCTAATGAGAAAAGAATTAATTGTTGTCAAATGCTTAAAGCATTAAAAGAGGAGTCCATTATCTGTTGTCTATGTTGTCCCGGTATGGATGTCTAAGTTGAGAATAATCAAAAGCGAGAAATCCAAATGCGAGCTTTCTCCTTAGACCTTTGTACATGCGGCATAGAGGTACCCCTTTGTGAAACTTGGTTAAAGCATATGTATTGCGGTGATAATCCAGGTAGTCCAAGCTAATTAGGACAAGGTGCGAGCACTATTAGTACACTATGCATGAGGCTTGCAACTTATAAGATATAATTTACATGATGCATATGCTTTATTACTACCGTTGACAAAATTGTTTCATGTTTTCAAAATCAAAGCTCTAGCACAAATATAGCAATCGATGCTTTTCCTCTATGAGGACCATTCTTTTACTTTCAATGTTGAGTCAGTTCACCTATTTCTATCCACCTCAAGAAGCAAACACTTGTGTGAACTGTGCATTGATTCCTACATACTTGCTTATTGCACTTATTATATTACTCTATGTTGACAATATCCATGAGATATACATGTTACAAGTTGAAAGCAACCGCTGAAACTTAATCTTCTTTGTGTTGCTTCAATACCTTTACTTTGAATTATTGCTTTATGAGTTAACTCTTATGCAAGACTTATTGATGCTTGTCTTGAAGTGCTATTCATGAAAAGTCTTTGCTTTATGATTCACTTGTTTACTCATGTCATACACATTGTTTTGATCGCTGCATTCTTTACATATGCTTTACAAATAGTATGATCAAGATTATGATGGCATGTCACTCCAGAAATTATCTTTGTTATCGTTTTACCTGCTCGGGACGAGAACTAAGCTTGGGGATGCTGATACGTCTCCAACGTATCGATAATTTCTTGTGTTCCATGTCACATTATTGATGTTATCTACATGTTTTATGCACACTTTATGTCATATTCGTGCATTTTGGAACTAACCTATTAACAAGATGCCGAAGTGCCATTCTTGTTTTCTGCTGTTTTTGGTTTCAGAAATCCTAGTAAAGAAATATTCTCGGAATTGGACGAAATAAAAGCCCAGAGGCCTATTTTCTCACGAAGCTTCCAAGACCGAAGACGAGACGAAGAGGGGCCACGAGGGGGCCACACCCTAGGGCGGCGCGGCCCCCTTGGCCGCGCGGCCCGTGGTGTGGGGCCCTCGTGCCGCCTCTTGACCTACCCTTCCGCCTACTTAAAGCCTCCGTGACGAAACCCCCGTACCGAGAGCCACGATACGGAAAACCTTCGAGACGCCGTCGCCGCCAATCCCATCTCGGGGATCCGGAGATCGCCTCCGGCACCCTGGGAGAGGGGAATCATCTCCCGGAGGACTCTACACCGCCATGGTCGCCTCCGGAGTGATGAGTGAGTAGTCTACCCCTGGACTATGGGTCCATAGCAGTAGCTAGATGGTTGTCTTCTCCCCATTGTGCTATCATTGTTGGATCTTGTGAGCTGCCTATCATGATCAAGATCATCTATATGTAATTCTATATGTTGCGTTTGTTGGGATCCGATGAATAGAGAATACTTGTTATGTTGATTATCAAAGTTATGCTTATGTGTTATTTAAGATCTTGCATGCTCTCCGTTATTAGTAGATGCTCTGGCCAAGTAGATGCTTTTAACTCCAAGAGGGAGTACTTATGCTCGATAGTGGGTTCATGCCTGCATTGACACCTGGGACAGTGACAGAAAGTTCTAAGGTTGTGTTGTGTTGTTGCCACTAGGGATAAAACATTGATGCTATGTCTAAGGATGTAGTTGTTGATTACATTAGGCACCATACTTAATGCAATTGTCTGTTGCTTTGCAACTTAATACTGGAGGGGTTCGGATGATAACCTGAAGGTGGACTTTTTAGGCATAGATGCAGTTGGATGGCGGTCTATGTACTTTGTCGTAATGCCCAATTAAATCTCACTATATTCATCATAATATGTATGTGCATTGTCATGCTCTCTTTATTTGTCAATTGCCCAACTGTAATTTGTTCACCCAACATGCTGTTCGTCTTATGGGAGAGACACCTCTAGTGAACTGTGGACCCCGGTCCAATTCTCTTTACTGAAATACAATCTATTGCAATACTTGTTTTACTGTTTTCTCTGCAAACAATCATCTTCCACACAATACGGTTAATCCTTTGTTAACAAGCCGGTGAGATTGACAACCTCACTGCGTTGGGGCAAAGTACTTTGGTTGTGTTGTGCAGGTTCCACGTTGGCGCCGGAATCCCTGGTGTTGCGCCGCACTACATCTCGCCGCCATCAACCTTCAACGTGCTTCTTGGCTCCTCCGGTTCGATAAACCTTGGTTTCTTTCTGAGGGAAAACTTGTGTGCATCATACCTTCCTCTTGGGGTTGCCCAACGAACGTGTGAAATACACGCCATCAGGTATCCTACGAAGACGCATTTCTCCGCTTTGGGTTCTAGCTTGTCCGGTTGTAACTTTTTTACATAGGCTTCGCAACCCCAAACTTTTAGGAACGACAGCTTAGGTTTCTTATTAAACCATAATTCATACGGTGTCATTTCAACGGATTTTGATGGTGCTCTATTTAAAGTGAATGCGGCTGTCTCTAATGCATAACTCCAAAATGATAAAGGTAAATCAGTAAGAGACATCATAGAACGAACCATATCTAAGAGAGTTCGATTACGACGTTCGGACACACCGTTTCGTTGAGGTGTTCCCGGCGGTGTCAATTGTGAAAGTATTCCGCATTTCTTTAAATGCATGCCAAACTCATAACTCAGATATTCACCTCCGCGATCAGATCGTAGAAATTTAATCTTCTTGTTACGTTGATTTTCTACTTCACTTTGGAATTCCTTGAACTTCTCGAAAGTTTCGGATTTATGTTTCATGAAATAGATATACCCATATCTACTCAGATCATCTGTGAAGGTTAGAACATAACGATAACCACCGCGCGATGCTACACTCATTGGTCCGCACACATCGGTATGTATGATTTCCAATAAGTCAGTAGCTCGCTCCATAATACCAGAGAATGGAGTCTTAGTCATTTTTCCCATTAGACATGCTTCGCATCTATCAAGTGACTCAAAGTCAAGTGATTCAAGTAATCCATCGGTATGGAGTTTCTTCATGCGTTTCACTCCAATATGACCAAGACGACAGTGCCACATATAAGTAGAATTATCATTCAATTTAATTCGCTTAGCATCAATGTTATGTATATGTGTATCACTACTATCGAGATCTAACAGAAATAAGCCATTCTTTTCAGGTGCTCGACCATAAAAGATATTATTCATAAAAATAGAACAACCATTATTCTCAGACTTGAATGAATAACCGTCTTGCATTAAACAAGATCCAGATATAATGTTCATGCTCAACGCGGGTACAAAATAACAATTATTGAGGCTTAAAACTAATCCCGAAGGTAGATGTAGAGGAAGTGTGCCGACATCGATCACATCGACTTTGGATCCATTTCCAACGCGCATCGTCACTTCATCCTTTAGTAGTCTTCGTTTATTCTTTAGTTCCTGTTTCGAGTTACAAATATGAGCAACCGAACCAGTATCAAATACCCAGGTACTAGTACGAGAACCAGTAAGATAAACATCTATAACATGTATATCAGATATACCTTCTTTCTTCTTCTTGACAAGGCCGCTCTTCAGATCCGCCAAATACTTGGAGCAATTACGCTTCCAGTGTCCCTTCTCCTTGCAGTAATAGCACTCAGCATCAGGCTTAGGGCCGTTCTTAGGTTTCACAGGAGGCGTGGCAGCTTTCTTGCCACCCTTCTTGAATTTTCCCTTAGACTTGCCCTGTTTCTTGAAACTGGTGGTCTTGTTGACCATCAACACTTGGTGCTCTTTCTTGATCTCAATCTCAGCAGATTTCAGCATGGCGAAGAGTTCAGGTAACTCTTTGTTCATGTTCTGCATATTGTAGTTCATCACAAAGTTCTTGTAACTAGGTGGCAGTGATTGAAGGACACGATTAATCCCCAGTCTTAGGAATCACTATTCCCAAGTCACTGAGTTTCTTCGCATGCCCGGTCATGGCGAGCATGTGCTCACTAACGGAGCTGCCTTCTTCCATCATGCAGCTGAAGAAGTGTTTCGATGCTTCATAGCATTCCACGGCCGCATGAGTTTCAAAGATAGTTTTCAACTCATTGACCAACTCATGAGGATCGTGGTGCTCAAAACGTTTTTGAAGATCGGCTTCCAGACTGCACAGGATGGCACACTGAACTTGAGAGTACCGAGTTTTCCGAGTCGCGTAAACATTCTTTACTTCATCGGTTTCAGTTTCTGCAGGAGGGTCACCTAGCGGTGCATCAAGCACATATTGCAGATTTCCACCATTGAGGAAGATCCTCACATGACGGAACCAGTCGGTGAAGTTGCTACCGTTGTTCTTAAGCTTTTCTTTCTCTAGGAACTGGTTAAAATTGATTGGGGACGCCATATCTACAACATATAATTGCAATAGTTTAGACTAATGTTCATGACAAATTGAGTTCAAATTTTATTTCAACAAAATTAAAACTAAGTGAACTCCCACTCAAAACAATATCCCTCGCATTGTCTTAGTGATCACACGAACCAAATCCACTACATCAAGTCCGATCATCACGAGACAAGATGTAATTTCAATGGCGAACACTCAAAGTGTTCATCATATCAATCATATGATTCATGCTCTACCTTTCGGTATCACGTGTTTCGAGACCATGTCTGTACATGCTAGGCTCGTCAAGGCCACCTTAGTATCCGCATGTGCAAAACTGGCTTGCACCCGTTGTATGCACTTGTTGATTCTATCACACCCGATCATCACGAGATGCTTCGAAACGACAAGTCTTGGCAACGGTGCTACTAAGGATGAACACTTTATTATCTTGATATTTTAGTGAGAGGGATCATCTTATAATGCTACCGTCGCGATCTAAGCAAAATAAGATGCATAAAAGGATTAACATCACATGCAATTCATATGTGATATGATATGGCCCCTTTGTCTTTGCGCCTTTGATCTTCATCTCCAAAGCACGGACATGATCTCCATCATCAACGGGCATGATCTCCATCATTGTCGGCGTAGCGTCAAGGTCAATGGCGCCGTCTTCATGATTGTTCTCCCATGTAGCAACTATTACAACTTCTTTGAAATACTACTCAACATGAAATTTAAAGACAACCATAAGGCTCCTGCCGGTTGCCACAATACAATAATGATCATCTCATACATATTCATCATCACATTATGGCCATATCACATCACCAAACCCTGCAAAAACAAGTTAGACGTCTCTAATTTGGTTTGCATATTTTACGTGGTTTAGGGTTTTCGAGTAAGATCTAATCTACCTACGAACATGAACCACAACGGTGATACTAGTGTTGTCAATAGAAGAGTAAATTGAATCTTCACTATAGTAGGAGAGACAGACACCCGCAAAGCCACTTATGCAATACAAGTTGCATGTCGAGCGTGGAGCAAATCTCATGAACGCGGTCATGTAAAGTTAGCCCGAGCCGCTTCATCCCACTATGCCACAAAGATGCAAAGTACTCAAACTAAAGACAACATAAGCATCAACGCCCACAAAACCATTGTGTTCTACTCGTGCAACCATCTATGCATAGACACGGCTCTGATACCACTGTAGGATACATTGCATAGAAAACAAAAATTTCCTACCGCGAGAACGCAAACCAAGCCAAGATGCAATCTAGAAGATGGGAGCAACGAGGAGATGATCGAGACTCACCCTTGAAGATTTCCAAAGCCTACAAGATGAGGCTCTTGTTGTTGCGGTAGACGATCACTTGCCGCTTGCAAAAGCGCGTAGAAGATCTTGATCACGGTGCCACGATCGGGCAGCACCTCCGTACTCGGTCACACGTTCGGTGTTGATGAAGACGACGTCCTTCTCCCCGTTCCAGCGGGCAGCGGAAGTAGTAGCTCCTCCTTGACTCCGGCAGCACGACGGCGTGGTGGCGGTGGTGATGGAGAACTCCCCGGGAGCTTCGCTAAGCTGCGGGAGAGGTGGAGGAGGTGGGGCGGCTAGGGTTTGGGAGAGGGGGTGGCCGGCCTCCTTGGGGTGCGGCCAAGGTGGTGGTCTTGTGGTGGCCGGCCCCCTCCCCTATGCCCCTCATTATATAGGTGGAACCCCAAGTGTTGGACTACAAGTCTTCGAATAAGACCCGAACCCAAAACCTTCCATGTAGTAGGGAAACCTACCCAAGGTGGGACTCCCACCCAAGTGGGATTCCCACCCTTCCATGAAGGGGGGTGGCCGGCCCCCTTGGTGGAGTCCACCTTGGACTCCCCCCTCTAGGGTTGGCCGGCCATGGGGAGGTGGAGTCCCTCCGGGACTCCTCCTTCCTTAGTGATTTCTTCCGGACTTTTCTAGAACCTTCTAGAACCTTCCATAAATGCACCGGATCATTTCCAAACTTGGAATATGACTTCCTATATATGAATCTTATTCTTCGGACCATTCCGGAACTCCTCGTGATGTCCGGGATCTCATCCGAGACTTCGAACAATACTTCGAACTCCTTTCCATATTCCAGTTCTACTATTTCAACATCAAACCTTAAGTGTGTCACCCTACGGTTCGTGAACTATGTGGACATGGGTGAGAACTCTCTCCGACCAATAACCAATAGCGGGATCTGGAGATCCATAATGGCTCCCACACATTCAACGATGACTTAGTGATCGAATGAACCATTCACATACGATACCAATTCCCTTTGTCACGCGATATTTTACTTGTCCGAGGTTTGATCATCGGTATCACTCTATACCTTGTTCAACCTCGTCTCCTGACAAGTACTCTTTACTCGTACCGTGGTATGTGGTCTCTTATGAACTTATTCATATGCTTGCAAGACATTAGACGACATTCCACCGAGAGGGCCCAGAGTATATCTATCCGTCATCGGGATGGACAAATCCCACTGTTGATCCATATGCCTCAACTCATACTTTCCGGATACTTAATCCCACCTTTATAACCACCCATTTACGCAGTGGTGTTTGATGTAATCAAAGTACCTTTCCGGTATAAGTGATTTACATGATCTCATGGTCGAAAGGACTAGGTAACTATGTATCGAAAGCTTATAGCAAATAACTTAATGACGTGATCTTATGCTACGCTTAATTGGGTGTGTCCATTACATCATTCATATAATGATATAACCTTGTTATTAATAACATCCAATGTTCATGATTATGAAACTAATCATCTATTAATCAACAAGCTAGTTAAGAGGCTTACTAGGGACTCATTGTTGTTTACATATCACACATGTATCAATGTTTCGGTTAATACAATTATAGCATGGTATATAAACATTTATCATAAACATAAAGATATATAATAACCACTTTTATTATTGCCTCTTGGGCATATCTCCAACAATTAGCTCACCTCTCCTGCGATGAAATCTCCAGCATTGGAATCCGTTTAATAAAGAGAGAAAGGGTACCTGAGCATGGAATCGTCAGCATTCCCACTGATCGGAAAGCTAGCCACACATCTATACTTAATGTCAACACATATTTTAATAGAAGCACAAGAATGATTTTTCACCAAAATATATACAATGATTTAAGAGTAGCAACTATGGCGATGGTGGTACATCATCCTCAGCGTGACATCAACTTGTGAAAATTGCCATCCTTATAATGTGGATCTATTAGAAGACAACATAGAAATCAACAGATTATTTCTTCTTGCATAAAGCTTACCAATTCAAATACTTTGGGACAAACAGAAGAGAAAATATGGCACAATGTATTATGCATTCCTTTATATGAGGATATATCTATTGTGTCATATCTATTGTGCCTGAATAATATTTTTAAGACCAGAACATGCCAAACAAATCCTTAGAACCTGTATGCAGCTGGCAGGCATACATAAAACAGAAAATGGAAGTGTTCCTACGCTAAACTACTAAGCCTTGAAGATCAATTTCTCTAATATATTTTGTTGGATAGACAAAATTAACTCATACATAAGCAACTTGAAAAGTGCAGTATTCTAGGTAGAAGGCGATAATTCCTTTATTAGCCCCAAATACCTCATTACGTCGGTACCTATACCTGCATACTACTTACAATGCATGCATGCATGCACATGAAAAATACAACATAACTTGTGTAGTGGAGAACTCACACACTGCAATATTAGGAGGAGTGCTAGCCTCTTAATAATTGCAGAAATCAATCTGTGACGGTACAGAAAAGCCATTGCAAAGCAACACCAACTTCAGCCATATTTAACATGCATATCAAACTGTATATGATACATGATCATGCTGCCAAACTGTATAATCTAAGGCATAACCAATCTAATGAACATATAATATAAGCCATATTGTATATCCTCTGCAGCACATGATTCCCAAAAGATCCCTTTTAGATGCTAAAGCTTACCTGCAACCAAGAATCCCAAATCTACCAGAGAAACAATAGAGCCTTTAGGCAACAACCTTAAATGGGACGGCAGCCTGCAGCCAAGAGGTGAAGAACACAACAACCATGTCAAGTAAAGTGGCAAGAAGTGAAAATCGAAGGTGCAAGATTGTTGCGAACTGAAGGAGGACCAAGAAAAAGAAGAGATGAAAAAAATTACCGCTCATGAACCATGAAAACAAATAAAAAAGAATAGATGTAGGTGCCTTGATTTGACCGCACACCCAAGAGAACTGAAGGAGGAAGCAAGAGTACTTGCTTGTCTAAGTAGGCGTCTATATTTTCAAGCCTAAATCATATATCTTAACAGTTACAAAGAAACACAGTCCAAACCGTATCAACGGGGCCATGCTGGTTTAGGTAGGTAATAACCACCCAATTTAATTGATTTACTAGTTTTATATCTATAAGGGATACAAACCGTCTCAAAGCAGGCATCTATATTGTTCAAGCCTAAACACCATATATCTTGAAAGTTACAAAGAAACCTATTCCAAACCGTATCAACAGCGCTATGCTGATTTAGGTAGATAACCAACCAATTTAATTGATTTACTAATTATATATCCATGATACGTCTCCGACGTATCGATAATTTCTTATGTTCCATGCCACATTATTGATGATATCTACATGTTTTATGCACACTTTATGTCATATTCGTGCATTTTCTGGAACTAACCTATTAACAAGATGCCGAAGTGCCTGTTTTGTTTTTGGTTTCAAAATCCTAGTAACGAAATATTCTAATTGGACGAAATCAACGCCCAAGTTCCTATTTTCACCGGAAGCATCCGAACACCCGAGAGTCGCCCCACAGGGCCCCCATGATAGGCCGGCGCGGCCAGTGCCCCGGCCGCGCCGCCTTATGGTGTCGTCGCCCATTAACCCTCCGACTCCGCCTCTTCGCCTATATAAAGGTCCCGACCTAAACCTCGAGACGGAAAAACCACGGTACGAGAAACCTTCCGAGCCGCGCGCCATCGCGAAGCCAAGATCTCGAGGACAGAGTCTCTGTCCGCACGCTCCGGACGGAAGTGCCCCGAAGGCTTCTCCATCGACACCACCGCCATCTTCATCAACGCTGCGTCTCCCATGAGGAGGGAGTAGTTCTCCATCGAGGCTCGGGGCTGTACCGGTAGCTATGTGGTTAATCTCTCCTATGTACTTCAATACAATGATCTCATGAGCTGCTTTACATGATTGAGATTCATATGAGCTTTGTATCGCTACTAGTTGTGTGCTACTCATGTGATGTTATTAAAGTAGTCTATTCCTCCTGCATGGTGTAAAGGTGACTAGTGTGTGCACCGTGTGGTTCTTGTCGTAGGCTATGATCATGATCTCTTGTAGATTGTGGAGTTAATTATCATTATGATAGTATTGATGTGATCTATTCCTCCTTCATAGTGTAATGTGGACAGTGTGTGCACTATGTTAGTTCTTGGTTTATTTTGCAATGATCTATTATGCTCTAAGGTTATTTAAATATGAACATTGAATTGTGGAGCTTGTTAACTCCGGCATTGAGGGTTCGTGTAATCCTACGCAATGTGTTCATCATCCAACAAAAGAGTGTATGTAGCGCATATGAGAAAGAGTTATTTATTATGCGATCAATGTTGAGAGTGTCCACTAGTGAAAGTGTAATCCCTAGGCCTTGTTCCTAAATACTGCTATCGCTGTTTGTTTCTTTACTGCTTACTGCTTGTTTACGTCCGGGCAAAGCACTTTTCTGTGTCGTTGCCACGCTCATATATATTCATACCACATGTATTTCACTATCTCTTCGCCGAACTAGTGCACCTATTAGGTGTGTTGGGGACACAAGAGACTTCTTGCTTTGTGGTTGCAGGGTTGCATGAGAGGGATATCTTTGACCTCTTCCTCCCTGAGTTCGATAAACCTTGGGTGATCCACTTAAGGGAAAACTGCTGCTGTTCTACAAACCTCTGCTCTTGGAGGCCCAACACCGTCTACAAGAATAGAAGCTCCCGTAGACATCAAGCTATTTTCTGGCGCCGTTGCCGGGGAACGAAGGAAAGCTACACCATTTCCTCCTCGTCAACCACGCGCCGTTGTGGACGCAAGCTATTTTCTGGCGCCGTTGCCGGGGAGGAAAGGTAAAAGGTACTCACACTCCGGATCTCGGCTACTAAGCTATTTTCGCCGTTGTAAGTACTCGAAGCTATTTTCTTTAGATCCTGCAATTGCATCTTTTTGTTTCTTGTTTACACTAGTTTGGCATAATGGACAAGAATGAGCTTCTTATTCTATTTCCTGATTTAAAACATGGATTGTTTGATGCGAAAATTAAAAAACCTATGAAATCTTATTTGCATGCTGGTAGTAATATTAGTATGAACGCTTTGAACACCATTGTTGATAATGATATAGAAAGTTCTAAGCTTGGGGAAGCTGGTTTTCATGATCTTTTTAGTCCCCCAAGCATTGAGGAGAAAATTTTCTTTGATGATACTTTGCCTCCTATTTATGATGATTATAATGATAGTGGTCTTTTGGTGCCACCTACTATGGAGAGTAAATTTTGTTGTGATTATACTATGCCTCCTACACTTGATGAGAATAATAATGATAGCTACTTTGTTGAATTTGCTCCCACTATAACTAATAAAATTGATTATGCTTATGTGGAGAGTAATAATTTTATGCATGAGATTCATGATAAGAATGCTTTATGTGATAGTTATATTGTTGAGTTTGCTCATGATGCTACTGAAAGTTATTATGAGAGAGGAAAATATGGTTGTAGAAATTTATACTAAAATGCCTCTCTATGTGCTGAAATTTTTGAAGCTACACTTGTTTTATCTTCCTATGCTTGTTACTTTGCTCTTCATGAACTTGTTTATTTACAAGATTCCTATGCATAGGAAGCATGTTAGACTTAAATTTGTTTTGAATTTGCCTCTTGATGCTCTCTTTTGCTTCAACTACTATTTCTTGCGAGTGCATCATTAAAACTGCGAGCCCATCTTAATGGCTATAAAGAAAGAACTTCTTGGGAGATAACCCATGTGTTATTTTGCTACAGTACTTTGTTTTATATTTGTGTCTTGGAAGTTGTTTACTACTGTAGCAACCTCTCCTTATCTTAGTTTTGTGCATTGTTGTGCCAAGTAAAGTCTTTGATAGTAAGGTTCATACTAGATTTGGATTACTGCGCAGAAACAGATTTCTTTGTCACGAATCTGGGCCTAATTCTCTGTAGGTAACTCAGAAAATTATGCAAATTTATGTGAGTGATCCTCAGATATGTACGCAACTTTCATTCAATATGAGCATTTTCATTTGAGCAAATCTGGTGCCCTTTTAAAATTCGTCTTTACGGACTGTTCTGTTTTGACAGATTCTGCCTTTTATTTCGCATTGCTTCTTTTGCTATGTGGGATGGATTTCTTTGTTCCATTGACTTCCAGTAGCTTTGGGCAATGTCCAGAAGTGTTAAGAATGATTGTGTCACCTCTGAACATGTGAATTTTTGATTATGCACTAACCCTCTAATGAGTTTGTTTCGAGTTTGGTGTGAAGGAAGTTTTCAAGGGTCAAGAGAGGAGGATGATATACTATGATCAAGGAGAGTGAAAGCTCTAAGCTTGGGGATGCCCCGTGGTTCATCCCTACATATTTCAAGAAGACTCAAGCAGCTTGGGGATGCCCAAGGCATCCCCTTCTTCATCGACAAATTATCAAGTTCCTTCTCTTGAAACTATATTTTTAGTCAGTCACATCTTATGTACTTTACTTGGAGCGTCTGTATGTTTCTTGTTTTTGTTTTTGTTTGAATAAATGCTTGTGTGGGAGAGAGACACGCTCCGCTGGTTCATATGAACACATGTGTTCTTAGCTTTTAATGTTCATGGCGAAGGTTAAAACTGCTTCGTTCATTTTTATATGGTTGGAAACGGAAAATGCTACATGTAGTAATTGGTAAAATGTCTTGGATAATGTGATACTTGGCAATGTTGTGCACTTGCATCATATACTTTGCACCTATTAATGAAGAAACACCTAGAGCTTGCTAAAATTTGGTTTGCATATTTGGTCTCTCTAAAGTCTAGATAATTTCTAGTATTGAGTTTTGAACAACAAGGAAGACGGTGTAGAGTCTTATAATGTTTTCAATATGTCTTTTATGTGAGTTTTGCTGCACCGGTTCATCCTTGTGTTTGTTTCAAATAACCTTGCTAGCCTAAACCTTGTATCGAGAGGGAATACTTCTCATGCATCCAAAATCCTTGAGCCAACCACTATGCCATTTGTGTCCACCATACCTACCTACTACATGGTATTTTTCCGCCATTCCAAAGTAAATTGCTTGAGTGCTACCTTTAAAATTCCATCATTCTCCTTTACAATATATAGCTCATGGGACAAAATAGCTTAAAAACTATTGTGGTATTGAATATGTACTTATGCACTTTATCTCTTATTAAGTTGCTTGTTGTGCGATAACCATGTTTCTGGGGACGCCATCAACTATTCTTTGTTGAATATCATGTGAGTTGCTATGCATGTCCGTCTTGTCTCGAAGTAAGAGAGATCTACCACCTTAATGGTTGGAGCATACATATTGTTAGAGAAGAACATTGGGCCGCTAACTAAAGCCATGAATCATGGTGGAAGTTTCAGTTTTGGACATATATCCTCAATCTCATATGAGAACACTAATTGTTTCCACATGCTTATGCATTAAAGAGAGTCCATTATTTGTTGTCCATGTTGTCCCGGTATGGATGTCTAAGTTGAGAATAATCAAAAGCGAGAAATCCAAAATGCGAGCTTTCTCCTTAGACCTTTGTACAGGCGGCATGGAGGTACCCCTTTGTGACACTTGGTTAAAACATGTGTATTGCGATGATCCGGTAGTCCAAGCTAATTAGGACAAGGTGCGGGCACTATTAATATACTATGCATGAGGCTTGCAACTTGTAGGATATAATTTACATGATACATATGCTTTATTACTACCGTTGACAAAATTGTTTCATGTTTTCAAAACCAAAGCTCTAGCACAAATATAGCAATCGATGCTTTCCTCTTTGAAGGACCTTTCTTTTACTTTTATGTTGAGTCAGTTCACCTATTTCTCTCCACCTCAAGAAGCAAACACTTGTGTGAACTGTGCATTGATTCTTACATACTTGCATATTGCATTTGTTATATTACTCTATGTTGACAATTATCCATGAGATATACATGTTACAAGTTGAAAGCAACCGCTGAAACTTAATCTTCCTTTGTGTTGCTTCAATGTCTTTACTTTAAACTATTGCTTTATGAGTTAACTCTTATGCAAGACTTATTGATGCTTGTCTTGAAAGTGCTATTCATGAAAAGTCATTGCTTTATGATTCAGTTGTTTACTCATGTCATTACCATTGTTTTGATCGCTGCATTCATTACATATGTTTACAATATGATCAAGTTTATGATGGCATGTCACTCCAGAAATTATCTTTGTTATCGTTTTACCTGCTCGGGACGAGCAGAACTAAGCTTGGGGATGCTGATACGTCTCCGACGTATCGATAATTTCTTATGTTCCATGCCACATTATTGATGATATCTACATGTTTTATGCACACTTTATGTCATATTCGTGCATTTTCTCGGAACTAACCTATTAACAAGATGCCGGAGCGCCGTTCGCTGTTTTTGGTTTCAGAAATCCTAGTAACGAAATATTCTCGGACTTGGACGAAATCAACGCCCAGGTTCCTATTTTCACCGGAAGCATCCGTAACACCCGAGAGCCGCGTAGGGGGCCACAGGGCCCTGATGATAGGCCGGCGGCCCAGGCCCCGGCCGCGCCGCCTTATGGTGTCGTCGCCCCGTTGACCCTCCGACTCCGCCTCGCCTATATAAAGGTCCCGACCTAAAACCTCGAGACGGAAAAACCACGGTACGAGAAACCTTCCGAGCCGCCGCCATCGCGTAGCCAAGATCCGGGGGACAGGAGTCTCCGTTCCGGCACGGCGCCGGACGGGGAAGTGCCCCGGAAGGCTTCTCCATCGACACCACCGCCATCTTCATCAACGCTGTTGTCTCCCATGAGGAGGGAGTAGTTCTCCATCGAGGCTCGGGGCTGTACCGGTAGTTATGTGGTTAATCTCTCTCCTATGTACTTCAATACAATGATCTCATGAGCTGCTTTACATGATTGAGATTCATATGAGCTTTGTATCGCTACTAGTTGTGTGTTACTCATGTGATGTTATTAAAGTAGTCTATTCCTCCTGCATGGTGTAAAGGTGACTAGTGTGTGCACCGTGTGGTTCTTGTCGTAGGCTATGATCACGATCTCTTGTAGATTGTGGAGTTAATTATCATTATGATAGTATTGATGTGATCTATTCCTCCTTCATAGTGTAATGTGGACAGTGTGTGCACTATGTTAGTTCTTGGTTTTCAATGATCCATTATGCTCTAAGGTTATTTAAATATGAACATTGAATTGTGGAGCTTGTTAACTCCGGCATTGAGGGTTCGTGTAATCCTACGCAATGTGTTCATCATCCAACAAAAGAGTGTATGTAGCACATATGAGAAAGAGTTATTTATTATGCGATCAATGTTGAGAGTGTCCACTAGTGAAAGTGTAATCCCTAGGCCTTGTTCCTAAATATCGCTATCGCTGTTTGTTTACCGTTTTACGCGTTACTACCGCTTGTTTACTGTCCCGGCAAAGCACTTTTCTGGTGCCGTTGCACTGCTCATATATATTCATACCACCCGTATTTCACTATCTCTTCGCCGAACTAGTGCACCTATTAGGTGTGTTGGGGACACAAGAGACTTCTTGCTTTGTGGTTGCAGTGGTTGCATGAGAGGGATATCTTTGACCTCTTCCTCCCTGAGTTCGATAAACCTTGGGTGGTCCACTTAAGGGAAAACTGCTGTTGTTCTACAAACCTCTGCTCTTGGAGGCCCAACACTGTCTACAAGAATAGAAGCTCCCGTAGACATCAATCCATAAGGGATATAACAGATCGCCGACTTCCGCGGTGGGAAACGGTTTGTCAAACGCTATATAATTCATGAATAGAAACCACTCATTAGCAAGCAGCAAATGAACATAGATATACTCTCCAGAAATATATTACACACATCATGGCAATTTA
The DNA here is from genome assembly GCA_030979885.1 of Lolium multiflorum. Taxonomy (NCBI): domain Eukaryota; kingdom Viridiplantae; phylum Streptophyta; class Magnoliopsida; order Poales; family Poaceae; genus Lolium; species Lolium multiflorum. The sequence continues at coordinate 274,974,081 of CM061749.1, read as the reverse complement.
AGTTCAGAGCAAACCACGTTGCTCTTACATAGATCAGATTTACATACATTAGAAAATAAAGGATAGTTAGTTCCTTCACTACGATATGTCCAAACCATCACAAAAACCCCTTTATGAATAAAGAACTTTCCGGGAACTGGCTGAGTATATATAAAACTATGCTCTACATCTTTTGAAAGAGGAACAGGAATAATTTCAGTATATGATAAAACTTGGAAGTATATATGGAAAATACCTGAGGCAGTGTGACACTATATAGCTCTACATAAAGGAAAAAAACCAGCCTATCTGGATGCCCAGTTGCAATGAAATCATGTTTCTATTTCAGCAATAAGTTTTACTTATTAGGTTAGCGGACGAATCATCAATGTAAAGAAACATCCTAGCTCATGCAACAAATGAATCATCAATGTAAAGAAACACTGGCAAACTGACAAAAATTAAAGCAAATAACCACTGACCAGCAGCAAGATGAGCATTGCATGTGGAAGTGCAGAAAATAATATGAAGGATAAGAAATACTCTTGCGGTAAAAATGAAAAGTCCAGTAGCAATATTATTTTGAAAATACAACCACTATCACAAAGGCAGATAGGGAATTAGTCAATTTTGTCCGGAAGTAGCACTCACTGTGAAGAAATCGGAACCAAATTCTACAGTACAGAGCAACTGTAAGTGACAACCAGACAAAAGCATTCTTTCGAACACTCAACGTCAATGTACTTTTGCAGATCGAGTAAATAAATAACCTTGAGATATGTAACATACGTGGATTTCACATAGCTCCCATCGCTGCCTTGAGTAGCACAGCTATGAGATCAGCCTTTGGAAAGTCCCTTATTATTTTTGAGGAACGGGCAGTCGAACTGCCAATCGATTAGATAGAAATAGAGTGTTACTTACAGAAGGGTCGCAAGTGGACCTAAAGAAACGAAAAGCAAAGGAAAGTCCCTTATTATGACTGCATCCATATAGCCATATGAGAACTGCACAACAATAACATTATGCATTCTTGCACGAGTTAAGCAAATCACACCAACACTTGAAGAAAATGGAGTTAGATCCAATAACCATTCAAAAAATTACCTTAGCTTCAACGGCTGCCAGGACTCTCTCAGCAGCCCGTGACATGTTATTGATGTAGATGGCACAACTGGGCTATCAACAGATCTCAAGTCTCAAACTTGAAACACAGCTAAGGACCTTGATAAGAACACAACTGAGATCCCCCATTCTGCTCCAGAAGTTCCATGATGCAACTCTCGAATTGATTGACAGTCTACCTGAATGCCTCGTAGGTGCGCAGACACGAAACAGATGCTTCTGTGGTATCTTCACAGATTCATTGTGCGAACCAGAGCCTAAAATTAATCAATAATTGTTACTGAATTATGCGAGGTATCAGTTACCAAAGAACATGTATAATTTCATCTATGCGTGTCTCAAATTTTCAGAATTCTAAGCTATAATCTGATGTGTCTCTCAAACAATCTAGCACAAATATATTTCACGTTAATCAATCATTCATTTAGCAATATCGAAAAGAGGCAATAGACAATATATGCAAGTCACACAATCAGGCAAGAAACTAACACCTCAAAGGACCACAGAGGATGTTACCAATTTGTAGGAACTAAAAACTACTTTTCAATGGCATATCACACACTAAACCAGATCACCTGGTGGAGAGTATATATGATTATTGCAGATCTGTGTTCAGCCATTGACTCCTCTTCCAGCTCCCTCAATATGCCTTGCAACCTGCTTCAGTTTTTATCGAATAACTTATAGGCCTATATACAAAACCATCTACAGAACTAAAGATGAGAAATTATGTGGAATGAAAGATAGTGGGGAGCAGGCAAATTAGGAGAAAAGCAAAGACAACCATCGGCTGACCCATGGATTCATGATTAGGGGGCTGCTTCACAGTATGAAGGGAACCTGAACAAGAAAGTGGTCACAGTCAATTAGATCAATTGGTGATATATATACGGGATGAAACTACAGATCAAGAACATGGAGGAGGATGTACCTGGGGGTGGATTCCCAACAAAGTGTGATGATGTGCTGGTCCTCAAGGACGATGCGAGGGAGTAGGCAGAGGGTGTCCTTGCCGGCCAGCCGACCAGATCTGGCCGATCCTAAGGCCATTGACCTGATGTGGAAACCCTAGCCGCCATGATCTTCTTCCTCCGCGAGTTGGCGCCGATTCATGTCCTCCCACCTCCCCATCCCTCGTCGAGCTCGTCGTCGTCCGGCAAGCCGACGCATCCGGCCGGTCAACAAATCCCGACGAAACGAAACTGTGGAGGAGATCCTCCATCTCGAGCACCACTTCCAGCCTGGGCCGCTTCCCTTCCATCGCCGTATGGTTCCTCCATAGCCTCCGGCCGGCGGGGTTGCAACCGGCTGGGTGGAGAAGGCAGGGGTGGGAGGAGGAGCAAGGGGTGAGAGAGAAGGCATGTGGTGGGAGGAGGACGGCCGGGTGGAGGGGAGGGGATTGGGGGGAGAGAGGAGAAGGCACTGATTGGGGGAGGCTTGGCCCGCTGGTTCTGTCTCTCTCTCCAGTCTCGCTGTGACCCACCCAAAACTTACCCGACTAAATGACGAGTGGACCTGGATGAACGTGGGCCCCGTATGCATCTGCAGGCGGGTAGAGCAGCGCTGTTGCATGGCTTCATCTAGGAGGGCAACGAATGGGGAGCCAGGCTACAGGCCCGGAACGGACGGCCAAGATTCACCATGCTTGACTTTCTGACAGGATCCAACGGACACGAGGCTCAAATCTCTGTGATGCCCCCTATGGGGGGCATAGTTTATACCTTTAGATGCTCGACCTTCCGCCCCCCAGCCACTTCTTCCCGAGCCCGCATCAGTGCCCGCTACCTCACTAGTAGAAACAAGGGCTTTGGTTTTTTGCCCCAAAGAGTTTTTGCACCGGATTTGGCACGAACCGGTACTAAAGGGGGTCATTAGCACTGGTTCGTATGGTCTGTACGTCCAAGGGACCTTTAGCACCGGTAAATGAGCTATCTTTAGCACCGCTTTGTAACACAAACCGGTGCTAAAGGTTCGTCGCCAGGCATGTGGCAGCCGCAGAACCTTTAGCACCGGTTCGTGTTACGAACCGGTGCTAAATATAGCTCGTTTGCACCGGTTCGTAACACAAACCGATGCTAAAGGTCGCTTTGCCCTATATATTGAGCTCACCCCCAACCACTCAACTCACTTCATTTTTTCTTGGAGGAAGGTGTGTGTGTTGAGTGCTTGCTTGCTTTTCTTTGCCATGCACATAAGGTGCTCGATGAAATGTCTGAGAGAATGATGTCGCTTGATTTTACACAAAATAAAAATGATATGAGGTGCCGGAGCGACACTTAAGCTTTCTCCTCTTTCTTCCCTCCTCGATCAAGGTTAAGCAACTTTACCCTTTCATTTGTATGGTGCTAATTTCCACTATTTATATATATTATGATGTTTTGTAATGGTTTTTTGATAAACTTAATTATTTGATGTAGATGAACCGGCGGCAATGGATGTACGTTGACCGACGCCTACCCGAGTTTACTTCGGGCTTGGATTATTTTATCCGTGTGGCTACGGAAAACCCACAGGCGGATGGTTTTATATGTTGTCCATGTGTTAGTTGCCGGAACTTAGCGCAATACCCTGAATGGCAAGTCATTCACTCCCACCTGCTTTGGAAAGGTTTCATGCCAAGCTATAATTGTTGGACCAAGCATGGAGAAAGAGGAGTTATGATGGAAGACATCGAAGAAGAAGAAGAGGATGATGATATGTACCCTAACTACGGTGATACTACAACGGGGCATGATGAAGATGAAGAGGCAGGAGGAGGTGAAGATGAAGAGGCATCAGATGAGCCCGTTGATGATGATCTTCGTCGGGCCATCGCTGATGCACACAGAGAAGCAGAAACTGAAAACGAGAAGCGAAAGTTAAAGGGCATGTTAGAAGATCAGAAAAAAAAGTTATACCCAAATTGCGAAGATGGCAACACAAAGCTCGGTGCCACACTGGAGTTGCTGCAATGGAAGGCAGAGGCTGGTATATGTGACAAGCCATTAAAGAAGTTACTGAAAGTAATGAAGAGGAGGTTTCCAAAGGATAACGAATTGGCTGACAGTACGTACGAAGCAAAGAAGGTTCTCTGCCCTCTAGGATTAGAGGTGCTGAAGATACATGCATGCATTAACGACTGCATCCTCTACCGCGCTGAGTACGAAAATTTGGAAAAATGCCCGGTATGCACTGCACTGCGGTATAAGATCAGGCGAGATGACCCTGGTGATGTTGAGGGCGAGCCCCCCAGGAAGAGGGTTCCTGCCAAGGTTATGTGGCCTGCTCCTATAATATCACGGTTGAAACGTCTGTTCAGAAATAAAGAGCATGCCAGGTTGTTGCGATGGCACAAAGAAGACCTTAAGAAAGACGAGATGTTGAGACACCCCGCTGATGGGTCGCAGTGGAGGACAATCGATAGAGAGTTCCCGGACTTTGCAGATGACGCGAGGAACTTAAGGTTTTGTCTAAGTACAGATGGAATGAATCCTTTTGGGGAGTAGAGCTGCAGTCATAGCACCTGGCCTGTAACTCTATGTATCTATAACCTTCCATGTTGGTTGTGCATGAAGCGGAAGTTCATTATGATGTCAGTGCTCATCCAATGCCCAAAACAACCCGGCAACGACATTGATGTGTACCTACGGCCATTATTTGAAGAACTCTTACAGTTGTGGAGCAAACCAGGTGTACATGCATGGGATGAGTACAAACAGGAGTCATTTAACCTACGAGCGTTGCTTTTCGTGAACATCAATGATTGGCCTGCTCTTAGTAACCTTTCAGGACAGACAAACAAGGGATACAATGCATGCACGCATTGTTTAGATGAGACCGAAGGTGCATATTTGAATAAATGTAAGAATGTTGTGTACCTGGGGCATCGTCGATTTCTTCCAAACAGGCACCCCGTCAGAAAGAAAGGCAATCATTTCGGAGGTGAGGCAGATCACCGGGAGAAGCCTGAACTCCGTACAGGTGATGCTTTACTTGATATGGTCAAGGACATAAAAGTAATCTTTGGAAAGGGTCCTGGCGGTCAATCTGTTCCGAATGACGTCGTTACCGGACACGCACTCATGTGGAAGAAAAAATCTATATTTTGGGATCTACCATATTGGAAAGTCCTAGAGGTCCGCTCTTCAATCGACATGATGCACGTGATGAAGAATCTTTGCGTGAACCTGCTAGGCTTCTTAGGCGTGTATGGGAAGACAAAAGATACACTAGAAGAGGACCTGTATCGCATGGAAGTCCCAAAAAACAAGCAAGAATAGAATTACAAGACGGATATAGGGAGTCGCTTAAGTCTTGCCAGCTACGCTCTTACCAAAGAAGAGAAGGAAACCTTTTTTGAAGTCCTTTACAATATCAAGGTGCCGTCTGGATTCTCATCAAATATAAAGGGAATTATAAATATGGCAGAGAAAAAATTCCAAAACCTGAAGTCGCATGACTGCCACATTATTATGACGCAGTTGCTTCCGGTTGCACTGAGGGGGCTTCTGCCGGAAAACGTTCGAATACCCATTGTGAAGCTATGTGCATTCCTCAATGCAATATCTCAGAAGGTAATCGATCCAGCTAGTCTTCCAAGGTTACAGAAGGATGTGGTGCAATGTCTTGTTAGTTTTGAGTTGGTGTTTCCACCATCTTTCTTCAATATTATGACGCATCTCCTGGTTCACCTTGTCGAAGAGATTGCCATCCTCGGTCCTGTATTTCTACACAATATGTTCCCCTTCGAGAGGTTCATGGGGGTCTTAAATAAATATGTTCATAACCGTGCTAGGATAGAAGGAAGTATCTCCAAGGGCTATGGAACAGAGGAGGCCATTGAGTTCTGTGTTGACTTTATTCCTGACCTTAAGTCGACAGGTGTTCCTGAATCGCGGCATGAGGTGAGACTAAGTGGAAAAGGCACGCTAGGAAGGAAATCAATGATATGTAGGGACGGGATTTCTTTCACTCAAGCACACTACACAGTTCTACAAAGTTCCACCTTGGTGGCCCCGTATATCACTGAACACAAGAATATTGTACGCTCCCAACATCCGGGGCAGTCTGAAGACTGGATTACACATAAACATATGCAGACATTCGGCGGTTGGCTCCGAACACATCTCATTAATAACAACGATATTGGAGATCAGTTGTACTTGTTGGCCGGGTCACCATCTTCGACTGTACTGACTTTCCAGGGGTACGAGATAAATGGAAATACCTTCTACACGTTCTCCCAAGATAAAAAGAGCACCAACCACTAACAGTGGGGAAAAGGACACATATTATGGTTACATAGAGGAGATATGGGAACTTGACTATGGACCTTCTTTTAAGATCCCTTTGTTTCGGTGCAAATGGGTCAAGCTGGATGGAAAAGGGGTAAAGGTAGACCAGCTGTACGGAATGACAACAGTGGATCTCAACAATCTTGGTTACAGAGACGAACCATTCGTCCTAGCCAATGATGTGGCTCAGGTTTTCTATGTGAAGGACATGTCCTCCAGACCGAAGAAAAGAAAACATAAGGAAACGAGCTCATCCGATGAGCCAAAGCGTCACATAGTTCTTTCAGGGAAAAGAACCATCGTGGGAGTCGAGGACAAGACAGACATGTCAGAAGATTATAATAAGTTTGCTGAAATTCCGCCCTTCACAGTGAACATTGACCCAACCATCGCGTTAAATGCTGAAGATGCTCCATGCTTATGGTCGAAGCGATCATAATGTATTATTATCATGTACTGTGAAGCATTTGTTGTGATCTATCAGTAACATTGGTCGTTTGACCTAAATGCCATGAAACCTCGAACACGATAGCTCATATTGTGAAGGATTTTTTGTGATGTGTGCAATTATCCAAGTTTATTATTTTTCCTTGCAACTATGACACATAATATGACAGCACGCGAAGGTTTCGCGTTGTTTGGATCATTTTTGAATTTTTTATGCTCGTTTCAAACTATATTCAAAACGGCGGGCATGAAGATCCTTCGCTCGGGGCGGAGTTTCGCTAAACATTCACTGGATCTCTGATGAAATAGCATATTGTGAACCCAATAAATATTTTTACAAAAAATCTTGAGCATTATATCATGTGCCTGTAGTTCAAATCTGGCCGGCCTCCTGCGGATTCGGCAGGAATTTATCTTTTTCACGAGGGGTGGACGGAAAGGTTCCAGATACACAGGTTGGGAAATTATCCATCTTAGGTGGTCTACTATTTTTTTAAAATGTGTTGGTACCAATGTGAAACTTTAATTTTGTGGTTCCTTCACAAAACACCCCATTTTCGGCACCTCAAAAATGGAAAATGGATTTTTCGTGCGATGAAAAGGAAAACTTCCTGGTTGTTGCCTCTCCTCTCTCTGTGCTTGCGGGAAGAGTTCTCGGGCGGAGCTTCCGAAGATGTCTAAGACGGCCGGCCATCTAAGACATCTTCGAGAAGCTTCGCCGGAGAGGCTCTTTCCGGAGAGGCTTTCCTTCGAAAAGCTCCCGGAAGCCCTCCTTACCCTGAGCTACTGGTTGTTGGGTGTATACTAGCAGCTTCCGAGCGGGACTTCTAGCTTGCTTGCGGGAAGATTTACTCGGGCGAAGCTTCCGAAGATGTCTAAGACGGCCGGCCATCTAAGACATCTTCGAGAAACTTCGCGGGAGAGGCTCTTTCCTTCTTGGTCGTTGCCTCTCTCTCTGCTCTCTCTACTCTCCCCGGAGGGGCTATACATAGCAATGTGCCTCCAGATAACCCCCCCCCCGATGAGGCCACCCCAGATAAGCACCGGGATAAAAGGGGCACCATCTTTAGCACCGGTTTCAGCCAGGAACCGGGATAAAAGGGGTATATAAATTAATCCACCATCTTTAGCACCGGTTCAAGCCAGGAACCGGGATAAAAAAGGGTATATAAACTAATACACCATCTTTTTTAACAGTCTCCACAACGTACAGTTATAATTGTTGAAATTTTCCCTTGGGCTTTATCCCATATCCTAGTACAAATTTTGAAATTCTCTTGGCCCATGTGGATATGGCAAGGGGTGGGACTAAAGTTTATTCCTATATTTATAGTTGATAGATATGTAGAGAGGTTTGTAATGGGGGTTGTTCTGAAGAGTGGACAAATGGAGGCCGAGCTGCCGAGCTACATGTAGCTCTTTATTTTCAAAAATTCAGAAATCATATTTTATACGTTTCAAAAAATTCTGAAAAAATTCTTAATCTAGCCAGTGATGGAATCTACCAACATACAAAATCTCAATCTAAAATTCTTAGTACTTTAGGCTACACAAAAATGACAACTATTTGGATCTGAGAATATTGAATAGTGCACATTTCAAAACTGTATAACCTTTCAGATTTTATCATTTTTGTGTAGTGATACGTCTCAAACGTATCTATAATTTCTTATGTTTCATGCTACTTTTATGATGATACTCACATGTTTTATACACATTATATGTCATATTTATGCGTTTTCTGGAACTAACCTATTGACGAGATGCCGAAGGGTCAGTTGTTGTTTTCTCTTGTTTTTGGTTTCAGAAATCCTAGTAAGGAAATATTCTAATCGGACGAAATCAATGCCCAACATCTTAGAATTCCACTGAGCTTCCAACACCCGAGAGCCACTCGAGGGGGCCACAGTGGCCACCATGATAGGGCGCACGGCCTGTGGGGGCGCGCCCTACCGTGTGGAGCCCCCGCGCCTTCCGACTCCTCCTCTTCCCTATTTAAAGGTCTCTGACCTAAAACTTCGATACGAAAAGCCACGCACGAGAAACCCACAGAGCCGCCGCCATCGCGAAGCCAAGATCTGGGGACAGGAGTCTCTGTTCCGCACGCCGGGGAAGTGCCCCGAAGGCATCTCCATCGACACCACCGCCATCTCCATCAACGCCGTTGTCTCCCATGAGGAGGGAGTAGTTCTCCCCGAGGCTAAGGGCTGTACCGGTAGCTATGTGGTTAATCTCTCTCCATGTACTTCAATACAATGATCTCATGAGCTGCCTTACATGATTGAGATTCATATGAGTTTTGTATCACTATTCATCTATGTGTTACTCTAGTGATGTTATTAAAGTACTCTATTCCTCCTCCATGGTGTAACGGTGACAGTGTGTGCATCATGTAGTACTTGGCATAGGCTATGATTGTAATCTCTTGTAGATTATGAAGTTAATTATTGCTATGGTAGTATTGATGCGATCTATTCCTCCTTCATAGTGTGATGGTGACAGTGTGCATGCTATGTTAGTACTTGGTGTAATTGCAATGATCTATCATGCACTCTAAGGTTATTTAAATATGAACATTGAATGTTGTGGAGCTTGTTAACTCCGGCATTGAGGTGCTCTTGTAGCCCTACACAATTAGTGGTGTTCATCATCCAACAAGAGAGTGTAGAGTGGTTTTATTATGTGATCAATGTTGAGAGTGTCCACTAGTGAAAGTATGATCCCTAGGCCTTGTTTCCAAACATCGAATCTCCATTTATTTACTGTTCTGTTGCATGTTTACTCGCTGCCATATTTTATTCAGATTGCTATTACCACTCATATACATCCATACTACTTGTATTTCACTATCTCTTCGCGAACTAGTGCACCTATACATCTGACAAGTGTATTAGGTGTGTTGGGGACACAAGAGACTTCTTGTATCGTAATTGCAGGGTTGCTTGAGAGGGATATCTTTGACCTCTTCCTCCCTGAGTTCGATAAACCTTGGGTGATCCACTTAAGGGAAACTTGCTGCTGTTCTACAAACCTCTGCTCTTGGGCCCAACACTGTCTACAAGAATAGAAGCACCCGTAGACATGAAGCACTTTTCTGGCGCCGTTGCCGGGGAGGAAAGGTAAAAGGCACTCATACTCCGGTCCCAGGTAACTAAGTACTTTTATGTTGCCATTGTGTGTGCTCGAAGCTATTTCCTTTAGATCCTGCAATTGCATATTTTTGTTTCTTGTTTACACTAGTTAGGCATAATGGAAAACAACAAAAATATGAGAGATCTTTATGAACTTTATCTTGAATTAGGACATGATGTGTTTGAAGAGAGAATTAAAAAACCCATGGAACTTTATATGCATACTAATGGGAATGTTATTAATATGAATGCTTTGAACACCATTGTTGCTAATGCTATGTAAAATGCTAAGCTTGGGGAGGTTGGTTTTGATGAAAATGATCTCTTTAGCCCTTCGGGTATTGAGGAGAAAGTTTATGTTGATTATGATATGCCTCCTATTTATGATGATTATAATGATAGTGGTCTTTTGGTGCCGCCTACTATGGAGGATAAATCTAATTATGATTACAATATGCCTCCTATATTTGATGATAGCTACTTTGTTGAATTTGCTCCCACTACAATTAATAAGAATGATTATGCTTATGTGGAGAGTAATGATACTTTTATGCATGTGAATAAGAATGCTTTATGTGATAGTTATATTGTTGAATTTGTTCATGATGCCACTGAAAGTTCTTATGAGAGAGGAAAATATGGTTGTAGAAGTTTTCATGTTACTAAAACACCTGTCTATATGCTGAAATTTTTTAAGTTACACTTGTTTTATCTTTCTATGCTTGTTGCATCATGCTTCATGAATTTGTTTACTTACAAGATTCCTATGCATAGGAAGAATGTTAGGCTTAAATTTGTTTTGAATTTGCTTCTTGATGCTCTCTTTTGCTTCAACTCTTATTTCTCGTGAGTGCATCATTAAAACTGCTGAGCCCATCTTAATGGCTATAAAGAAAGCACTTCTTGGGAGATAACCCATGTGTTTATTTTACTACAGTACTTTTGTTTTATATTTGAGTCTTGGAAGTTGTTACTACTGTAGCAACCTCTCCTTATCTTTATTTTATTGCATTGTTGTGCCAAGTAAAGTCTTTGATAGTAGGGTTGATACTAGATTTGGATTACTGCGCAGAAACTGATTTCTTGCTGTCACGAATTTCAATATGCCTCTCTGTAGGTAACTCAGAAAAATCTGCCAATTTACGTGCGTGATCCTCAGATATGTAAGTAACTTTCATTCAATTTGGGCATTTTCATCTGAGCAAGTCTGGTGCCTCTAAAAAATTCGTCTTTACGGACTGTTCTGTTTTGACAGATTCTGCCTTTTATTTCACATTGCCTCTTTTGCTGTGTTGGATGGAATTCTTTGTTCCATTAACTTCCAGTAGCTTTGTGCAATGTCCAGAAGTGTTAAGAATGATTGTGTCACCTCTGAACATGTGAATTTTTGATTATGCACTAACCCTCTGATGAGTTTGTTTTGAGTTTGGTGTGGAGGAAGTTTTCAAGGGTCAAGAGAGGAGGATGATATACTATGATCAAGAAGAGTGAAAAGTCTAAGATTGGGGATGCCCCCGTGGATCATCCCTGCATATTTCAAGAAGACTCAAGCATCTAAGTTTGGGTATGCCCAAGGCATCCTCTTCTTCATCGACAACTTATCAGGTTTCTTCTCTTGAAACTATATTTTTATTCGGTCACATCTTATGTGCTTTACTTGGAGCGTCTGTGTGCTTTTATTTTTGTTTTGTGTTTGAATAATATCTGATCCATCATGCTTGTGTGGGAGAGAGACACGCTCCGCTGTTGCATATGAACACATGTGTTCTTAGCTTTACTCTTAATGTTCATGGCGGAGTTGAAAACCGCTTCGTTAATTGTTATATGGTTGGAAACAGAAAATGATGCATGTGGTAATTGGTATAATGTCTTGAATAATTTGATACTTGGCAATTGTTGTGCTCATATAGATCATGTTTAAGCTCTTGCATCATGTACCTTGTACCTATTAATGAATAACTACATAGAGCTTGTTAAAATTTGGTTTGCATGATTGATCTCTAGAGTCTAGATATTTTCTGGTTAAGGTATTTGAACAACAAGGAGACAATGTAAAGTCTTATAATAGTTACAATATGTTCATATGTGAGCTTTGCTGCACCTTTTATACTTGAGTTTGCTTCAAACAACCTTGCTAGCCTAGCCTTGTATTGAGAGGAATTCTTCCCGTGCATCCAAATCCTTGAGCCAGCTACTATGCCATTTGTGTCCACCATACCTACCTACTACATGGTATTTCTCCGCCATTCCAAAGTACATTACTTGAGTGCTACCTTTAAATTTCTATTATTTGTCTTTACAATATATAGCTCATGGGACAAAATAGTCTTAAAAACTATTGTGGTGAAGAATATGTACTTATGTGTCTTATTTCTTAATAAGTTGCTTGTTGAGCGGTAACCATGTTTCTGGGGACGCCATCAACTTTACCTTTGTTGAATATCATGTGAGTTGCTATGCATGTTCGTCTTGTCTGAAGTAAGGGAGATTTTCATGATCAAATGGTTTGAGTATGCATAATGTTAGAGAAGAACATTGGGCCGCTAACTAAAGCCATGATTCATGGTGGAAGTTTCAGTTTGGACAACTAATCCTCAATCTCTTATGAGAAAATTAACTGTTGTTGAATGCTTATGCATTAAAGAGGAGTCCATTATCTGTTGTCTATGTTGTCCCTGTATGGATGTCTAAGTTGAGAATAATCAAAAGCGAGAAATCCAATGCGAGCTTTCTCCTTAGACCTTTGTACAGGGCATAGAGGTACCCCTTTGTGACACTTGGTTGAAACATATGCTATGCAATGATAATCCGTGTTAATCCAAGCTAATTAGGACAAGGTGCGAGCACTATTAGTATACTATGCATGAGGCTTGCAACTTATAAGATATCTTATACATAACACATATGATTTATTACTACCGTTGACAAAATTGTTTCTTGTTTTCAAAATGAAAAGCTCTAGCACAAAGATAGTAATCAAAGCTTCCCTCTGCGAAGGGCCAATCTTTTACTTTATTGTTGAGTCAGTTTACCTATTATTTCTATCTTACAAACACTTGTGTCAACTGTGTGCATTGATTCTTACATGTTTACTTATTGCACTTGTTATATTGCTTTATGTTGACAACTATCCATGAGATATACATGTTACAAGTTGAAAGCAATTGCTGAAACTTAATCATCCTTTGTGTTGCTTCAATGCCTTTACTTTGAATCTATTGCTTTATGAGTTAACTCTTATGCAAGTCTTATTGATGTTTGTCTTGAAAGTATTATTCATGAAAAGTCTTTGCTATATGATTCATTTGTTTACTCATTATCTTCATCATTGCTTCGAATCGCTGCATTCATCTCATATGCTTTACAATAGTATTGATCAAGATTATGATAGCATGTCACTTCAAAATTATCCTTGTTATCGTTTACCTACTCGAGGCGCAGGAACTAAGCTTGGGGATGCTTGATACGTCTCAAACGTATCTATAATTTCTTATGTTCCATGCTACTTTTATGATGATACTCACATGTTTTATACACATTATATGTCATATTTATGCGTTTCCGGAACTAACCTATTGACGAGATGCCGAAGGGCTAGTTGCCGTTTTCTGTTTTTTCAGAAATCCTAGTAAGGAAATATTCTAATCGGACGAAATCAACGCCAAAGATCTTAGAATTCCACGGAGCTTAACACCCGAGAGCCACCGTAGGGGGCCACAAACCAGATGATAGGGCGGCGCGGCCAGGGCCTGGGCCGCGCCCCCCTACTGTGTGGAGCCCCCGTCAGCCTTCCGACTCCGCCTCTTCGCCTATTTAAAGATCCCTGCCTAAAACTTCGATACGGAAAAGCCACGGTACGAGAAACCTTCCAGAGCCGCCGCCATCGTGAAGCCAAGATCTGGGGGACAAGAGTCTTTGTTCCGGCACGCCGCCGGGACGGGGAAGTGCCCCCGGAAGGCATCTCCATCGACAACCGCCATCTCCATCAACACTGATGTCTCCCATGAGGAGGGAGTAGTTCTCCCCCGAGGCTAAGGGCTGTACCGGTAGCTATGTGGTTAATCTCTCTCCTATGTACTTCAATACAATGATCTCATGAGCTGTCTTACATGATTGAGATTCATATGAGTTTTGTATCACTATTCATCTATGTGTTACTCTAGTGATGTTATATTAAAGTACTCTATTCCTCCTCCATGGTGTAACGGTGACAGTGTGTGCATCATGTACTACTTGGCGTAGGCTATGATTGTAATCTCTTGTAGATTATGAAGTTAATTATTGCTATGGTAGTATTGATGCGATCTATTCCTCCTTCATAGTGTGATGGTGACAGTGTGCATGCTATGTTAGTACTTGGTGTAATTGCAATGATCTATCATGCACTCTAAGGTTATTTAAATATGAACATTGAATATTGTGGAGCTTGTTAACTCCGGCATTGAGGTGCTCTTGTAGCCCTACACAATTAGTGGTGTTCATCATCCAACAAGAGAGTGTAGAGTGGTTTTATTATGTGATCAATGTTGAGAGTGTCCACTAGTGAAAGTATGATCCCTAGGCCTTGTTTCCAAACATCGAATCTCCGTTTATTTACTGTTCTGTTGCATGTTTACTCGCTGCCATATTTTATTCAGATTGCTATTACCACTCATATACATCCATACTACTTGTATTTCACTATCTCTTCGTCGAACTAGTGCACCTATACATATGACAAGTGTATTAGGTGTGTTGGGGACATAAGAGACTTCTTGTATCGTGATTGCAGGGTTGCTTGAGAGGGATATCTTTGACCTCTTCCTCCCTGAGTTCGATAAACCTTGGGTGATCCACTTAAGGGAAACTTGCTGCTGTTCTACAAACCTCTGCTCTTGGAGGCCCAACACTATCTACAAGAATAGAAGCACCCGTAGACATCATGTAGTCTACAATAAAAAGAATTTCACGTTTTTAGATTTTATCATTGTCTACATCCAGGATTTTTTTCAGATTTTTTTGAAACTTAAAACTACGATTTTCAAAAAAATGGGCTACATGTAGCTCGGGCTCCGTTTGCAGTTTTTAGGCTGTTCTATTACTTTTAAATGAGTGAGAAGATAGAAAATCCTCGCACGCTCCTCCTCTCCTTGTCTCACCTCACCTCGTCACGCACATCACGACGTGACGCGTAGAGCCACGCCACAGGTTGTGGGAATCTCATCGAGCCGAGCTTAACTTTTTTGTTCTTTACGAAATTAATTGTAATTAATCACGAGTCGTAAATATATCCGTTTCGTTCCGGATTTTATAGATTGTGGTTGTGCCGACTCGAACGTGGGCTGCGCCCCACGATCTTCCCGAACCACACTATATAAACACAGAAGCAAACCCTAGCCTGTACGAGACACATATGTGAATGCCTCTTTCCAGAACCTTGCGCCTCTGCCTTCGTCTTCCTCACCCCATCCTTTGGCGTGCACTGACCAACGGGACAGTAGGTCTTCGACATCCTTTCTCTTGTAAAGTTGTACTGGTGAGGAGCAATCATGGTTTTTTGGGGCGCTTGCGCATGACTACTGGCAACATGACATGATTTGACGATGAGTTTCCCGGCGACGACTTCTTCCCGAACGTCTACGAACTCTTTGGCAACCTCAACATGGGAGGCAACGCCAACAATGTTGTTGCGGCTGCCAAAGCCGTTGGTGTTGCTGTTGTGGCCAAAGATGTACCGTATGTGTTTTTGTCCTTCTTATTTCAGATTTTGATAGATTTTCTATTCATGTTGTTTGGAGTAGATGCGATATGTTTATCTTGTTTAGATGATATATGTTCATGTACTCTGTCAGTTTGCATGAATAGTTCTCTTACTATTTATTCTATCATGCTATGTCAATTACTAGTTCGGATTAAACCATATGATAATTTAGTTATATATTCAACACGTAGAGGCTCGACAAGATCATTTCGAAGTCGCTCATGAATACCTGAATCACGGATTTCCGTATGCATAACGAGGAAATATGCATAATCTACAGGCAACTCATTATCAAGCTGGGCAAGAGGACCCTGGCCTTCATACGGATGATCATCCATTGCTGGATTCTCGCGCTCACTTTTCATGACCACTTTGTGCAAGATCGCACAACAGCTCATCACCTCCCACATTTCCTCCTGAGAACAAGTAAGAGCAGGATACTGATGCATGTAAAAGGCATATATGAAATTTCTAGTTTATTGAATTAAAATTCTTATTATATTGTAACTTTAGTATGTCTATTGGAACTAATCTATTACTAGTTGTAAAAGTGCACAAGTTCTTATTTTAAAATTTATTGTGTAGGAAATAGGCAAATATATAAGTAAACTGGTCATTACGGTGAAATCTGAAATTTTCTGAAATCTGTCCTTATAGAATACTATTTAAAGATCGCCCAAAATAGACACGAAGATGGCCTCAAACAGAAAACATGCAAGAGATAGAAGTTGTGTAGAATTTTCAGAAGTTTAATATGATGTAATAACGCCTCAAATAGAGTTTGTATGCGAAATCGGTGCCCGTTTTACTGAATGGTACATAGGCAGTTTCGAAAACCCGAATATTGGTGATGTGATTGACATAAACTCTTGCCATATTTGATGGATTGGGCCAAGCCATGACTTTATGGATCCAAAAAATACAAAGAAGAGTCCTAGGAAGGTTCTAGAGATTTCCAAGCGCCTTTGGATCACACATGACAATCCATCCCATGGCCAAGATTGCATCTCCACCTCTATATATTAAAGAGAAACCCTTATTTTGGATGCTTCCATCCATTGTGACGAAAATCCTACTCCTTGGCAGCCGCGATGAGGGGTCAAACCTCCCTCCACACCGGCACACGGTCCAAGGAAAAAAGAAGGGGCAAGGGGCCGCTGCCCCCAAGGGAAGCCGCCGCCCTCCAGGAGCCGCCACCAGGGTGCCGCCGTTGGGTGCCGCCGCCTCCCGTAGCCAGCGCCACGGGGATCTTCATCGCCATCTCCTCCACAGGTTGCACCTCTTCATCAACTTCTACATCAACATGTTCATCTACCCTTTTTTAATCTCTTGGCAAACATGATGTGTATTGCAATCTATCAATTTCCCATGGTATTTTGTGTCTCCATGTCTTTGTTTCAGTAGTGACTTGTTCATGACAGTTGTGAGATTGTTTGTGATGGTTGCATACAAGTATATTTTATCTTATATGATGATCTTATTGTACTAACATATGAGTGCCCACATATGTTGGTTGTCACTGTTGCATGATGATACGAGGAGGGACAGTTGGAGCTTGACAAAAACCATGTCCCAATTCTTAGATATGCATGTTATATTAATTCATGGTTAATGAAGGGGGGTATAACTACGAGAACCTTAAAACTTACAGAGGTGGTTGGATTTTATGACTTAATAATTCCCTTGCTTGTTCTTAATTGGCCTTGATATCAATCTCTAGGGGTAAATTTGCTCATGTATATGGCTTCATATCTATGGCTCCTCTTTTGAAGAAACTACAAAAAGACTATCTTTGTGCTTCACTAATTATGACAACCACACAAATAAAGTAGCAATTTGCTAGAACACTTACTCCCTTGAGTTACTCCATTTTAGTTCACTTCATCTCACTTTATTTTACTACATTTTACTTTTCTTGCACTCATTGCATTTTAATTTCAGCATATATAGTTTTGTAGTAGAAACCTCTCTCCACACACAAACACACAGTAGATATTAGATTTGCATAGAAGGCTATATAAGTGGGTTATAGTGCTTTAGAGAATAGATAGTCTACCTTCAGCTCCTCGTGGGTTCTACACTTATATACTTATCGATTGTACTACGGTGATCTCCTGCACTTGGAGGTTATCAGGTACCTGAAAATGACAAATCGAACTTGGAGCACACCAAAAGCCCGTTCCATATCCTTCTCTCTTGCCACAGATGCAACATCATCTCGTCCTCCCTTTTTTAGATAAAGGGAATATATTAATATCAAAAGATACCAATTACATCTTGCCTCTGCAATAATGCCCCACCCTAATGGCAGTACAGATGCGCACGGCCAAAAAAAGAGTAAAGAAAACTAAGTAATAAAAGTCCTGCTACACCCTTCTAGACCTAGCAACAGCAGTACAACCACCACCGTGACAACACCTGAAGTACAGACTCTCCAAAAGCGACGCCTCCAAGAAGGGAACCGTGCACCAGCGCCTTCGTCGCCCGACCAAAGGTCTTAGGTTTTCAGCCTGTAGATAGCCCCTACTCTCAAAATAATGCCTCCAACAAAAAACATTGCCAGTCACAACCAGTTAAGGCCAGACCTTGAATTTTCACCCTAAGAGGTAAGACTCTGAACTTTCCATGTGTTGCCGCCCCCACATGCATACCACTGCTGCAGAGCCCGGAATGCCAAGTAGATCACTCAGCATCACGGAGACTCGAACCTCCTTTAGTCAGTCCACCAATCCGGCCTTCATGATATTCCTTCTTCTGACTTCACCATGGACCAAAAAATAACCTGATGTCAACACAGAATAGAGCTTCACGCCGCTCACTTCGGAACCAAACGGTCGGAATAAAAACATGGGTGCATGCGACCGAATACCACCCGATCCAGCAAACTACAAGCAAAAGATGCACTATTCCATTCGCATGCGGAGATTTCCGGAACTCATCTCTCTAGCCAGATCAAAGCAAACCGATCTCCGGAAGATCTTCATCCTCGCATGCGAGAAACCCGAGGACCGCCACCAAAAACAAAGCAAGATCAGCAGCCCCTGATGACGCGTGAAGCACGCGTCCTGGGAACCCCAAGAGGAAGGTGTGATGCGTACAGCAGCGAGTTTTCCCTCAGTAAGAAACCAAGGTTATCGAACCAGTAGGAGATGAAGGCCACGTGAAGGTTGTTGGTGAAGGAGTATAGTGCGGCGCAACACCAGGGATTCCGGCGCCAACGTGGAACCTGCACAACACAATCAAAATACTTTGCCCCAACTTAACAGTGAGGTTGTCAATCTCACCGGCTTGTTGAAAACAAAGGATTAAATGTATGGTGTGGAGAATGATGTTTGCTTGCAAAGAACAACAGAGAACAATGATTGCAGTAGGTTATATTTCAGATGTAAAAGAATGGACCGGGGTCCATAGTTCACTAGTGGTGTCTCTCCAATAAGATAAATAACATGTTGGGTGAACAAATTACAATTGGGCAATTGACAAATAGAGAGGGCATAACAATGCACATACATATCATGATGACTACTATGAGATTTACTTAGGGCATTACGACAAAGAACATAAACCGCTATCCAGCATGCATCTATGCCTAAAAAGTACACCTTCGGTTAGCATCCGCACCCCTTCCAGTATTAAGTTGCAAACAACAGACAATTGCATTAAGTACTGTGCGTAATGTAAACAATACAAATATCCTTAAACAAAGCATTGATGTTTTATCCCTAGTGGCAACAACACATCCACAACCTTAGAACTTTCTGTCACTGTACCAGATTCAATGGAGGCATGAACCCACTATCTAGCATAAATACCCTCTTGGAGTTACAAGTATCAACTTGGCCAGAGCCTCTACTAGCAACGGAGAGCATGCAAGATCATAAACAACACATATATGATAGATCGATAATCAACCTGACATAGTATTCCATATTCATCGGATCTCAACAAACACAACATGTAGCATTACAAATAGATGATCTTGATCATGATAGGCAGCTCACAAGATCTAAACATGATGGCACAATAGGAGAAGACAACCATCTAGCTACTGCTATGGACCCATAGTCCAAGGATGAACTACTCACGCATCAGTCCGGAGGCGGGCATGGTGATGTAGAGCCCTCCGTGATGATTCCCCTCCTGCAGGTGCGGAGGTGATCTTCGAACCCCCGAGAAGGGGCTGACTGCGGCGGCGTCTCAAAAGTTTTCGCATCGTGGCTCTCGGACTAGGGTTTTCCGATACGAAGGATTATATAGGCGAAGAGGCAGCGCGGCGAGCCAGCTCCTCCCCACACCTAGGCGCGTGGGGTGGGCCGCGCCGCCCATGGGGTGGCCCCCCTGCTGGCCTCCGACTCTTCTTCGTTCGGAATCCTCCATGGAAAATAGGGCCGTGGGCTTTTGTTTCGTCCAATTCCGAGAATATTTCCTGTGTAGGATTTCTGAAACCAAAAACAGCGAAAAACAGGAACTGGCGCTTCAGCATCTTGTTAATAGGTTAGTACCGGAAATTGCATAAAAATGATATAAATTATGAATAAAACATGTAGGTATTGTCATAAAACTAGCATGGAACATAAGAAATTATAGATACGTTGGAGACGTATCAGCCCCCACGCCGCCAATCCCTCCTGCCAGATCAACAAGGAAGAGGACAACGACGCGGATCATGTGTACCACCGCCGAACCGTTACCAGAGGCGGAGGCCGCCACCGCTCTACTGAATCCTCCATGGCTACTGATGGAGACACTAGTAGGAAAACCCTTATAGGCGAAGCTTAGTTCTGTGGCGCACCGTTTTGAGTGCGCCACAGAAACTTATTTTGTGGCGCACAAAGCTCGGTGCGCCACAGAAATAGCTTAATTTTGTGGCGCAGCAGCCGACCATGCGCCACAAAAACTTGGCGGGCCCCACAACCTGTCACCCCCAATTATCAGTGTACGTATTTCTGTGGCGCACGCGGTGCGCTGCGCCACAGAAATTACTGTTTCTGTGGCGCACTTGCTTTGGTGCGCCACAGAAGTAGTTGATTCTGTGGCGCACTTGTTCTGGTGCGCCACAGAACTAAGGGAACTTAGCTATATCATCCCGTGCCCTCCCCCGCCCACGCCTGTTCACCTCTGATCCGTACCGCGCGCCTCTCCCCTCTCCCCTCTCCTCACCGCGCGCCGCCATGGTCGTCGCCATCGCCGTCGCCGCCGCCTTCCTACGCGAGGGCCGCCTGCCGCCACGCTCCTCCCATCCCCGCCACCTGCAGCACAAGCTGCCGCTACGGCGAGGAGGGGCCGCCGTCGCGTCAAGGTGGAGGAGCCGCCGCGACCTCCACCCTTGCCGTCGTCGTCGGTGAGCTCCTCCACAACTGTTGTTGTCGTCGGTGAGCTCCCTCCCTCTTCCTCCCCTCCCCTCCCTCTTCCTCCCCCGCGCGAGCACAACGTGCTCGACGAAATGCTCGCTCTGGATGTATTGCTGCTGTTGCTCTGGATGCATTGCCCCTAATCGTTTTGCTTCATATGGTGTTCATATGCATTGCTGCTGCTGCTAGTGATGCTTATTGGAGTGTTCTATATGTTGTTCTGAACCTGTACAATGTGACAATGAAATTGTTCTGAACCGTACCTGTATATGGTGTTCATATGCATTGCTGCTGCTGCTAGTGATGCTTATAGAAAGATGTGACAATGAAATTGTCTATGCTTATAGAAATTGGAGTGTTCTATATGCTTATAGAAATTGTCTATGCCTCTGCCTCTGCCTCTCTGTACTTGTTCTATAAATCCTTGTCTGAACCTGTACAAGGTAATGCAGACTTGCTCACTTGGTATTGCTTGCTAGTTGGACATTTGGTTGGTTTTGATGCTACTGGTTCATTTAAATGCATGAAATGCTACTATGGTATGCTACTGTGGTATCCTTGTGAAGAAAATGATGGATTCTTGTGAGCTTATGATGGATTTCTTTTAAGGACTCTAGCTAGATTAGAGGGGAAAAGTTGCTGCTTTGTTGCCTATGATAATGGATCATCAAATGTTTCCCTTTGTCCCTGGTTGCCTCCTTAATTGATGCCTTATGATCCAAATGACCCAAGTCTTGCATGATCCCATTTATCCCTAATGTTGCTTAAGATGAATAAATTCCCTCTAATCACCATTTGGAGATCAAGACTAGTTCTTGATTTCCATTAGCTAGACTCCAATATTAAAAATTTCTCCCAAATATGGAGACAAACATTTTAACATTACCCCAATTGATGCCTTTGTCCCTGGTTTCCTCCTTAATTGATTCCTTATGATCTATTTCTTGTTGGCTTTGATGAAAATAGAGATATCCACAGTAGGGGATCATGTAAATGAATGCCACTGTGGTATCCTTTGAAGAAAAAGGACTGTTTCTGATGGTTTTAAAAGGCTAGGTGGTGCTAGGTGATTCAGTTGGCTACCAAGACTTGTCTCATCTGGTTAGTGGGATATGCTATGTGTTGTTGCTTGTTTAGGCATATCTATCACTTACTGGATTTACTGGTTCTTGATTGGCCTCTCTTTTGCCAGCATCACTTGGTCTATATACCAAGTGATGAATAATCCCTTTGGAGCATCTGCTCCATGCATGCTATGTGTGTGTGAGCTGCTTGTAGTGTCACTTGACTATTCAAGTTTCAATGTTGGTTACTTTTCCTCTAGTGCAAGAAATGGTTGAGCAGATGTTTATCCACTGTTGGCCTTTATTCTTGGGTAGCTCAAAGTGTCATGCACTTACTGGATCATCAAATGTTTCCCTTAATTTGTCCCTGGTTGCCTCCTTAATTGATGCCTTATGATCCAAATTACTATATTATTGGATTGAGTGATATGGCTACTGCTTGTTTGCTCTCCAAATGCTATATATGTGTATTTGACCATGCTTATGATGGATTTCTTTTAAGGACTCTAGCTAGATTAGAGGGGAAAAAGTTGCTGCTTTGTTGCCTATGATAATGGATCATCAAATGTTTCCCTTTGTCCCTGGTTGCCTCCTTAATTAATGCCTTATGATCCAAATGACCCAAGTCCCTTGCATGATCCCATTTGTCCCTAATGTTGCTTAAGATGAATAAATTCCCTCTAATCACCATTTGGAGATCAAGACTAGTTCTTGATTTCCATTAGCTAGACTCCAATATTAAAAATGTCTCCCAAATATGGAGACAAACATTTTAACATTACCCCAAGTGATTTACTTGTCGATGATTAGATGGTTGGTCGATCACTCGTACACTCGGGGGTGGAGCAAGTGAGGCTTGGTGTGATGGCACAAATATCAATATCTTGTGCATCCTACCTGGCCTCACTTACTCCATCTCTGGATGTTAATATTTGTTTCGACCAACAAAGTATGAGGCATTCCATTTAGTTGATACCACTTGGCTCTTTCTTCCATTTTAGTGCCGATGATTAGAATGTTCGGTCATCTGTACACTCCGGTGTCGCTAGTGAGCCTGGTGTGATGGCACAAATATCAATCTCTTGTGCATCCTACCTGGCCTCACTAACGCCATCCCGGGATGTTCATATTTGTTTCGACCAACAAAGTATGAGGCATTCCATTTAGTTCATACTAGCTACTTCTTAATTGCATTGGCCTTTCTTCCATTTTAGTGCCGATGATTAGAATGTTTGGTCACCTATACGCCGCAATATACTTTGTAGACGAGCGCCCTTTCCCTGGCCGCCGTTCCGTGAACGAGTCCTTGATGAGACAACAACGCCGACATGCCTCTCCGGCGCAGCACCACTTTTCTTCTCTCGCCGTCCAGTACGTGAACGAGTCCTTAATGCCAAGACGGTGCCAGCCTCCCTAGCATCATGCCGACCCCTGTTGTCGCGCTTCAGGCCGTGTCGATCATGCGCCCTGCACTCTTCGCCTTCTTGCCCGGTGAACGAATAGACTAATCGTTGGAATAAGGAAGCCGATGACGGCCGATCGCAATTTAATCTTGCGACCGGCTGTCATCGGTTTCCTTATTCCAACGATCAGCCTATTGGTTCACCGGGCAAGAAGGCGAACAGTGCAGGGCGCGGGACACACGGCTTGAAGCGCGGCAACACGGCCCGGCATAATGCTGGGCAGGCCGGCACGGTCTTTGCATCAAGGACTCGTTCACTGGACAGCGAGGGACTGGCGTGGTTCTGCGCCGGAGATGCAGATCGGCGTTGTTGTGTCGTCAAGCACCCGTTGACGGAACGCCGACCGGGGAAAGGGGGCCCTTCTGCAAAGTATTTGTGTTGACCAACAATGTATGAGGCACATATTCTATTTTGTCATTCCATTTGCTTTGAGATTTTCAAAATGCCGATGATTAAAATGTTTGGTCACCGTACACTCGGGGGTGGCGTAAGTGAGCCTGGTAAGATAGCACAAATATCAATCTCTTGTGCATCCTACCTGGCCTCGCTTACGCCATCCCGGGATGTTAATATTTGTGTTGACCAACAATGTATGAGGCACTTATTCCATTTTGTCATTCCATTTGCTTTGAGATTTTCAAAATGCCGATGATTAAAATGCTTGGTCACCGTACACTCAGGGGCGGTGTTAGTGAGCCTCGTGTGATTGCACAAATATCAATCTCTTGTGCATCCTACCTGGCTCGCTAACTCCGTCCCGGAATGTTAATATTTGTTTCGACCAACAAAGTATGAGGCCCTTGTCATTCCATTTGCTTTGGTATTTTCAAAATGCCGATGATTAAAATGTTGGTCACCGTACACTTGGGGGTGGCGTAAGTGAGCCTGGTAAGATAGCACAAATATCAATCTCTTGTGCATCCTACCTGGCCTCGCTTACCCCATCCCTAAATGTTAATATTTGTGTTGACCAACAATGTATGAGGCACTTATTCCATTTTGTCATTCCATTTGCTTTGAGATTTTCAAAATGCCGATGATTAAAATGTTTGGTCACCGTACACTTGGGGGTGGCGTAAGTGAGCCTGGTAAGATAGCACAAATATCAATCTCTTGTGCATCGGACTTGGTCTCACTGACGCCATCCCTAAATGTTAATATTTGTGTTGACCAACAATGTATGAGGCACTTATTCCATTTTGTCATTCCATTTGCTTTGACATTTTCAAAATGCCGATGATTAAAATGTTTGGTCACCGTACACTCGGGGGCGGCGTAAGTGAGCCTGGTAAGATAGCACAAATATCAATCTCTTGTGCATCGGACTTGGTCTCACTTACACCGTCCCTGAATGTTAATATTTGTGTTGACCAACAATGTATGAGGCATTTATTCCATTTCTCTTGTGCATCGGATACTTGTTGGTCTCACTTTCTTCCATTTTCATCATAGTAGGAACTGGATGGAAGGACCCCGATGCAAGCGAGCCTGGTGGGTAGAGATGACGGAGCAAAGGAGGAACCGGATGAAGACTACTTTGTATCTCGAAATTGTGAATTTTGTATGAATTAAGAGTTGTATGCAAAACATTTGACACTTGCCACTATATATGTATCTCGATCGGGCTCTAAGTAATGTGATGATGATGTCTATGTTATATCTGTGCAATGTACATGATATTTATATTATATCTGAATGTTGCTGTATATAACCTGTGTATCTGTATTGTGTATCTGTATTGCTGTGTATAAACTGTATATGTATACCAGGCAGCACAAAATCGTGTATAATACAAGCAAATTCTGTGGCGCACTAAGAAGCAATTCTGTGGCGCACTCTTTCTGTGGCGCACCTAAGAAAAAGTGCGCCACAGAACCTTATTTTTGTGGCGCACGATCAGGTGCGCCACAGAAAGCTTATTTTTGTGGCGACGTTTCTGTGGCGCACCACCCGTGCGCCACAGAATCAAATTTTCGTGCGCCACTGATGAGGCTTTTCCTACTAGTGAGAGCCTCAGGCCCCGGCCAAGTAGCCGTGCCACCCGGCTTCCTCCACCGGCGCTTCATCACCTCCCATGGAACGTCGCCGCGGAATCTTCTCCCTCGTTTCGACGCCACCACGGGCCCAGGCCGGGACCGGGGCCATGGCCAGGCCGACAATCTTGCCCATGGGTCTGGGCGCCCATGGGCACCCGACCCGAATGGGTAGGGTATGGATCGACTATTTCGCCCATTGGTTATGCCCACGGGTAACCCGATTAGTTATGGGTAGGGTATGGGCATAAGGTTGTGCCCGTGGGTAACCCGATGGGTCGCCCGATTAGTATTCATAATTAAATAAATATATATTCTATATAATAATAAGTCTTTTATTTGATGTAAATACACTTGATACCACACACAAAAGGAAACACTTGGTTGCTAGGTAGCAAGACACTAGACCTAAACGTGTGTTAAGTTTGTTTTGTGCCAAAGCTAGTTCTTAGTTCCTACCGGCCCATGTAAAACACGACATGGCTTCCTGTTATCACCAGAATTTGACCGGATCAGAGGTGGGCCGCGATTAAGATGGGCTTGAAGAATATACCTGGAAGAAATACATGAATCAGCCTTGTATACAAAGTTTGGGCTAGTTTGCCCGTGTATCTGTAAATATAGTAGGATATGTGTCAGTTAGATAGAATTTGGCTCGTGCACGGTGGGCATTACTCCCACGTTAGAAAGTCTACGGACTATAAATATGTATCTAGGGTTTCTGAAATAAACAACAATCACGTTCATCACAAACCAATCTAGGCGCATCGCCAGCCCCTTGTTTCGAGGGTTTCTTCCGGTAAGCATCATGCTGCCTAGATCGCATCTTGCGATCTAGGCAGTACACGTTTATTCGTCGTTCATGCGTTGCTCGTGCTGAAGCCTTGTTGATACCACTTTGGGAGCATTGAGTAAAAGACTTTACTACGTAGCGGCGCCGCACAAAAGCCTTCCCGTGCGGCGGCTCACGGGAACAGCCCCACTGTGTCAGCTCCATAAACAACTCTTTTCACTATTCGCTGCACCCTTGTCATGTCATAGTACCAGAAACATATTACTCTAGTAAAATCTATCACAGGCGTGTCTCCATAAAAACCATTCACATCAAACTATAGTGTTAAAATATGTACCAAATGCCAGATTAATTATGCCTACCTGCCAGATTAATTATGCCTAGCTCCTAGATTACAAATTATGAAAAAATTAAGCCTAGTCTTCCATGTTCAGTTCGTTACTAATTACCAGATTAACTGGACCCTAATTGCAGATTAATAATGCCTAGTTGCCAGGTTAAATTTTTCATCAGATACTGATTGCCAGATTACTAATAGCAATTTCCAGGTTAATTAAGCCTAATTGCCTGTTTTCTGTTGGTGGTAGTTACACGGTTGACTACATTCAGAACTTGAAAATCTATAGTCGCAGTGGGAGAAATCCATCTTCTAGCAAAAGAAGATGCCCCTGCAGCTATAGGATTACACTACGCCACTAATCAACTACCAGCAATCAATTTGAGAAGGGTGTTCACAAGAAAACTTGAGTAGGAGAAGGTACACAATCAGTAGCTAACCAACATGTGCTACTCGCATCAGAAAATCAACAAATCGAGAGGGTGGAGGAGAGGAAAAACTCAAGCAATCACGCCAGCATCTGGAATCGACAGCGGCATCCTCCATCAGCTCGTCGCTGGGAACCTCCTCGTGCACTTCGCCGGCCTCCATCTACTTGTCACCGGCGGCCTCCTCGTGCTCGTCGCCGACAGCCTCCTCGTGCTTCGTCGCAGGGGGCCTTCTCCTAGCGCTCGGTGGCGTGCTCAGCAGCGGTGATGCAGCACTGCGGCGCCTGTCCGGCGCGGAGCTCCGGTGCCCATCCCGTGTGGTGGTCCGGCGCCCATCCCGTGTGGCACTCCGGCGTCCATCCGGCGCGGCGCGCCGAGGCGTCGCTCTGCCGCCTCTCAGATGAGGTGCTCCTCCATGTGGCCTGAGAGAGAAAGTAATTATGTGGCTGAAAAAGCTTGTGAGGGGATAAGGACCAAAGGTGTGCGAGCAACACGGTTTCTAATAGGGAGCGATGCGTTTTTTTCCGCCGCACGGGAGGCTCGGCGATGCGGCGCCTCTCGTTAGATTTTCCCTTGAGTAAATCTATTTGGTTTTGGCAAACTTAGCAATGGTCAATAGCAACAACACTTTGAGTTCAAGGAGAATAGAGGAAATACATGTAGAAGATGTTATTATCTTTCTTATCAGTTCTTTGCTTAGTATTCTAAAAGTTAAAACTGTTTGTGCTTACAAGTAAGATGCATGATTGTTTCTATCATATGTATATTTGTTTGTTTCCCTCAACTCTTATGCTTGCTATTTAACCTTGCTAGCCAAAGACCTGTACTGAGAGGGAATACTTCTCGTGCATCCAAACCTGAACCCAAACCTATGCCATTTGTGTCCACCATATCTACCTACTGCATGGTATTTTCTGCCATTTCAAGTAAATACTTCATGTGCTACCTTTAAATAATTCAAAACTTATTACTTCTTATTTGTGTCAATGTTTTATAGCTCATGAGGAAGTATGTGGTGTTTTATCTTTCAGTCTTGTTAGGCAGCCTCCACTGATGGACTAGTGGCTTCATCCACTTATCCTATAATTTTGCAATAAGAGCTGGCAACGGGGTTCCCAGCCCCAATTAATCAACTTTCATTAATAATTCTCTTCACGTGTTTTGCCCTGATTCATCAGTAATTTAATTTTGCAATAGACACTCCTCCATGGTATGAGATTGTTGGAAGGCACCCGAGGATTCGGTTAGCCATGGCTTGTGTAAGCAAAGGTTGGGGGAGTGTCATCCTTAAATAAACTAAAGTACATGTGTAAACAAAAGAGAAGAGGGATGATCTACCTTGCTGGTAGAGATAACGTCCTTCATGGGAGCCGCTCTTTGAGGTCTGTTTGGCAAGGGGGAGTACCCGCTACCATCGTTGACAACAACAAACACCTCTCAAAACTTTACTTTTATTCTCTTTATATGATTTCAAAATTGAAAAGCTCTAGCACATGATTTAATCCCTGCTTCCCTCTGCGAAGGGCCTGTCTTTTACTTTATGTTGAGTCAGTAAACCTATTTCCCTCCATCTCAAGCAAGCATTTGAGTTGTTGTGATCAAACTATTATATTGTGATTTGCTTCATCATGTCTTTACTCTTCCTTGTTTAGTACAAGTTTTACCTGAATGAATATAGCTTTGAAAGCCATCAATGATTAATATGATTGAGTATGCAAGTTTACCATAAGCTTTTTAATATGAGAGCGCTGCTCAATAGATAAGTATAATTTGTTAAATGTTCTCTGACCAAGAACAAAGTTTGCCATCACCAATTATGATTTCTTATGCACCTTTATTTGTGATTACCTTATACTTGTTTCAAGATTGAGTTATATGAGGAAGTTGTTTACTATAATGTCTTGTGTGAATGAATATGATGCTTCTTGTCCGTATTTTATTTATCGACTCTTCACTCCATAAAGATGTGGTCCTGTTTACTGAGTTCATTTTCGCTTGGGGACAAGCGAAGTCTAAGCTTGGGGGAGTTGATACGTCCAATTTGCATCACTATTTTATATCATAATTTGCTATTATTCATTGATATATTTCATATTGGGACACAATACTTATGTTATTTCATCTATTTTGCATGTTTCATGATTATTTGGAGATCGAGCACCGGAGCCAGGATTCTGATGGAAAAAGCACCGTCAGGATGCAATATTTCGGAAGATCAATTGTGGAAGGAAGTTTTACCAAAAATCCTATTTTTCCAGATGACGAAGGAAGCCAGAAGGGGGAGCCAGGTGACCCAAGGTGGGCCCACACCATAGGGCGGCGCGCCATGGCCTGGCCGCGCCACCATGTGGTGTGGGGCCCACACAGCCCCTTTCGCCTCCTTTTCTTCGCGAACTCTTCGTCCCAAAAACCTAAGCCACAGAAATCCTCACGAAGGGTTACAGCCGCCTCTGCGGGGGGCGGAGAACACCAGAGAGAAAAGAGCTCTCCGGCGGGCAGGAATCCGCCGGGAAATTCCCTCTGAGGGGGAAATCGACGCCATCGTCACCGTCATCGAGCTGGACATCATCTCCATCACCATCATCATCATCTCCACCATCATCACCGCTGTCTCCACCGCTGGACATCGTCACCGCTGTAGCAATTTGGGTTTGATCTTGATTGTTTGATAGGGAAACTCTCCCGGTACTGATTTCTACTTGTTATTGATGCTATTGAGTGAAACCATTGAACCAAGGTTTATGTTCAGATTGTTATCCATCATCATATCACCTCTGATCATGTTCCATATGATGTCTCGTGAGTAGTTCGTTTAGTTCTTGAGGACATGGGTGAAGTCTAAATGTTAGTAGTGAACTATGGTTGAGTAATATTCAATGTTATGATATTTAAGTTGTGGTGTTATTCTTCTAGTGGTGTCATGTGAACGTCGACTACACGACACTTCACCATTTATGGGCCTAGGGGAATGCATCTTGTACTCGTTTGCCAATTGCGGGGTTGCCGGAGTGACAGAAACCTAAGCCCCCGTTGGTATATCGATGCAGGAGGGATCGCAGGATCTCAGAGTTTAAGGCTGTGGTTAGATTTATCTTAATTACTTTCTTGTAGTTGCGGATGCTTGCAAGGGGTATAATCACAAGTATGTATTAGTCCTAGGAAGGGCGGTACATTAGCATAGGTTCACCCACACAACACTTATCAAAACAATGAAGATTAATAAGCTGTATGTAGCGAAAACACTAGACTAAAATCCCATGTGTCCTCGAGAACGTTTGGTCATTATAAGTAAACAAACCGGCTTGTCCTTTGTGCTAAAAAGGATTGGGAGACTCGCTGCAATTATTTCTCTCGCATTTTACTTACTTGTACTTTATTCATCTGTTACATCAAAACCCCCTGAATACTTGTCTGTGAGCATTTACAGTGAATCCTTCATCAAAACTGCTTGTCAACACCTTCTGCTCCTCGTTGGGTTCGACACTCTTATTTATCGAAGATACTACGATATACCCCCTATACTTGTGGGTCATCAAAGATCCTTGCCTATCTTGGATATGGTCCAACTCTTGCGCCTAGCTCGTCGAAGCCGGAGGTCAAGTAGACCACCTTGCCTTTGCTTCTAGTTTTAACTTTCTTTTGGCGCTGTTGCCTTACTAGATTTGACGACAACTGCTTCAGTGGTTCACTAGGAGTCCTTCTTTTGTAACAGCTATGTATATATTTGAAGAATTAATGGAAATCTATCTTTGCTTGATGATTGATGTCGAGAATCTTTATTTTTCAGTTGATTTTTGACAACTATACTGCGACCCCTCCTTCCAATCCTTTTCCTGCGTCCTGTTTGAAGAAACATGTGGCTGTCGAGCAATTTGAAGACTCGTCGAATAAAAATTTGACAGAAGACTTGGAAGAACTTCGCCAACAGCTCCAGTCTCTGAAGAAACAATCACTTATGATAATGGAGCAATCTCGAAAATCATCCAAGAGAGAGAAAATTGCACCTCAACAGGCTCAAGATGCCATAGCTGCTAAGGAAGCCGCTATTTCTGAAGCTGAAAAAGCGACTGTTGCGGTCAGAAACCCACCGGCGAGCAACGACGGGCAACACAGTAGAGTCAGGAGGCTCCCAAGATCGCGATCGACTCGGTCCCTCCGAGCGACGGCCCGCAAAGACTCGGCACGCACGTCCGATGCTGATGCAAGGGCGTGCCACCCGACCTATACTGGTCGGAAGGTGTTGGATTTGCCTCGCTTAGTTTCCTGCATGGCATACACGTAAACATTAAATACGAGCCTCGATTGGCTCTCAGGTTGTCCTGTGAATCGGCTCAAGGAGCCGATCCACCCATGATCCGTACGAGGTGTACGATCAGATGGTGGTCCTGCTTGATCAAAATAAAGCTAAAACGACCTACTACAATTTAGGGTTTTCACCACATAATCGGAACATCCTACTCGTGATTGAGCCTAGCGGACACGCACGGTGATCGTAAACCGACCCTAGACAAGGCCTAAAAACCAACATGAAGTTGATCCCCGGAACATCCTGTCTAGGGCCAGCAAACTACACCCTACGCGCCACTGGATCCTTCAACCCGTTTGTAAGGCCTAACTATGCAGATATTAAACTAATCCTTGAAGAACAAGGAACAATCATAACGGATCGGATCTACTAAATAATGATCAAGCGGCCGCCCTTACACCTACGATAGGTGTCGGGCGGCTAGACGTAAGGGTTGCACGGACGTAAGCATATGATACTATGAAACAGTGCTAACCCTAACACATCTATGATAACTACGTTGCTCGCCATCAACAAGGCTTTAGCACGAGCAACGCATGAACAACGAATAAACGTGTACTGCCTAGATCGCAAGATGCGATCTAGGCAGCATGATGCTTACCCGGAAGAAACCCTCGAGACAAGGGAGTTGGCGATGCGCCTAGATTGGTTTGTGGTGAACGTGATTGTTGTTTATTTCATAAACCCTAGATACATATTTATAGTCCGTAGACTTTCTAACGTGGGAATAATCCCAACCGGGCACGAGCCAAACTCTATCTAATCGACACGTATCCTACTATATTACAGATACACGGGCAAACTAGCCCAAACTTTGCATATAAGGCCGATTCATGTTTTTCTTCTATGTATATTCTTCAAGCCCATCTTTAATCGCGGCCCACCTCTGATCCGGCCAAATTCGGTGATAACACATGCCCCCTGGTTTTGGAAATGACAATTCCAAAATCACTCTGTTTTCTCTTCGTCGGGTCATGTCGTGGCAGAGCAGAACCGTCGCAGTATCCTTCATCATGATGCCTTGCCTCTTCCACTTCTCCGCGTGACCTGGCAATTTTTTTTTGTTGGGCACCACTTCCTCGGAAACTGCTGTGGCATTGAATCTCCACTATATCCCCTTTTATTTAACCGCTCCAAACAGTTTACTTCTTCATCCCCTTCGCATTAGCACTCCAAAAGCCCTCATGCGCCACCATGTCTTCTTCCTCCTCTGCCTCATCGGGTCTTTCCACCCAATCCTCTTCCTCCCGCGAGCCGACGCCGGAGTGGGACCCGGAGGAGGCCCATGCGGCCAACATCCGCCGCGCCATCGGGCGGGGAGGTCCAGTCACAACTTCTCCGTCCGGTCTGAGGACGACAAGTCCTCAACCGACGGGGAAAGTGACCTCCGCTTCCTTTCCGACGGGGAAACGGAGGAGGAGAGCGATGACGATCGCTTCTCCTGGGATGACTTCACCTCCTCCTCCTCCGAGGAGGAGGACGACACCTCCTCCGACGAACCGCCGGCCAAGCGCTCCTGCCCCTGGCCGGGGAACCTCAGTGACTTCGACAGCGAGGACGACGATGCTGACGAGGAGGACGAGGACAATGAGGGCCCTGCCGGCGGCCGCAGCAGCAGCGACGACGAGCCCGCCGGAGTAACGCCGACAATGCACGACGGCGACGACGAGGGCAGCGACGACCCGTAGATAGGACCCTTAGCATAGGATCAGTAGTAGTAGATGGGGCAATGTATCCCCTAGTACTTCCTTTTGAGAGCAATCAGCTCTTTATGTAAGAAATCTGTTTATCAATGAAGAATTTCCCCATATTTGATTTTGCCAATTTCCTTTAAGCTAATTTAGCCGATTTCCCCTCATACTGACTTTGCCGATTGTCCACTTAGCCAATGCTCAATGAGCCGATGGCAACGCATCGGTCCTTCACAATCTATCCTTCAACCCTTCGACTGATGACTTTGAGATCTGGTGGATAATGTAGAAGACCCTTGCCTTCAAGAGAGCCCTTAAATTCCTCCCA
This sequence comes from Lolium multiflorum, assembly GCA_030979885.1. Classification (NCBI taxonomy): domain Eukaryota; kingdom Viridiplantae; phylum Streptophyta; class Magnoliopsida; order Poales; family Poaceae; genus Lolium; species Lolium multiflorum. The sequence continues at coordinate 274,940,592 of CM061749.1, read as the reverse complement.
CCAGCTCCAGTGATCCTCTTCTGCAAGAACTCACCATCTTTGAAGAAGGTTGCGACGCAGGACCAACCGATGACACCCAAATCGGCTTCTAAAAACAGAGCATCTACCAGGTCAGCTGCCCCCCGAGCCTCAGTCAAGGCGAGAATAGCGGTGAGGACGCACAGTTCAGACAAATGGACCCAAGCTCGAGCAAATCTGAGAAATCCACCACGCAGAGCCAACCAGACTTGCCACCATTGGCCTCCAAGAAACGGCCAACCACTCTGGTCCTAGCCATTCCTACGAGTGTAGCTGAGAAGGTGGCCAACTTGGCCAAGCCAACAGTAGATACAAAAGAGCCGATCACCTTTTCGTTCGTTGAAAACCGATACTCGCGCAAAGAGTTGGAGGTTCTCGAAGAGAAGGCTCGGGCAACGAAATCAGCTCATCGTTCACTCCCTCAAGGAAGAAGGCCTCGAAGCTGAACTGAAGGCCGACTTGGTCGAAATTCGCGTCTTGAACACGCAGCTGGTAGATCTTGTGTAATTTGTACTAGAGTCGATGGCTGTGCATCGGCTGTACATCGTGAGAAAAAAAATTTTGCTGGCCGATTTTTCTATCGGCCCCCAATATTTCACTGCACATGTATCGCACATGTTCATCTGATTAGGTGCCCCCCGAGCCGAATCTGCCAGGTAACTGCGGATATCGGCTCTATAGTTAGCCAAGGCACTGTGTTGGAACGTCGGCTCCGTTAGGACCAATGTTGACCTTTTCCAGCTCATCAGCCGACGTAAAACCGCTGCCCATTAGATTGACGTTGAACACAGGCAGAACGTATGGTGAGGATAATTTTGGCCGATTGCTGGAATCGGCCTCCATGTTGATTGAATTGCTCAATGAAGGTTTTGCAATGTTCCTCCATAGATCTTTGGGGCCGATCCCAAGGATCGGCCTCACCACGTTTGTCCACAGGTTTGTTCTTGCTATATGGTCAGGCCGGTGGATAAGACCAGCCTAACCCCATCCTTCGTCACGTCGATGCGCTCGCAGTCGTCCAAATTGATGCCTGAGAGTGGCTCTTGGCCTGTTGTCTCCCAAACGTTCATGCCAGCCGTCGAAATCTCGGCTGAATCATCTGCGTGGACGACCTCTACTTCATCTCCATCCCACTGTATTAAGCATTGGTGCATCGTGGATGGAATGCAACAGTTGGCGTGGATCCAATCTCTCCCTAGCAGACAGCATAGGTGCTCTTGCTATCGACAATAAAGAACGTCGTAGGGATGGTTTTCCTTCCTACGGTCAGATCCACGTTCAGAACACCTTGTGCGTCAGATGCTTGGCCATTGAAATCGCTCAGTGTCACGTTGGTCTTGATCAGATCCGAGCTAGAGCGTCCCAACCGACGTAGCATGGAGTATGGCATAATGTTGACTGCCGCTCCGGTGTCCACCAGCATCTTGTTGACAGGCTGCCCATTGATATAGCCTCGCAAGTATAGGGCCTTCAGATGCCTGTAGCTTCTTTCTCGTGGCTTCTCAAAGATAACCGGCCGTGGGCCGCAGTCAAGTTGTGCCACAGGTGCTTTGTCTAATCCTGGAGCGCTAAACTCCGCTGGAAAGATGAACACCATGTTTGTGCCAGCCGATGTCTCATCATCGGCTTTCTTTTGTCTGGGGCGCCACTCTTTCCTTTGTGGCCGACCTTCTTCGTCCAGGGTTCGCTGAATTTTAGCGGCCAGATCAGGCCGCGCCTTCCTCAACGTGTGCAGGTATAACCTTTCGGCTTCCTCCAAACCACGTAGTCGCTGAACCCTACGCTTTTGGGAATGGCTGAGTCCATCAGGGCACCACCTTGGCCGGTGGTACTTATCTTCTTCTTCTTCATCGTATTCCAATTCCTCGAGATCTTCCACCCGAGAGGACTCAGCGTGCTTGTTCCGAGGCGGGAGAGGCCCTAGACGTTTGAACACTGACACGTTAGCGCATCCTTCTTCTTTTGTCTACATTCTGGCAGTTGCCGATTGTAGGCAATCGGCTCATTCCTGAGTCCCAGCAGTGTCTGAAGAAGGGACAGTCCCAGTGCCTATCCACGTCATCTTGCTCTCTCGACTTTTCCTTGGTGTGGCGCTCATATCTCTCCTCATCACGATCATGCCGACGATGTCTCCTGGCGTCCCTAGCCAGACAATCTCTTTCATCATCGTCGTTGAATCGTCGGCGTTGGTCGTATTGACTCACATATTTGTTGAGGAGGTGATCAGAGAGAGGTCGATGTTATCACACATTCCTCACTTCTCCCTCTGTGATGTAGCGCTTGCCATCGTGCCGGAGCCGATCGCGTGGAACGGCTTCCTCTGTGTCCTTGCTATGAGAGCAGCTGCCCTCGTCTCCGTCCTTACCAGAGTGGTGCCCAGGTCCTACCATGTTGATGTTGAACGAGAATCTTGGCTGGCACCCTCTAGGGTAAGTGCACTCCACCAGGTTAACGGCGGGGAAGGGGTGTGTGTCGACCTTCATGGCGTACTGGCTGAAAATTAGACGCCCTTGTTCTATCGCCATTTGGACCTGCTGCCACCACACCCTGCAGTCGTTGGTGGCATGGGTGAACGTGTTATGCCACTTGTAGTATGGCTTTCCGTTCAGCTCCTGCGCCGTGGGGATCTTGTGGCCTTCGGGTACCTTTAGCTGTTTCTCCTTAAGTAAGAGGTCAAAAATTTTCTCAGCTTTGGTCACGTCGAAGTCAAACCCTCTTGGAGGACCTTGTGGCTTAACCCACTTGCAGGACACGGGGCTTGCCCCCCCGAGTCCATTCAGCCACTGCTACCTCTTGATCTCCCGCAGAGCCTTCGTCTTCATCTGCCTCAACCAGGACCACCGCACGTTTGAATTTATCCTGGTAAACATCTGGGTGGCGCTGCTCATATGATGACAGCTTCTGCACCATGTGCGCCAGTGAAGGGTACTCTGCTTGGGAGGCCACGTCCTTGATCGGTGATGCGAGACCCACCACCGCCAACTCGACCGCTTTTTTTCGTCACACGAGCCGAATAGCACGGCTCCTAACGGTTCAAGCGCTGGATGTATTCTCGACACTGTTTCTCCGCGCTTCGTCGCACTTGTGCTAGATCGGCAATGCCGCCTCGGAAGCCTCTGAGTGATACTGCATGTGGAACTGCTCCTCTAACTGCTTCCAAGTTCGGATTGAGTCTGGTGGCAGCGATGTGTACCACCCGAAAGCTGATCCTGTGAGGGACTGTGCGAAAAACCTCACACGCAGCTCATCTGATGCTGAGATCGTGCCCAGCTGTGCCAAATATCGGCTCACATGCTCGATTGAGCTGGAACCATCTGATCCACTAAATTTGGAGAATTCAGGGAGCCGATATTTGGGTGGAAGTGGGATCAATTCGTACTCGTTGGGGTACGGCTTGGAATAGCCGATTGCCCTCCTTTTCGGCACCATGCCGAACTGGTCTCTCGTGAGTTGAACTCTGAAGATTCGCCGGAGTGGCATACTTAGCCAGCCACGCTTGCTTCTCAAGCTCTGAGCCAACTGCAGGAGTTGGGCTCTGGAGGTTTATCGGGGTGGCGTACTTAGCTAGCCACGTCTGCTTCTCAAGATCTGCCCCCGAAGTTCCTCCTGTTGTTCCAGAAGTCCCTGCTGTTGCAGTCTGGTTTGTGAGTGCCCGATATCAGCCTGGCACGTATGTGCACGTGTATCCGTGAGGGATCTCCTTAGGCGCCTCATGCAAGAACTGGTAGTCACTAGGGTCACCACCGATCTTGTAGACGACGTATGCCGGTGAACTCGGCACTTCTGGCGCTGCCAACGCGAATGGCAGCGGTGGCCGGGACTGGAGTGGCATCTCTCCTTGGTGAGTCCCTAGAGCTGGTCCTGACGGAGAGTATTGATGCCTCATGATTTCCTGGATCACCCGAAGAGCGACACGCTCCAAAGTGTTCACAGAATGGCGGTGCAGCGAATGAGCTACCATGAAGTTAATCTCCTGACGCAGAGATCTGGTGCGTTCTTCGACGGGGCGGACAGGTCCACTCCATCGAGCGCGCTTTCAGAGAACCCTTTCCACCTGATGCCGTGTGAGCGGGTTCTGTGAAAAGAGCCGATGAGGTCGGCTTCGAGGATTGCTTTGACCTCGTTATACTTCTTCTTGAGTTCCTCGGTCAGATCCTCGTACGTGACTAGAGTGCCTTCCGCCAACTCAGATGTAGATGGCGATGCGGTTGATGTCGAAGATTGTCCCACCGGGCGTGCCAGAATGTGTTGCGGTCAGAAACCCACCGGCGAGCAACGACAGGCAACACAGAGAGCCGGAGGCTCCCAGACTCGGCTGGCCCTGGTCCCTCCGAGCGACGGCCGCAAAGACTCGGCACGCACGTCCGATGCTGATGCAAGGGTGTGCCACCTGACCTATACCTGGTCAGGATGGTGTTGGATTTTCCTCGCTTAGTTTCCTGCATGGCATACACGTAAACATTAAATACGAGCCTCGATCAACTCTCAGGTTGTGAATCGGCTCAAGGAGCCGATCCACCCATGATCCGTACGAGGTGTACGATCAGATGGTGGTCCTGCTTGATCAAAATAAAGCTAAAACGACCTACTACGATTTAGGGTTTTCACCACATAATCGGAACATCCTACTCGTGATTGAGCCTGGCGGCCATGCACGGTGATCGTAAACCGACCCTAGACAAGGCCTAAAAACCAACATGAAGTTGATCCCGGAACATCCTGTCTAGGGCCAGCAAACTACACCCTACGCCACCGATCCTTCAACCCGTTTGTAAGGCCTAACTATGCAGATATTAAACTAATCCTTGAAGAACAAGGAACAATCATAACGGATCGGATCTACTAAATAATGATCAAGCGGGGTGCCGCCCTTACACCTAAGATAGGTGTAAGGGCGGCTAGACGTCTAAGGGTTGCACGGACGAAAGCATATGATACTATGAAACAATGCTAACCCTAACACATCTATGATAACTACGTTGCTCGCCATCAACAAGGCTTCAGCACGAGCAACGCATGAACAACGAATAATGTACTGCCTAGATCGCAAGATGCGATCTAGGCAGCATGATGCTTACCCGGAAGAAACCCTCGAGACAAGGGAGTTGGCGATGCGCCTAGATTGGTTTGTGGTGAACGTGATTGTTGTTTATTTCATAAACCCTAGATACATATTTATAGTCCGTAGACTTTCTAACGTGGGAATAATCCCAACCGGGCACGAGCCAAACTCTATCTAATCGACACGTATCCTACTATATTACAGATACACGGGCAAACTAGCCCAAACTTTGCATATAAGGCCGATTCATGTTTTTCTTCTATGTATATTCTTCAAGCCCATCTTTAATCGCGGCCCACCTCTGATCCGGTCAAATTCTGGTGATAACAGCGACCACCCGAGAAAATTTTATGCTTGATTTGATGAATGAAGCCAGTGCGGATATGTCAGGTATACTATTGCACATCAAGACTCGTCCTGCTTCCTTGTTATTTCTTTTTTGCGATTCTTATGCTGTCGCCAAATAGGTTCCTTTCTCGACGCTGCTGCTGAAGACGAAAGGGTAAACACAAGGACCAATCTCCTTGTTAACCTTTCTCTTGACCACGGTTCTCTTTTCTGGGCCACTCCAGAACGCACCCGACAGATTGTCAGGTTTCAAGACCGCGCCTGTCAGGTTCACGACGTCCTTGATTTCTGTACCAGGACCTTGTCCTTGGTTTACAAGACAATGTTTCCTCGGAACGAGGCACCCAACACTCTTCTTGGTTTAATGGAGAAATTTCGGGATGCTCCTCGTATCCATAACTTTGTACGGGCTCAACTATCTGCCGGTGCCAGGTTTGCTATGATGATGATCAAAATCTGCTATCCCAAATTTGACATGAGCCAAATTGTTACCAAGTGCTTAGCCAAGATGGCGAAAAGAAAGAGGGATGTCAGTAAAATTGATGATCATGTGACCCCTGTTGCAGAAGATATGATGGATGAACTTCTTCGGATGGACTCTGAATTCTTTGTAAGGGGCAGCTATGCTGAACATAGTACCCGCACTGCAAATGCTGGACGGATGACCATAGATAATATACTGAGCCGGAATTGACTTTCTTTTTCTTTGAACTTGTCGATTTTTCTCTTAAAGTGGCGTCCTGTATGGTTGTAAACATATAATGTATTGTAAAGTTTTAGGGAATATTTCTATTTTTCTTCCTCAAGCCCCCGAGTGTTTCGTTGGTAAATCTCTTTATTTTTTATGCGAGGTTGTAAACCAAGGCATCTGAATTTTTATTGAGTATACTATATTTGCGGGTATAAGCCCCCGAGTGTTTTGTCTTTGATTGCTATCTTGTAACTTTGTTTGATCTGGCGAGGTATTTGCGGGTATAAGCCCCCGAGTGTTTCATCTATATTGTAACTTCGAGGTGTAAGCCCCCGGGCGTATCGAAGAAAAAGATATGTATCTCCACTATATTTATTATATTGTAGCACCGCGAGCCCGCCTCATTAAAAACCTTTCCCGGCCCCACTCGGTGCCCCGAAAAAGGAAAAGAGTGCATCTGAAAACTCGCGGGCGTTTCAGTACATTGTATCTTTACAAAGGAAGACTATATTTCAGCCCTAGGCGTAGAAACGCCTGAGCTGCGCCACGTTCCAGGGGTTTTTCTCGGGAACCCCTGTCTTCTTGTCCTTGATCCTGTATGCTCCTCCTTCGATTACTTCCGTAACGACGTAAGGGCCCAGCCACGGTGACTCGAGCTTTTCAGTACTTTGTTGATTGAGCCGTAAGACCAAATCCCCGACTTGGAAAGACCTTGGCCGCAACCGTCGACTGTGGTAATTTTTCAGGTCGTGCTGGTATTTGGTGACTCGTGAGAGTACTTCATCCCGAGCTTCGTCGAGTGCATCCACATCGTCTTCCAAAGCTCTTCTTGAAGTTTCTTCGTCATATTCTATGACTCTTGGGGAGTCATGCTCTATTTCAATCGGTAGTACTGCCTCAGCTCCGTGGACTAAAAAGAACGGAGTTTCTTGTGTCGCCGTATTTGGTGTTGTTCGAATACTCCACAAAACACTTGGCAATTCTTCTGGCCAAGTGTGTCGAGCTTTTTCAAGCGGTCCTAGCAGGCGCTTTTTAATACCATTGTAGATAATACCATTGGCTTTTTTGACTTGACCGTTGGTTTGCGGGTGCCCAACTGACGCGAAGTGCAATTTGATGCCTACTTCTGCGCAGTATGCCTTGAACTCCTTCGACATAAAGTTGCTACCATTGTCTGTGACGATGCTGTGAGGTACTCCAAATCGAAAAACGATGCCCTTCACGAATTTTATTGCTGATGCTGCATCTGGTGAATTTATCGGCTTTGCTTCTATCCACTTGGTGAATTTATCGACAGCGACCAACATGTACTCGTATCCTCCTGGCGAAGCTTTGTGTAACTTTCCCACCATATCGAGACCCCATTGAGCAAAGGGCCAAGATAAGGGTATTGGCATTAATTCTGCTGCCGGAGAGTGGGGTTTTGCGGCAAATCTCTGACATGCGTCACAAGTTCGCACTATCTCCTTCGCGTCCTCAATTGCTGTCAACCAGTAGAATCCAGCTCGAAAAACTTTGGCGCAATAGCTCGACTGCTCGCGTGGTGGCCACATATTCCTTCGTGTACGTCCTTCAGGATTGTTCTGCCTTCTTCGGGTGTAACGTACCTTTGTAATACACCCGAGATACTTCGCTTGTACAACTCCCCTTTGACCACCGTGAAAGCTTTGGATCACCTAATAACTCGCCTTGCTTCAACTGGATCGTCGGGTATAGTCTTTCTTAGGATGTATGATATGTACGCCTGCATCCATGGGATTTGCACCATCAGTACTAGATCCTGTTCCTCTTCTTCTTCCAATGTTTCTTTCGCAGCCCCCGAAGGTTTCTCGTTCTTCTCCTTCTTTGTTAATTTCTACGGCTTCGTGGATCTTTCTGTTATCTCTTCCCAGAACACACCTGGAGGAATTGCGAGGCACTGCGACCCGATGTTTGCAAGAACGTCGGCTTCATCATTGCTCAACCTACTAATATGGTTTACTTCGCATCCATCAAACAGCTTCTCTAGCTCATTATACATCTCTTTGTACGCCACCATGCTATCATTGACCGCATCACATTGGTTCATGACTTGCTGAGCCACCAATTGTGAGTCGCCAAATACTTTTAGTCGAGTTGCGCCGCAGGCTTTCGCCATCTTCATCCCATGTATAAGGGCTTCATATTCTGCCTCATTATTAGATGCGTTTGGGAACGTCATCCGCAGGACGTATTTCAATTTGTCGCCTTCAGGTGATATGAGTATCACCCCTGCTCCAGCTCCTTCTAACCTTTTGGACCCGTCGAAGTTCATTGTCCAGGTTCTCGATAAATCCGGAGGTCCTGTGTTTTGCAACTCCATCCACTCTGCGATGAAGTCTAGTAAAATTTGCGACTTTATTGCCTTTCTTTTTTCATACGTGATGTCCCGAGGGGAAAGTTCTATTCCCCAAAGGGAGACACGGCCTGTAGCTTCTGGATTGTTGAGTATGTTGGATAAAGGCGCCTCATTGACCACTATTATCGGATGCGTCGAAAAATAGTGCCGCAATTTTCTTGCGGATGTGAATACTCCATATGCTAGATTTTGGTACTACTTGTACCTCTGTTTTGAAGGAGATAATACTTCACTAATGCAATATACTGGCCTCTACACTCCATGGAGTTTTCCTTATTCTTCTCTTTCGACAACTAGTGTCGTGCTGACCACCTGAGGTGTAGCCGCAATATATAACAGGAGCGGTTCCTTCTCTTTTGGCGCCACTAAAATTGGTGGTGTCGAAATTTTCCGTTTGAGGTCCTCGAAGGCCCTATCTGCATCTTTGTTCCACTGTAACTTCTCTCCTTGTTTGATTAAGGCGTAGAATGGTAGCGCCTTTTCTCCCACTGGCACGATCGCTTAAAGCTGCGACTCGCTGTTAACAGTATTTCCTTCAACTTTGTTGGCTTCCTCATTGTTACGATAGCTTGGATTTTTTCGGGATTTGCTTCAATCGCTCTTGCTGAAACTAGGAACCCGAGAAGTTCTCCGCAGGGACGCCGAAAGAACATTTCGTCGGATTCAACTTGAGACAAAATTTGTCGAGGTTGTCGAAAGTTTCCTTCAAGTCCTCGATTAATGTTGCCCCCTTTTTTGATGTGATGATGATGTCGTCGATGTATACTTGTACATTTTCCCAATCTGTGTTGCTAAGCACTTTTGCATCATCCGTTGATATGTTGCTCCCGCGTTTTTCAACCCGAAAGGCATTGTTTTGTAACAAAATACGCCATACGGTGTGATGAATGCTGTTTTGGCTTCGTCATCTTCTTTTAATCTGATCTGGTTGTATCCAGAATATGCGTCCAAGAAGGAAAGACGTTCACATCCTGTCGTGGAGTCGATAATTTGATCGATCCTTGGGAGGGGAAAGTGATCCTTTGGACAATGTTTATTGAGGCACGTAAAGTCGACACACATGCGAAGGACTTTCGTGTTTTCTTCTGACTATCGGTTAGATATCTCTTTGATGAAACCAGCTTCTCTAAGTCGATCAATGACAGCATGGCTTTGCGGTTTGGTTCCGAAAAACGCTGCAACGGTTGTTTGATTGGTCTCGCTATTGGATCCAAGTTTAGGTGGTGCTCGGCAAGTTCCCTGGGTACTCCTGGCATGTCAGCTGGAGACCATGCGAAGATTTTCCAGTGCTCACGGAGGAACTCGACGAGCGCGCTTTCCTATGCGAGGTCCATGTTTGTCGCGGTGGATGTCGTTTTCTTCGGATCGGTTGGGTGGATCTGCACTTCCTTAGAATCTTTGGCGGTGTTGAAAGTTGATTCCTTGTTGGGCCTCCCTACGTCTGGCAGCACATCATAATCATCATGAGCCTTGACGCTGCGTACTCTGCCTTCATCCCGAAAGTTTCGATAGTCGATGAAAATCTTTGTCGCATTTATCGGCCAGCTTCCTTTGACTGTGATTGGTCCCTTAGGTCCAGGTAACCTCCAAAGCAAGTACGTGTAATGTGGTACCGCCATAAACCTATACGCTGGTCGCCCCAACAAAGCGTGATACTGCGACGGAAATCCACAACTTCGAATTCCAACCTTTCTATCCTGTAATTTTCGGGTCCCAAACTAAACGTCGAGATTGATCCTCCCCAGTGGGTAACTTGGCTTCTCTGGTGTGATGCCGTGGAAACGTGTGTCGGTTGGTTTCAAATTTGCTAGGGAGATGTTCATCTTCCTTAGCATATCTGCGTACATAAGGTTTAAACTGCTGCCGCCATCTATAAACACTCGAGATACGTCAAATCCTGCAATTACTGGTGGTAAGATAAGTGCTGATTGCCCTGGTCGAGGAACTTGCTGCGGTGATCCGCTATTGTAAAGCCAATATCTTGCCCTGACCAATTTAGGTACTCAACCGTTGGTGGAGGCATCTTTTCTGCCATAAACACTTGACGCGAGATTACCTTCTGAGCCCTATTAGATGGCCTAGCTTTTTGAATCATCGAGACCGCACCATTATTGTTCGGATCAACATATGGAGGTGGTTGTGGTGCTGCCGCTATTCTGAGATGGTGTCGATTTTTGTCCGTTATCGCGGGAGGAGGTGGCAAGTGGATCTCACTCCTGGGCCCTTGGGGGTTTCTATTTGCTGCGTGAGCATTAGCCATCCCTGCGACCCGCAGCATTGCGTGGAAATTGCGGCAGTCTTTCTGCAGATGTCCTGATTGCCTTTTCCCATTGCTGTCGAGATAAAAATGCATCTGGCACGGCCCGTTCATCATATCTTCGGGAGTTATGAAAGATCTTTGAAACCTTGACCCGCTATTTTGCCTGTTATCTCTATTGTCGCCTTGTTGTGCATTACTTCTCTGGTAGTCATCTCTACTGTTTCCTCCATTGTTTCCCCGAAAGCTAGCCGATATTTGGCCAGGTGCATCGTAGCTTGAAAATTGACGGGGAAATCGGCGTCTATTTTGAAAATTTCGACTGCGATCCTCCTCTGGGGACCTATGTCGTTTGTTATGTACCGCATCTTCACCATCTGCCCATCTGTTTGCTATTTCCATTAATGCTGATACTGTTCTTGGGTTTGTCCTCCCCAAGTCCTCCACGAAATCGCCTCGTCGAACTCCTGCAACAAACGCATCTACCGCTCTTTCGTCAGATATATTTTCTGCCGATTTTTTGATGATGTTCCACCTTTGGATGTACTTCCTCATTGATTCATCATGCTTTTGTCGACATGACCTCAACTCCTCTAGTGTCGCAGGTTTCTTGCAGGTTGACCGGAAATTCTTGATAAACACATCCTCAAAACTTTCCCAGCTGTCGATGGAACCTGGGGGAAGCTTCTTTATCCACGATATGGCGGCTCCGCTCAGATGTATCTGGATGCTCTGTATAGCTGTCGCTCTGGTCCCGCCTATCAATTTTACTGTCTCGAGGTAATCGACTAGCCAATCCTCGGAGTCTTGCAGGCCATCGAACTTCTTGAAACTATCGGGTAGCTTGAATCCTGATGGAACTCGAGTTTTTCGGACCCGTCGTGTGAAACATGGGAGTCCACACATATCTTCTTCAGCAAGTTCTGGTGAATGCCGACGTTCCCTTCTTTCTTGCCGCGCTCTATCAACTCTGGCCTGAGTTGTTGTGTCTTTTGCTCCACTCGCTCTTGGTGGATCTTGCACTGCTGCGGTAGGTCTCGGACTATTTTGCCTTGCAGTTCCCTCGGGAGGTGTAGCTGTGAACGCTGCTCCCATGGCTCCACATCCTGCCATGGCCATGTTGTACAACGCTTCTCTTGGATCTCCGGGAGGTGACCTGGATGCTAAGATGAAAGCTTGTGTCGCCATGTACCCTGCTTCCGGTGTTTTTGGGATAATATTCCCCCTCGTGTCTATTGACATAAAGGACATGTCGAGGTTTTGGATTAGAGTCTCTCTTTCAGCTTCCGGTATATTTTCCAGCCGAGATCTTGCTCTCCTCCGAGCTTCTCTGTGACTATCTCCCGAAGTTCCTGATTGTCGACTTAATTTCGCTCGTCGCCTGCTTGACGCGGAAGCCTCCTTTCTTCTGTTCAAAGCAGCTGTCTGTTTTTCCAATTCTCTTCCTCGCGAGTCTATATTGATAAGCTTGCAGTTCTTCGACCGTAGCAGTTGTCTCCATTGGTTCAGAGCCATCCAAAGCTTTCGCAGCTCTATCCCATGCTGCTTGTGGAAGTTGAACTCTGACACGTGGTGTGGGCCCGACATATTTAGTGCCCAAACCTCTCCTTAGATCTGAGGGATCGACATAGGGGTTTCCCAAATCATCGAAAGCCTCTGATGTTTCCTCTTGATCGCGACTTGCTTCTCCAATGGCATAAACTTGGTGATATTTTGGAGTTTTCACTTTGCTTGGTTTGGTGACACCATCATAGAGATTGGTGAAGACCTTCCCAATAGAGATGGATTTGTCGATGAAGTCGAAGTTGTCGGTGTCGCTCGAATCATCGCTTATATAGGAGTCCGCAGATGACTCGAAGGACATGTCGCTGAAGATCTTGGCGAATTTTTCGCTTGCCCTGCTGCCGATGAAGCGTGGCGACGAAATCTCCTCGTCGCTTGACTCGATGGATGATACTGAGTTTGAGAAGTCAGGACCAACCGCCGATGATCCCGACGAGATCGGAACTTCGAGACGATACGCTCCTTCTTTCTCGACGCGGAAGTGGAACTTTCCAAACGTCATCTCCATGGGCTCCTCCAGATACGCATATGCATCCAAACGGGAGGGCGGGTGAGGAACAAAATCAACGAGACCAGTTTCGATCTGTTTACCTTTGTCCATGATGTTGCTTGCTACTGATGAAGTCGACGATCTTGAACGTGCCATCGAGATCAGCTCCTTGTCCTCTAGATCCCACAGACGGCGCCAATTGACAAGGTATCAACTTGTCAATGCCTACGGATTGTAGACTAGGGTTTAGTTAGATGTAGAGGGCAAGTAGATCTCGAAGGTTTCAGCCGAAAAGTGCTCGACGAATATAAAACTAGGGTTGTGTTGACAGTAAATTCGATCCTCTCTTTGTCCCTCGACTCCCCCTTATATAGGAGGTGGAGCCGAGGGATTCGTGATACACAAGTTTACAGAGTTCGGGAGGGTTTCCAACCCATCCCGCAAGATTACAAACGATGACTCCTATTACAACTCTAGCTTTCCTTAATAGTATCTTGGGCTTCCGAATCTTCTTATTCTTCGGGTGATGGGCCTTCAGTAAACCCCGGGTACCATATTCGGCAGGCCCATTGGGTATGCCTATGTCACTTCCTATGCATATGAATCTTGTACACAAATAAATTCATGAAGAACAAAGTGACAAGCATAGGAAGATAAAACAAGAGTAACTTCAAAAGTTTCAGCATATAGAGAGGTGTTTTAGTACCATGCAAATTTCTACAACCATATTTTCCTCTCTCATAATAATTTTCTGTAACTTCATGAATAAACTCAACAATATAACTATCACATACAGCATGCTTTTCATGATCCATAAACACATAATTTTTATCAAGCTCAAAAATAATGGGATCAAAACTTTCAAAACTACTTTTATCAATATAACAAGATGATTGATCAATCTCATAAGATATGGGACTCCTAGATAAAGTGAAGATCTCTCCAATCCCATTTTCATTAGTAGTACAATTAATATTATCAAGTAACATAGGACCATCATCTAGAGATTTATCATAAACATTTGCCAAGCAAAACTCTTTAGTACCATGCATTTCGACATCAGGCACAAACAAAGCATTATCATAAATTTTATCAAAATAGCATGGATTATCATAGATAACAGTAGCATAATTATTCTCACAAGTTTTACTCATAGGTACTATTTCAAGAGAATCCACAGGAACATAACATTCATCCTCCTTTGGTAAGCACGGAGGACAATCAAATAGTGTAAGAGATAAAGAGTTACTCTCATTAGAAGGTTGGCATGGGTAGCTAATCCATTCTTCCTCCTTTTGTTCATCACTCTCCTCTTCTTTTTCATCCAATGAGCTTTCAGGTTCATCAATTTCTTCTTTCACATGTTCCTGCAAATTGTGAGTGCATTCTTGTGCATTAGTGAGTCTCTCTTTATAATCAATGATATAAGGATTATCGCTGTAACTTTCTATGCAAAAATTAAGGATAGAAGAGACATAATCTTTAAGGTCCTTACAAGCAACACAAGTTTCATAATTTTTAGCCATGAAGGATTCTCTCAGAGGCTCCCATAAATAAGACAATTTGTTCTACCTCTTCGAACCCAAAATAAATATAGTTATTCCAATTATAGTTCTTAATTAAAACTTCTTCACTAAAGCCACATTGAAATTTAAGATGTTTAGTATCCTGTTTAGAGCAACAGTTTATATCATGGCGTTTAAGCAAGATTTTAGCAATTGTATTCAATTTTTCTATCACATCACTCATAACTTTTCCCGTTTTGATTCTCTATAATTCATATATATTTCAATAAGCTCCAAATAGGTTGTGGGTTCTCCCATAACAACAGTTTTTTAATTTTTCGGTTTTTCAAATTTTTATGGATTTTCGGATATATGAGGAAAATAAAACAAGACAAAAACAAACTAGACGAAAGTAAACTAAGCAAAATAATACTAGACAGAAATAAACTAAGCACAAATAAACTAGACAAAAGTAAACTAGCAAAACAAAATAAAATAAAAACAGAAACAGAGAGAGAGGTAGATTGTACTCCCCAGGTGAACTTATGAGTAGAGTTATGCCTCCCCCAACGGCGCCAGAAAATAGTCTTGATAACCCACAAGTATAGGGGATCGCAACAGTCTTCGATGGAAGTAAAACCCAAATTTATTGATTCGACACAAGGGGAGGTAAATAATACTTATAAGTCCTAACAACTGAGTTGTCAATTCAGCTGCACCTGGAAAAGCACTAGTAACAGGGGTGATGTGAAAGCAGCAGTGATATGAGAGCAATAATAACAGTAACACATCAGCAGTAATAGTAACACAGAGGCAATGGCACCAGAAAATAGTTGATACTACTTCCAATGACATGTAGGAACGTGTATTTGATGATGAAAGATGGACCGGGGTTCCCAGCTATCTACACTAGTGGTAACTCTCCAATAACAAGTGTTGGGTGAACAAATTACAGTTGGGCAATTGATAGGATTGAAATAGCATTAGAACATCAAGATTATTAATCATGTAGGCATGTTTTTCATATATAGTCATATGTGCTCGCAATGAGAAACTTGCATAACATCTTTTGTCCTACCAGCCGGTGGCAGCCGGCCTCAACGGAATCTACTGGTAATTAAGGTACTCCTTTTAATAGAGCACCGGAGAAAAGCATTAACACTTGGTGAAAACATGTGATCCTCATATCACCCTTCCCTCCGGTTGTCCCAATTTCTCACTTTGGGGCCTCGGGTTCCGGACAGCAATATGTGCAAACAACTTGTAGATACAATCTAAGCAATAATTATAGAGCTTAAATCTAAGATCATGCCACTCGTGCACTAGTGACAAGCATTAAATACAACAAGATTGCAGCAACAATAACTTCACAAACTTTATAGATAGACTAATCATAATGTAATAATCCATCGGATCCCAACAAACACAACACCGATTACATCAGATGAATCTCAATCATGTAAGGCAGCTCATGAGATCATTGTATTGAAGTACATGGGAGAGAGAGTACCAACTAGCTACAGCTAGAACCCGTAGTCCATGGGGGAACTACTCATGGAGCATGATGGAGGCGGTGGCGTCGATGGAGATGGCTTCCGGGGCACTTCCCCGTCCGGCGCGTGCCGGAACAGAGACTTCTGTCCCCCGAATTGGAGTTTCACGATGGCAGCGGCGCCCCTGGAGTCTTTCTGGAGTTTCGTCAATTGGTGTAGGGTTTTTACGTCGCGAGGGATAATATAGGCGAAGAGGCGGAGTCGGAGGAGCCAGGAGGCTCCCTCCCCATAGGCTGGCGCGCACCCCTATAGGCCGCGCCACCCTGTGGTCTGGGGGCCCTGGGCCTCCTCCCCGGCTCCTTCGGTGTTCTGGTCCGTCTCGGTGAAATAAGATGTTTGGCTTTTGTTTCGTCGAATTCCGAGAATATTGCCCGAACAGCTTTTCTGGAACCAAAAACAACAAAACAGAACTGCCCTTCGGCATCTTGTTAATAGGTTAGTTCCGGAAAATGCATAAAAACATTATAAAGTGTGAGCAAAACATGTAGGTATTATCATAAAACTAGCATGGAACATCAGAAATTATAGATACGTTGGAGACGTATCAGCTACCAACCGATGGGCCAAAAATAACCGGCGGCCCGTTTACAACGCAGGGCGCCCTCCTGGGGGATGCTGTACACCGACCTGGTCGGCGTGTACGGGGCACCGCACACCCTACCGACCAGATCGGTTGGTTGGGCCGCGACCCATTAAGAGTAGGTAAGTTTTTTTCTTTTTTTTGCTGTTTCTTTTCAGTTAATATTTTTCTTTTTCAATATCTAACTTTTAAAAAATATTTCGAAGAACAAAATTTCAAAATCTATTCAGATTTGAAATTTTCGAAATTTTAAAAATATTCAGATTTTGATTTAATTTTTTTATTTCAACATTTTTGGATATGCACATAATTTAAATTTGAACATTTTTTAAAATTTGTAAAATTTATTGTTTCCAAAAATTAAAATTCTTAGTTATGAACATTTTTCGAATTTGAACATTTTTTCAAATTTGAACGCTTTATATATTTGAATGGATTTCAAATTTGAACGCTTTTATAATTTTAAAATTTTTTGTATTTGAATATTTTTCAAATTTGAACGGATTTCAAATTTGAACGCTTTTATAATTTGAACATTTTTTTGTATTTGAATATTTTTCAAATTTGAACGCTTTTTTAATTTAAATTTTTTTTGTATTTAAACGGTTTTTAAATTTAAACATTTTTAAAGTTTTCAAATATTTTCAAATTTTCAAATTTTCTTAATTTAAACTATTTTCAAATTTAAACGAAAATAAAAATAAACAGAAAAGAAACAAAACAAAAAAAGAAAATTAAACAAAAAAGAAACCGAAAATAAAAAAAGGAAAAGAAAAGAAAAGAAAAAAGAAAAAAAGAAACAAAAAAAAAGAATCCATGGCGTCTCTCTTATCACTCCTCTCTACCGAGCAGAAGCCATGGCGTCTGGACACCATCTCTCCTTGATTCACGCCTGCGGCCTCTCGATTTAAGTCCGCCGCCGGGGACTGAATCGATTCGGAATCGATTCGCCGGCCGCACGAATCAGATCCTACCCGTCGGCGTGAGCTCAGGGGGCGCATGAATGGATCTGGTGCTAGCGGCCACCGGCAGGGACGCAAGCTACGAGCTCGGTGCCGCCGGCACAAGGGCCCTTCGCTACTTCCCTACATCGACGGCGAGTCCCGGTCTTAGGGCAAATCCTATACACGGATAAGGTCGGTGTGTACGCTGTGCCGCACATCCCTGGTCGGGTATACGGCCCGGCCCATTTCAGCCTTTTTCTTCTTTTTCCGTTTTCTGTTTATTTTTTCTGTTTATTTTTTTTATCTTTTCCTTTTTTTTCCAAATTTCTCAAACGTTCAAATTTAAAAAATGTTCAATTTTGAAAACGGTTCAAGCTTTGAAATTGTTTAAAACTAAAAAAATGTTTAAATTTGAAAAATGTTCAAATCTAAAAATTGTTCTAAGTTAAAAAATTGTTCACATTCGAAAAATGTTCATCTTCGAAAAATGTTTATATTCTAAAAATGTTCAAATTTAAAATATGTTTATGTTCGTAAAATTTTTAAATTATAAAGAAAATTAAAAAATGTTCACATTTGAAAAATATTTAATTTCTGAATTTTTTCAAAAAAATATTTTTTGAAAACTATATTTTTTAAAAAAATTCATAAAATTTAAAATATTCGGATTTTAGAACAAACGGATTTAAAAAATATTTCTTGTTTTTAGAAAACGAAAATATATAAACAGAAACGAAAAAAGTAAGAAAATTACCTGATGGGCCGCGGCCCACTATATAACCGCCGGGTCGGGGGGTGTGCGGCACCCCATCCGCACCGACCCGGTCGGTGTATAGCACCTCCCCGGTCGTAGCTCTACTACTCGAACAACCTCTGATCCATCTCCAGACAATGTTCGTAGCAGCTTAAAGCCCATTAGCCTTGGACTCCAACCATGCTGGATCGGTATTCACTAACTGAACGGGCACCATTCGACACTAATGGGCCACGACAGCCCATGCTCTCAAGGAGCAGAGCGCGGAGCGCCCCCAGCGCGTTACCGAACGGGTCCCTAGAACACCAATTATGTTTTATTAAATCATATAAGCCAATGTATTATGAAATAATCCTGCAATATATCTCTACTACTTAAAAAGACTCAATTGGTTCCTTATTCTGCCAATACATTTGGTCGTTTGGTCGTTTTTGGTCGTCGTCGTGCGTGTACTCCCGTTCCGCCCGTAACATGGGCCACGCCAACCTACCTGGGCCATGCTACCAATCACCTGGAGGGAAATTTGTTCCATCGTCACAGCCACAACCCTTGACCTTGCCTCGCATCGCCACCTCCCCAGATCGCCGCCTCCCCAGTCCCACGCCGCCGGACCACGCGGCCTCCAGCGCCAACCGCCACAACTCGGTCCTCTGCTACCACGGAGAAGGAAGCCGGCCCTCCGATCCCGGAGTCGGGGGAATGAGAAAACCGTCGTCGACAACACTGGACCTGGGAGTCCCCGCCGACCCTAACCCTGACGAACACCAGGTGATCATCGAGGTCCCGTGGTGGCCAATCCCCACCTTCTGCCGTGGCGCCCTCTCTCTCTCTCTCTCTCTCTCTCTCTCTCTCTCTCCTATTGCAGGTCAATTCCATTCGGGTGTAGCAGATCTGCAGCCAACTGAAACTTTTTACGGTCAATTCTTGGGAATTGGATGCACACGAATTGAAGCACGATTTCATATTTTTTTTTGCCCTTAGTCAATTGAAGCGCTGCATTTTGATCATTAGATGCAAAAGGTGTGAACCATCTTCCACGTGTTATGTACTCAGAATTTTGTGGAAAGGTAAGTATGTACAAGAATCTGAAATTCCCAGTGGGTGCTAGACTGACAACAATCGTGCGACTGCATTTTTATATAACTGTAGCAACTGTGTTCTTGATTGTGATTCTTGGACAATTAGCTACTACATTCTTTTTATGCGGGGCACCTCTTGCCTTTTCTTTGCTTTTTCATTCTTGAACTGTAACTCTTTTGAGTTCTTCTGTGTAAACATTGACCATATTCAGACCATGCTACCTTTGTTTTTCAAATATTTTATCTGGCAGAGCAGCTTGACGTGTCTTGAATATCGGATAAAATTTATATCAGTGCCTCTCTTAGTCTGATGGCCTTTACTATTTTTATTTCAATAGAGTACCTCTCTTCTGCTATATGCAAATTTTTGGCTTATGTATTGTCAGTGATTTACCAAGTGCCACGGTTCGTATTGACATAAAATCTTTAGAAGATGGTGGTGTTTACTTTAATATGTTTTTAAAATATATGCAGTTTCTCGATGGAATAAGATTGTGTAGAAGTTCTGGCAAGCTTTTGCTGCCACCAAGTAAGGAGGTGCACCATGTTAGGCCTTCGGGTCTTGGGCTAGGAGGACGAGGCTGGTCTGCTGATCTCAGGCCACGCATGGTTCCTCCTCCAGTGTCCGTTCGCGTTGTGACACATTCATATGCTTCGACATCACCCACTGTTTTTGGATCAGTTGGTTATCATCAGCCGGCGTTGTCTCTTGGGTGTGCTAAAGGATCTTGTGCTACTGATTCTTTTGTTGATATGGATGCTCGGAGGCACGCAATTACCCACCAGTGTCTTCGAGGCGTCTCTTCGAGGCGTCGCGCACTGGTGAGCGGTGGCACGCGTTACCCACCAGTGTCGCCCGCTGGCTCATCCTGTTACCCGCGTGACCCATGTGCCACGCTACGGTGGTCGTTTCCCCGAGGAATTGATTGTCAATCATTCCAGCGTGAGACGCAACCGATTCCACCAACCGCATGGTTGTATGGTGTGGTTTTCTTTCAGGTACTTGACAGAATCCCATTCCTACTTTCAGTGTAGTCCTAGCTCTAGGCTTTGTGTGAATCTTCCTGCTGTTGTAAAACAACAAGCAAGGAGAGAAAGTTTCTCCTAAAAGGACAATTTAGCGATGCCTACTGTAATTCGGGTGCTCCACATTGTTCAAGATTTCAGTGGACTTTTGGTCTTAGTAACTTAGGATGATATTCTCCTTTGTGGTTCCATGAAAGGGAACTTAATCATGTGAGATGAATGCTGCAACTTTTGCCATACTTCTATACTACTTAAAAAGACTCAATTGGTTCCTTATTCTGCCAATACGTTTGGTCGTTTGGTCGTTTTTGGTCGTCGTCGTGCGTGTACTCCCGTTCCGCCCGTAACATGGGCCACGCCAACCTACCTGGGCCATGCTACCAATCACCTGGAGGGAAATTTGTTCCATCGTCACAGCCACAACCCTTGACCTTGCCTCGCATCGCCACCTCCCCAGATCGCCGCCTCCCCAGTCCCACGCCGCCGGACCACGCGGCCTCCAGCGCCAACCGCCACAACTCGGTCCTCTGCTACCACGGAGAAGGAAGCCGGCCCTCCGATCCCGGAGTCGGGGGAATGAGAAAACCGTCGTCGACAACACTGGACCTGGGAGTCCCCGCCGACCCTAACCCTGACGAACACCAGGTGATCATCGAGGTCCCGTGGTGGCCAATCCCCACCTTCTGCCGTGGCGCCCTCTCTCTCTCTCTCTCTCTCTCTCTCTCTCTCTCTCTCTCTCTCTCTCTCTCTCTCTATCTCTCCTATTGCAGGTCAATTCCATTCGGGTGTAGCAGATCTGCAGCCAACTGAAACTTTTTACGGTCAATTCTTGGGAATTGGATGCACACGATTTCATATTTTTTTTGCGCTTAGTCAATTGAAGCGCTGCATTTTGATCATTAGATGCAAAAGGTGTGAACCATCTTCCACGTGTTATGTACTCAGAATTTTGTGGAAAGGTAAGTATGTACAAGAATCTGAAATTCCCAGTGGGTGCTAGACTGACAACAATCGTGCGACTGCATTTTTATATAACTGTAGCAACTGTGTTCTTGATTGTGATTCTTGGACAATTAGCTACTACATTCTTTTTATGCGGGGCACCTCTTGCCTTTTCTTTGCTTTTTCATTCTTGAACTGTAACTCTTTTGAGTTCTTCTGTGTAAACATTGACCATATTCAGACCATGCTACCTTTGTTTTTCAAATATTTTATCTGGCAGAGCAGCTTGACGTGTCTTGAATATCGGATAAAATTTATATCAGGGCCTCTCTTAGTCTGATGGCCTTTACTATTTTTATTTCAATAGAGTACCTCTCTTCTGCTATATGCAAATTTTTGGCTTATGTATTGTCAGTGATTTACCAAGTGCCACGGTTCGTATTGACATAAAATCTTTAGAAGATGGTGGTGTTTACTTTAATATGTTTTTAAAATATATGCAGTTTCTCGACGGAATAAGATTGTGTAGAAGTTCTGGCAAGCTTTTGCTGCCACCAAGTAAGGAGGTGCACCATGTTAGGCCTTCGGGTCTTGGGGTAGGAGGACGAGGCTGGTCTGCTGATCTCAGGCCACGCATGGTTCCTCCTCCAGTGTCCGTTCGCGTTGTGACACATTCATATGCTTCGACATCACCCACTGTTTTTGGATCAGTTGGTTATCATCAGCCGGCGTTGTCTGTTGGGTGTGCTAAAGGATCTTGTGCTACTGATTCTTTTGTTGATATGGATGCTCGGAGGCACGCAATTACCCAACAGTGTCTTCGAGGCGTCGCGCACTGGTGAGCGGTGGCACGCGTTACCCACCAGTGTCGCCCGCTGGCTCATCCTGTTACCCGCGTGACCCATGTGCCACGCTACGGTGGTCGTTTCCCCGAGGAATTGATTGTCAATCATTCCAGCGTGAGACGCAACCGATTCCACCAACCGCATGGTTGTATGGTGTGGTTTTCTTTCAGGTACTTGACAGAATCCCATTCCTACTTTCAGTGTAGTCCTAGCTCTAGGCTTTGTGTGAATCTTCCTGCTGTTGTAAAACAACAAGCAAGGAGAGAAAGTTTCTCCTAAAAGGACAATTTAGCGATGCCTACTGTAATTCGGGTGCTCCACATTGTTCAAGATTTCAGTGGACTTTTGGTCTTAGTAACTTAGGATGATATTCTCCTTTGTGGTTCCATGAAAGGGAACTTAATCATGTGAGATGAATGCTGCAACTTTTGCCATACTTCTATAAGAATATATAACCATGTAGTATAAGGCACGCCCATTAAGTTGAATTATATGTGATTCATTGACATATGATATTCCTTTGAGCCTTATACTCATGCTTCTTTTTTATTTTTGCACTTTCAAAAAGATGTGCAGTATTACACCAATAGTTTTTTTTTGTATAATATATGTTGAAATATTAGCTTGCTTCCATTTCTTCTTTTGTTGCTTACAAATATTATTTCCGTGCAGTGACACTGCGTTTCGTAAATAACTACATAAGCATAGTCCACATGTTCTGCAAGGCCGGGAGGTGATAATGGCATGCCTAATTGGTTGTCCATTAGTATCATGAACAATAAATCAATGTTATTGTGTGCCCTAATATCTTACGGAGTTGGTGTGCCCGTTGCCGCCTGGTCTGAGTGGCACTACTACTGTGATATGCAAGCACCTCTGGTGTGTCTACATCCCTCAGTATTTCCAATGATGCCTGCCTTAATGTCTACTTTATGTAAAGTAGATTTATGGAGACACATGTGTTTTCCCTGAGAAAAAAAAGGTTGGTCTACAGATAGTCTAACTGACATTTATGTTTCGGTCAAACTGCTGTAATTTCTCATCAAAGAGCATCCGCATATTACAAAACCTAAGTATGTGTGATTTTGTGATGACTTTCTCAATTTAACCGCAGCTTTAATGACTCATGGAGTTTAATGAAGTGCTGCCGCCAAACAAATCAGAGTTACATGGTGTATTGGGAGCTTTGGGCAAAAAATAGTTCATGGTAAGATGGATGATGTCCTTTTGGAAAAAACTTTATTGTTTCAGACTTGTCTTCACGTTTTTATAGGATCTTATTGAAAACTATAGAGCAATTTTCTTAAAGAGTGACATGATGATACTGACGTGTTCATTGATGCTCTGGCCTGAAAATAAACTTATTGTAATTCTACTACCACTAATTAAGGCAACTCAATATTATCATCTAACGGGTATTATACATTCACTATTAGTTATTTGAAAGTTTGCATTGTAGATCACCTTGCAGTTTTTGCATCATCTTTCATGTTCTATGATTTTTGCCTTTTTACATCTTTGCATTTGGCTAAATTGCTAAATAATCTGCTAGCATTATTCACAGATGGGAGTGCATTTTGAAAGTAAAGAGCCAGGGAGCCATTGCTCAAAAGTTAACAATACAGAACTCATGGATTTGCTCAAAAGTTAAAAATATAGAACTCATGGATTATATATGTGACATGGTATGTAACAATAGTAGATACTCAAAGTCTCAAACAATGGTATTATCATGTTGTACTATATTATGGTACCCCTGATTTATTTTAAATTTTTATAGTAAGTTGTGAATTATATATGTGCATTGAGAAATAAAATTTGAGGACCCGTTGCAACGCATGAGCATTTGTACTATGAAGACGAAAGCAAACCAAGCAAGTAACGTAACTTGAACGTGCAGGCAAAGCAGCAGATATCCGAATGAGGACCTATAGCCCCAATTAAATTTAGAGCATCGTTTTTTTTTCTCGAAACGGAGACAATGTCTCTAGCCTCTGTATTGATAGATGCATACGGTCTTCTTTACTTATCTAATTTACCAAATGTCCGATAAAAATAATACATTAAATTTAGAGGACGATCCGTTTTTTCAGAGAACCTAATATACTCCTCTAAAGGATATTCGGCCCGATAGGAACCTAAATTATGAGGGTTCGGTTAGAGATGCTCTAAGTCCATATCATAAACTACGTGTGGTTTTTCTTTTGTCTTCTTTTTTCATAGTTGCTTTCATTTATCTCCGCTAAAGGTTACAAGAATAAAATTTGTACTAAATGTTTATACCTAGAACTTTATAAACATGGTACAATCATAGCAACTAAATTTTAATTACTCATTTAACATACTTAACCACATTTTAATATTGCTATATATTAGTTTTAGTGTTCCTCATTATAAATTGAAATCTTTATCAGTGAAAAATATATTTGTTTTGTAGTAAATTTAAACTATATTATGTAACACAATTCCTTTTTTATTTATTTGAAGTTCAAACTACGTAGTATATGTGTATTTATGGTAAACATCTCTAAAGTGTATGGTCCAAACTTAAATATCCATTTCTAAAAATATTTGAGATCAATAATCATGTTTCCTGTGTTTTTTTAATAGCGGTTTCTATTGGTGTTCAGGGCTTCATAGCACGATCCACAAGCCCTCCACTGCCAACTGTTGCAGGAAACTTTAGGAGTTGGCAACAATATTATCTTTTGTTCAAACCCTTTTTCTTGGTCTCTGTGGTCATCCTCTTTTGGAGCGGTCAAGGAATCGCTGCCTAGAAAAATAAGCATCCGCACCACCGCCCTGTCGATGGAGTTTTTTTACCCCAGCCATTATCGAAGATTTGCTAAGCCCTTTCTGTATGTTTGACACAGAAGGCTACGATACAGGGTCGTCTCCGGATATTTATGAATATCACAGTGTTGTTTGGACTAATCAGAAAAGAAGTATTCCTTCAATTATACATATGTTTGCAGCACCCACGTTTTGTGAGACAACAAATCATCCAAAAGGAGAGGTTGTTGAGTTGACAGTTCTGACGGCCCAGAACACGGGTGTGGGACTTACCGCAGAAGAGTAATAAGATGACCTACAACTTGGAACGACGCAGATGCAAAACAATCTTGTTTTGTTATTGCGCTCATGTCTCTTTGTGACTATGTATTAAGTTCTTCTATGATACAGTTCAACCAACATTCGGTTCTCTTTTTTATTGTCTATACTTTGCTACTCTATGTACCCACCTAGAAATCTATTTTTAAAATTTTATATATGATATTTGAATTATATATGTGTATTGAGAAATATAATTTGAGTACCCGTAGCAACGCACGGGCATTTGTACTAGTACCATTTAAAAGAATCAAGCTATGCGCGGCATCGGCGTACTGCCGCGCCTTGCTTTGGCTAGTATACTATATAGTAGTACAAACTAGATCTGTAGTATAATGTAACATAAAATCTCCCTTGATTTATTAGTTACTAACACAGAAACCTCGAGACTACCAGAAATGAGACTTCACTTATATGATCAGCATAAGTGAGATGAAGTGACAAACACAAGTTCAAGAAAAAAATTGAGACTGAAATTCAGGAACAAATTTTTTGTTAACTAACAGAAATTTTGGATTCCTCAGCCGGCAAGTAGGTTGATTAAATATTGGGTTATTGACACACGAAGCCTCTTGGCAGCAGAGACTCGATAGTTATCGCTATCAGGTGGGCACGTGGAGCACCGTTTGTTGGCCGATTGTTTCCATCGCAGAGCATGTGCCAAGGCATGTTCAAATTGTTCTTGTCCGTCGTCGTTTCTGCCAAAGACATGATGAAATTCTTGTCCGTCCTCGTTTCTCCTACTGACAAGATGGTGGGGCGAGAGTAGGCTGGGACGGTAACCTCCATAGACGTTCCATCGCTGGTCGTTCGGAGCCACCGGAAGCTGAATTTGGTAGTCCCACCACGAGAAATCTCCAACCTTCTTATTCTTCATCTTCCACTCGTCGTCCTTGGTGGTATCATAGATGTAGAGGGATTCGCCTAGTCTATAGCGGAGCATCTTGTCGTTGTCGAGCCAGGCGCTACTCAACTTACCATCGTCACTGCCGCCGAATTCGTCTATGTTGAAGGTGTAGCGCAGTTCCCACCTGCCATACAGACTCCTGCCTTTCTTGTGGTCTTGCAGTTTAATCCGTGGTGGCTCCATGACCAAGAAATGGACCAGCTGCTTCTTCGCAACACGCCTGGCGACGCACAGCCGCCCGTCCAGTTCGAAGGCATACACAGATGCCGTGTTCTCCCCTGTGAACTCTTCCGGGAGGCGGTACGTGACGTGCGCCTCGCTCGCCACGTCGATCACTAGCATCCTATCAGGCTTGGGCACCCATCTATTCTCCATCCCTTCCATCAACACATACAGCTTGCCATCGACGAGCACTGGCGGTAGCCGTTGGACGCGGGGTACCATACTATACGGGAACATGTTCTGGTGCCGCCGCCATGGCCCGCCGCCTTCCTCTCCGAAGGTGTACACCTCCATGTAGTTTACCCATGTCTCTGGCCAGCCGCCATAATGTCGGAAGCAGAGGCGGAAGAGCTTGTACTGGCCCGTGGACGGGATGAACCCCATGGCGTACCTGCGGCTGTAGACGTCCTCGGACTCCGGTGGTGGCAAAATATTTTGCTTCTCGCCGGTGACCGGGTTGCACACGTAGACGGGACTATCTTTCATGTCGGCCGCGACTAGGAGGAAGCCGTTGCAGGCGTGTGTGGGACGGTACCAGGAGGCCAGGCCGGTGACACGACACATGGGCTTCCCGGAAGACCTGTCGATGACGGCCATCTCAAGGCCAGTGCGCAGACTGCGGATCTCCGTGACGACCAATGCCTCGCCACCGAAGCCGGCGATGATATGCGCGGAGTGGATGTGGAGGTCGATGAAGGAAGGGTCGGTGAGGATCCCACGCCATTGTCTGGAGACGCAGCGGCAGCGGAAGGCGTCCCGCGTCGGCAGCTTCAGCAGGATCTCCCACACGATCTCCTCTGCAACGGATTCCATTGTCAGACCACCGGGAGGACGATAGGGTCGCGTCTCATCGCTGGCATATATATTTTCTGATTTGAGGACTTGGACAAGGAAACGGTAACTGCTGACAGGCAGATACCGAATATAAACAGACTCGGAGACATTTACCGCCACGGAGATATTGTGGAGATATATTCCATATTCTAAGTTCACAACATTTCGTGGATATACTCAATACTAGGAACGCCATTGGTAGCTCGCATTACATCTAAATAAATAAGCCGGGGGAGTAGAATTCGGCCCATTTGGTTGCCTAGAATACCTCCAGATAGTACACCCCTCAAAGCACCTCCAAGCCCGAAATCCCTCCCTCACGGTCGACCGCTCGCGCGGTCATTTTTCTACGTGCTACTCGCTCCCGTCGTTTTTGTCGTATTCGCCCCGACCAGCCCCTGACTTTCGAACCCGCAACCTCCTAACACGCACGCCTGAACATGCTAACTGTACGAGCCTCATGTCTTTCATGTTGGAAACGAAGACATATATAATTTGTACTATAGAATGACCATATGATAAACGTAAAAGTATGAATTTTTTCGCGAATTCCCTTTTATGCTATTTTTATTTTTTATCAATTATTTTGGATTGCGTAATTTTATTCAAAATTCGACCTAGGCATGCAATTTTTTTATAATTCCCTTTATACAATTCCCTTTTCCAAATTCAGTTTCCTATATTCTTGTTATTTTTGTATTAAAAAATCATGTTATTTGGATTATTTTTTTAATTCCATTTGTCGGGCTAGTGGTTTTAAAGAGGGAATAATAACGGGTGGGAAAACTACTTGCAACTGAAATAAACTACCACTTGCAACTTAAATAAATACACTTGCAATTCAAATAAATATCACTTTCAACTTAATTAGATTTTTGGGTCGGTAACTTTTCATATTTTACCATTGATAAATAACGGACAGAGGGGTTGATAACTATGTGAGGTAAAAATAGAGCCCAAATATTCTAAATGAAATCAAACTTTTTGGGTTGATAACTCTTCACATTTACCATTGCTAAATAACGAACAAAGGGGTTGATAAATTTTGAGCTAACAAATTCACTAAAATATTCTAAATAAAATTTAGGTTTTCGTGTAGATAATTTTTTGCATTTACCGTTCATAAATAACATGCATAGGGGTTGATAAATTATGAGCTAAAAAATCAAGCAAATATTCTAAATAAAAGTTACCGTTGATAAACAACGGGGTAGAGGGTTGATAATTTTTGAGTTAAAACGTTGACAAAATATTTCTAAATTAAATTTTGGATTTTTGGGTCGATAACTTTTCACATTTAACGTTAATAAATAACGGGCATAGGGGTTAATAAATTGTGAGCTAAAAAATTGTTAAAATATTCTAATTTAAATTTGCTTTTTCGGTCGATGAATTTTTAATTTACCATTGATAAATAACGGGCAGAGGGTTGATAAATTTTAAGCTAAACAAGTCACCAAAATATTCTAAATAAATTTTAGATTTTCGTGTTGATAACTATTCACATTTACCGTTGATAAATAACGGGTATATGGATTGATAAATTGTGAGCTAAAAAGTCGCTAATATATTTGACATAAAATTAGCTTGTTAGGTCGATAAATTTTAATCCTCGTTTTTTGGGAATCCGTGTTTAAAAACCGGATTTAGAGAAGACACGGTTTGTGGTTTCGCTGGCTTATTTAGTGTAAAAAAGGGTATGTGGCTGTGTAATAGACAAGAATCGTTGATAGCTTTGGTGGTTAGTGATGGCGTGTATTTCACACGTTCGTTGGGCAACCCCAAGAGGAAGGTATGATGCGCACAGCAGCAAGGTTTCCCTCAGAAAGAAACCAAGGTTTATCGAACCAGGAGGAGCCAAGAAGCACGTTGAAGGTTGATGGCGGCGGGATATAGTGCGGCGCAACACCAGGGATTCCGGCGCCAACGTGGAACCTGCACAAAACAACCAAAGTACTTTGCCCCAACGAAACAGTGAGGTTGTCAATCTCACCGGCTTCTGTAACAAAGGATTAACCGTATTGTGTGGAAGATGATTGTTTGCAGAGAAAACAGTAAAACAAGTATTGCAGAGATTTGTATTTCAGTATAAAGAATGGACCGGGGTCCACAGCCACTAGAGGTGTCTCTCCCATAAGATAAAAGCATGTTGGGTGAACAAATTACAGTCGGGCAATTGACAAATAGAGAGGGCATAACAATGCACATACATGACATGATAAGTATAGTGAGATTTAATTGGGCATTACGACAAAGTACATAGACCGCCATCCAACCGCATCTATGCCTAAAAAGTCCACCTTCAGTTATCATCCGAACCCCCAGTATTAAGTTGCAAAGCAACACAATTGCATTAAGTATGGTGCGTAATGTAATCAACAACTACATCCTCGGACATAGCGCCAATGTTTTATCCCTAGTGGCAACAGCACAACACAACCTTAGAACTTTCTGTCACTGTCCCAGTGTCAATGCAGGCATGAACCCACTATCGAGCATAAATACTCCCTCTTGGAGTTAAAAGTAAAAACTTGGCCAGAGCCTCTACTAGTAACAGAGAGCATGCAAGATCATAAACAACACATATGTAATAACTTGATAATTAACATGACATGGTATTCTCTATCCATCGGATCCCGACAAACACAACATATAGAATTACAGATAGATGATCTTGATCATGTTAGGCAGCTCACAAGATCCAACAATGAAGCACAATGAGGAGAAGACAACCATCTAGCTACTGCTATGGACCCATAGTCCAGGGGTGAACTACTCACTCATCACTCCGGAGGCGATCATGGCGGTGTAGAGTCCTCCGGGAGATGAATCCCCTCCGGCAGGTGCCGGAGGAGATCTCCGAATCCCCGAGATGGGATCGGCGGCGGCGGCTCTCGAAGGTTTTCCGTATCGTGGTTTTTCGCATCGGGGGTTTCGCGACGGAGGCTTTAAGTAGGCGGAAGAAGAGTCGGGGGACGAGGGGGCCACACAGGGCGGCGCGGGCCCCCGGGCCGCGCCGCCTGTGGTGTCGCCACCTCGTGGCCCCACTTCGTATGTTCTTCGGTCTTTTGGAAGCTCCGTGGAAAAATAGGCCCCGGGTCTTTGTTTCGTCCAATTCCGAGAATATTTCGTTACTAGGATTTCTGAAACCAAAAACAGCAGAAAAAACTGGCACTTCGGCATCTTGTTAATAGGTTAGTTCCAAAATGCACGAATATGACATAAAGTGTGTATAAAACATGTAGGTATCATCAATAATATGGCATAGAACATAAGAAATTATCGATACGTCGGAGACGTATCAGCATCCCCAAGCTTAGTTCGCTCGTCCCGAGCAAAACGATAACAAAGATAATTTCTGAAGTGATATGCCATCATAACCTTGATCATACTATTTGTAAACATATGTAGTGAATGCAGCGATCAAAACAATGGTAATGACATGAGTAAACAAGTGAATCATATAGCAAAGACTTTTCATGAATGGTACTTCAAGTATTAATAAGTCTTGCATAAGAGTTAACTCATAAAGCAATAAATCAAAGTAAAGGTATTGAAGCAACACAAAGGAAGATTAAGTTTCAGCGGTTGCTTTCAACTTGTAACATGTATATCTCATGGATAATAGTCAACATAGAGTAATATAACAAGTACAATATGCAAGTATGTAAGAATCAATGCACAGTTCACACAAGTGTTTGCTTCTTGAGGTGGAGAGAGATAGGTGAACTGACTCAACATAAAAGTAAAGAGAATGGTCCTTCAAAGAGGAAAGCATCGATTGCTATATTTGTGCTAGAGCTTTTATTTTGAAAACATGAAACAATTTTGTCAACGGTAGTAATAAAGCATATGAGTTATGAAAATTATATCTTACAAGTTGCAAGTCTCATGCATAGTATACTAATAGTGCCCGCACCTTGTCCTAATTAACTTGGACTACCGGATCTTTGCAATGCACATGTTTTGACCAAGTGTCACAATGGGGTACCTCCATGCCGCCTGTACAAAGGTCTAAGGAGAAAGCTCGCATTTTGGATTTCTCGCTTTTGATTATTCTCAACTTAGACATCCATACCGGGACAACATGGACAACAGATAATGGACTCTTCTTTAATGCATAAGCATGTGGCAACAATTATTATTCTCATATGAGATTGAGGATATGTGTCCAAACTGAAACTTCCACCATGAATCATGGCTTTAGTTAGCGGCCCAAAGTTCTTCTCTAACAATATGCATGCTCCAACCATAAAGGTGGTAGATCTCTCTTACTTCAGACAAGACGGACATGCATAGCAACTCACATGATATTCAACAAAGAATAGTTGATGGCGTCCCCAGAAGCATGGTTATCGCACAACAAGCAACTTAATAAGAGATAAAGTGCATAAGTACATATTCAATACCACAATAGTTTTTTAAGCTATTTGTCCCATGAGCTATATATTGCAAAGGTGAATGATGGAATTTTAAAGGTAGCACTCAAGCAATTTACTTTGGAATGGCGGATAAATACCATGTAGTAGGTAGGTATGGTGGACACAAATGGCATAGTGGTTGGCTCAAGTATTTTGGATGCATGAGAAGTATTCCCTCTCGATACAAGGTTTAGGCTAGCAAGGTTATTTGAAACAAACACAAGGATGAACGGTGCAGCAAAACTCACATAAAAGACATATGGTAAACATTATAAGACTCCATACCGTCTTCCTTGTTGTTCAAAACTCAATACTAGATGTTATCTAGACTCTAGAGAAACCAAATATGCAAGCCAAATTAGCAAGCTCTAAGTATTTCTTCATTAATGGGTGCAAAGTATATGATGCAAGAGCTTAAACATGAGCACAACAATTGCCAAGTATCAAATTATCCAAGACATTTTAGAGTTACTACATGTAGTATTTTCCAATTCCAACCATATAACAATTTAACGAAGATGAAACTTCGCCATGAATACTATGAGTAGAGCCTAAGGACATATTTGTCCATATGCTACAGCGGAGCGTGTCTCTCTCCCATAAATTGAATGCTAGGATCCATTTTATTCAAACAAAACAAAAACAAAAACTAACCGACGCTCCAAGCAAAGTGCATAAGATGTGACGGAATAAAAATAAAGTTTCAGGGGAGGAACCTGATAATGTTGTCGATGAAGAAGGGGATGCCTTGGGCATCCCCAAGCTTAGACGCTTGAGTCTTCTTAGAATATGCAGGGGTGAACCACCGGGGCATCCCCAAGCTTAGAGCTTTCACTCTCCTTGATCATATTGCATCATACTCCTCTCTTGATCCTTGAAAACTTCCTCCACACCAAACTCGAAACAACTCATTAGAGGTTTAGTGCATAATAAAAATTCACATGTTCAGAGGTGACACAATCATTCTTAACACTTCTGGACATTGCATAAAGCTACTGGACATTAATGGATCAAAGAAATTCATCCAACATAGCAAAAGAGGCAATGCGAAATAAAAGACAGAATCTGTCAAAACAGAACAATCCGTAAAGATGGATTTTATTAGGCCACCAGACTTGCTCAAACGAAAATGCTCAAATTGAATGAAAGTTGCGTACATATCTGAGGATCATGCTCGTAAATTGGCTTAATTTTCTGAGCTACCTACAGGGAGATAGACCCAGATTCGTGACAGCAAAGAAATCTGGAACTGCGCAGTAATCCAAATCTAGTACTTACTTTTCTATCAAAGACTTTACTTGGCACAACAAAACTTAAAACTAAGATAAGGAGAGGTTGCTACAGTAGTAAACAACTTCCAAGACACAAATATAAAACAAAAATACTGGAGTAAAAACATGGGTTGTCTCCCATAAGCGCTTTTCTTTAACGCCTTTCAGCTAGGCGCAGAAAGTGTATCTCAAGTATTATCAAAGGGTGGTACATCTACAGCGGGGTTTGGAGTTTTCTCAACCATGCATAGTATATTGGATACATAAGTTTCAGCGTCTCCCTTCTCATTAGTCTTGGGCTTTCTACTCTCATCGAACAAATTTTCAGGAACAAGCCAAGCATAGTTATGTTCTAGAGCATCATTCATAGCTAGGAGTTTACATGGTATTGGTGCTTTGATCTCTCCACCATCATTAGTATTTTTAGTGTACCTTATTCTATCCATATCCATCTTTTCAAGGAGACTAACAAAATTAGTATGAGAACCAAGCATATTAAATTTAGCAAAGACCTTTCTAGCCTCTCTTGCTAGACCACCAAATTCTCTAAGAAGGGTTTCTAATACAAAATCTTTCTTTTCCCCTTCTTCCATATCACCAAGCGTGAGAAACATGTGTTGGATTGTAGGATTAAGATTAACAAATTTAGTTTCCAACATGCGAACTAAAGCAGCGGCAGCAATTTCATAAGTAGGAGCAAGTTCTACCAAGTGTCTATCTTCAAAATCTTCAGTGGTACTGACATGAGTGAAAAATTCTTCTATATTGTTTCTCCCAATTATAGACCCTTGTCCTACCGGTATGTTCTTTGTGGTAAAATTAAAAGGAAACATGATGAATCAAGTAAAGTAAATGCAAGTAAACTAATAATTTTTTGTGTTTTTGATATAGAGTGCAAGACAGTAAATAAAGTAAAACTAGCAACTAATTTTTTGTGTTTTGATATAATGCAGCAAACAAAGTAGTAAATAAAATAAAGCAAGACAAAAACAAAGTAAAGAGATTGAGAAGTGGAGACTCCCCTTGCAGCATGTCTTGATCTCCCCGGCAACGGCGCCAGAAAAAGAGCTTGATGGCGTGTATTTCACACGTTCGTTGGGCAACCCCAAGAGGAAGGTATGATGCGCACAGCAGCAAGTTTTCCCTCAGAAACCAAGGTTTATCGAACCAGGAGGAGCCAAGAAGCACGTTGAAGGTTGATGGCGGCGGGATATAGTGCGGCGCAACACCAGGGATTCCGGCGCCAACGTGGAACCTGCACAACACAACCAAAGTACTTTGCCCCAACGAAACAGTGAGGTTGTCAATCTCACCGGCTTGCTGTAACAAAGGATTAACCGTATTGTGTGGAAGATGATTGTTTGCAGAGAAAACAGTAAAACAAGTATTGCAGAGATTTGTATTTCAGATTAAAGAATGGACCGGGGTCCACAGTTCACTAGAGGTGTCTCTCCCATAAGATAAAAGCATGTTGGGTGAACAAATTACAGTCGGGCAATTGACAAATAGAGAGGGCATAACAATGCACATACATGACATGATAAGTATAGTGAGATTTAATTGGGCATTACGACAAAGTACATAGACCGCCATCCAACTGCATCTATGCCTAAAAAGTCCACCTTCAGGTTATCATCCGAACCCCCTCCAGTATTAAGTTGCAAAGCAACAGACAATTGCATTAAGTATGGTGCGTAATGTAATCAACAACTACATCCTCGGACATAGCGCCAATGTTTTATCCCTAGTGGCAACAGCACAACACAACCTTAGAACTTTCGTCACTGTCCCAGGTGTCAATGGCATGAACCCACTATCGAGCATAAATACTCCCTCTTGGAGTTAAAGTAAAAACTTGGCCAGAGCCTCTACTAGTAACGGAGAGCATGCAAGATCATAAACAACACATATGTAATAACTTGATAATTAACATGACATGGTATTCTCTATCCATCGGATCCCGACAAACACAACATATAGAATTACGGATAGATGATCTTGATCATGTTAGGCAGCTCACAAGATCCAACAATGAAGCACAATGAGGAGAAGACAACCATCTAGCTACTGCTATGGACCCATAGTCCAGGGTGAACTACTCACTCATCACTCCGAGGCGACCATGGCGGTGTAGAGTCCTCCGGGAGATGAATCCCCTCTCCGTCGGGTGCCGGAGGAGATCTCCGAATCCCCGAGATGGGATCGGCGGCGGCGGCGTCTCTAAGGTTTTCCGTATCGTGGTTTTTCGCATCGGGGTTTCGCGACGGAGGCTTTAAGTAGGCGGAAGGGCGAGTGGGGCCGACGAGGGGGCCACACCATAGGCGGCGCGGGCCCCCGGGCCGCGCCGCCTTGTGGTGTCGCCACCTCGTGGCTCCACTTCGTATGTTCTTCGGTCTTTTGGAAGCTCCGTGGAAAAATAGGCCCCTGGGTCTTTGTTTCGTCCAATTCCGAGAATATTTCGTTACTAGGATTTCTGAAACCAAAAACAGCAGAAAACGGCACTTCGGCATCTTGTTAATAGGTTAGTTCCAGAAAATGCACGAATATGACATAAAGTGTGTATAAAACATGTAGGTATCATCAATAATATGGCATAGAACATAAGAAATTATCGATACGTCGGAGACGTATCAGTTAGCAGCGCGTTCTGGTCTGTGACCCTGAGGTCTGGTGTTCGAATCCTTTGCATCGATGGACGCCATGGTTGAGGTGGAAGCTGAACAGGTGAATCTGCCGACTGGCCAATTCAATCCCCTTATGGGCATCGGTCATCTCCGTCGGGCGGAGATCAATGCCGGGGTGCCAGGCGGCGGGAGATGATGCATCACCCCGTGCCGCGGCACGCCTCCTACTTCTCCCCTTACCCGCTATCGTCATACGCCGCGCGGTTGGAATCCATGGCGGTCTTGCTGCCAACGGCGACACCTCCCGCATGTGCTCCTCCGAAGATAACACCTACCCTGGCATCCGCCACTCCTCCACCGGATATCCTCCCTCCCCTTCTTGATGTATGTTCTCTCGTCAAGGATCAGATTTTTCAGGTTAGGGTTTTTAAGGGTCACTATACACGGCTTCAAATCATCGATTAGATGCTCGATGTTCTGATTGAAGCTTAGATTTAGTGTTGTATGTGTTCTTCGTGTGTCCCACTATTTGACATGCACGCCCTGCTTTCAGACCAGGGGCCGTCGTGGCGCACTTTGATCACTAGCATTTCCATGTAAGGCAATGTCGGTGATCATCGTGGCTCGGCAGGGTGCCAGTACTAACGTTCTTCATCCTGCTCGCCATAAATAAGACTGGGACGAGCTCGTGACCTCGTACTACTATCGTTCTCTGGAGGAGGAGGACACGCTGCCATGCCTGATCTTCCCGGGGTGGTGCCACGCCTGTAGGCGCGGGAGGCAAGGGCTGTGGCAGGGTGGAGAGCGCGCCTGGGACATCATGATGTCCCTGCGAGTTCTGCGAGTTCTGTGAGTCCCTTCAAGATCACCCCGAATGCACCCGTCAGTGTGCCACTCCGAAACGGCGGAGTACGCCATCCAGCTAGATCGGTTCCATGGCGCGATTTACTTCATGAGGGGTTGGCACAAGTACAATAACATGATGAAGATGCGGGAGAAGGACCATCATCCGAGCCACCACCTCCTGTTAGCCATACATGAAGTGCCCGCGACATGGCATGACTGTGTCACCTTTGAGTATGTTGTTGATACGTCTCCAACGTACCTATAATTTCTGATGTTCCATGCTTGTTTTATGACAATACTTACATGTTTTGCTTGCACTTTATAATGTTTTTATGCATTTTCCGGAACTAACCTATTAACGAGATGCCGAAGTGCCAGTTCCTGTTTTCTGCTGTTTTTGGTTCCAGAAAGGTTGTTCGGGCAATATTCTAAGAATTGGACGAAATCAACGCCAAACATCTTATTTTTCCCAGAAGACCCCAGAACACCGAAGGAGAGTTAGAGGCGAGCCAGGGGGGCCCACACGACAGGGCCGCGCGGGCTCCACCCTGGCCGCGCCGGCCTATGGGGAGGGAGCCCTGGCGCCCCTACGACTCCGCCTCTTCGCCTATTTAAGCCCTTTCGACCTAAAAACGCGATACCTTTTGACGAAACTCCAGAACGACTCCAGGGGCGCCGCCACCATCGCGAAACTCCAATTCGGGGACAGAAGTCTGTTCCGGCACCCTGCCGGGACGGGGAAGTGCCCCGAAGCCATCTCCATCAACACCATCGCCTCCATCATGCTCTGTGAGTAGTCCCCCCATGGACTACGGGTTCTAGCTGTAGCTAGTTGGTATTCTCTCCCCATGTACTTCAATACAATGATCTCATGAGCTGCCTCACATGATTGAGATTCATCTGATGTAATCGGTGTTGTGTTTGTCGGGATCCGATGGATTGTTACATTATGATTGTCTATCTACAAAGTTTATGAAGTTATTGTTGATGCAATCTTGTTATGCTTAATGCTTGTCACTAGGGCCCGAGTGGCATGATCTTAGATTTAAGCTCTATAATTATTGCTTAGATTGTATCTACAAGTTGTGTGCACATGTCACTGTCCGGAACCAAAGGCCCCGAAGTGACAGAAATCGGGATAACCGGAGGGGATGGCGGTGATGTGAGGATCACATGTTTTCACCAAGTGTTAATGCTTTGCTCCGGTACTCTATTAAAAGGAGTACCTTAATATCCAGTAGATTCCCTTGAGGCCTGCCACCGGCTGGTAGGACAAAAGATGTTGTGCAAGTTTCTCATTGCGAGCACGTACGACTATATATGGAAAACATGCCTACATGATTAATAAGCTGGATGTTCTAACTTAATGCTTTGAATCCTATCAATTGCCCAACCGTAATTTGTTCACCCAACACTTGTTATTGGAGAGTTGCCACTAGTGTAGATAGCTGGGAACCTCGGTCCATATTTCATCATCATATACTCGTTCTACATGTCATTGGAAGTAGTATCAACTATTTTCTGTGCCATTGCTCTCATATTACTATTACTGCTGTGTTACGTTACTGCTCTCATATCATGCTACTTTCACATCACCCCTTACTAGTAGTGCTTTTGCATGAATTGACGACTCAGTTGTTAAGGCTTATAAGTATTCTTTACCTCCCCTTGTGTCGAATCAATAAATTTGGGTTTTACTTCCCTCGAAGACTCCCGATCCCCTATACTTGTGGGTTATCAAGACTGTTTTCTGGCGCCGTTGCCGGGAGGCATAGCTCTACTCATAAGTTCACCCGGGGAGTACACTCTACCTCTCTCTCTGTTTTTATTTTGTTTTACTTTGTTTTGCTTAGTTTACTTTTGCCTAGTTTATTTGTGCTTAGTTTATTTCTGTCTTGTTTTATTTTTCTTAGTTTACTTTTGTCTAGTTTCTTTTTGTCTTGTTTTATTTTCCTCATATACCCAAAAATCCATAAAAATTTGAAAAACCTAAAAATTAAAAACTGCTGTTATGGGAGAACCCATAACCTACTTGGAGCTTATAGAATATTATAATAATTATAGAGAATCAAGAGCGGGAAAAGTGATGAGTGTTGTGATAGAAAAATTGAATACAATTGCTAAAATCTTGCTTAAACGCCATGATATAAACTGTTGCTCTCAACAGGACACTAAACATCTTAAATTTCAATGTGGCTTTAGTGAGGAATTTTTAATAAAGAACTATAATCGGAATAGCTATATTCATTTTGGGTTTGAAGAGGTAGAACAATTTGTCATATTTATGGGAGCCTCTGAGATAGAATCCTTCATGGTTAAAAATTATGAAACTTGTGTTGTTTGTAAGGACCTTAAAGATTATGTCTCTTCTATCCTTAATTTTTGCAATGAAAGTTACACTGATAATCCTTATATCATTGATTATAAAGAGAGACTCATTAATGCACAATAATGCACTCACAATTTGCAGGGACCTGTGGAAGAAGAAATTGATGAACCTGAAAGCTCATTGGATGAAAAAGAGGAGGAAATTGATGAACCTGAAAGCTCATTGGATGAAAAAGAAGAGGAGAGTGATGAACAAAAGGAGGAAGAATGGATTAGCTACCCATGCCAACCTTCTAATGAGAGTAACTCTTTATCTCTTACACTATTTGATTGTCCTCCATGCTTACCGAAAGAGGTTGAATGTTATGTTCCTGTGGATTGTCTTGAAATATTCCCTATGAGTAAAACTTGTGAGAAAAATTATGCTACTGTTATTTATGATAATCCATGCTACTTTGATAAATCTTATGATAATGCTTTGTTTGTTCCTGATGTCGAAATGCATGGTACTAAAGAATTTTGCGTAGCAAATGTTTATGATAAAGCTCTTGATGATGGTCCTATGTTACTTGATAATATTAATTGTACTACTAATAAAAATGGGATTGGAGAGGTCTTGACATTATCTATGAGTCCCATATCTCTTGAGATTGATCAACCATCTTGTTATATTATTGATAAAAGTGTGTTTGAAAGTTTTAATCGCACTATTTTTGAGCTTGATAAAAAATTATGTGTTTATGGATCATGAGAAACATGCTTCATGTGATAGTTATATTGTTGAGTTTGTTCATGAAGCTACTAAAAACTATTATGAGAGAGGAAAATATGGTAGTAGAAATTTGCATGGTACTAAAACACCTCTCTATATGCTTAAAATTTTGAACTTACTCTTGTTTTATCTTCTTATGCTTGTCACTTTGTTCTTCATGAATTTATTTGTGTACAAGATTCCTATGCATAGGAAGTGGGTTAGACTTAAATGTGTTTTGAATTTGCTTTTTGATGCTTTCTTTTGCTTCAACTCTTTCTTGCGAGTGCATCATCAAAACTGCTGAGCCCATCTTAATGGCTATAAAGAAAGCACTTTTTGGGAGATAATCCATGTGTTATTTTGCTACAGTACTTTGTTTTATATTTGTGTCTTGGAAGTTGTTTACTACTGTAGCAACCTCTCCTTATCTTAGTTTTGTGTTTTGTTGTGCCAAGTGAAGCCTCTAATCGAAGGTTGATACTAGATTTGGATTTCTGCGCAGAAACAGATTTCTATCTGTCACGAATCTGGGCTGTTTTCTCTGTATGTAACTCAGAAAAATATGCCAATTTACGTGCGTGTTCCTCAGATATGTACGCAACTTTCATTAGTTCTGAGTTTTCTGATTTGAGCAACGGAAGTATTTTATTAAAATTCGTCTTTACTGGCTGTTCTGTTTTGGCAGATTCTGTCTCTGTTTTTTGCATTGTCTCTTGTGGACTTTAAGCGAGGTTTTCTAGACGTAGAGGGCTGTAGCTAATGTTTTATTGAGTTCTTGCAATGTGACACTACAGGACCAAGGTGGATTCAAATTTTTTGAGTACTAACCCCTCTAATGAAGTTTATGAGAAGTTTGGTGTGAAGGAAGTTTTCAAGGGTCAAGAGAAGAGGATGATATATGATCAAGAAGAGTGAAAAGTCTAAGCTTGGGGATGCCCTGGTTCATCCCTGCATATTTCAAGAAGACTCAAGCGTCTAAGCTTGGGGATGCCCAAGGCATCCCCTTCTTCATCAACTTATCAGGTTCCTCCCCTGAAACTATATTTTTATTCGATCACATCATATGTGCTTTACTTGGAGCGTCTGTGTGTTTATTTTTCGTTTTGTTTATGTTTGAATAAATTCGGATCCTAGCAATCCATGTTTGGGAGAGAGACACGCTCCGCTTTTTCATATGAACACTTGTTCTTCGTTTTACTTTTAATTTTCAATGAATAAAAGTTGGAAGCTACAATATTTATCTTTATTTGGTTGGGAAAAGAAAATGCCTCATATGTCTTGGATAATTTGACACTTGGCAATTGTTTTGAGCTCTCAAGTAGATCATGATTAATTTTTTTCATGTAGTTTAAACCTATTAGTGGAGAACTACTGAAGAGCTTGTTAAAATTGGTTTGCATAATTGATCTCTCTTAAGGTCTAGATATTTTCTGGTAAAAGTGTTTGAGCAACAAGGAAGACAGTGTAGAGTATTATAATGCTTGCAATATGTTCTTATGTAAGTTTTGCTGTACCGGTTCATACTTGTGTTTGCTTCAAACAACCTTGCTAGCCTAAGCCTTGTATCGAGAGGGAATACTTCTCGTGCATCCAAAACCTTGAGCCAAAACCTATGCCATGTGTGTCCACCATACCTACCTACTATGTGGTATTTCCTGCCATTCCAAAGTAAATTGCTTGAGTGCTACCTTTAAACAATTCAAAATTTATCATCTCTGATTTGTGTCAATGTTTTATAGCTCATGAGGAAGTATGTGGTGTTTATCTTTCAATCTTGTTGGGGAACTTTCACCAATGGACTAGTGGCTTCATCCGCTTATCCAATAATTTTGCAAAAAGAGCTGGCAATGGGATTCCCAGTCCCAAATTAGTTAACCAAAATAGACACTCCTCCATGGTATGTGATTGTTGGACGGCACCCGAGGATTCATGGCTTGTGTAAGCAAAGGTTGGGGGAGTGTCATCATCATAATAAAACTAAAATAAAAGGGCACTCCTTCATGGTATGAGATTGTTGGCAGGCACCCGAGGATTCGGTTAGCCATGGTTTGTGAAAGAAAGGTTGGAAGGAGTGCCACCCAAAAATAAAAATAATTCATGGGAGCTGCTCTTGAAGGTTTGTCTGCAAGGGGTTAGAGTGCCCACTACCATTCGTTGACAACAACAAACACCTCTCAAAACTTTACTTTTATGCTCTCTTTATGTTTTCAAAACCAAAGCTCTAGCACAAATATAGCAATCAATGCTTCCCTCTGCGAAGGGCTTTTCTTTTACTTTATGTTGAGTCAGTTTACCTACTTCCTTCCATCTTAGAAGCAAACACTTGTGTCAACCGTGCATTGATTCTTACATACTTGCTTATTTGCATTCATCATATTACTTTATGTTGACAATTATCCATGAGATATGCATGTTGAAAGTTGAAAGCAACTGCTGAAACTTATATCTTCCTTTGTGTTGCTTCGATGCCTTTACTTTGAATCTATTGCTTTATGAGTTAACTCTTGTGCAAGGCTTTTGATGCTTGTCTTGAAAGTACTCTTCATGAAAAGTTTTGCTATATGTTATCTATTTGTTAGCAACTATAGATTATTGCCTTGAGTCACTTCATTCATCTCATGTGCTTTGTAATAGTATGATCAAGGTTATGTAAGTAGCATGTCACTACAGAAATTACTCTTTTTATCGTTTACCTACTCGAGGGCGAGCAGGAACTAAGCTTGGGGATGCTGATACGTCTCCAACGTACCTATAATTTCTGATGTTCCATGCTTGTTTTATGACAATACTTACATGTTTTGCTTGCACTTTATAATGTTTTTATGCATTTTCCGGAACTAACCTATTAACGAGATGCCGAAGTGCCAGTTCCTGTTTTTTGCTGTTTTTGGTTCCAGAAAGGCTGTTCGGGCAATATTCTCGGAATTGGACGAAATCAAC
This sequence comes from Lolium multiflorum, assembly GCA_030979885.1. Taxonomy (NCBI): domain Eukaryota; kingdom Viridiplantae; phylum Streptophyta; class Magnoliopsida; order Poales; family Poaceae; genus Lolium; species Lolium multiflorum. The sequence continues at coordinate 274,898,300 of CM061749.1, read as the reverse complement.
GCCAAACATCTTATTTTTCCCAGAAGGCCCCGAACACCGAAGGAGAGTCGAGGGGCCGGGGGGGCCCCACACGACAGGGCCGCGCGGGCTCCACCCTGGCTGCGCCGGCCTATGGGGAGGGAGCCCTGGCGCCCCTCCGACTCCGCCTCTTCGCCTATTTAAGCCCTTTCGACCTAAAAACGCGATACCTTTTGACGAAACTCCAGAAAGACTCCAGGGGTGCCGCCACCATCGCGAAACTCCAATTCGGGGGACAGAAGTCTCTTCCGGCACCGCCGGACAGGAAGTGCCCCCGAAGCCATCTCCATCAACACCATCGCCTCCATCATGCTCCGTGAGTAGTCCCCCATGGACTACGGGTTCTAGCTGTAGCTAGTTGGTATTCTCTCCCATGTACTTCAATACAATGATCTCATGAGCTGCCTCACATGATTGAGATTCATCTGATGTAATCGGTGTTGTGTTTGTCGGGATCCGATGGATTGTTACATTATGATTGTCTATCTAAAAAGTTTATGAAGTTATTGTTGCTGCAATCTTGTTATGCTTAATGCTTGTCACTAGGGCCCGAGTGGCATGATCTTAGATTTAAGCTCTATAATTATTGCTTAGATTGTATCTACAAGTTGTGTGCACATGTCACTGTTCGGAACCAAAGGCCCCAAGTGACAGAAATCGGGACAACCGGAGGGGATGGCGGTGATGTGAGGATCACATGTTTTCACCAAGTGTTAATGCTTTGCTCCGGTACTTATTAAAAGGAGTACCTTAATATCCAGATTCCCTTGAGGCCCCTGCCACCGGCTGGTAGGACAAAAGATGTTGTGCAAGTTTCTCATTGCGAGCACGTACGACTATATATGGAAAACATGCCTACATGATTAATAAGCTGGATGTTCTAACTTAATGCTTTGAATCCTATCAATTGCCCAACTGTAATTTGTTCACCCAACACTTGTTATTGGAGAGTTGCCACTAGTGTAGATAGCTGGGAACCTCGGTCCATATTTCATCATCATATACTCGTTCTACATGTCATTGGAAGTAGTATCAACTATTTTCTGGTGCCATTTCTCTCATATTACTATTACTGCTGCTGTGTTACTGTTACTACTGCTCTCATATCAATGCTACTTTCACATCACCCCTGTTACTAGTGCTTTTCCAGGTGCAGCTGAATTGACAACTCAGTTGTTAAGGCTTATAAGTATTCTTTACCTCCCCTTGTGTCGAATCAATAAATTTGGGTTTTACTTCCCTCGAAGACTGCCGCGATCCCCTATACTTGTGGGTTATCAGTTGTCCTCTGATCTGCCTTATTCTGTAGATAGCTTAATGATCTAGTTGTTCGGGTGTTATTAGAACCCTCATTTTGTGTCAGGGGAGTGTTCCCCTGGTGTGCTGTCCCATTAAACAATCGTAGTTCTACCTGATGCGTGTTGTCTGAACCCATGTTTTGTGCCAGGGGAGTGTTCCCCTGGTTATGAACATGATGTGTTATGTTGTGTGATGGCGTGTAACTCACACGTTCGTTGGGAACCCCAAGAGGAAGGTATGATGCGCACAGCAGCAAGTTTTCCCTCAGAAAGAAACCAAGGTTTATCGAACCAGGAGGAGCCAAGAAGCACGTTGAAGGTTGATGGCGGCGGATGTAGTGCGGCGCAACACCAGAGATTCCGGCCAACGTGGAACCCGCACAACACAACCAAAGTACTTTGCCCCAACGAAACAGTGAGGTTGTCAATCTCACCGGCTTGCTGTAACAAAGGATTAACCGTATTGTGTGGAAGATGATTGTTTGCAAGAAAACAGTAAAAAAAACAAGTATTGCAGCAGATTTGTATTTCAGTATAAAAGAATGGACCGGGGTCCACAGTTCACTAGAGGTGTCTCTCCCATAAGATAAAAGCATGTTGGGTGAACAAATTACAGTCGGGCAATTGAGAAATAGAGAGGGCCTAACAATGCACATACATGTCATGATAAGTACAGCGAGATCTAATTGGGCATTACGACAAAGTACATAGACCGCCATCCAACTGCATCTATGCCTAAAAAGTCCACCTTCAGGTTATCATCCGAACCCCTTCCAGTATTAAGTTGCAAAGCAACAGACAATTGCATTAAGTATGGTGCGTAATGTAATCAACAACTACATCCTTAGACATAGCATCAATGTTTTATCCCTAGTGGCAACAGCACAACACAACCTTAGAACTTTCTGTCACTGTCCCAGGTATCAATGGAGGCATGAACCCACTATCGAGCATAAATACTCCCTCTTGGAGTTAAGAGCAAAACTTGGCCAGAGCCTCTACTAATAACGGAGAGCATGCAAGATCATAAACAACACATAGGTAATAACTTGATAATTAACATAACATAGTATTCTCTATCCATCGGATCCCGACAAACACAACATATAGCATTACAGATAGATGATCTTGATCATGTTAGGCAGCTCACAAGATCCAACAATGAAGCACAATGAGGAGAAGACAACCATCTAGCTACTGCTATGGACCCATAGTCCAGGGGTGAACTACTCACTCATCACTCCGGAGGCGACCATGGCGGTGAAGAGTCCTCCGGGAGATGAATCCCCTCTCCGGCAGGGTGCCGGAGGAGATCTCCAGAATCCCCCGAGATGGGATTGGCGGCGGCTGATACGTCTCCGACGTATCGATAATTTCTTGTGTTCCATGCCACATTATTGATGTTATCTACATGTTTTATGCACACTTTATGTCATATTCGTGCATTTTCTGGAACTAACCTATTAACAAGATGCCGAAGTGCCAGTTCCTGTTTTCTGCTGTTTTTGGTTTCAGAAATCCTAGTAACGAAATATTCTCGGAATCGGACGAAATCAACGCCAAAGTTCCTATTTTACCCGGAAGCCTCCAGAACACTCGAGAGCTGCCAGAGATGGGCCGGGGGCCCCACACCACACGGGCGCGGCCAGGCCCGGCCGCGCCACCTGGTGGTGAGGGCACCCTGGTGACCCCTGCGCCGCCTCCGCCTATAAAGAGCCCCTGGATCAGAAAACCCGATACAAATTGACGAAACCCAAAACCTTCCAGCCGCCGCCATCGCGAAGCCAAGATCCGGGGGACAGGAGTCTCTTCCGGCACCCGCCGGAGCGGGGAAGTGCCCCCGGAAGGCTTCTCCATCGACACCGCTGCCATCTCCACCGCCATCTTCATCACCGCTGCTCCCATGAGGAGGAGTAGTTCTCCATCGAGGCTGGGGCTGTACCGGTAGCTATGTGGTTCATCTCTCTTCCATGTACTTCAATACAATGATCTCATTGAGATTCATATGAGTTTGTATCACAATTTATCTATGTGCTACTCTAGTGATGTGTTATTAAAGTAGTTTTATTCCTCCTACACGTGTGTAAAGGTGACAGTGCGTGCACCGTGTTAGTACTTGGTTTATGCTATGATCATGATCTCTTGAAGATTGCGAAGTTAACTATTGCTATGATAATATTGATGTGATCTATTCCTCCTACATATGCATGAAGGTGACAGTGTGCATGCTATGCTAGTACTTGGTTTAGTCTGTTGATCTATCTTACACTAAAGGTTACTAAAACATGAGCATTATTGTGGAGCTTGTTAACTCCGGCATTGAGGGTTCGTGTAATCCTACGCAATGTGTTCATCATCCAACAAAAGTGTAGAGTATGCATTTATCTATTCTGTTATGTGATCAATGTTGAGAGTGTCCACTAGTGAAAGTCTAATCCCTAGGCCTTGTTCCTAAATACTGCTGAGTTACTACTGCTTGTTTTGTTTTACTGTGTTACTACTGCTGCAATACTACCACCATCAACTACACGCCAGCAAGCACTTTTCTGGCACCGTTGCTACTGCTCATACTTATTCATACCACCTGTATTTCACTATCTCTTCGCCGAACTAGTGCACCTATTAGGTGTGTTGGGGACACAAGAGACTTCTTGCTTTGTGGTTGCAGGGTTGCATGAGAGGGATATCTTTGACCTCTTCCTCCCCGAGTTCGATAAACCTTGGGTATCCACTTAAGGGAAACTTGCTGCTGTTCTACAAACCTCTGCACTTGGAGGCCCAACACTGTCTACAGGAAAGGAGGGGGAACGTAGACAGCGGCGTCTCCGGAAGGTTTTCCGTATCGTGGCTCTCACGGGGTTTTCGCGACGGAGGCTTTAAGTAGGCGGAAGGGCAACGTGGGGGCCACACGAGGGCCCCACACCATAGGTCGGCGTGGCCAGGGCCTGGGCCGCGCCGCCCTATGGTGGCGGCGCCTCGTGGCCCCACTTCGACTCCTCGGTCTTCTGGAAGCGTTGTGGCAAAATAGGACCCTGGGCGTTGATTTCGTCCAATTCCGAGAATATTTCGTTACTAGGATTTCTGAAACCAAAAACAGCAGAAAACAACAACTGGCTCTTCGGCATCTGTTAATAGGTTAGTTCCAGAAAATGCACGAATATGACATAAAGTGTGCATAAAACATGTAGATATCATCAATAATGTGGCATGGAACATAAGAAATTATCGATACGTCGAGACGTATCAGCATCCCCAAGCTTAGTTCTGCTCGTCCCGAGCAGGTAAAACGATAACAAAGATAATTTCTGAAGTGACATGCCATCATAACCTCGATCATACTATTTGTAAACATATGTAATGAATGCAGCGATCAAAACAATGGTAATGACATGAGTAAACAAGTGAATCATAAAGCAAAGACTTTTCATGAATAGTACTTCAAGACAAGCATCAATAAGTCTTGCATAAGAGTTAACTCATAAAGCAATAAATCAGAGTAAAGGTATTGAAGCAACACAAAGGAAGATTAAGTCTCAGCGGTTGCTTTCAACTTGTAACATGTATATCTCATAGATAATTGTCAACATAGAGTAATATAACAAGTGCAATATGCAAGTATGTAGGAATCAATACACAGTTCACACAAGTGTTTGCTTCTTGAGGTGGAGAGAAATAGGTGAACTGACTCAACATAAAAGTAAAAAGAATGGTCCTTCAAAGAGGAAAGCATCGATTGCTATATTTGTGCTAGAGATTTTATTTTGAAAACATGAAACAATTTTGTCAATGGTAGTAATAAAGCATATGAGTTATGTAAATTATATCTTACAAGTTGCAAGCCTCATGCATAGTATACTAATAGTGCCCGCACCTTGTCCTAATTAGCTTGGACTACCGGATCATCGCAATACATTTGTTTTAACCAAGTGTCACAATGGGGTACCTCCATGCCGCCTGTACAAAGGTCTAAGGAGAAAGCTCGCATTTTGGATTTCTCGCTTTTGATTATTCTCAACTTAGACATCCATACCGGGACAACATGGACAACAGATAATGGACTCTTCTTTAATGCATAAGCATGTGGCAACAATTATTATTCTCATATGAGATTGAGGATATATGTCCAAAACTGAAACTTCCACCATGATTCATGGCTTTAGTTAGTGGCCCAATGTTCTTCTCTAACAATATGCATGCTCCAACCATTAAGGTGGTAGATCTCTCTTACTTCAGACAAGACGGACATGCATAGCAACTCACATGATATTCAACAAAGAGTAGTTGATGGCGTCCCCAGAAGCATGGTTATCGCACAACAAGAAACTTAATAAGAGATAAAGTGCATAAGTACATATTCAATACCACAATAGTTTTTAAGCTATTTGTCCCATGAGCTATATATTGCAAAGGTGAATGATGGAATTTAAAGGTAGAACTCAAGCAATTTACTTTGGAATGGCGGAGAAATACCATGTAGTAGGTAGATATGGTGGACACAAATGACATAGTGGTTGGCTCAAGGATTTTGGATGCATGAGAAGTATTCCCTCTCGATACAAGGTTTAGGCTAGCAAGGTTATTTGAAACAAACACAAGGATGAACGGTGCAGAAAAACTCACATAAAAGACATATTGTAAACATTATAAGACTCTACACCGTCTTCCTTGTTGTTCAAAACTCAATACTAGATATTATCTAGACTCTAGAGAAACCAAATATGCAAACCAAATTAGCAAGCTCCAAGTGTTTCTTCATTAATGGGTGCAAAGTATATGATGCAAGAGCTTAAACATGAGCACAACAATTGCCAAGTATCAAATTATCCAAGACATTTTAGAGTTACTACATGTAGCATTTTCCAATTCCAACCATATAACAATTTAACGAAGAAGAAACTTCGCCATGAATACTATGAGTAGAGCCTAAGGACATACTTGTCCATATGCTACAGCGGAGCGTGTCTCTCTCCCACAAAGTGAATGCTAGGATCCATTTTATTCAAACAAAACAAAAACAAAAACAAACCGACGCTCCAAGCAAAGTGCATAAGATGTGGCCGAATGAAAATATAGTTTCAGGGGAGGAACCTGATAATGTTGTCGATGAAGAAGGGGATACCTTGGGCATCCCCAAGCTTAGACGCTTGAGTCTTCTTAGAATATGCAGGGGGAACCACCTGGGCATCCCCAAGCTTAGAGCTTTCACTCTCCTTGATCATATTGTATCATACTTCTCTCTTGATCCTTGAAAACTTCCTCCACACCAAACTCGAAACAACTCATTAGAGGGTTAGTGCACAATAAAAATTAACATGTTCAGAGGTGACACAATCATTCTTAACACTTCTGTACATTGCATAAAGCTACTGGACATTAATGGATCAAAGAAATTCATCCAACATAGCAAAAGAGGCAATGCGAAATAAAAGGCAGAATCTGTCAAAACAGAACAGTCCGTAAAGATGGATTTTATTAGGGCACCAGACTTGCTCAAATGAAAATGCCCAAATTGAATGAAAGTTGTGTACATATCTGAGAATCACTCACGTAAATTGGCTTAATTTTCTGAGTTACCTACAGATAATTAGACCCAGATTCGTGACAGCAAAGAAATCTGTTTCTGCGCAGTAATCCAAATCTAGTATTTACTTTACTATCAAAGACTTTACTTGGCACAACAAAACATAAAACTAAGATAAGGAGAGGTTGCTACAGTAGTAAAAAACTTCCAAGACTCAAATATAAAACAAAAATACTGTAGTAAAAACATGAGTTGTCTCCCATAAGCGCTTTTCTTTAACGCCTTTCAGCTAGGCGCAGAAAGTGTATCTCAAGTGTTATCAAAGGGTGGTGCACCTACAGCGGGGTTTGGAGTTTTCTCAACCAAGCATAGTATATTGGATACATAAGTTTCAGCGTCTCCCTTTTCATTAGTCTTAGGCTTGCTACTCTCATCAAACAAATTTTCAGGAACAAGCCAAGCATAGTTATTTTCTAGTGCATCATTCATAGCTAGGAGTTTACATGGTATTGGTGCTTTGATCTCCCCACCATCATTAATATTATTAGTGTACCTTATTCTATCCATGTCCATTTTTTCAAGGAGACCAACAAAATTAGTATGAGAAACAAGCATATTAAATTTAGCAAAGACCTTTCTAGCCTCTCTTGCTAGACCACCAAATTCTCTAAGAAGGGTTTCTAAAACAAAATCTTTCTTTTCCCCCTCTTCCATATCACCGAGTGTAAGAAACATATGTTGGATTATAGGATTGAGATTAACAAATTTAGTTTCCAACATGCGAACCAAAGCAGCGGCAACAATTTCATAAGTGGGAGCAAGTTCTACCAAGTGTCTATCTTCAAAAGCTTCAACGGTACTAACATGATTGAAAAATTCCTCTATATTGTTTCTCCCAACTATAGACCCACGTCCTACAGGTATATCTTTTGTGGTAAAATTAAAAGGAAACATGATGAATCAAGTAAAGTAAATGCAAGTAACTAATTTTTTTGTGTTTTTGATATGGCAAACAAGACAGTAAATAAAGTAAAACTAGCAACTAATTTTTTTGTATTTTGATATAATGCAACAAACAAAGTAGTAAATAAAATAAAGCAAGACAAAAACAAAGTAAAGAGGTTGGGAAGTGGAGACTCCCCTTGCAGCGTGTCTTGATCTCCCCGGAACGGCGCCTTAAAAAGAGCTTGATGGCGTGTAACTCACACGTTCGTTGGGAACCCCAAGAGGAATGTATGATGCGCACAGTAGCAAGTTTTCCCTCAGAAAGAAACCAAGGTTTATCGAACCAGGAGGAGCCAAGAAGCACGTTGAAGGTTGATGGCGGCGGGATGTAGTGCGGCGCAACACCAGAGATCCCGACGCCAACGTGGAACCTGCACAACACAACCAAAGTACTTTGCCCCAACGAAACAGTGAGGTTGTTGATGTCTACGGAGCTTCTATTCTTGTAGACAGTGTTGGGCCTCCAAGAGCAGAGGTTTGTAGAACAGCAGCAAGTTTCCCTTAAGTGGATACCCAAGGTTTATCGAACTCAGGGAGGAAGAGGTCAAAGATATCCCTCTCATGCAACCCCGCAACCACAAAGCAAGAAGTCTCTTGTGTCCCCAACACACCTAATAGGTGCACTAGTTCGGCGAAGAGATAGTGAAATACAGTGGTATGAATAAGCGTAGCAACGGCAACGAGAAAAGTGCTTTGCCCAGAGTAAACAAGCGTAGTAATGCAGCAGTAGTAACACAAGAAACAAGAAACAAGCAGCGATAGCGTATTTAGGAACAAGGCCTAGGGAATAGACTTTCACTAGTGGACACTCTCAACATTGATCACATAACAGAATAGATAAATGCATACTCTACACTTTTGTTGGATGATGAACACATTGCGTAGGATTACACGAACCCTCAATGCCGGAGTTAACAAGCTCCACAATAATGCTCATGTTTTAGTAACCTTTAGTGTAAGATAGATCAACAGACTAAACCAAGTACTAGCTTAGCATGCACACTGTCACCTTCATGCATATGTAGGAGGAATAGATCACATCAATATTATCATAGCAATAGTTAACTTCGCAATCTACAAGAGATCATGATCATAGCATAAACCAAGTACTAACACGGTGCACACACTGTCACCTTTGCACACGTGCAGGAGGAATAAAACTACTTTAATAACACATCACTAGAGTAGCACATAGATAAATTGTGATACAAACACATTGCAATCATAAAGAGATATAAATAAGCACCTCACTATGCCATTCAACAGTGAATAAGTATTCTGTGAAATATGGCCTAAGAGACCCACACGGTGCACACACTGTCACCTTTACACACGTGGGGCAAGGAGTCTCCGGAGATCACATAAGTAAAACTCACTTGACTAGCATAATGACATCTAGATTACAAGCATCATCATATGAATCTCAATCATGTAAGGCAGCTCATGAGATTATTGTATTGAAGCACATAGGAGAGAGATGAACCACATAGCTACCGGTACAGCCCGAGCCTCGATGGAGAACTACTCCCTCCTCATGGGAGCAGCGATGAAGATGGCGGTGGAGATGGCAGCGGTGTCGATGGAGAAGCCTTCCGGGGCACTTCCCCGCTCCGGCAGGGTGCCGGGAGACTCTGTCCCCCGATCTTGGCTTCGCGATGGCGGCTCTAGAAGGTTTCGTGGTTTTCGTCGAACGCTCGAGGTTTTAGGTCAGGCTTTATATAGGCGCAGGAGGGCTTCCGGGGGGGCCCACACCCTAGGGGCGCCCCTTGGCCGCGCCGGGTGTGGTGTGGTGGCCCTGCCCCCTTCTCCGGTTCGTGTGTTCCGGATGCTTCCGGTAAAATAGGAACCTGGGCGTTGATTTCGTCCGATTCCGAGAATATTTCGTTACTAGGATTTCTGAAACCAAAAACAGCAGAAAACAGAACGGCACTTCGGCATCTTGTTAATAGGTTAGTTCCAGAAAATGCACGAATATGACATAAAGTGTGCATATAACATGTAGATAACATCAATAATGTGGCATGGAACACAAGAAATTATCGATACGTTGGAGACGTATCAGCATCCCCTTAGTTCTGCTCGTCCCGAGCAGGTAAAACGATAACAAAGATAATTTCTGGAGTGACATGCCATCATAAACTTGATCATACTATTTGTAAAGCATATGTAGTGAATGCAGCGATCAAAACAATGTGTATGACATGAGTAAACAACTGAATCATAAAACAAAGACTTTTCATGAATAGCACTTCAAGACAAGCATCAATAAGTCTTGCATAAGAGTTAACTCATAAAGTAATAATTCAAAGTAAAGGTATTGAAGCAACACAAAAGAAGATTAAGTTTCAGCGGTTGCTTTCAACTTGTAACATGTATATCTCATGGATAATTGTCAATGCAAAGCAATATAATAAATGCAATATGCAAATATGTAAGAATCAATGCACAGTTCACACAAGTGTTTGCTTCTTGAGATGGAGAAAAATAGGTGAACTGACTCAACAATGAAAGTAAAAGAATGGTCCTCCATAGAGGAAAAGCATCGATTGCTATATTTGTGCTAGAGCTTTGATTTTGAAAACATGAAACAATTTTGTCAACGGTAGTAATAAAGCATATGCATCATGTAAATTATATCTTATAAGTTGCAAGCCTCATGCATAGTGTACCAATAGTGCCCGCACCTTGTCCTAATTAGCTTGGACTACCTGGATTATCACCGCAATACATATGCTTTAACCAAGTTTCACAAAGGGTACCTCTATGCCGCCTGTACAAAGGTCTAAGGAGAAAGCTCGCATTTGGATTTCTCGCTTTTGATTATTCTCGACTTAGACATCCATACAGGGACAACATAGACAACAGATAGTGGACTCCTCTTTGAATGCTTTAAGTATTTGACAACAATTAATTCTTTTCTCATTAGAGATTTGAGGATATTTGTCCAAAACTGAAACTTCCACCATGAATCATGGCTTTAGTTAGCGGCCCAATGTTCTTCTCTCACAATATGCATGCTCAAACCATTCAACTCAGGTAGATCGCCCTTACTTCAGACAAGACGAACATGCATAGCAACCGATGACCCACAAGTATAGGGGATCGCAACAGTCTTCGAGGGAAGTATTACCCAATTTATTGATTCGACACAAGGGGAGACAAAGAATACTTGGAAGCCTTAACAACGGAGTTGTCACAGTTGCACTGGAAACAGACTTGCTCAAGAGTTTATCTAGTAACAGTTTATAGCAAGAAGTAGTGAAATAACAACAGAGTAACAAAGACAGCATAGTGATTTTAGTAAACAACAGGATTAAAATACTGTAGGCACGGGGACGGATGACGGGCGTTGCATGGATGAGAGAAACTCATGTAACAATCATAGCAGGGCATTTGCAGATAATAATAAAACGGTGTCCAAGTACTAATCAATCAATAGGCATGTGTTCCAATTATAGTCGTACGTGCTCGCAATGAGAAACTTGCACAACATCTTTTGTCCTACCAGCCGGTGGCAGCCGGGCCTCAAGGGAAACTACTGGATATTAAGGTACTCCTTTTAATAGAGTACCGGAGCAAAGCATTAACACTCCGTGAACACATGTGATCCTCACGTTACTGCCATTCCCTCCGGTTGTCCCGATTCTGTCACTTCGGGGCCATTGGTTCCGGACAGCAACATGTGTATACAACTTGCGTAAGATCATAAACAACGAATATCTTCATGAATCAATAACATGTTCAGATCTGAGATCATGGCACTCGGGCCCTAGTGACAAGCATTAAGCATAACAAGTTGCAACAATATCATAAAAGTACCATCTACGGACACTAGGCACTATGCCCTAACAATCTTATGCTATTACATGACCAATCTCATCCAGTCCCTACCATCCCCTTCGCCTACAGCGGGGGAATTACTCACACATGGATGGGGGAAACATTGCTGGTTGATGGAGAGGCGTTGGCGGTGATGGCGGTGATGATCTCCTCCAATTCCCCGTCCCCGGAGTGCCAGAACGGAGACTTCGGCTCCCGCGACGGAGTTTCGCGATGTGGCGGCGTTCGGAGGGTTTCGGCGACTTCGACTTCTCTGTGCGTTTTTAGGTCGAGGCGAATAAGTAGTCCGAAGGGGGCGTCGGAGGCCGGCCGAGGGGCCACACCACCGGCCACGCGGCCCCCCCGGGCCGCGCCGCCGGTGGTGTGGGGCCCTCGGGCCTCCACTTCAATTGCCCTTCTGGCTCCGTTAGTTTCCTGGGAAAATAGGGCCTTCTGCATAAATTCCGAGGTTTTTCCCGAAAGTTGGATTTCTGCACAAAAACGAGACACCAGAGCAGTTCTGCTGAAAACAGCGTTAGTCCGTGTTAGTTGCATCCAAAATACACAAATTAGAGGTCAAACAATGGCAAAAGTGTTCGGGAAAGTAGATACGTTTTGGACGTATCAGCAACTCACATGAAATTCAACAATGAGTTGATGGCGTTCCCCAGTAAACATGGTTACCGCACAACAAGCAACTTAATAAGAGATAAAGTGCATAATTACATATTCAATACCACAATAGTTTTTAAGCTATTTGTCCCATGAGCTATATATTGCAAAGGTGAATGATGGAATTTTAAAGGTAGCACTCAAGCAATTTACTTTGGAATGGCGGAAAATACCATGTAGTATAGGTGGGTATGGTGGACACAAATGGCATAGTGGTTGGCTCAAGTATTTTGGATGCATGAGAAGTATTCCCTATCGATACAAGGTTTAGGCTAACAAGGCTTATTTGAAACAAACACAAGGATGAACCGGTGCAGCAAAACTCACATAAAAGACATATTGAAAACATTATAAGACTCTACACCGTCTTCCTTGTTGTTCAAACTCAATACTAGAAATTATCTAGAACTTAGAGAAACCAAATATGCAAACCAAATTTTAGCATGCTCTATGTTCTTCACTAATAGGTGCAAAGTATATGATGCAAGAGCTTAAACATGAGCACAAAAATTGCCAAGTATCACATTACCCAAGACATTTATAGCAATTACTACATGTATCATTTTCCAATTCCAACCATATAACAATTTAACGAAGAGGAAACTTCGCCATGAATATTATGAGCTAAGAACACATGTGTTCATATGAACCAGCGGAGCGTGTCTCTCTCCCACACAAGCATGATGTAATCCAATTTATTCAAACAAAAACAAAAACAAAAGCACACAGACGCTCCAAGTAAAGCACATAAGATGTGACCGAATAAAAATATAGTTTCAAGAGAAGGAACCGATAATTTATCGATGAAGAAGGGGATGCCTTGGGCATCCCCAAGCTTAGACGCTTGAGTCTTCTTGATATATGCAGGGATGAACCACCGGGGCATCCCCAAGCTTAGACTTTTCACTCTTCTTGATCGTAGTATATCATCCTCCTCTCTTGACCCTTGAAAACTTCCTCCACACCAAACTCGAAACAACTCATTAGAGGGTTAGTGGACAATAAAAATTAACATGTTCAGAGGTGACACAATCATTCTTAACACTTCTGGACATTGCATAAAGCTACTGGACATTAATGGATCAAAGAAATTCATCCAACATAGCAAAAGAGGCAATGCGAAATAAAAGGCAGAATCTGTCAAAACAGAACAGTCCGTAAAGATGGATTTTATTAGGCCACCAGACTTGCTCAAACGAAAATGCTCAAATTGAATGAAAGTTGCGTACATATCTGGGGATCACTCACGTAAATTGGCATAATTTGCTGAGTTACCTACAGAGAATTAGACCCAGATTCGTGACAGCAAAGAAATCTGTTTCTGCGCAGTAATCCAAATCTAGTACTTACTTTACTATCAAAGACTTTACTTGGCACAACAAAACACAAAACTAAGATAAGGAGAGGTTGCTACAGTAGTAAACAACTTCCAAGACACAAATATAAAACAAAGTACTGTAGCAAAATAACACATGGGTTATCTCCCAAGAAGTTCTTTCTTTTTATAGCCATTAAGATGGGCTCAGCAGTTTTAATGATGCACTCGCAAGAAATAGTAGTTGAAGCAAAAGAGAGCATCAAGAGGCAAATTCAAAACACATTTGAGTCTAACATGCTTCCTATGCATAGGAATCTTGTAAATAAACAAGTTCATGAAGAGCAAAGTAACAAGCATAGGAAGATAAAACAAGTGTAGCTTCCAAAATTTCAGCACATAGAGAGGCATTTTAGTAACATGAAAATTTCTACAACCATATTTTCCTCTCTCATAATAACTTTCAGTAGCAACATGAGCAAACTCAACAATATAACTATCACATAAAGCATTCTTATCATGAGTCTCATGCATAAAATTATTACTCTCCACATAAGCATAATCAATTTTATTAGTTGTAGTGGGAGCAAATTCAACAAAGTAGCTATCATTATTATTCTTATCAAGTGTAGGAGGCATAGTATAATCACAACAAAATTTACTCTCCATAGTAGGTGGCGCCAAAAGACCACTATTATAATCATCACAAATAGGAGGCAAAGTATCATCAAAGAAAATTTTCTCCTCAATGCTTGGGGGACTAAAAATATCATGAAAACCAGCTTCCCCAAGCTTAGAACTTTCTATATCATTATCAACAATGGTGTTCAAAGCGTTCATACTAATATTACTACCAGCATGCAAATAAGATTTCATAGGTTTTTTAATTTTCGCATCAAACAATCCATGTTTTAAATCAGGAAATAGAATAAGAAGCTCACTCTTATACATTATGCCAAACTAGTGTAAACAAGAAACAACAAGATGCAATTGCAGGATCTAAAGGAAATATCTTCGAGCACACACACAACGGCGCCGGAAAAATACTTTACCTGGGACCGTAGTATGAGTGCCTTTTTACCTTTCCTCCGCAACGGCGCCAGAAAAGTGCTTGATGTCTACGGAGCTTCTATTCTTGTAGACAGTGTTGGGCCTCCAAGAGCAGAGGTTTGTAGAACAGCAGCAAGTTTCCCTTAAGTGGATACCCAAGGTTTATCGAACTCGGGAGGAAGAGGTCAAAGATATCCCTCTCATGCAACCCCAAACCAAAGCAAGAAGTCTCTTGTGTCCCCAACACACCTAATAGGTGCACTAGTTCGCGAAGAGATAGTGAAATACAGGTGGTATGAATAAGCAGAGCAACGGCAACGACACCGAAAAGTGCTTTGCCCAGAAAACAAGTAATGCAGTAGTAACACAAAAAAAGAAACAAGCAGCGATAGCAGATTTAGGAACAAGGCCTAGGGAATAGACTTTCACTAGTGGACACTCTCAACATTGATCACATAACGAATAGATAAATGCATACTCTACACTTTTGTTGGATGATGAACACATTGCGTAGGATTACACGAACCCTCAATGCCGGAGTTAACAAGCTCCACAATAATGCTCATGTTTTAGTAACCTTTAGTGTAAGATAGATCAACAGACTAAACCAAGTACTAGCTTAGCATGCACACTGTCACCTTCATGCATATGTAGGAGGAATAGATCACATCAATATTATCATAGCAATAGTTAACTTCGCAATCTACAAGAGATCATGATCATAGCATAAACCAAGTACTAACACGGTGCACACACTGTCACCTTTGCACACGTGCAGGAGGAATAAAACTACTTTAATAACACATCACTAGAGTAGCACATAGATAAATTGTGATACAAACACATTGCAATCATAAAGAGATATAAATAAGCACCTCACTATGCCATTCAACAGTGAATAAGTATTCTGTGAAATATGGCCTAAGAGACCCACACGGTGCACACACTGTCACCTTTACACACGTGGGGCAAGGAGTCTCCGGAGATCACATAAGTAAAACTCACTTGACTAGCATAATGACATCTAGATTACAAGCATCATCATATGAATTTCAATCATGTAAGGCAGCTCATGAGATTATTGTATTGAAGCACATAGGAGAGAGATGAACCACATAGCTACCGGTACAGCCCCGAGCCTCGATGGAGAACTACTCCCTCCTCATGGGAGCAGCAGCGGTGATGAAGATGGCGGTGGAGATGGCAGCGGTATCGATGGAGAAGCCTTCCGGGGCACTTCCCCGCTCCGGCAGGTGCCGGAACAGAGACTCCGTCCCCGATCTTGGCTTCGCGATGGCAGCGGCTCGGAAGGTTTCTGGTTTCGTCGAACGCCCGAGGTTTTTAGGTCGGGGGCTTTATATAGGCGGAGAGGCGGCGCAGAGGGCTTCGGGGCCACACCCTAGGGGGCGCCCCCTTGGCCGCGCCGGGGTGTGGCCCCCCCTCTGGCTCTCGTGTGTTCTGATGCTTCCGGGTAAAATAGGAACACGGGCGTTGATTTCGTCCGATTCCGAGAATATTTCGTTACTAGGATTTCTGAAACCAAAAACAGCAGAAAACAGGAACGGCACTTCGGCATCTTGTTAATAGGTTAGTTCCGAAAATGCACGAATATGACATAAAGTGTGCATATAACATGTAGATAACATCAATAATGTGGCATGGAACACAAGAAATTATCGATACGTTGGAGACGTATCAGTTGTCAATCTCACCGTCTTGCTGTAACAAAGGATTAACCGTATTGTGTGGAAGATGATTGTTTGCAAGAAAACAGTAAAAACAAGTATTGCAGCAGATTTGTATTTCAGTATAAAAGAATGGACCGGGTCCACAGTTCACTAGAGGTGTCTCTCCCATAAGATAAAAGCATGTTGGGTGAACAAATTACAGTCGGGCAATTGACAAATAGAGAGGGCATAACAATGCACATACATGTCATGATAAGTACAAGAGATTTAATTGGGCATTACGACAAAGTACATAGACCGCCATCCAACGCATCTATGCCTAAAAAGTCCACCTTCAGGTTATCATCCGAACCCCTTCCATTAAGTTGCAAAGCAACAGACAATTGCATTAAGTATGGTGCGTAATGTAATCAACAACTACATCCTTAGACATAGCATCAATGTTTTATCCCTAGTGGCAACAGCACAACACAACCTTAGAACTTTCTGTCACTGTCCCAGGTATCAATGGAGGCACGAACCCACTATCGAGCATAAATACTCCCTCTTGGAGTTAAGAGCAAAAACTTGGCTAGAGCCTCTACTAATAACGGAGAGCATGCAAGATCATAAACAACACATAGGTAATAACTTGATAATTAACATAACATAGTATTCTCTATCCATCGGATCCCGACAAACACAACATATAGCATTACGATAGATGATCTTGATCATGTTAGGCAGCTCACAAGATCCAACAATGAAGCACAATGAGGAGAAGACAACCATCTAGCTACTGCTATGGACCCATAGTCCAGGGGTGAACTACTCACTCATCACTCCGGAGGCGACCATGGCGGTGAAGAGTCCTCCGGGAGATGAATCCCCTCTCCGGAAGGGTGCCGGAGGAGATCTCCAGAATCCCCCGAGATGGGATTGGCGGCGGTGTCTCTGGAAGGTTTTCCGTATCGTGGCTCTCGGTACTCGGGTTTTCGCGACGGAGGCTTTAAGTAGGCGGAAGGGCAACATGGGGGGCCACACGAGGGCCCCACACCATAGGTCGGCGCGGCCAGGGCCGCGCCGCCCTATGGTGGCGGCGCCTCGTGGCCCCACTTCGACTCCTCTTCGGTCTTCTGGAAGCTTCGTGGCAAAATAGGACCCTGGGCGTTGATTTCGTCCAATTCCGAGAATATTTCGTTACTAGGATTTCTGAAACCAAAAACAGCACAAAACAGCAACTGGCTCTTCGGCATCTTGTTAATAGGTTAGTTCCAGAAAATGCACGAATATGACATAAAGTGTGCATAAAACATGTAGATATCATCAATAATGTGGCATGGATCATAAGAAATTATCGATACGTCGGAGACGTATCACTGTGTTCCTGCAATGTTTGAAAGTCGTGACCAGATCTTAGTGTGAGTGCTCATTTTGCTAGTATGTTGGCTAACAAACAACCCAAACTTTGATCTGCTCGGCCAAAAATGGAGACAGCAGACAACCAATCAAGTTGGGCTTCCTGGTTCTCTGGATTCGACCTGGGCTACCAAACAAGGTGAACATGGTTTTTGGCCCGTTCCACCCGATCAAGACCCCCCCCCCAGCACTTGCCCTCGGAGCCCGAAAAGGGGTTCGAGCTACCAATCACGCCCTAGTTGAATTAGTAACCGCGTATGCCTACGAAATATACTCCTCTGAACTTTATCTAAATCTAAATGTATCATACACTAAATTACATCTAAATACACTAAAATACAGTTAAATTTAGGCAAAGTGAAGACATCATGTTGATCAGAGAGTATTTAGGAAAACCCCATTACATGATGGCTCATGTTAAAGCATCTCTAGCAGACCTCTTGTAATTCATCAAATCCTTAAAATAACTGACTTTTAAGATTTTAATCAAAAAATGGTTTAACAAACCAGTAAAACTCGACTAAGCCGTAATTTTTTAAACGGCACCACGAATCCACATGCAAGTACCTTGTACCCCCGTTCTGAGGGTAATTTTGCCACTACCCTATAAACTGTTCAACAATTGGCGGGAGGGATGTTTCAAGACACGCCGGTGCCATTATGCCGTGGGACTCGCTGGAATTTCGCCGGAATCTGGTCAACTTCGATTCCGCCGTCCCAAATTTGCAAGAATTCCGTACCCTATTCTTGTCTCCATCACAGCCAGGTTGACCCTAGAGCACGTCTCCGTTGCCAAATCGGGACATCCATGGCTCCCTTGTGGGCAACCTTGGGGATGGGCGGAGTAGAACGGCAGGACCCTGACCGGCTCTCTTGCAGCACACCTCGAGGATGGGTGCTTGATGCAACCATGCGCGGGGGAAACAGAAGGATGGCGGGTGGGCAGGAAGGTGGTCGGGCAGCTCATTGAGTTCGGAGGAGGGGCGTAGAGAGGTAAGGAAGTGCAACTAGGTTGTCGTGGTGGGGAAGAAGATAACATCACAAGTGGGTCTTTTGGTGGAATATTTTGTTTCACGTTTTTAAAGGATAATATTTAAGGTATATGCTAGAGATGCTTTTATATTGCATTCTTTCATTTCTGATATATATCTTTGTGGCCAAAGTTTCAACACATGTCTCAAAATATGGGTCCCACCAAGCCCTAGAGCTCACCAAGAATGTCTGCGCTGCCCTATCCTCTCCCCACCTCAGATTTTTCTTGTGCACCGAATCGCACCTTCGCCATTTTTTCTGCATCAAGTGATCCATGCGCACTTTTATTATCTATAATTAAAATTAGGTCATAAAAAAGGTTACGTCATGGGTTATACAATGTCACTACATGAATCAGCCAACTAAAAAAAGAGAAAAAAATATGATGTGGCTCTGCATTAGCATGTTATCATAATATCAAAACGCTAGTTGCACTCGCTATATAAATCATGTGCAACCTTCTCTAGGTAGTCCCAGAAGCCAAATCCTCGCGTTTCTCCGTTGGTTGAAGGAAGAAGCACGTAAAAATTCAATGTGTAGCCAAAAAATGAAGTGCATAAAAAGGTTGGTTTTTCATTGTTAAAATTATAATCATTCCTAGTATTTCATATTTCCCAAAGTAAAGCATAGACTCTAACTCGGATTTAAACTTCATATTTTTTTCCAACAGCCAAAAGCCTAATTTGTAAACAAATTTGTGATAATACTGGGAGAGATAATATTAAACTTCATATGAACATTGCGCCACAATATTGTTTTATAAAGTAGATGAGATGAATAAATGTTGATATGAATAAATGTTGGATCGATTCATCTTGCTAACAAAAAACAAGATCTAATTCCTTGCCAATGCCTTCTAGCTAAATTATGCTTTGTGAGCAATACTTTATGAAGTAAGAACCACATAGATGTTCTTATCTTGAGTGGTACATTCATTTTCTAAATATATTTACAAAGAAACCTTGTATGGCCATTCATATAATCCAGATATAATATTTTGATGGTCAAAGTAGTGGATAATGTTAGCTTCCAAACAAAAACATCCGGCTGCCTAGACAAATGGAAATCCATCAAACATGTACCAATGGTGTCATTTTTCTCCTGTGTTATTCATTAGAGCTTGCCTAAAACCTAGGTTTAATGGCACTTCAGACATCACATTAGCAATTCAGACATTTTTCTATGTACTATGTGATATAACGCTGGGTCGTGCTAAGAAAGAGATGTACTTCCTAGCCTAGCCATGCGTCTTCCCAAAACTGAGTTTTCTCACCATTGCCTATGATGAAACAGCCTCGTTAAAAAAAAACTTGTTTTATTTTTATTTTTCATTAGACCTTTGTAAAACGGGGATTCCTAAGAGTTTTGCTTCACTAGATACAAAAACTTGGAGTCTGGATATTTATTATGTATTAATTTCTGCCATATATTTTCTCTTATAGCCATCACTTTGCGAGCAAAATCTTGATATAAAATCATCCAATATTTTTCATAGCCCTTTCAGTAATGATAACAAACAAATTGGTAGGCTAGTTGAAACCGAAGTAATTAGCACCAACCAATCACCATAGGTGACGTAGGCATTACCCTTCGGGTAACCGATATTGCCCTATCCTGTGCGGCCCAACTGGAGGCCCATGAAGATATTCGACGACAAGGTGGGCTACTAGGACGGTGCAGGAGAAGATCACTTGAAGAACATGGCAAGAGAGAAGCTGAATAAGGAAAGTTTAGAGCTAGACTTTTTGTAAACCTAGTCGTACCCAGACAGATCTCTTGAGACCTGACCTCATATATAAAGGCCAGCAGAGGGGCTGCCGGGGGACACAATCAATCTTAGCAACTTTAGCCACCAGAAGTCTAGAGCTAGGTCGTCGCAGCACTTAGCCTCTCGACGAGTTCACAGCCGAAACCTTCGGCACCCCATTGTAACCCAATATTCTCATAATCAAGATCAGACAGGCAGGACGTAAGGGTTTTACCTCATCGAGGGCCCCGAACCTGGGTAAATCGCTCTCCCCGCTTGTCTGTTCACCGATGTCTCGTGTCAGCCTACAGGATTCCATCAACCCTAAGCCCCAATCAGAGGGCATTGCCGAGCAGTGCCCTCGACAATTGATGCCCTCAATGTTGACCCAAAAGCCAAACCAGTACAACAGTCGATGCGTCGATTTTCTGAGCCAAAAAGAAAAGCAATTGGCGAAGAAGTTAGCCGGCTCCGCAAGGCAGGATTCATTCGGGAGCTCAAGGAAGCCGAGTGGGTGGCCAATCCTGTCATGGTGCCAAAGAAAGACACAACCGCACTTCGCATGTGTATCGATTACACTAGTCTCAACAAGCATTGCCTAAATGATCACTTCCCACTGCCTCGTATCAATCAGATAGTCGACTCCACAGCTGGATGTGACCGTCTCTCCTTTCTCGATGCATACTCCGGGTACAATCAGATCAAGCTCAAGAAGGAAGACCAGGAGTTAACCGCGTTCATTACCCCACACGGCGTTTTCTGTTACAACGTCATGACCTTCGGGTTGAAAAATGCAGGGGCAACTTATCAACGGTGCATGCAAGCCTATGTCGGAGAACAGATCGGGAGGAATATCGAAGTTTACATCGACGATATCGTGGTAAAAACGAAGCACGCCACCACTCTCATCGACGATCTGCGGGAAACCTTTGACAACCTCGACAAGTATAAAATCAAGTTGAACCCGAAGAAATGTTTCTTCGGGGTGCCAGGAGGACAAGTACTCCGGTACTTCATCTCAGCCAGAGGAATAGAAGCCAATCCCTTAGATCAAAGCTATTCTCGACATGGAACCGCCAAAGAATTTGCACCAAGTGCAGCAATTGGCAGGACGACTGGCAGCGCTCAGCAGATTAATCGCCAAGCTAGGAGAAAAAGCTTTGCCCTTCTATAGCCTAATGAAAAAATCAGAAAAATTCGAGTGGACAAAAGAGGCGCAGGAGTCCTTTGATAATCTAAAGAAAATCTTATCAACATCCCCAGTACTCGTAACCCCACGTGAAAAAGAAACACTGCTTATGTACATAGCAGCAACGGTGCAAGTCTTCAGTAGCGTCCTAGTTGTCGAGCGAGAAGAAGCAGGGAGAGTTCATGGCGAACAAAGACCCGTTTACTACCTCAGTGAAGTACTCACACCTGCGAAACAGAGATACCCTCATCACCAGAAGCTGACGTATGCAGTGTGGAGAATAGCCCGCAAGCTACGACATTATTTCACGGAGCACCCGATCATCGTCGTAAGCGAGGCACCACTGAAGAATATACTCACTAACCCAGAGGCCACAAGTCGAGTGTCCCAATGGGCTATAGAGATAGCGCCACATGACATAACTTACGTCAACAGAACAGCGATAAAGTCCCAAGTCCTCCCATATTTCGTGGCAGACTGGATCCAGTCGCAAACACCGGCAGCACCCGACATGTCGGGTTCATGGACAATGTACTTAGACGGGTCCAAGCGGAGCACAGGTGCAGGAGCAGGGGTGATACTAATATCACCACAAGGAGACAAGATGAAGTACATACTACGTATGAATTTCTCCCTGCCCACGAATAATGAAGCAAAATACGAAGCACTGTTGCATGAAATGAAGATGGCAAAGGCATGTGGAGCAACTCGTCTGGAAATTTATGGAGACTCAAACCTGGTGGTACTGCAGTCGATGAATCTATGCGATGCGGTCAGTGACAACATGATTGCCTACCGACAGTTATACCAAAATATAGAAGCCAAATTCGAAGGGTGCGAACTTAAGCATATCGGCAGAGCCAGCAACGAGGAAGCCGACACTCTGTCAAATATCGGATCCATGTGCTTCTCCATTCCAAACAGAGTATTTTTTGAAGTTATCACTCAACGATCGATAAAAGAGAAAGCATCGGCACCTCCGAAGCCGTCGGCTGACGAATCGGAGGCACCCGCAGCAAGCTGTCGAAGAATCTTCACCTCGATCTGCGGAACAGGTCCTCCTCCTTGAACCACTATGGACCAAGCCATTCCTAACATACCTGACGAAGCAGGAGTTACCAGAGGATCCCGTAGAAGCAAGGCGAATCGTCAGACAGTCAAAGGCCTTTACTATGGTAAATGGAGAACTCTACAAGCGCATCATCTCCGGTATCTTTCAAAGGTGTATTGCCATTGACGATGGAAAAGCGCTGTTGCGTGAGATACACGAGGGAACTTACGGACACCACGCAAGAAGCATGGCCCTTGTGGCAAAAGCCTTCAGGGCAGGATTTTACTGGCCAACGGCGGCTTCGGATGCTCGAGATCTGGTTATGAAGTGCGACCCCTGCCAGCGTTTTTCACCCAAACCACATGCTCCCGCGACAGATCTGATGACAATACCTCTAGCATGGCCCTTCGCTCAATGGGGACTCGACCAAGTTGGACCGCTGCCAAGATCGTCGCCTGGAGGACACACGTATCCACTGGTCGCAGTCGACAAGTTCACCAAGTGGATCGAGGCAGTACCTGTTCGAAATCAGAAAGTCGAAACTGCCGTTCAGTTCTTCAGGGGAATAACTTGTCGATTTGGTATGCCCCACAACATCGTCACAGACAACGGAACCAACTTTGACTCCAAAAAGTTTCGCAAGTTTTGTGACGACAGTGGAATTAAGCTAATATTTGCATCGGTGGCTCACCCACAGACCAACGGCCAGGTGGAAAGGATCAATGGTCTAATAGGGGACGGCCTCAAGAAACGCCTTACGGGTGCGGCTGGAGCCTGGGTCGAGGAATTACCATCTGTGCTTTGGAGTTTGCACACTACACCCAATAGGTCGACCTAGTACACCCCGTTCTTCCTGGTACATGGAGCCGAAGCAGTTTTGCCAGCTGACGTTCGATTCGAAGCCCCTCGGGCATATCTGGCCATGGGCAGCCCGGCCCGGCCCGGCCCGAAATTCCCGGGCTGGGCAGCTCCTAGCGTGACCACTGGGCCGGGCCTAGGCCTGGAAACTCAGCCCGAATGGAAACTCGGGCCGGGCCTAGGTAACATTTTAAGCCCGAATTTGGCCCGGCCCGGCCCGACCATCTGTTCCACCATCTGCCAAACTATCATCCAGTAGAGGCCCAGTCCAAGTAGGACTGCCTGCCCGTGCCCTAACCGCACGAACGAGCCCCCAATCCCCATCGACTACTCGATGCGCCGCACTCCTCCCGTCCCGTGCGTGCACTCCTCCTCCCGCCCCTGATCTGCTCGCCGTAGATCCTTCGTCGACGCCGGCTGCTGCAGGTCGTTCGTCGACGCTGGCCGCTGCAGCTCCCTCCTCGACGCCGGCCGCTGCAGTTCGTTCCTCGATGCCGGCCGCTGCAGCTCCCTCCTCGACGCCGGCCGCTGCAGCTCCTCCTCGACGCCGGGCGCCGCAGCTCGTTCCTCGACGCCGGCCGCTGCAGCTCCCTCCTGGACGACGGCTGCTGCAGCTCCTCCTCGCCGTCCCGCGCAGCGACGCCGACTTCTGCACATTCTTCTTCGCTCACTGCCGCACGTCCTTCCTAGGCGATTGAAAGGTATCATGTATATACGATGCTGTTGCTGTTTTGCTGCTAGTCTGTTACGTACTGAATATTGGCTAGGTAGATGCTTATGAAGGATATGAGATCTGCATGCAGTTCTTTTTATGAGTAGTCCAAACAGCGAAATACAAATATACATGTTACATGAGAATATCAGATCTGCCTGTTATTTTTGTTTGGCAAACATCAACATTTTTGCAGATCTGCCCGGAAAAATGAGGGGCTGCGCATGAAGCAAAGAGAGAGTTGCTGTTGCATCTACTACTCTTCTCTTTAATTTGGTCCCATCTTTCATACTTATCTTGGACTGTAATAATTATGGAGTCTCTATTTTGGTTTTCGTCAGACTCTGAACAATGTTTATCATGCTTGTACGCTGTGAAACTATTAAGTGATGGTGTGATGCTTGATGTAGTTCTGATAATTGATATGTACTGTGCAAAATGCTCCTGTTTTGCTGCTGTAAACTGCTGTTGTTAGTGCTTGTGGATACTGTTAAAAACTGCTGTTGTAAACGATGCTGGCATGTTGGATGCTGCTATCAGCAGTTTTCCAAAACAATAGCTCCTGTCGGGCCGTCGGGCCGGGCCTCGGGCTGTCGGGCTATCACCTCGGGCCGGGCTCGGGCCAAAGAAATGGTAAAATATGTCGGGCCTGGGCTGGCAGACATGCATCGGGCTTTTTTTGGCCCGGCCCGAAGCCCGGCCCGGCCCGAGAAATGCCCAGATATACCCTCGGGTGACAGCGTACACAGAATCCACCTCCAACATCGCGCTGCAGGATGCTGTGGATCTCCTTGACGAACCTCGGGATATTGCTTTGGCAAGAACAACGGTGTACCAGCAGGCGTTAAGAAATTATCACAGCCGACGAATACGCAATCGAAGCTTTAGTGTTGGAGATATGGTACTACGGCTGAAGCAAGAGAGACCCTCGAAGCTCGAATCTCCATGGGAAGGGCCATTCATCATCACTAAAGTGATACCAGGAGGAGCTTATTGGCTCAAAAATCCAACCTCGAGAAAAGACGTTGAAAATCCATGGAACATCGCACATTTGCGACGGTTCTACGCATATGATACAATTGTCTTCTGTTATTCGGCAACTTTTAAGTTTGCTCTTACATTATGAATAAAATTCTGATACGGTTTTCTACCTTTTTATTGATTCAGGCCTCATCATCCGAACAAATTGTTCGGGGCCCCTTCCACTGGCTCTTACTCCCATCGGGAGCGCTGGCCAAAAACGAGCTCGCACGGTGTCATTAATTAAATACTCCTATCGGGAGCTAAGGTTAATGACACAAAAAATAACCCATCCAAAAGAAAAAGGCGAAAATAATAAACTGAGTCGGGTCTTAATTACAAATTGATAAAGCAAGTGATCATTCAAGGAGCAGCTGATGATGAGCCAGGACCAGTCTTGGTCTTCGCCTCGTCTGCCAGCTTAAGGAGTTGATTGGTGATACGTCTCAAACGTATCTACAATTTCTTATGTTCCATGCTAGTCTTATGACAATACCTACATGTTTTATTCATACTTTATATCATTTTGATGCATTTTACGGTACTAACCTATTAACAAGATGCCGAAGCGCCAGTTCCTGTTTTCTTTTTGGTTTCAGAAATCCTACATAGGAAATATTCTCGGAATTGGACGAAACAAAAGCCCACGGTCTTATTTTCCACGGAGCCTTCCAGAAGACCGAAGAGGAGACGAAGAGGAGTCACGAGGCGGCCACACCCTAGGGGGGCACGGCCCCACCCCTGGCCGCGCCGCCCTATGGGGTGGGCCCCTCGGGAGTCCACCGACATCGCCCCTTCGCCTATATATTCCTTCCGTCGCGAAAACCCTACAACAACAAGTCATATTCCACGAAGAGTTCCGTAGCCGCCGCCATCGCGAAGCCAAATTCGGGGGACAGAAGTCTCTGTTCCGGCACGCCACCGGGACGGGGAAGTGCCCCCGGAATCCATATCCATCGACTCCATCGCCACCTTCATTGCCGTTGCTGTCTCCCATGATGAGGAGGGAGTAGTTCTCCCCGAGGAGGGCTCTACCGGTAGCTATGTGGTTCATCTCTCTCTCCTATGGTGTGATCTTTATGTAATCATGAGCTTTGTATCACTATTAATCTATGTGCTACTCTAGTGATGTTATTAAAGTAGTCTATTCCTCCTCCATGATGTAAAGTTGAGAGTGTGTGCATCATGTAGTACTTGGCGTAGGTTATGATTGTAATCTCTTGTGGATTATGAAGTTAACTAGTACTATGATAGTATTGATGTGATCTATTCCCCCTTTCATAGCTATTGTTGACAGTGTGTATGCTATGTTAGTACTCGGTCTAAATTGCAATGGTATTATCTTGGATTATGATTTGATGAGGATATCCCTATGAGTGGTGTTTGTCAAGTACTTGATGAACTTTGAGTGGAGCTTTTGTACCCACTACGTGATGATTAGTGATTCCAATAGGAGAGTAATTCAGAGTAGCACAAGTGAAGAGAAGTTATCTAATTGCCAATTATGTGATCATTGTTGAGAGTGTCCACTAGTGAAAGTATGATCCCTAGGCCTTGTTTCTAAGCATTGAAACACCGTTTCCAACAAGTTCTGCTACATGTTCGCTTGCTTCCATCTTTATTTCAGACTGCAATTACTACTTACAATCATCCATATTACTTGTATTTCACTATCTATTCGCCAAACTAGTGCAATTATACATCTGACAAGTGTATTAGGTGTGTTGGGGACACAAGAGACTTCTTGTATCTTAATTGCAGGGTTGCTTGAGAGGGATATATTTGACCTCTACCTCCCTGAGTTCGATAAACCTTAGGTGATTCACTTAAGGGAAACTTGTGCTGTTCTACAAACCTGCTCTTGGAGGCCCAAGGAAAAGAAGCGTGCGTAGACATCAAGCTATTTTCTGGCGCCGTTGCCGGGGAGGTAAGGTAAAACGTATTCACATCCTCCGACTACTAAGCTATTTCCTAGCACTGTTGCCGGTGTGTGAGTGCTCGAAGCTATTTCCTTTAGATCCTGCAATTATATTTTTTTGTTTCTTGTTTTTATTTCACTAGTTAGGCTTAATGGAAAACAACAAAATAATTAGAGATCTTTATGAAATTTATATTGAATTAGAACATGAGGTGTTTGAAGAGAAAATTAAAAAACCTATGGAACTTTATATGCATGCTAATGGCAATGTTATTAGTATGAATGCTTTGAAGACCATTGTTGCTAATGCTATGGAAAATTCTAAGCTTGGGGAAGCTGGTTTTGATGAGCATGATATTTTTAGTCCCCCAAGCATGGAGGAGAAAATTTACTTTGATGATACTTTACCTCCTATATATGATGATTACAATGATGACTCATATTTTTAGTCCACCTACTATTGAGGAGAAAATTAATTATGATATGCCTCCTATATATGATGATTATGGTGATGGGAATAATAATGATAGCTATTTTATTGAATTTGCTCCCACTACAATTAATAGTAATGACTATGCTTATGTGGAGAGTAATAATTTTATGCATGTAGCTCATGATAAGAATGTTTTAAGTGATGGTTATATTGTGGATTTCATCAATGATGCTACTGAAAGTTATTATAAGAGAGGGAAACATGGTTATATGCATCTTAATAATATTAAGTTTCCCCTCTTTATGTTGAGAATCTTGAAGTTGCGCTTGTGTTGCCTTTCTATCCTTGTTGCATTATGCTTACATGACTTGTTTATTTACAAGATTCCTTTTCATAGGAAGTGGGTTAGACTTAAAAGTGTTTCTTATTTGCTTTTGATGCTCTATTTTGCTTCAACTCTTATTTCTTGCGAGAGCATCATTAAAATTACTGAGCCCATCTTAATGGCTATAAAGAAAGTACTTCTTGGGAGATAACCCATGTTTTTATTTTTGCTACTGTTTTGTTGTGTCTTGGAAGTTGTTACTACTGTAGCAACCTCTCCTTATCTTTTTATTGCATTTTTGTGCCAAGTAAAGTCTTTGATAGTAAGTTTGATACTAGATTTGGATTTCTGCGCAGAAACAGATTTTTAGCTCACGAATTTGAGTTGATCACTCTGTAGGAGAGTCTAAAAAATCTGCAAATTCATGAGTGATCCTCAGATATGTACGCAACTTTCATTCAATTTGAGCTTCTTCATCTGAGCATGTTAAGTGCCTCGAGAAAATTCGTCTTTACGGACTGTTCTGTTTTGACAGATTCTGCCTTTTATTTCACATTGCTTCTTTTACTGTGTTTGAGTGTATTTCTTTGCTCCATTAAATTTCAGTAGCCTTGGGTAATGTCCAGAAGTGTTGGGAATGATTGTGTCCTTGCTGAACATGTGAATTTTTGATTATGCACTAACCCTCTTGTAATGACCTTGGATCGGGTAGGATCCTAAGTCCCTGTGATTAACATGCTAGTCCATGGATCATAAGCTAGCACTCACAGTCGATGAAATACCATGTAAAACACCATGTCATTATTACATGAATCGAGTAAACCCAGAGTTTAATTTATTGCAACTTTGCATAGCTCAAGGCTAGCTCAAACAAAAGCAACGGAAAACTTAAGATAAATTGAGTCCATCAACGCCACAGGCTCATTGAGTGTAGACCCGCGATCCTAGCGCACCTTTCTTCAACCTTTGTAGTCTGCACATGAGTGCAGCCAATGAATTGGTCAATACTTTGAATGTATGGCAAATTACACCAAGAAGGGAAAAATTGACTACATCTACATGCAAGGCAGACAAGAGAAGGCTTGAGTTTTATTTGCGTAAAGCCAATTTTTACAAAGTTAAAGAGAAAATCTTTTACCCTACTTTGCAAAATTTTGATAAATAATAATGGCCGAGTGGAGCACATGGATATTACACACCAAGTGTCCAAATCAACCTAACACTTGGATATGACACACCAAGTTCCAAACACTTGGATATTACACACCAAGTCCCGAGCACTTGGATATTACGCACCAAGGCTCCAAAACCCACCTTCGAACGATATTACACACGCCATAGGATTTTGAAAACTCCTTTGAAAAGAGAGAGGAAATCATTCAGAGGCTCCATCCTTCAGATGCTCAAATTGTCCTTTTACCGTGGACACGACTGATCGATCAGGTTAACACTCTCGAGAGGTTGCGCTCTTTACCCACAATTCACAACCAAGCCTTTTTGCCAAAATTCTTCATCTTCATTAAGGCCAGGACGAGGTCACGATGAAGCTTTTCCTTAGTAGCCCCTCCACCTTCCGGATCCGCCCGTGCCCAAAATTTCTCCCAATGGCGGTACCCAGGCGAGGTTTCCCACTAAGTACTTAGCCAAGACAGAGCCCATATTGTATTGTGGTTGCACTGGAAGCTTCTGACATTTGGAACATGGCAGACTTCTTTGATCCTGGGCGGCAGTCCTCCACCAATCTCCACTCGTTGTCCCGACAAAACCATTCCGCCCAGAAGAAAACTTAGTTTTATTTTGAAGGAGACTTTTGGGAGAAAAGTTGCGCTCATAAACAGAGCTCAAGTACTTAGAAAATTTTCTTGTTTCGAACCCCTTTTTTATATTTACGTAGCATAAGCATAGCACTTTGAAAAATTTAGGCATTCCTATGGGTGGGATCAAGTGGAAATAATTCTAAGTATAATTCTACTTATGGCAATCTACAAAATAGCATGCGACTTGCAAAATATCCACCAAGTAAAATCTACCAAAACATCCTACACATTCATACTAATCATTTGATGGAAAAAGACATGCATAGTAGAAAACTTGGGACAACTTGAACAAAGGTGTAACTTGCCTTGATCCGAACTGCACTCTAAACAAAATTCCTCCTCAGCAGCACTCGCGCACTCCGCACAATCTATCGCAAAGGTGAAAAATAATTCAATGAATAACCAATGCAACAACAATGTTTCACACTATATGCAAGCATGCAATTATGATATAATGATAAAATACTTCAAATTTGAACAAAATATTATGCATTAAGTCTAACATGCAGGGAACATCCCAACATTGATTTTCAACATGTATTAATTAAATAAGATTTATATTATATGTTCAAATTGAGGTTTAAGATTCAATATTAGAAACGTGATAATTAGTTACTTATAATTCGAAAATTGCAACTCCAAAGTGTAGATAAGGAAATTCTGAAACTAACGCAAAAAGAATCAATTAAAACGGAGTTACGGTTATTTAATTATGATTTTCGGAAGTATTTAGATTTCGTTGTTTTTACGCACGGACGTAGCGCGTCTCGGAGCATCCGATCTTGATCCGACGGTTGTGGCGCTCCTCGGCTTCGGCTTCGGCTGGACTTCGGCTGGCGGCTCGGCTCGGCTTCATCTTGGCTCGGCTTCAGCGGCTCCGGACAACAGAAATTACATGCTAACATGTAAATTCAATTTTTAACTGTTAAATTCAAGAATTCTATAATTTGCAAAATTAGTATCAGCGGGTAGAGAATTTGATTACGAATTAAACCCAAAAAACAAAATCTAAATATAAGGTTCAGATTTAAAGTTACGAATTTTTTAAGTTTAACATGCGACATGAGCTAGCACTTTTCTGATCCGATCGATCACATGCGCGACGGGATTTAAATATTTTTTTTTTTTAGAAAAGGTGACAGATTTGAAAATTCTATAATTAGAAAATTTTACACCAGCAGATAGAGAATTTAACCACGAAGCTACTGTAAGAGAAATTAACTAAAACGAAGATCTAAATTTAAAGTTATGATTTTTCAAAGTTTTGCCGAGCTAGCTCTACTCTACAACTGATCGATTGAATCGTGCACGTGAAAAAAAAACATTGCGCGACATGTGCTGCTACCGATTCTCTGATACGTATAAATAAAACTATCTATACGGAGTGTTACCATGTGACGGTGGACGACGGAGATGGTCGCGGCGGTCAGGTGCGGACGGGGCTCTGAAGATGGCGACGATGTGTGGGTCGACGAGAGATCTCCTTCTCCGTTCTCGTCAGCGACTCTCCTCGTTCCGAAAAACGTTTATCTTCAGCTGGAAACGACGAACTCCGGCGAAACTCCGGCATTGTCGTCTGGTTGTTTTCGTGGTCCTGCGTGAGGGAAAAAGAGGTGAGAACGATGCTGTCGACGACCTAGAAAGCTTAGAGAGAAAAGTAGAGGCATGGAGGTCCTGGAACCTCAACTTCAAGTTCGGGACGGCGGAACTCCGACGAGATCGGAACGAGCTCTCAGGTGGTCTAGGGTTTACGATTTTTAGAAAAGCGGAGAGGGGCCGATGCGGGAGTATATATGGAGGAGTTTTCGTGAAGTAGGGGGCACGGATTTGAACGGAATCGGGGCGAATATCTGAGGATTTTCGAGTCGGTTTGAGAGTCTCGTATTGATGTTGAACTCATGCAGGAGGTTGAAGATGATACGCGAGCCTAGCTGTCAGTGTTGGAGGAAAAAGAAAAAGAAAAGAAAGATAGGGAGATGGTCTCGCTGCCTAGATCGGTCGCGCGTGCGCGGAGGATGGTTGCTCGTTTGGTAAGTCTGATCAGGTCATTCCCTTTTCTTTTTCTTTTTTTTCTTTTATTTGTTTCTTATCTTATATGAGCTTTACACATTTGAAAAGAGTAAAACAAAATTTAGATTAAAAAAAATCTGCGAAAGTAAATCATTTATTTAGATTTCAGCCCTAAGCACCATTATGGAGTAATTTGGAAATCAAATATGCAAATTTTAAAATAGTATGCCATGATGATATGATGCAACTATTAACATCCTTAATTGTAAAATTTGGGATGTTACAAACCTACCTCCTTAAGAAGAATCTCGTCCTCGAGATTTAGGTTGGCTAGCAAATAGGTATGGGTATTCTGTCGTCAAATCTTCTTCACGTTCCCACGTAGCTTCTTCCTCTGAATGGTGGTTCCATTGAACTTTGCAAAACTTAATGGTCTTAGTTCGAGTAAACCTTTCAGCCGTTTCTAGAATTTTAACGGGCTTCTCCTCATAAGTGAGATTGCTTTCCAACTGAACCTCCTCCAGCGGAACTGTATCTCTCAATGGTGTATCGGCCATTTCTGGATGACACTTCTTCAGCTGTGACACATGGAACACATTGTGGACGGCTGATAGGACTTCTGGCAATTCCAGCTGATATGCAACTTCTCCTTGGCGTGCTATAATCTTGTATGGTCCTATAAAATGTGGTGCTAACTTTCCTTTGATTCTAAATCTTTTAACTCCACGTAGTGGTGAAACTCTGAGAAATGTCCGGTCTCCTATTTCATAAATTACTTCCCTACGCTTAGAATCAGCGTAACTCTTCTGTCTGGATTGTGCTATTTTCAGTCGATCACGGATAAGTCTAACTTTTTCTTCGGCTTCTTTGATCATGTCAGGCCCAAACAAATTGCGCTCTCCTACTCCATCCCATAGCAATGGGGTTCTGCATTTCCTACCATATAGTGCTTCGAATGGAGCCATCTCAATGCTTGATTGGTAGCTATTGTTATATGAGAATTCTGCGTACGGTAAATTCTCATCCCAGCTGGATCCATAATCTAGAGCACAAGCCCTCAACATATCCTCTAGGATCTGATTCACTCTTTCTGTCTGACCATTAGTCTGCGGGTGAAACGCTGTACTAAATTCAAGTCTGGTGCCTAAGGTTTCATGTAATTAGCGCCAAAATTTTGATGTGAATTGAGTACCTCTATCTGAAACAATACCTTTAGAAACTCCATGTAAGCATACAATTCTGGACATATAGATCTTAGCTAACTTAGCGCTTGTGTATGTGGTTTTCACAGGTATGAAATGAGCCACCTTTGTTAAATGATCGACCACTACCCATATAGAATCATATCCGGATCGTGTCTTGGGTAATCCTGTGATAAAATCCATGCCTATATTGTCCCATTTCCAATCAGGTACAGGCAACGGTTGTAACAATCCTGCTGGTTTTTGATGTTCTGCTTTGACTCTGTTGCATACATCGCATAAAGCAATATACTCAGCGATCTCTCTCTTCAGGTTACTCCACCAAAACCTTTCCTTCACATCCATGTACATTTTTGTGTTACCCGGATGTATCGAGTATGGCGAGTCGTGAGCCTCTTGGAAGATTAACTTCCTAATTTCAGGGTCATTGGGCACACACAAACGCTTTTCAAACCATAGTGCTCCATGTTCATCCTCGTGAAATCCTTTTGCCTTGCCTTTACTCATGTTTACTCTTATTTCATCCATTTCCTTGTCTTCCTTTTGGGCTTCTCTAATCCTGTCTAGCAATGTAGGCTTTACCTCCATCGATGCTAAATATCCTTCTAGAACTATCTCCAATCTAAGATCTTTCAATTGATCACACAAGTCCCCTGGCAATTCTCCAGCCATGAGTCCATTTACATAGGCCTTACGGCTTAAGGCGTCAGATACAACATTAGCCTTTCCAGGATGGTATTGCAAACTCAAGTCATAATCCTTTATAAGCTCTAACCATTTCCTTTGCCTCATATTCAGCTCCTTCTGTGTGAATATGTATTTCAGACTTTTGTGATCCGTGAACACCTCACAGTGCTTTCCCATGAGATAATGCCTCCATACTTTAAGCGCATGCACAACCGATGCTAACTCTAAGTCATGTGTGGGATGATTCCTTTCATGATTTTTAAGTTGACGTGAGGCATATGATACTACCTTTCCTTCTTGCATTAGCACACATCCAAGTCCTTAACGAGAAGCGTCGCAATAGACATGGAAATCCTTCTGAACGTTTGGTAGACATAGAACTGGTGCGGTCACTAGACGTTTCTTCAACTCTTGAAAACTAGCTTCGCATGCATCGGTCCAAGCAAACTTCTTTTCCTTCTTCAACAACTCAGTCATGGGCTTTGCTATCTTGGAAAAGTTTTTGATGAAACTTCGATAATACCCTGCAAGTCCTAAGAAACTCCGGATTTCACCCACATTCTTAGGTGACTCCCATTCTGTCACGGACGGTACTTTGCTTGGATCCACGACAACTCCATTTGCTGACACTATGTGACCAAGGAACCCAACTTCGTTTAACCAGAACTCACACTTGCTGAACTTGGCATACAATTTATGTTCTCTAAGCTTCTCCATGATTAAGCGTAGATGCTTCTCATGCTGTGCCTCATCCTTGGAGTAGATGAGTATATCGTCTATGAATACAACTACAAACTTGTCCAAGTATTCCATGAAGACCTTGTTCATCATAGTCATGAAATACGCTGGGGCATTGGTTAAACCAAACGACATCACACTATATTCATACAAGCCGTACCTTGTGGTGAAGGCGGTTTTGGGTATGTCTTGTCCTCGAATTTTCAATTGAAAATATCCTGATCGAAGATCAATTTTGGAGAATACCCGTGCCCCCTTCAATTGGTCGAATAGGTCATTGATGTTGGGTAGAGGATACTTGTTCTGAATTGTCACCTCATTAAGCGAGCGATAATCCAAAACTAACCTCTTACTTTTATCCTTCTTCTCCACAAACAAAACAGGTGCTCCCCAA
The DNA here is from genome assembly GCA_030979885.1 of Lolium multiflorum. Classification (NCBI taxonomy): domain Eukaryota; kingdom Viridiplantae; phylum Streptophyta; class Magnoliopsida; order Poales; family Poaceae; genus Lolium; species Lolium multiflorum. The sequence goes on along the minus strand of CM061749.1, from coordinate 274,863,383 downwards.
GAAGACGAACTTGGTCGAATAAAACCTTTATCTAGTTGTTCCCTGAGTTGCTTCTTAAGTTCTTTCAATTCATCCACATCCATCTTATAGGGTCTCTTGGCTATGGGTCCAGCACCGGGCATCAAATCAATAAGAAACTCAATGTCTCGGTCAGGTGGTATTCCTGGTAACTCCTCAGGAAAAACATCGGGAAACTCTTGTACAACAGGCACACCTTCTATGCTAACCCCCTTAAGAGAATTCACCATAGACCCCTTAAGTTCAAAGTTTGACTTGAAACGGATTCGTTTCTTATCTGGAGTTGTGAGTGTAACTACTCTCTTGGCACAATCTATGATGCCCTCATAGGCAGTCATCCAATCCATGCCCAAGATTATGTCTAAACCTTGGGATTCCAAGATGATTAGGCTAGTGGGGAAACTATATACACCAATCTTTAGGCTCAGCCCACGACATCCAAACTTTGACACTAATTCCCCTCCAGGTGAGCTTATTCTAATGGGTGTATTAATGGTTTCAACAGGTATCTTACTTCTATCCACGAATACCCTTGATATGAATGAATGTGATGCACCAGTATCAAAAAGAACAACTGCTGGAATGGAATTGAGCATAAACTTACCAATCACAGAGTCTGGTGCTTCATAAGCTTCTTCCACAGAGACATGGTTCAGTGTAGCTTTAACGAACGGATTTGGTTTCTTGCCATTGCAATTTCCATTCCCATTGCCATTGTCAATCTTCAGCCTCTCGGGACATTCATTAGCAAAATGCCCAGTTTTACGGCACTTGAAGCATGTGACCTGACTAATATCCTTCTGGTGATTGCCATTGTTGCCATTGCCCCCATTTCCATTACGGTGCTTATGGCCATTATGATTGTTACCATTGTGATGACGTTGACCATTATGGTTGTGGCCATTGTGCCTACTTTCAGAAGACTCATTATGGTGGTGGGGTGGTGGGGAAGAAGTACGCTGCTTCTGGTACGGAACAGAGTTATTATGCTTGTGGAATGTAGACTTCCTCTTACGGTTTTCTATGCTCTTCTGCTTGGCTTCCACCATCACGGCCTTGTCAACGAGCTCTTGATAGTTGTTGAATCTTATAGCGACAAGCTGGATTGATATCTCATCATTAAGTCCTCTCATGAACTCTTCCCGCCTTTTTGCATCAGTGGACACATCATCGGGAGCATAGCGTGCCAAACTATTGAAGAGGTCCCCATACTCAGACACAGTGCGTCTCCCTTGACGCAAGTCGCAAAACTCACGCCTCTTCAATGATAAAGCTCCTGCTGCTACATGGGAAGTACGAAAAGCTTCCTCAAACTGGTTCCAACTAATGGCATTTATATCAGGATAAGTAACTTGGTAATTATCCCATCACTCAGCGGCGGATCCCTCAAGTTGATGTGCGGCAAACCGCACCCTTTCTGCTCCATCATCATGAATGGTGTTCAACTTCTTGTTGATTGTGCGAAGCCAGTCATCCGCCACTATCGGCTCAGTACTACTCGAAAAAGTAGGAGGGTTCAACCTCAAGAACCGAGTCAGACGATCTTGCTGAGGCGGGTTGTTGTTGTTGTTATTGTTGTTGTTTTGCATATTCTGAGTCAGAAGTTGGATCAGCTGATTCTGGGTATTCAGGAGTTGCGCAATTTCAGGAGTGAGCTCACGTCTCGGCGGCATCTGAGGTTTAGGAAAAAAAGGTAAGATATAGACATAGAAGGCTAAGGAATAAAATCTACCCTTATGCATGCAACAAACATAGAAACACAAAACATCCATATAAAGTATGAAAAGGTTTTTATCAAACTATTATTGCCATACCACAAGGGATTGGTATGTTCAAACAACTAAGTGAAGATAAAACGATAAGATAGATAATGGTGGTCAACTATTTAGCTTCCTCGTCTACGTCTACTTCCTCTTCTACTATCTCAAATGTGAGTCCCGCCTCTAAGAATCCTTCCTTGTACTCCTTGAGCTCCTTAGCCAACTCTTCATTCTTCTCCTGCAAGTCCCTCTTCTCAGCACGCAACTTCTCAATCAAATTGTGATCGGCCTCGAACTCTACTTCGTTACTTTCAATCTATTGCTTTTGCTTTCTAAGCATCTCATTCTTCTTTTGGATTCTCTTCTCTTGGTTCTGGAACTTCTTGTCCTGCGCTTGGAATTCCTCTTCTTGGGCCTTGATCACCTCTTCTAGCTCTTGTATCTTCTTGTCTTTCTCCTTGAGTTGACCGCATAGTTCATCATTCCTTAGTAGCTCAAAACAACTTTCCTCCTCGAGAGTATTGATGTGATTCTCTAAGTCCTGGAAGTGAAGTCATTGACGCTTGACAACCTTTCTACCCGCTTCACTTAACTCGATGGGAACGCCTTTCTCGTCGCGCCTTCCAAAGGTAAAGGAGTAGTGGCCCTTCAGTTCCGTCGAATGCCGTCCGCATAGGCGCCCTATAAGTTCCTGCATGACAATGCTAAGGCCCTTCTCCATGGAGTCGCTAACGAGGTTGATCTCAATGTCATCGGTCTTCGGCTCAGTGTCATGTCCATGTTGAACCGCCTTGACTCCCCAACAACCTTCCTTGTTGAATCTCTTCAAAAGACTTCCCTTGATCAAAGGTACAGGTAGCTTCAACTCTTCAACGATGTCAAGAAGGCAAGCTCCAAAGCGAATATCCTTGAAGTCCTCAGCGGTGGTGTAGTTTAAGCTCGTCATCTTCAAGTTGGAGAGTAGAGATTAGAGGCATAAAACAAAATAAGAAGGAAAGAATTACTAGACATTAAGTGCATGAATAACTTAACAAAATAGAAAGTCCTATTTCTATGAAGTGTCTTTATCCAATCCTAGGGTCACGTCCTACAGTCAACACGTGCTCTGATACCATCTGTAATGACCTTGGATCAGGTAGGATCCTAAGTCCCTGTGATTAACATGCTAGTCCCTGGATCATAAGCTAGCACTCACAGTCGATGAAATACCATGCAAAACACCATGTCATTATTACATGAATCGAGTAAACCCAGAGTTTAATTTATTACAACTTTGCGTAGCTCAAGGCTAGCTCAAATAAAAGCAACGGAAAACTTAAGATAAATTGAGTCCATCAACGCCACAGGCTCATTGAGTGTAGACCCGCGATCCTAGCGCACCTTTCTTCAACCTTCGTATAGTGCATCCAATGAATTGGTCAATACTCTGAATGTATGGCAAATTACACCAAGAAGGGAAAATTGACTACATCTACATGCAAGGCAGACAAGAGAAGGCTTGAGTTTTATTTGCGTAAAGCCAATTTTTACAAAGTTAAAGAGAAAATCTTTTACCCTACTTTGCAAAATTTTGATAAATAATATTGGCCGAGTGGAGCACATGGATATTACACACCAAGTGTCCAAATCAACCTAACACTTGGATATGACACACCAAGTCCCAAACACTTGGATATTACACACCAAGTCCCGAGCACTTGGATATTACGCACCAAGGCTCCAAAACCCACCTTCGAACAATATTACACACGCCATAGGGTTTTGAAAACTCCTTTGAAAAGAGAGAGGAAATCATTCAGAGGCTCCATCCTTCAGATGCTCAAATTGTCCTTTTACCATGGACACGGCTGATCGATCAGGTTAACACTCTCGAGAGGTTGCGCTCTTTACCCACAATTCACAACCAAGCCTTTTTGCCAAAATTCTTCATCTTCATTAAGGCCAGGACGAGGTCACGACGAAGCTTTTCCTTAGTAGCCCCTTCACCTTCCGGATCCGCCCGTGCCCAAAATTCCTCCCAATGGCGGTACCCAGGCGAGGTTTCCCACTAAGTACTTAGCCAAGACAGAGCCTATATTGTATTGTGGTTGCACTGGAAGCTTCTGACATCTGGAACATGGTAGACTTCTTTGATCCTGGGCGGCAGTTCTCCACCAATCTCCACTCGTTGTCCCGACAAAACCATTCCGCCCAGAAGAAAACTTAGTTTTATTTTGAAGGAGACTTTTGGGAGAAAAGTTGCGCTCATAAACAGAGCTCAAGTACTTAGAAAAATTTCTTGTTTCGAACCCCTTTTTATATTTACGTAGCATAAGCATAGCACTTAGAAAAATTTAGGCATTCCTATGGGTGGGATCAAGTGGAAATAATTCTAAGTATAATTCTACTCATGGCAATCTACAAAATAGCATGCGACTTGCAAAATATCCACCAAGTAAAATCTAACAAAACATTCTACACATGCATACTAATCATTTGAAGGAAAAAGACATGCATAGTAGAAAACTTGGGACAACTTGAACAAAGGTGTAACTTGCCTTGATCCGAACAGCACTCTAAACAAAATTCCTCCTCAGCAGCACTCGCGCACTCCGCACAATCTATCGCAAAGGTGAAAAATAATTCAATGAATAACCAATGCAACAATAATGTTTCACACTATATGCATGCATGCAATTATGATATAATGATAAAATACTTCAAATTTGACCAAAATATTGTGCATTAAGTCTAACATGCAGGGAACATCTGACATAGGCACCCCAAATGGGCCTGCCGAAGATAGTACCCGGGATTTACTGAAGGCCCATTATCCGAAGAATAAGAAGATTCGGAAGTCCAAGATATATTAAGGAAAGTTAGAATTGTAAACAAAAGTGTTGTTTGTAATCTGGCGGGATGAGTTAGAAACCGTCCCGGAATATGTAACTTGTACGAAACGAAACCCTCGGCTCCACCTCCTATATAAAGGGGGAGTCGAGGGGCGAAGAGATCATCAAATCATTGTTCACAAACCCTAGTTTTCATAATCGTCGAGTACTTTTTGAAACCTTCGGGATCTACTTACCCTACTTCTAACTAAACCCTAGCCTATAACCCGTAGGCATTGACAAGTTAATCCCTTGTCAATTGGCGCCGTCTGTGGGAATTAGAGGCGTAAGGATCTGATCTCGATGGCACGTTCAAGATCTTCGACATCGTCAACCGGAAGCAACACAATGGATCGAGGTAAACAGATTGCTGCTGGTCTTGTCGATATTTTCCTCACCCACCCTCCCGTTTGGATGCATATGCGTATCTGGCGGAGCCCATGGAGATGACGTTCGGAAGGTTTCACTTTCGCGTCGAGAAGGAAGGATCGTATCGTGTCGAAATTCCGATTTCATCGGGATCGTCGCGGTCGATTCCGATTTTTCAAGCTATACATCATCAACCGAGTCGAAGAGGAAGAAACTTCGAAACACGCTACGTCAGCACCAGAGCAAGAGAGAAACTCGCCAAGATCTTCGGCGACATATCATCCGAGTCATCTGCGGACTCATATATAAGCGATGACTCAAGCGATGTCGACAGTTACGACTTCATCGACAAATCTATCACGGTGGGCAAGGTCTTCATCAATCTCAATAATGATGTCACCAAACCCAACATAGATCTGAGTACAAAATATCATCAGATTTATGCTACCGAAAACCAAGAGGAAACATCAGAGGCTTTCGACGATTTGGGCAATCCCTATGTCGATCCCTCAGATTTAAGGAGAGGTATGGGCACTAAATATGTCGGGCCCACACCACGTGTCAGAGTTCAACTTCCACAAGCAGCTGGGATAGAGCTGCAAAAGCTTTAGATGGTTCGGAGCCAATGACGACAACGGCTACGGCTCAAGAACTGCAAGCTTATCAATATAGGCTCGCACGAGCTGCCGAGAAATAGAAAAACAGACATGAGTTGAACAGAGAAAGGAGGCAGCTTCGCATCCGCAGAGAAGAGCAGATCTAAGTCGACAATCTAGAGTTTCGGGTGATTGCCACAGGGAGGCTCGGAACAGAGGAAGATCAAGGTTACAACACATACCCGAAGCAGAAGAGCACTTGGTTCAAAACCTCGACATGTCCTTTATGTCGATAGATACAAGAGGAAACATTATCCCTAAGACACCGGAAGGGTATATGGCGACACAAGCTTATATCCTCGCATCCAGGCCACCCCAGGTGATCCAAGGGAAACATTATACAATATGGCGTTAGCAGGGTTGGAGCTATGGGGACAGCGTTTGTATCAACGCCTCCCGAAGGAGCGGCAAGGCAAAATAGTCCACGACCTGCAGCGCAACGGCGGCAGTTCCTGAAGGTCCAAGTGGAGCAAGAGACACAGGAGCACAAGCAAGGGTTGATAGAGCGAGGCAAAGCAGAAGGGATCATCGGCAATCACCGGAGCTTGACGACGAGGATATGTGCGGCTTACCATGCTTCACGAGGAGAGTCCGAAAAACTCGAGTCCCCTCGGATTCAAGCTACCCGATCATTTCAAAAAATTCGACGGTCCAAGATCCAGAAGATTGGCTAGTTGATTACCTTGAGACGGTGAAGTTAACTGGAGGAACTAGGGCAACAGCCATGCAAAGTATTCAGGTGCACCTAAGTGGAGCCGCACGATCTTGGATCAAAAAGCTTCCGCCAGGATCTATCGACAGCTGGGAAAGTTTCGAGGATGTATTCGTCAAGAAATTCAGGTCCACGTGCAAAAAACCTGCGTCGTTAGAAGAGCTGAGAGCATGTCGACAAAAGCCGATGAGTCAATGAGAAAATACATCCAAAGGTGGAACATCATAAAAAACTCGGCAGAAAATATATCCGACGAGAGAGCAATAGATGCGTTTGTCGCAGGAATTAGGCGTGGAGATTTTGTCGAGGACTTGGGAAGGACCAATCCAAAAAACAGTATCCGCATTAATGGAGATAGCAAATAGATGGGCAGATGGAGAGGATGCTGTCCACAACAAACGGCACAGTCACCAGAGGAGGATCATGGTCGAAATTACCAATCGAGGCGACGATTTCCCAGCATTCGAATTATGACGCCCAGGGCAGATTTCGGGCTTTCGGGCAAACACGGGGAAACAATAGAGATGATTATCGAGAAGCTGAAGCGAGGCGAAAACAGGGATGACTCTCGCAACAGGCAAAATAGCGGGCCTAGGTTCCCAAGGCCTTTCGTGTCACCCGAAGAAATGATGAACGGACCGTGCCGATGCATTTTTTCATCGACAAGAACGGAAAAGACACAGGGCACCTGCGAAAGATCCGAAATTTTCGGCAATGTTCGATATGCAGAGAACGCTCATGCTCGAGCAGCACAGAGAAATCCTCGAGAACCCAGGAGTGAATTTCACCACCCACCACCTCCCGTGATTACGGACGACAACCGACATCAGCTCAGAATAGCGGCAGCACCTCCACCACCACCTTATGTCGATCCTAACTCAAACGGAGCGGTGTCGATGATTCAGAAGGGAAGGTCGTCCAACAGAACTCAAAAAGTGATCTCGAGACAGTGTTCATGGCAGAGAAAATGCCTCCACCAACAGCTGAGTACCTCAATTGGTCGGGCAAGACATCGTCTTCACCATAGCGGATCATCCGCGCAAGTTCCTCGACCAGGCGTCAGCACTTATTCTCGCCAGTTATTGCGGGATTTGATGTTTCTCGAGTATTCATAGATGGTGGCAGCAGCTTAAACCTTATGTACGCAGATACATTGAGGAAGATGAACATATCCTTAGCAAACCTGAAGCCAACGGACACAAGGTTCCACGGCATCACACCGGAGAAACCAAGTTATCCATTGGGGAAGATAAATCTCGACGTTCAATTTGGAACTCGAGAGAATTATAGAATCGAGAAGCTGGAATTTGAAGTCGTGGATTTTCCGTCGCAATACCATGCTTTGTTGGGACGCCCAGCATATGCTAGGTTTATGGCGCACCACACTATACATATCTGTTGTGGAGATTGCCTGGACCAAAGGGACCAATCACGGTTAAAGGAAGCTTCGCCTTAGCCGATAAGTGCGACAAGGATTTTCATCGGTTATCGAAACTTTCAAGCTGAGTATTTGGCGTCCAAAAGTATGACTGATTACGACGTACTACCAGACGTTGGAAGGCCAAATAAAGAGTCAACTTTTAATACAGAGAAAAATTCTAAGGAGGTGCAGATTCACCCGACAGACCCGAAAAAGACGACATCTATCGCAAACAACATGGATATCGCATAGGAAAGCGCGCTCGTCGAGTTCCTCCGTGAGAATCGGAAAATCGCATGGTGTCCAGGACATGCCAGGAGTACCCAGGAACTTGCCGAGCACCACCTAAATCTGGATCCATTAGCGAGACCAATCAAACAACCTTTGCGGCGTTTTCGGAACCAAACCGCAAAGCTATGCTGTCAGAAATTAATCGACTACAAGAAGCTGGTTTTATCAAAGAGATATTCAGAAGCCACATGGGTAGCAAATCCTGTGATGGTGCCAAAGAAAAACACTAAGGTCCTTCGCATGTGCGTCGACTTTACGTGTCTAAATAAACATTGTCCAAAAGATCACTTTCCCCTCCCAAGGATCGATCAAATTATCGACTCCACGGTGGATGCGAACGTCTTTCCTTCGGACGCGTATTCTGTTATAACCAGATCAGATCGAAAGAAGAAGATGAAGTAAAGACCGCGTTTATTACACCTTACGGCGTGTTTTGCTACAGAACAATGCCCTTTGGTCTAAAAATGCGGGAGCAACATACCAAAGGATGATGCGAAGTGTTTGGCGACACGATTGGAAAAAACGTAAGTATATATCGACGATGTCGTCATAACATCAAAAAAGGGGACAACACTGATCGAGGATCTCAAGGAAACTTTCGACAACCTCAATAAATTTTGCCTGAAGTTGAACCCAACGAAGTGTTCCTTTGGTGTCCCAGTAGGAGAACTCTTGGGATTTCTAGTCTCAGCGAGAGGGATTGAAGCAAATCCCGATAAAATACAAGCTATCGTAACAATGAGAAAGCCAATAAAGTTGAAAGAGATACAACAGCTAACTGGGCGAGTCGCAGCTTTGAGCAGATTCGTCGCTGGGAGAAAAAGCGTTACCATTTTACGCTCCGATAAAGCAAGGAGACAAATTCCAGTGGAACGAGGAGGCCGACGAAGCTTTCGAAGCGCAAAATCTTGACACCACCAATTTTGGTGGCGCCGAAGGACAAGGAACCTCTCCTGCTATATATCGCAGCCACGCCCCAAGTGGTGAGCACGGTGCTAGTTGTCGAAAGAGAAGAAGAAGGAAAACTCCACGGAGTACAGAGGCCATATTTCGTCGCGGTTTTATCGCCATCGAAACAAAGATACCCTCACCCAAAAGCTAGCATACGGATTGTTCACAACAGCACGAAAATTGCGCCACTATTTTTCGGCACACCCGATCATAGTGGTCAATGAAGCTCCTTTGTCAAATATACTGAACAATCCAGAAGCTACGGGTCGTGTCTCCCTTTGGGGAATAGAACTTTCCCTCGGGACATCACGTATGAAAAAGAAAGGCAATCAAGTCGCAAGTTCCCACTTCATCGCAGAGTGGATGGAGGCAAAACACAGGACCCCCGACTTGTCGAGAACCCGGACCATGAATTTCGACGGGTCCAAGAGAGTAGAAGGAGGCGCAGGAGTAGTACTCATATCACCTGAAGGCGACAAATTGAAGTATATCCTTCGGATGACGTTCTCTAACGCATCTAACAACGAAGCAGAATACGAAGCCCTCATACACGGGATGAAGATGGCGAAAGCTTGCGGTGCAACTCGATTAAAAATGTTTGGCGACTCACAATTGGTAGCTCAGCAAGTTATGAACCAATGTGACGCAGTCAATGATAGCATGGTAGCATACAAGGAGGTGTACAATGAACTCGAGAAGCTATTTGATGGATGCGAGGTAAATCACATCAGTAGGTTAAGCAACGATGAAGCCGACGTCCTTGCAAATATCGGGTCGCAGTGCCTCCCAATCCCGCCAGGAGTATTTTGGGAAGAAATAGCGGAAAGATCTATGAAGCCAAAACAGGGGCAGAAAAAAGCAAAAGAGAAAACTTCGACATCCCTCACAGAAACCACGGAGGAGGAAGAGGAACAAGAGCTTGTGATGATGGTACAAGTTCCTTGGATGCAAGCATATGTATCATACATCCTCAGGAAAGAAACACCCGATGATCCAGTTGAGGCAAGGCGAGTAATTCGACGCTCCAAAGCTTTCACGGTGATCAAAGGAGAATTGTACAAACGGAGTATTTCAGGCGTCCTGCAAAGATGTGTCACACCCGGAGAAGGAAGAATAATTCTGAAGGATGTACACGAAGGAATATGCGGTCACCACGCGAGTAGTCGAGCCATCGCAGCCAAGGTCTTTCGGGCAGGATTCTACTGGTTGACAGCAATCGAAGACGCCAAAGAAATAGTAAGGACTTGCGATGCGTGTCAAAGGTTTGCCGCAAAACCTCACTCTCCGGCAGCAGAACTAACACCAATACCATTGTCATGGCCCTTTGCACAATGGGGACTTGATATGGTGGGCAAGTTACATAAATCGTGGCCAGGAGGAAAGGAATACATGTTAGTAGCTGTCGACAAATTTACAAAGTGGATAGAAGCGAAGCCGATAAATTCGCGGACGGAGCATCCGCAGTAAAATTCATAAAAGGCCTCGTCTTCAGATTTGGAGTGCCCCACAACATCGTCACGACAATGGCGTAACTTTACATCCCATGAATTCAAAGATTATTGCAAGGAAGTGGGTATCAAGTTGCACTTTGCGTCAGTTGCACATCCTCAAACCAATGGGAAAGTCGAGAAAGCCAATGGCATCATCTGCAATGGCATCAAGAAACGCCTGTTGGGACCACTGGAAAAGCTCGGCATACCTGGCCAAAGAACTACCAAGTGTGTTGTGGAGCATCCGAACAACACCAAATACAAACAGAAACCCCGTTCTTTGGTCCATGGAGCAGAGCGCACTACCAATAGAGATAGAGCACGACTCCCCCAGTCAGAGTATAATGAAGAAACTTCCAGATAGCATTGGAAGACGACGTACGCACTCGACGAAGCTCGAGACGAAGTATTATCAAGGGTAACCAAGTACCAGGACTTGAAGAACTACCACGTCGACGTTTGCGGCCAAGATCTTTTCGTGGGAGACCTAGTTCTTCGGCTCACGCAAAAAGTCATGAAAACTCGAGTCACCATGGCTTGGCCCTTACATTGTAACGGAAGTAGTCGGAGGAGGAGCATACAGGATAAAGGACAAAAAGACAGGGGTGGAGGAGCAAAACCCGGAATGTGGCGCAGGCGGTTCTACGCCTAGAAGTCGAAATATAGTTCTTCTCTGCAAAATACAATGTACTAAACGCCGCGAGTTTTCGACGCACTCTTTTCCTTTTCGGGCACCGAGTGGGGCCGGAAAGGTTTTTAATGAGGCGGGCTCGCGGTGCTGCAATATAATAAAGATAGTGGAGATATACTTCTTATTTTTTGACACACTCGGGGGCTCAACGCCTAAAATCTCAAAATACATACAATATAGATTCACTGAAATATTTCGCCTTGGTACATTAATACCTCGACAAATATAAAAATCGGAAGACAGCAATCATAAATATAGTGTCCTCGTCAAAATCTCAAGTGCTCTGGTCTAAGAACCTCGCAATAAAAATATAGAACGTCGACATAAAAAATACTCGAAGATTGGCAATCCTTCAAGGGAAAAACAAGGATGTCTTATTACAACAGAAAGATAAACCTTCAAGGTGGAAAAATAGTATAACCTTTGCCCAGTTAGGCTCGGGGGCTTCAACAATATAGAGGATTTCAGCACAATACAATAAATTTCTTCGGAAATACAAAAAAAAAATCAAAAAAGAGTGAGATACAAGGTTTTCAATATAGTACAAATCAGTTAAACCCCAAGATACTATCTACGGACAAGCCTCTGGTTGTTTTATGTTCAACATAAGAACCCTTGATAAAGAACTCTGAGTCCATCCAAAGAAGCTCATCTATCATTGACTCGGCCACGGGAGCTACCATATCATCGATTGAGTCAATATCATTTTTCCGCCGCGTTTTCTTGGCCAGACAATCAGCAACAATCTTCGTCAGGTCTAACTTTGGATGACAGATGTTTATCATAATCATGGCGAATCTCGCTCCAGCGGAGAGTTGAGCACGCACAAAGTTATGAATGCGGGGAGCATCTCTGAATACCTCTAATAATTCAGGAAGAGTTTTGGGAACCTCATTTCGAGGAAATAAATTCCTATAGACAAGGGTTAATGTCGTCGTGCAAAAACTGAGAAATTCGCGCACTTGGCAAGCACGGTCTTGGAACCTAACAATTTGTTGGGTTCGTTCAGGAGTGGCCCAGAACAAACAGCCATGGTTAAGGGAGAGATTGACAAGAAGATTTGTTCTCTCGTTCACTCTTTGATCTTCGGCAGCAGCATCAAGAACCGAGCCTATTAAGCACCAAGGCAAAAAATTTGAAGAAAGGCACAGCAAAATAAAGAGAAGGCATCATGAGATCGCAAAAACGTACCCAACATATCTGTGCTAGCTTCCATCATCAGCTCGAGCATACTATTTTCTCGGGTCGTGGCTCCCTTCGCTTCTAATACAGCAGCATCCTTGGCAGCTATAGCTTCTTTGGCTTGTTGGAGAGAAGTTTTTCTTGCTCAGATGCTTTCCGAGATTGTTCCATCATTGCCAGAGTTTGTTTCTTCATAGATTGAAGTTGCTGTCGAAGTTCTTGCAAATCTTCCAACAAATGCCTGCTTCACGAACCTTCGAGGGGATTGTGGTCGACTAGTACTTTCCTCGAGAAGGAAGATGCAGGTGAAGCAGCGGCAGAAGTAGGAGGGGTCGAGTAATTATCAAATATTAACTGGAAAAGAGAGCCCCAGGATCAATGATAAGAACGAAGAGGAATTTCATTACTTTCTAGAAAATTTACACAGACATTACAAAAGAAGTTCTACAGAGGGACTAACAAAGTAACTGTCGCCAAGGCGAAAATGGCGACAAGAGCAAACGAAACAGACAAAGAAAAAACAAGGAGGCATGCAACTAGACCTCCGGCCTCGATGAGCTAGGAGTCGAAGCTGGCTTGATCCCGAGATACGCCAAGATTTTCTTTGTGTTGGGTTTGGCTGCCTTAATCAGCGGACCTCCATCTCGATCGCTCTATCTGATCGTGTCGCCAACTTTCGCCCAGTCGATATTTTGCTGGCTATCGGCAACCAAGGCAACAGTGTTCTCAACAGCGACCTTCATATTCTCATGACGCACCCTCGACCAAGATCTTCTGATGGATCAAAGCACTTGGCCAAGTTAAGGAAAGTCGCGGGTGCCTCTTTCTTTGGGAAGAAATAGGGAAAAAGCACAGCCCCGCTTTGGCATGATCAATGCCTTCGCGTGCCTCTGACCCATGAAACTCGAGGAATGAAAGGGCGTCAAGAAGGGCATCATTTTCGGGTTCTTCAAGTTCAAACTCTTGAGCTGTTCTATCTGTCAAGAAAGAAACTTATTGAGCAACAATTGAATGCAGAGAAGAAAATACAAAGGATATGAAGTGGTTCAGATACTTACTGAGGAAGCGGCGACTTTGCGTCCTTATACGCTTAAGGATCGCTTCCTCGCGAGCAGATTGTGCAGCTATGTGCTCGCTCAGCGAATTTTCGGCAGCGTGAAGTCTCTTTCTAAGATCTTCGACACCAGCAGCTTCAGTCTTGGCCTTATCAGCCTCTGATCTAGCTTGAACAGCGTCCAACTCGGCCTTCTTACGAGCCTCTTCACTTTGCTCTAATTTTTGAGCAAATGCATTGGAACGCTCGTTGATAGCTGCCAATTTCTCTGCCAAGAAAGATAGAATTTTGCTAAAATATCGACAACAAAGGAGTAACAGAGTAATGGTAAAAAAGAAAGCAGCAAGGCATTACCTTCAGTTTGGTGAGCATATTCACGATACCCAACGAATTGAGCACCAATGCGAATAAGCTCTTTGATCATGGGCTGTTAAGGAAAGAAAAAGACAAAGCAAGAAAAATTTCGGTATGAGAAAAATATAATGGCATTTAGAAACAAACAGAAGTATAGACAGTGACAAGGGTATGGAGAACTTAGATCATCCAAGAGAGGGTTCGAAGAGCTACTCAAATGGAGGCTCGACTCCAGAATTGCTTCAGTCCTTGCCCTTTTCGGTGAAGGGACAAGGGGGCTCGAAGGAGGAGTAGATGTGCCGACGTTTTGTTGAGGAGGCGAAGATTCTTCTCCTTCAACTGGTTTCTCCGAAACAACTAGAGTATGTGACGTACTCGTTCGAGCAGCCACATCCAAAGTTGGTGTTTGTTCGTCATCATCACTGTCGAAAAAAGGTGGCAGCATAAAAAGCAAGGCAAAATTCTTCGAATAGAAAAATAAAAAGAGACATGGAACTTACGAACTGATGAGACTCTCGAGATATGGGTCATAAGCTGCCTTTCGCGGTGAAGGAGCAGTTTCTTCGGGTTGAGAGGTCCCGAATCTTCGACATCACCCTCTTCCTTTTGTTCTTTGGAGAAACAGCAGGAGGAGGAGATTGTGCAGATGTAGTACCTTTAGAAGCAGCATCCTCAATAGATCCCGCAGATTTTCGAGAATCTGCGGGTTCATTCACAAAAGAGGGGGCCTCCTGGTTGTCATCAGCAATAACGGCCCTTTCCTCGACATCTCCACCCTCAGGAAGAGAAGGAAGAGAGGCCATAGTAGGATGGTTCTGCAGAAAAATAACGAGAAGAGAAAAATTAGAGGGGTATCAATACAATGAGATACAGGGAAAGTTCGAAGCAAGATAAAAACTCGAGAAGATAAAATACCTCGGGGAGAGGATTGGTGGAGCTGTATGGTTCCACGCGGCATGAGGAAGGAATAGGATCCCTCTTGCTCAGCGAGGAGATTCTTCAGATCAGCTTCTCCAAGTCCTTCACAGAAAGATCATGAGAGCCTATTGGCGTCATTTGCACCAGCATACGTCCAAAGGGGAATTTTGCGGGCCTGAAGAGGCACTCTAATCCTAAGAAAGTAGGCGGTGATTTGAACACCGGACAGCTCTTTGCCTCGAGTATTTTGAAGCTGGTGGATGCGAGACATAAGCGCTTCTGTTGCCTTTTTCTCTTCCTCGAAACTTCAGCATCCCAGGAGCGGCGGCGTTGGATTTTGGCACTTCCGTCGAAAGGAATTATGTTGTGTTCGACAATTGGCACTTTCTTCGTGTATGTAGAGCCACCTTTGCGCCATCCTTGGACGAATCAGGAAATTTGACGTCGAAGTAGTCAACGTCGTTCGAACACGATAACAACGCCACCTATGTTGTAGGTGGAGTTGTGGGAGCCATTACGGCGGAGGCAAAATGCGTTTCCACAAAATCCAATTAGGAGGGGTTCCAAGAAAGCATTCGCACAGCGTGATGAAGATAGAAATATGGAGGATGGAATTAGGGGTCCTGGTGCAGCTGAATCACACAAAAAGAAGGCCGCGGAGGAAATCATGAATTGGGGTAGAAAGGCCGCGGATGAGGTGATCAACGAAACTAACCCGGTACTCCATTGGAGGGTCAGCTTTCTCGCTGGGAAAACGGATGGCGTCCTCCTTCTTCATCGGCCAAGCCTCTTCAGTTGACATCTTGATTGGAGATCTTAGATCTCTCCCACTCAAGGTCTTCAGCAGCCATCTTGGACTCCGGAGTATTGTGGCGAGTGAGTCGCGTGCGCGGTGGCATCAATGGCGCTGGAAAAGCTATGCTCGTGCGTGCGGAAGCTCAAAGAGAATTGGGCGCAGGAGAAGTTTTTGCAAAGAAGAACAGATGTGCGGCGAGCGAAGGGGAGAACCGAGGTTGAAGAAAGGTTTATATAGGAATCGGGTGAAGCAATGCACCGTTGGATGAAGAAATCGTGTGGTGAAATAGCAAAGGTTAAAAAGGTATTTTTACTAAAATGGAATAGAACAGGCGTTACCGTACGTGCGCCAGGAAGCGGAGGACGTGTGTCCCCCACTTGCACGACGTGTCAACAAGGTGGAAATAATGGACCCACAAAGCAGAAAAATCTCGGTTATTACTGGAGATGAAGTGAATTTGACTAAGGAAAGTATGTCGACAAGAAAAATAAAAGAAGATTGGCGACAGAAGAAGTTATCTGAATACTTCGAGAGCCTTGGTCAAATACAAGTTTTTGCCCAAATGCTCGGGGGCTACTTCGGTAAAAGTTAAAATTTCGAGTATGGAAATATAGAAATTGTGGGAGTCTACAACCAAGCACAAGTTCTTGGCTGTAGTCTCGGGGGCTACTCCCATCGGGAGCGCTGTTCGCGCACCCGACAAATGAAAAGAGCATCATATCAGGAAATAATGACAATATAGCGACAAGGTGGACTAAAATGTTGAGCCTACAACCAAGCACAAGTTCTTGGCTGTAGCCTCGGGGGCTACTCCCATCGGGAACGCTGTTCGCGTGCCCGATGAAATAAAAAAAAAGAAAGAGAGAAGAGATAGAAAAGCAAGAGAGTATATTTCGAGTTATAACTAACTCTACATATACTCCCATCGGGAGAACAATATAAATCATATTTGACTCGATAAAATGTGCTATTCCAAGGAAAAGCACTCGACAATATATTCTCGGAACGCCAAAGTGCGATCAATTTCTGAATGCCGCAAATTTGCGAAGGTAAGACCCATCCGTTTTGGGCGTGGCATCGCCGAAGACTGCGCTCTTTATCCGTATCAACAGATACGAAGAAAAATCCTAACGACGCGTTAGGTACCCGATAAATTTGACTGGGACTTGACATAATGGTAAGACCTTAAGCGGCACCTGTCGAAGTTTACACCAGTATCCCGAGATCATGTCCAGGGACGTGATCTTGAAGTAGGTTTTTGCGGATTGCCACTAGAGCAGTTAACTAGTACCTGATCCGTCAGATGAACTAGCCCCAACTACCATTATCCCTGTACAATATAGAATTTTATATGAAGAAGTATAAAAGAGTTAAATCTTTCGAATAAAAATAAACAGTGGAGATTTTCCCTGACTCTACGATTCAAGCAAAATCTCGGGGGCTACTGACATAGGAACCCCAAATGGGCCTGCCGAAGATAGTACCCGGGATTTACTGAAGGCCCATTATCCGAAGAATAAGAAGATTCGGAAGTCCAAGATATATTAAGGAAAGTTAGAATTGTAAATAGAAGTGTTGTTTGTAATCTGGCGGGATGAGTCAGAAACCGTCCTGGAATATGTAACTTGTACGAAACGAAACCCTCGGCTCCACCTCCTATATAAAGGGGGAGTCGAGGGGCGAAGAGATCATCGAATCATTGTTCACAAACCCTAGTTTTCATAATCGTCGAGTACTTTTCGGCTGAAACCTTCGGGATCTACTTACCCTCTACTTCTAACTAAACCCTAGCCTATAACCCGTAGGCATTGACAAGTTAATCCCTTGTCAACATCCCAACATTGATTTTCAACATGTATTAATTAAATAAGATTTATATTATATGTTCAAATTGAGGTTTAAGATTCAATATTAGAAACGTGATAATTAGTTACTTATAATTCGAAAATTACAACTCCAAAGTGTAGATAAGGAAATTCTGAAACTAACGCAAAAAGAATCGATTAAAACGGAGTTACGGTTATTTAATTATGATTTTCGGAAGTATTTAGATTTCGTTGTTTTTACGCACGGACGTGGTGCGTCTCGAAGCATCCGATCTTGATCCGACGGTTGTGGCGCTCCTCGGCTTCGGCTTCGGCTGGACTTCGGCTGATGGCTTGGCTCGGCTTCAGCGGCTCCGGACACGTGAACGACAGAAATTACGTGCTAATATGTAAATTCAATTTTTAACTGATAAATTCAAGAATTCTATAATTTGCAAAATTAGTTTCAGCGGGTAGAGAATTTGATTACGAATTCAACCCAAAAAACAAAATCTAAATATAAGGTTCAGATTTAAAGTTACGAATTTTTGAAGTTTAACATGCGACATGAGCTAGCACTTTTCTGATCCGATCGATCACATATTCACATGCGCGACGGGATTTCAATATTTTTTTTTTTTAGAAAAGGTGACAGATTTGAAAATTCTATAATTAGAAAATTTTACACCAGCAGATAGAGAATTTAACCACGAAGCTAATGTAAGAGAAATTAACTAAAACGAAGATCTAAACTTAAAGTTATGATTTTTCAAAGTTTTGCCGAGGTAGCTCTACTCTACAACTGATCGATTGTATCGTGCACGTGAAAAAAAACATTGCGCGACATGTGCTGCTACCGATTCTTTGATACGTATAAATAAAACTATCTATACGGAGTGTTACCAGGTGACGGTGCACGACGGAGATGGTCGCGGCGGTCAGGTGCGGACGGGGCTCTGAAGATGGCGACGATGTGCGGGTCGACGACTCTCCTCGTTCCGAACAGCGTTTATCTTCGGCTGGAAACGACGAACTTCGGCGAAACTCCGGCGTTGTCGTCTGGTTGTTTCCGTGGTCCTGCGTGAGGGGAAAAGAGGTGAGAACGATGCTGTCGACGACCTAGAAAGCTTAGAGAGAAAAGTAGAGGCATGGAGGTCCTGGAACCTCGACTTCAAGTTCGGGACGGCGGAACTCTGGCGAGATCGGAACGAGCTCTCAGGTGGTCTAGGGTTTACGATTTTTAGAAAAGCGGAGAGGGGTCGATGCGGGAGTATATATGGAGGAGTTTTCGTGAAGTAGGGGGCACGGATTTGAACGGAATCGGAGCGAATATCTGGGGATTTTCGAGTCGGTTTGAGAGTCTCGTATTGATGTTGAACTCGTGCAGGAGGTTGAAGATGATACGCGGGCCTAGCTGTCAGCGTTGGAGGAAAAGAAAAAAGAAAAGAAAGATAGGGAGATGGTCTCGCTGCCTAGCTGGCCAGCCTGGCCGATCGGTCGCGCGTGCGCGTGCGCGGAGGACGGTTGCTTCTTTTGGTAAGTCTGATCAGGTCATTCCCTTTTCTTTTTCTTTTTTTTTCTTTTATTTGTTTCTTATCTTATATGAGCTTTACACATTTGAAAAGAGTAAAACAAAATTTAGATCAAAAAAAATCTGCGAAAGTAAATCATTTATTTAGATTTCAGCCCTAAGCATCATTATGGAGTAATTTGGAAATCAAATATGCAAATTTTAAAATAGTATGCCATGATGACACACCTCTAATGAGATTGTTTTGAGTCTGGTGTGGAGGAAGTTTAAAGGATCAAGAGAGGAGGATGATATAATATGATCAAGAAGAGTGAAAAGTCTAAGCTTGGGATGCCCCCGTGGTTCATTCCTGCATATTTCAAGACTCAAGCATCTAAGTTTGGGGATGCCCAAGGCATCCCCTTCTTCATCAACAACTTATCAGGTCACCTCTAGTGAAATTATATTTTTATTCCGTCACATCTTATGTGCTTTACTTGAAGCGTCTGTGTGTTTTATTTTCGTTTTGTTATCTTAGCTCTCTGAATAAATTGGATCCTATCATGCTTGTGTGGGAGAGAGACACGCTCCGCTTTTTTTTTGAACACTTGTGTTCTTCATTTTACTTTTAATGTCCATGGCAAAAGTTAAAAGCTGCTGCATTCATTGCTATTTGGTTGGAAACAGAAAATACTTCATGTGGTAATTGATATATTGTCTTGAATAATTTGATACTTGGCAATTGTTTTGAGTTCTCAAGTAGATCATGTTTAAGCTCTTGCACCATGTGGTTTAAACCTATTAGTGGAGAACTACCGTAGAGCTTGTTGAAATTTGGTTTGCATGATTGGTCTCTCTAAAGTCTAGATATTTTCTGGTAAAAGTGTTTGAACAACAAGGAAGACATAGAGTCTTATAATGCTTGCAATATGTTCTTATGTAAGTTTTGATGTACCGGTTCATACTTGTGTTTGCTTCAAACAACCTTGCTAGCCAAAGCCTTGTACTGAGAGGGAACGCTTCTCGTGCATCCAAAACCTCGAGCCAAAACTTACGCCATTTGTGTCCACCATAATTACCTATCATGTGGTATTTTTCTGCCATTCCAAAGTAAATTGCTTGCGTGCTACCTTTAAAAATTTCATTCATTGTCTTTGCAATACATAGCTCATGGGAAAGTAGCTTAAAAACTATTGTGGTGATGAATATGTCGCTTATGTATCTTAGTTCTTATAAGTTGCTTGAGCGGTAACCATGTTTCTGGGGACACCATCAACCTGTCACACCTTTGTTGAATATCATGTGAGTTGCTATGCATGTTCGTCTTGTCTGAAGTAAGGGAGATTTGCCATGAGTTGGATGGTTTGAGTATGCATATTGTTAGAGAAGAACATTGGGCCGCCAACTAAAGCCATGTATCATGGTGGAAGCTTCAGCTTGGATATTAATCCTCAAATCTGGAAACTTTGAGGTTTGTTCGTCGCATGCATTGCTTATATTGTCCCCGGGCAAAATAGGATGATATATACACTATAATAGGGTAAATTCAATTGGGCTGTGTATGCTCCCTCTATCAAAAAAATCCATATTTTGATGTGTTAAAAGATTTGGATAAAAGATTCTACATGTACATCTCCATAATATATGTGTGTTTGTCAAATTTCATGAAAAAACAATATTTTTTGTGGTCTATTTTTTTATAAAAGTTTATCTTATGAAAAGAATTATTTTTAACACTATTTTTAGTCTTTTTTACACATGTTATATGATAAATTGATTTTTTATAAAACGACTTTGTGCTACGTGAAGATGTATGTGCGAATTTTTGTTTTAATATTTTTGAAATTCATAATATATGTAAGATGCATTTCAAAATATAGGCAGCATATAGTCCCATGTTCCAAAACACCATATATAATAGAAGTTATGTGGTCCAAAATTCATTCTTCTACTTGCAGCTACGGTAGACAGCTAAACCACCGATCAGTTTCTTCGTGTAATTGATATTAATCAACTAGGTGTCAGTAATCCTCTTCTGGTCAGCAAATGCATATGCATGCACTGTTTATGCCACTATCATAGCTACTACAGATTGTAGTTGTTAGGATAATGCTTACCGCTCGTACTTGAATAGATTAACATTGTATCATCGTTATACCTTTTGGCTGGCAGAAATTAATAACCTTTCTGATAGATGCATGTATTTTTTTTACAATTTGTCAACTTCCACCATCTGCTAAGAAATTAAGTCCTATAAAATATTTAGCCTGAAGTTTATATGATGTCAACACAAAGAGTGCTAGCTATACAACTATGCTAATCATTAAATCAAGGAGGGGTGCCTGCCACTGTTCCACCACCGGCATATCCGATGAAGACGGCATGTTTCCATCCATCATTGAAATACTCTAGCTAGAGATATTTAGTTTCTTAGTTGTTTGATAATAAATATTTATTTGTACCGCTGAATTGCTTGCAATGGTATAAACTTGGCGGCGAAAACGTTATGTGAGCAGACTATGTGTTGGTGGAGCGAGATGATATGCAAAGGGAGAAAGATAGAAGAAACCCCTAATTTGTAGCGGGGTCAACTGATTTGACCTATAGCATGCAATGCACAAAAGGAAAAATGACCGGGAAGGAGTGCACGATGAGATGGCTGCATGTAGCAAGGTCAACTATCACAAAATCTTGCGTCATGAATTTGCGGGAAGAACTCGAATCTAGGATGTTGACGAGCTTGAAGCATATGGCCTTGGAAGTACGAGAAGTTCCCTATCTATGAATTGAATTAAAATGTTGAGCCAATCGTTGACTCTGGAGTTGTAACCATTGCACTCATGGTCTGTTTATTTTGGATCTTTAGTGCGAGATTTACCAATATCTGATCTTTTTTATAAATAGGCTTATATACTTTTGAAAAAAATGTATGATGTTTTATTGGAAAATGAAATTACATGTTACTTTATGAATAGATGTACTACTTTTCCGATATCGTGTATTGGTATAGTTGTTTAGAACACTAGATAGTAGCTTGTGTAACACGAGATATATGGAATAATAACACTAAAAACATTTAGTTTTGAATAGTATTCCAAAAGTTAATGCTTTCTATCCCGGTGCAACGCACAGGTATTTTTACTATCTCTTATAAGAATATTATTTGTTGTTGAATGCTTTAAGCATAAAAGAGGAGTCCATTATCTGTTTTCTATGTTGTCCCGGTATGGATGTCCTCAAGTTGAGATCTATCAAAATCGAGAAATCAAATGCGATTTATCTCCTTAGACCTTTGTAGGTGGCATAGAGGTACCCCTTTGTGACACTTGGTTGAAACATATGTAATGCAATGATAATCCATGGAAATCCGAGCTAATTAGGAAAAGGTGCGAGCACTATTGGTATTCGATGCATGAGGCTTGCAACTTATAGGAGGTTTTATGCATAACACATATGAATTATTACTACCGTTGACAAAATTGTTTCCATGTTTTCTAAAATAAAAAGCTCTAGCACATGAGTAATCCCTGCTTCCCTCTGCGAAGGGCCTTTCTTTTACTTTATGTTGAGTCAGTTTACCTACTTCTTTTGTATCTTAGAAGCAAACACTTGTGTCAACTGTGTGCATTGATTCTTACATACTTGCTTATTTGCACTCATCATATTACTTTGTGTTGACAATTATCCATGAGATATACATGTTGAAAGTTGAAAGCAACTGCTGAAACTTATATCTTTCTTTGTGTTGTTTCAAAACCTTCTATTAAGAATCTATTGCTTTATGAGTTAACTCTTATGCAAGACTTGTTGATGCTTGTCTTGAAAGTACTATTCATGAAAAGTCTTTGCTATATGATTTAGTTGTTTAGTCATTATCTTTACCATTGCTTTGAATCACTTCATTCATCTCATATGCTTTATAATAGTATTGATCAAGATTATGATAGTAGCATGTCACTTCAGAAATTATCCTTGTTATCGTTTACCTACTCGAGGGCGAGTAGGAACTAAGCTTGGGGATGCTTGATACGTCTCAAACGTATCTATAATTTCTTATGTTCCATGCTAGTTTTATAACAATACCTACATATTTTATTCATACTTTATATCATTTTGATGCATTTTCCGGTACTAACCTATTAACAAGATGTCGAAGCGTCAATTCCTGTTTTCTGCTGTTTTTGGTTTCAGAAATCCTACACAGGAAATATTCTCGGAATTGGATGAAACAAAAGCCCACGGTCTTATTTTCCACGGAGCCTTCCATAACACCGAAGAGGAGACGAAGAGGAGCCACGAGGCGGCCACACCCTAGGGGGGCGCGGCCCCACCCCTGGCCGCGCCGCCCTATGGGGTGGGCCCCTCGGGACTCCACCGACATCGCCCCTTCGCCTATATATTCATTCCGTTGCGAAAACCCTAAAACAACACAAGTCATATTCCACGAAGAGTTCCGTAGCCGCCATCACGAAGCCAAGTTCGGGGACAGAAGTCTCTTCGGCACACCGCCGGACGGGAAGTGCCCCGGAATCCATCGCCATCGACTCCATCGCCATCTTCATCGCCGTTGCTGTCTCCCATGATGAGGAGGGAGTAGTTCAGCCCCGAGGCTGAGGGCTCTACCGGCAGCTATGTGGTTCATCTCTCTCTCCCATGGTGTGATCTTTATGTGATCATGAGCTTTGGATCACTATTAATCTATGTGCTACTCTAGTGATGTTATTAAAGTAGTCTATTCCTCCTCCATGATGTAAAGTTGACAGTGTGTGCATCATGTAGTACTTGGCGTAGATTATGATTGTAATCTCTTGTGGATTATGAAGTTAACTATTACTATGATAGTATTGATGTGATCTATTTCCTCTTTCATAGCTATTGTTGACAGTGTGTATGCTATGTTAGTACTCGGTCGAAATTGCAATGGTATTATCTTGGATTATGAGTTGATGGGGATATCCCTATGAGTGGTGTTTGTTAAGTACTTGATGAACTTTGAGTGGAGCTTTTGTAGCCACTACGTGATGATTAGTGATTCCAATAGGAGAGTAATTCAGAGTAGCACAAGTGAAGAGAAGTTATCTAATTGTCCAATTATGTGATCATTGTTGAGAGTGTCCACTAGTGAAAGTATGATCCCTAGGCCTTGTTTCTAAGCATTGAAACACCGTTTCCAACAAGTTCTGCTACATGTTCGCTTGCTTCCATCTTTATTTCAGATTGCAATTACTACTTACAATCATCCATATTACTTGTATTTCACTATCTCTTTGCCGAACTAGTGCACTTATACATCTGACAAGTGTATTAGGTGTGTTGGGGACACAAGAGACTTCTTGTATCTTAATTGCAGGTTGCTTGAGAGGGATATCTTTGACATCTACCTCCCTGAGTTCGATAAACCTTGGGTGATTTACTTAAGGGAAACTTGCTGCTGTTCTACAAACCTTTGCTCTTGGAGGCCCAACACTGTCTACAGGAAAAGAAGCGTGCGTAGACATCAATTGGCACATATTACCGCTGACTGTTTGAAGGGCTCGAGATTGATTAAGCAATCATTGTCATCTACAGGAAATGCCTTAGACAACCTTTCTAGTTCAGAGTCCAGCCCATGACCCATCAGCAGCTGTAAAGTAAGTACCGCCCCAAATAAACGGGAACGACGCTTAAGTACCTCCACAGGTTCAGAAGGATCGATGAGGAATGCATCTGCCATCTCGCCGAGGGTCTTGTCTTGCTTCATCTTTGGGAATATCATCGTGAATAACCTTGACAGTGCTCCCTTGGTCCGTTGCAAAACCTCGAGGACTTGGATGTTGGATTCGGCAGCAAGTGACAATGCGTCGACCACGGAATCCTCTCGAAGCTTGCGGGCTCGATTGATGCCCAAATCGGCAGCACCTGAATGAAGACAGATAAGCAGCTTGGAGGAAAACATTGATAAATAAGATATGCGTGGAAAAACTCACCCATTAAGTTTGCAATGGATTCACGGAGGACGCCCTCCTTTTCATCGGCGACAATCGCAGCCTTGCGCTTAGCATCTTGATCATCCTTCATTTTTTGCTTCAACTTCTTCATCTCCTCCTTTAGCAGGGTATTTTCTTTCTGAGAGTCAGTGGCAAGCTTGTTGGCTTCCAACACCTGGTCAGCCGAAGTTTTGATGGTCTTTCGAAGTTGAGTGTTTTCAGACTCCAGGCGGGTGAATTACTCAGCAAACTCTGCTACAGCGTCAACCGTGGCATAAATTGGCTGCAAAGCAAAAGGGTCAAGAAACCTCAGTCGAACACGAAAGTGCATCAGAAGGCAAAACAGATACATCACTCACATGGTCACGAGCAGCCGATGGAGCGGGTGCATTGCTAGAAGGGATAACCTTTGACACCGGAATCTTCTCTACGGTCATCCGTGAGGGCGGCATCGATTTGGCGGGAGAAGGATTCGGCTCCTTCGCTGACGCAGTTTTCTCAAAGCATAACTTAGCCCTCTTTGCAAGAGGAACATCGTCATCATCATCAGAGCTGCTTGAGAAGAGTAGATGGTTAGCATACAGAACAACAAAGGATAAGTTACACAGGGAAAATAGATGCTTACAGGTCCATGTCGTCTTCGGCAGCGAAAAAGCCTGTCGAACTTTTCGCAACAGGAGAAGGCGGTGCGGTATCATCGACATCATTATCTTGTCCGCTAGGACTTGATTCAGCCGTTGTAATAAGGTCCTCGTTTATCTGTTTACGCCGCTTGCTCCTGGTGAGGGCATCATCTTCGGCAGCTTCATCCTCTTGGACATCACTGTCCTCAAGGACATGCTGGACGTCCTCGGTCTCCTTGGAGTTGTCATCATCATCCTATGGTTTCACACCGCTTTCGGGTGTAGGAGGATAGCATTGAGCCACGACGGAGGCCTATCGACAGGAGAAAAATCAGAGAACACGGTGAAGAACAGCATAACGATAGCAGTAAAAGCGAGAAACAACAAGAATTACCTCAGCCGGAAGATGGTGGAGATCGTATAGGGGACGAGCCGAAGTCAGGACAATATTGTCCTTCATGCTGAGGCACGTCAGACGACGCACCTCGTCGCGAAGTTCATCGGCCGACAGGTCGGCTGAGCTGACTCTCGACTTGTCGTTCTTGCCAGAATACAGCCACAACTGGTGGGGCCGGGACATCAGCGGTTGCACCCGACGTTGTAAGAAAACTGAGACTATCTCGGTGCCGCACATCGTTAAGCCTCCCGTGTTCTTCAAATCTATGACCTGGTCGAACAACTTGTCGGCAGTCACCTTCTCTTCGGGAGAAAGGGCGTTTCGCCAGGACTTCTTCGGCTGAGCTACCAGAACGTCCTCGAACGGAGGGAGGTTGGAGCGCCGCCCAGACACCGGAGTATCCCGCAGATAAAACCATTTGTTGCGCCAGCCCTGGACGGACTCCTTCATCGGGTAGTCGAAGTAATCAACCTCTTTCCTGACAACAAAGTCAACGCCACCAACGACGGGTGGGGGGGCATTGTTGTCATTGTGGCGCTTGACATAGAAAATTTTCCTCCAAAGACCCCAGTGGGGATCAATGCCGGGGAAGGCCTCACAGACGGTGATAAAGATGGAAAGATGGAGAATGGAATTTGGGGTCAGCTGCCAGAGCTGAATCCCGTAGAAGAAAAGGAGGGAGCGAAGGAACTCGTGGGCAGGAAGCGAAAGCCCGCGAAACAGAAAAGCGGCGAACATGACGGTAAAGCCCTTTGGAGGATTTGGGCGAGAGGAAGGACCTGGAAGACGAATATCGTCGTCGGAAGAGGAGATGAAGCCGAAGGAGCGGAGCTTGCTCACCTCACGATTGGTGATGGTAGAAGCGCCCCAATCACGGCTAACCTTGGTCGTGCCCGAGGCGCTAGCACTCTTCTTCTTGCCCATGGTGTCCGGAGCTTTCGAGGAGAGGAACAGAGGTGGAGAGGAAGGCTAGGAAGAAGATGAGCAGTACAGAGGCGTAAAAAGTAAAAATGACAAAGGCCTTCTATTTATATCGTAAGACCGCTGGAAGATCGTGGCCGTAACCCTAAAGCCATCATGGGAGGTGGATGAGATCTAGTCGTACATGTGTCACTCTGCGGAGAGCGGAACCGGCGGCCAGTTATTCCCACGATGTGCAGAAATCGAGGAGGCACCTTGGTCAATGTGCATGCATTAGTCATTTCCTAAAAACTGCCCGCGCAGAACTAGGGTGGGCCCGTCAGGTCACGTCTTTTCAGTCAGATCATGGCAGTGATTACGTCATCTATGACGTCGTAAAAGCTTGGTTGAGGAGTCGAAGAAAATGAAACTGTCGAGTGGTCAACTTGAGTCTACGCACCGATTGCAAGCATCTGCGCCTAGACTCGGGGGCTACTCCCATCGGGAGCGCTGGACGCGCACCCGATAAGAAGAAGACTCGAAGATTTTTCCAGGAAGAAGGGCGTGAAGAAGTGTTTGAACAAAAGAGCGGTGTCCTCAGTTCGAGTCTGCACCCGGTTGCAAGCGCCCGCGCCCAGACTCGGGGACTACTCCCATCGGGAGCACTGAGTGCGCACCCGATTAAACTTTTTTGTACTCCAGGATCATGCCAGGGAACTTGATTCTGAGTAGGGTAACGCTGTTTTGCCAACGGCAGTTAACTAGCAAAGCTGGGCACGTTACTCCATATCCTTTACGCGTCCAAGATTCACTGAAAATTTACAAGTCCTGATATGCATTTATCGGATGACCTATGAAGACTTGCAAGAAACTTCGGCAGAAGAAGACATTCGAGTGGCACAACTTGAGTCTACACACGGATTGCAAACATCCGTATCTAGACTCGGGGGCTACTCCCATCGGGCGCGCTGGACGCGCACCCGATAAAAGAAAATGAAGCCGTTACAAGATGGACGAGAGCAATCAAGGAGAAGATCATTAGGTGGAGGCATGCTTTAGTCTCTACCCGAAAAATCTTCGACTAGACACTCGGAGACTACTGACGTGGGCATTACCCTTCGGGTAACCGATATTGCCCTATCATGTGCAGCCCAACTGGAGGCCCATGAAGATACTCGACGACAAGGTGGGCTACTAGGACGGTGCAGGAGAAGATCCCTTGAAGAACAAGGCAAGAGAGAAGCCGAACAAGGAAAATTTAGAGCTAGACCTTTTGTAAACCTAGTCGTACCCGGACAGATCTCTTGAGACCTGACCTCATATATAAAGGCCAGGAGAGGGGCTGCCGGGGGACACAATCAATCTTAGCAACTTTAGCCGCCAGAAGTCTAGAGCTAGGTCGCCGCAGCACTTAGCCTCTCGACGAGTTCACAGCCGAAACCTTCGGCACCCCATTGTAACCCAATATTCTCATAATCAAGATCAGACAGGCAAGACGTAAGGGTTTTACCTCATCGAGGACCCCGAACCTGGGTAAATCGCTCTCCCCGCTTGTCTGTTCACCGATGTCTCGTGTCAGCCTACAGGATTCCATCAATCCTAAGCCCCAATCGGAGGGCATTGCCGAGGAGTACCCTCGACAATAGGAGAGTAATTTGCCTACCCAATTTGCGAGTTCTCTCCCAAAACGGTCCTCTATTAGCTTCTATTCACCATTTTTAGTTTGCCATAGTGAATAGGGACTCCCAAAATATCTAAAAGGGAATGTTTTATACTTACATCCAAAAAGAGTAATGTACTAATCCTCGACATATATATTTTTCTTGACCAAAACACAAAACTTCACTTTTACGGAAATTAAATTTCAATCCAACAGACGCTCAAAGATACATAAAATAATTTCATATTGAGTGTTTTTTTCTAAATTGTGTTCTATAAAAATGATTGTATCGTCTGCATATTGCAAAATAAATATTCCCCATCAACTAAATATTAAACCATCTACTTGACCGTTGGTAACATATCCGCAACTAGTTTGTATAACATAGGCGAAAACTCATCACCTTGTCTCAAACATTTCTGGGTCTGAAAGTAATGACCTATATAATCGTTTACTTCAATCCCGACATTTTCTCGACTAACAAAATTATCTATCCACCGGCACCATTTAGGATTGAAGCCCTTCATGTGCATCACTTAACCATATTGTATGCGTTTTCAGAATCTATTTTCAGCAATATGCCATCCATTTTCTTCCTACGAAGTTCATGGATTGTCTCATGAAGAATTGGCACCCATTACAGAATATGCCTCCCTAGCATGAAATACTTTTTGTTGGTGTGCCTACTTTTGTGGAAATTTTAAAGCTTACATTCATCAGCAAATTGGTCTATATTACTAAATTTGGTAGTATTTTGGACAACCTTTAACTTTTTTTCACAAGATGGATGCTTAAAGAAGAAAACAAAACAAGAAATAGAAAGTAAAATAAAATTTAAAATAAGAATATATGAGAAAGTATAAAATATGTAAGATAAATTAGAAAACCAAACAGGAAACCAAAAAATAAACAAAAAGGAAAACAAATACTCCCTCCGTTCCTAGATATAGGGTGTATAGTTTTTGGCACGGAAATTAAGAAACGCACATTAAGGAAAAGTTACACGAGTTTTGGGCAAAATTACACCTGAATTATTGCTTTGAGAAAATAGAGGAGTTTGCATGAACTAAGAAAATGCAATCGAATCCATAAAAGAAATGCAAGCGAGTGGTTCTACGCAATACAGCTTATATTTTGGAGTTTTTTTTCGAAAAAACTATACACCTTATATCAAGGAACAGAGGGAGTAATAAGAGCCACGTACCTTATTGAGCCCGGGCCACCTTACGACCCCTTCAAGTGAGCTAGCCTTAACGCACGCATGACGCATCCATGCATATTCTTTTTTTTTATGCAAGTCCCAAATCTATTAAGGAAAATCACCGGTACAGACATCCCAAACAAACAAGAAAAAAAAAATCCTAGGGGAGGATAGGAGATCAATATTCTGACATTGCTTATTTTTGGCACTGGTGCAAACGTCTCATCCTAGTCAATGCCATGAGTCTGACTATATCCTCTTGCCACTACCTTATATCTCTTCTATTTCCCAGCCTAGGTCTACACTTTTTTTTGAGAATTCCTAGGCCTATACTTAGTCACCTATATGCGCCCAGATCCAAGCCCAAGTTTCCCAGGACAGAAGCAACCGTGTAGACGTGCCCAACTCGACATAACCCAGCTCGGAATTATCGGATCCTTTCCTGGCCCAAGATCATATGGCTCTGAACACTGAGGTGATGCTCAGAGTCCTCTAAGAAAATAATGTTCAGTGAAGCTAAGGAAAAAAAAGTTCTCAAAAAAGAAAGAGCTAATAAAAGGTGATGTCCAGATCAGAATGTGAAGCACTGTTACACCTGTTCTAAAACAATACTATCTCCGTTCCAATGAATAATGTTTTTTTAAGGCAAGCTATGTAAAGTTTAACCGATCTTTATAAAAAAAGTACCAATAATTACTAAATTATATAGACATTACATGGAAATATATTTCATGATGTATTTAATAGTATTCATTTTGTATTGTACACTTTAATGTTTTTTCTACAAAATGATCAAACATTACATATTTTAACTTTTTTAAAGATCTTATTCACAGGAACGAAGGTAGTACGAACTACGAAGTAATATTACTCCTCTCTGCCAAAATATAATAATTTGATGGAGTAACAAATGTTACATCCGTTCCACTAATTAATTTGATGTTTTAAAAGTGAGATGGCAGGTCTAGACACTTGTTGTCAAACACCTCATTTTGAAGCACATCCCTAGGAACGAATCAATGGTTTCTTAAAGAAGGTGAATAACGCAAGTCAGACACTTAATTTGTACTATGATCTTTGTCCATTCCTGGGGCAGAGCCACCTGCGCCAAATGCGACAGGAGCGCCCCGGGAATAAGTACGTCATCTGAATGGACAAGCAAAGCTTTAGTTGATATACGCCTGTTGGACCTATCTTTACGTTAACAAAATGCAGTCAGAATCAGCTTCGTCTAGCTAGGAAATTATACTCACTAACATCTGTGCAGAGCGAGCCGAATGGTTAGCTCAGCGGAACCAGAGTCAGAAATAACCGGCTCTTTCTAAATCTATGACGATGATCACTGTCAATTCGAGGGGATCGAGATGGGTACAGTTGCACCGTCAGAGTTAGCTTATGATCTAAACCTATCGCGACACAGCGGATAATCTAAAGTGAGCCCTAAACTGACTTATAGAATCGCCGAAGACGAATGATGACATAAGAGAAGACGACCGGTTTGGATTGTTCCAGTCGACCAACTCATTAACTAGCTCAGGGTTATAGGGTGCTCGCAAGTCGCAGCAGAAAGGCTTTCCGACACATGATGCAAGCTAGCCTAGATATCTTCCTGCAAGTGATTCTAACTAACTCGTTATTAAAGAAGAAACGACGACGCTTTTCGCAATGCGATCTGTAAGCTCTTAGCGCGCGGCGTTTTCTGCAGGTAGGGGGAAGGCAGGTGGCTTCGCGTTAGCTGCGTCCTGCTCTTAACTAACGCTGTCCGTTTCCGCGGAGTAGCAGGAACTAGGAGTTTCAGAGCTGGTCTATCTATCTTTTCCTTTTTGTCTTGCTTGACAACGATGTGTTCGACCTTGCTGCGGTTTTCTCTGGTGCCGAGGAGGTTGGCTTTGTTTTATCTCTCTAGTTTAGTGTAATATCATAATGTCCTGAAGCCAAAAGGAGATTTGGTAGCGTTTCGTCAGCCGGTTCTGGTAGGTTCTGAGTGCAGCCGCTTGCTTTTGGCATTGCACTGGCTCACTGAGATGCTGCTGTTTAGTCGCAGCTTATGTGGCTAGTTTATGCTGTAATTAAGCCGGTGTGTCTGCGGCTGGAGAATCGAGTTCGTTGGATCCACTCCGCTTTGGGATCGGAACAAAACCATCCAGATTTGAAGGGATTGACCTTGCTTGTTTTCTCCTGCTATTCATACTCACGGCATGGCTATATGGAGGTTAAGGCATGGTCAACTGGCGTTTGCGCTGCGTGTTAGTAGCTTTTGCAGTCTTAACCTGCTATGGTGTCGCAAACACATGAGTGCTCTGGTGCGATGATGGGTATCGAGAAAGTATGACTGAACACGAGTAGAGAGTAGAGACGATGGAAGTGGAACGGATCAACCCAAACATGCAGGCATCCAGCATCTCGAAGGAAATAGCGTTCTGACAGTCACTGTAAACGTTAAGTTCTTTTGGATTATATTTCTCTCTTCTCCAAGTCAGGGGTCTTCTCTCAAAGTTCTTGTATGAATCTACTTTTTTTCCGGAATGGGTCATCCCAGTCTCTGCATCAACCGGTGCATATGGATTTTTATTGCTAAAAAAGTAGTACAACATTATTACATTATTCTAATTATTACAATTCACCGATCACACAATGTTTCAACATGAATCAGCCATCTCAACAAAACTACTGAGTGTAGTCCAGACATCATGAAGTGATACACCAATCAGACCGCCAACCGCACCGGTCGTACAAATCCCCTGCGATCGTCCTCAAACGGTTGCACCCAGTATCCATGTCGAATCCATGTCCTGACGCTCCCCCGCTGGCTGAAAATAGAACCACATATGGATCCAGTAGGTAATTAAAGGGATAACCTGCAGAAAGGATAGGTAACTCTTTTTGTTAAAAGTAAAATCATTATGCACAATCCATATAGCCCACAGAAGAGCACATACACCAACTCGAACAAGACCTTTGTCCTTTTTGCTGACACCACAAATAAATTTGTAACACTAGCGGGTGGAGGGATATTAAAAATCATATAGATGATCCTCCATAAAATTTTAGCAAACGGGCAAGAGAATAAAAATATGTTGTATGGTATTCTTTTGATCACAAAAACAACATTTATCACAGCCATGCCAATTGTGCTTAAGGAGATTGTCAACCACATAAAAATTCTGATTTTAAGTGGTAACTTGATTTTCCAGATGTACTTTTTAAGATATGGAGTGTGATCATCAAACAAATCTAAGTACATAGACTTTACAGTAAAGACCCCGGAGGTAGTAAGAGACCACTTAAAAACATCTGGCTGGTTCGACAATTGAACTCTCATAGAGCGTAAAACTAGGTGTACCCATCTTTCCCATTTATTCGTTGATAAGACTATGTTTAGAGGAGTCGACCCCATAACATGCGCCACTATCACATTTGGATGATTAACAATATTATATAGAGTAGGATATTGATCCTTTAAGGGCTTATTGCCAAGCCACGTATCTTTCCAAAATCTAGTATTTTGCCCATCCCCAACTACCGAGGAACCTCACGTAAAGAAATCATCTTTGACACGCATTAAGCCTTTCCAAAAAGGTGAGTCTGTAGGGTTGGCTGAAACTTGTGACAAAGTTTTGGTTCTCATGTATTTATTACGTAGGAGCTCTTGCCACATACCAGCTTCATTCAAAAGCTTATATAACCATTTACTAAGTAGGCTCTTATTCTTTAGCTCGAACACTTCCACCCCGATACCTCTCTGATCCTTAGGTCTACAAATGACTTTTTATTGGGTTAACCCATACTTCTTTTTTATGTCCATCACTTTGCTAGAAAAAAACGCGATCTAAAGTAGTCTAGCCTTTTCCTCACCCCCACATGTATTTCCAAGAAAGAAAGTATAAACATTGGAATACTCGTGAGTACTGAATTTATGAGTATAAGGCAATCACCATAGGATAACTTTCTGCCCGCCCAGCAACAAAGTTTTTTTTTAAACGGTCTTCTACCGGTTTCCATTCGTCATTTCTACGCTTACGAAAATGAATTGGTATTCCTAGATATCTGAATGGGAGGGAGCCTCTGTCACACCTAAAGAGAATTTTATAATATTCCTCAACCTCTTTTGCCTTTCCAAAAGAAAAAAACCTTGAAAATTAATTTAATACCCGAGAGTTCCTCAAAAATTGTGAGGACCATCTTCATATTAAGGGCTTTTGTAAGATCATGTTCCATGAATAGGATGGTGTCATCGGCGTACTGCAATATAGACCCCCCCCCCACATCAACCAAGTGCGTAATCAAACCACCAACCTGTCCATCCTCTTTGGCTCTAGCACTGAGTATGGCCAGCATATCCGCAACAATATTAAAAAGTATGGAAGATAAAGAATCGCCCTGGCGTAAACCTTTTTTGTATGAAAATAGTATCCTACGTCGTCATTTACCCGAATTCCTACAGTACCTTTTTCATTATATTTCTGAACCAGTCACACCATTTAGGATAAAAACCTTTCATACGCATGGCTTGTTGTAGGAAGAGCAAGTTAATTTTATCATAGGTTTTTTTATATCTATTTTAAGAAAAAATCCATCCATTTTCTTCCTATGAAGTTCATGGATAGACTCACGGAGGATCACTGCTCCCTCAAGAATATGTCTTCCTGGCATGAAAGCCGACTGAGCCGGCTCAATCACCTTCTCAGCGACTCTATTTGTCCCAACCTTTGTGAACACTTTGAAACTAACATTCAGTAAACATATTGGACGATATTGTTGGATCTAAACCGCATTCTCTTTTTTTTTGGGAGAAGAATTATTGTCCCAAAATTCAGGTGAAATAAAGGCAAATCACCGGATTGGAAAGCCTTAAACATTTCTATTAGGTCTCCTTTTATAACTCCCAAAACTTCTGAAAAATTCCGCTAGAAAACCATCGGGGCCTGGAGCTTTGTTTTTTTTTCATTTGTGAGATGGCATCGAAAATTTCTTGTTCAGTGAAATCTGCAATAAGAACATCATTTTCTTCAGGAGAAATCTGTCTAATATCATGTATGATGGACTCTTCCATCACACAAGAATTTGTAACTACCGGCCCAAAAAGTTGTTTATAGTATTCTGAAATATACTCCCGCCGTTCATTTCTATAGTGCCTACATATTTTTGGCATTTGTTTCAGAATATAAGGTTCTAGCTTAGCTTTTTTTCAATTACCCCCTCCCTATTCAGCTCCCAAATGGTTTAGCTCCCAATTTTTTTTATGGTAAGTTAGGAAGATATGGATTTCCCAAATTTTACGTTGATCTCAAATTGTTTAGCTAGGGATCTTGTGTAAAAAATACTCTTGCGCTAATTTCCGTGCCAAAAAACTATAGGCACTATAGAAGGGTGTAACTTTTAAGGTTCTCTTGACCAACTTGAAATAATTGTTCCTTCTTCTTGTTCAACTTGAAATATTTTTTCCTTCTATGTTTTCCATTAGCAATGAGGTGAAAAAACTTAGTGTTATGACCCCCCATCTTGAATAAATTTGACCTTTGCCCTTTGTGCCCATTTAGACTCTTCTTGTCTCCTTAAATTAGCTAGCTCATCTTGAGCATCACGCATAAGCTTTCTTTCAACGTCATCAAGGGGGGTGATGTCCGCCTTGAGATCAAGATTGTCTATAAGAGTAAGTAGATGTTCCTTCTCAATTTTGTAAATACCGCTCAAATTCTTGGCCCTGCCCCGTAGCTATTGGCGCAAATGTATAATTTATTTTTCCATATTTCGATTGGACTATTACCCAAAGTTGTCTTATTCCACTCCCTAGAAACCATTTCAAAAAAACCATCATGTCTTAGCCATGCTAGCTCAAAATAGAAATGAAATTTGTTTCCCAAAAACACATGTTCTCCCAAATCAATTAGAAATGGAGTATGATCAGACCCCGATCTTGTGAGAGCCCTGACCGACACTAGCGGAAATTTTCGCACCCACTCAATACTACCCAAAATCCTATCTAGTTTCTCGTAGGTCGGATTTTGTCTTCTATTTTCCCAAGTATATTGCCTTCCACAGAGATCAAGTTCTCTCAAATTCAAACTCTCACTAATAGCATTGAAAACAAAAGGCCATATGGCATTAAAATTGTCAGTATTCTTTTCTTCTTTACGCCTTATAATTTTAAAATCCCCACCAACTAACGGGGGGGGAAGCGTCTCATTCTCACATATTCTTACTAGTTCAACAAGGAACTCTGGCTTTTGCTCATCTTGAGCAGCGCCATAGACTGCGACTAGCACCCATTTGAAATTATCCATTTTGGACGTTACAAAAAACTTTACACATCTACTTCCTTTGACCACCCGTTGAACGGTCAGCGATGCCGCATTAATACCCACTGGAATACCGGCCCCCAGAATGCCCAATAGGAGGAACACAATACCATTGAATATCTTGTCCAACAAAAATGTTATTTAAAAAGGAACCAAAAAATTATCTCTCCCTGTCTCTAAGATAGCAAAAAAGTCAAGCTTGTGTTCCTTTAGAGTGTCACGAACAAAGATGTGTTTTGCTGGATCCTTAAAGCCATCACTATTCCAGAATCTACCTTTCATTTTTCAAATAAATCACCTTTTGTTGCTTAGCCTAACACTTCTACACACCACTTTAGGTGCAACCTTCTGTTTTGTTTTATAAACTCTGAATGTTTTATTAAAAAAATTAGGAATGTGCTCTTGTTTTGTGGCGTAACTAGTATGCTTCTTCTCCTTAAGGCATCCACTATGTTGTCCACACGGTTATCCACAAGCAAATGTATTTTTTTTATAGATGATTACATACATAATGGAGCTATCCACTAGCGATAAGCTTGTCGATAACCCAGAAGCTTGTGGACTACTATAAAAAATATCTTAATATTATTTTTTTGTACACAAAGTGATAAAATAATAATATTTTCTAAAAAAACTATTGGCTACTTTTTCTGACACATGGGGTTTACCTTAAGGTGTGTCTTTGCAATCTTCATAGCAGTGGTTGCCACAGGTCTGTTTAGTGGGTCCTAATTTATGGCAATTTCGACCACATACATATGTGATGACCTTAGGAACTATTGGTTTCCAGGTCAAAAAAAAAAGGAACTATTGGTTATATAGGGTATTCACTATATTTTTAGGAGGATTGTAGTAGGATTTTTAAATCTTTGATTCATTTCTAAAAGTAACTTTCCATCGTAATCAAATCTCGTAAAAAGAATATTTTATTAGGAATTAGGAGTTTGGCAGCCTTTGTCTTAGCTTGACATTTGATTATGGCGTGTTCTTGTGGCGGTTTATCTTTAGTTGGTGTAATGTAATAATGTCCTAAAGACAAAAGGAGATTTGGTAGCATTTCGTCAGCCGTTTCTTGTCCTCCACCTATAGAAAGATATCAGAGATTTGTCTAAATTTCGGATGTATATCAATGTACTAAAAAATATCTAAAGACATCTACATTTAAACTATTTTACGATATGTTTGTATAGAAAGGTGTACGTAGTAGTAGGTTATCCTGCCTCTTGCTTTTGGCCCTGCACTGCAGTAGGTTAGGTAGTTTGTTTATGCTGTAATTAAACCGGTGTGTCTGCGGTTGGAGAATCGAGTTCGTCATTGGATCCACTCCTGTTCGGGATCGGAATGGGACGAACCCATCCAGATTTGCAGGTGAGTGACCTTGCTTGTTTTCTCTTACTTTCCATTGTAACGGCATGCTTGCACCGATCTCGATTTCAAGGCATGCATGGTCAACTGGCATTCGTACTTGTTAGCCGGTGTGTGCTACTCACATAGTCACATAACACGAGTGCTATGAAAGCCATGATGGGCAACTTGAAAGTATGACTGAAGTAGAGATGATGGCAGGGATCAACCGAAACAGGCAGGCATCCTGCATCTCGAAGAAAATAACACTCTGGCAGTCACTGTAAACGTTAAGTTCTTTTCGATTCTATCTCTCTCTCTTCAGAGCAGGGGGTCCTCTCTCCACCCGGAGAAGGAAAAGTGCGTTACGATCGTACACCTTTGAGTCCCACCTGGACGGGCAGAAGATGCCTGGCAAGGGGTAGTGCGCGGCATGGCGTGCGAGGCGTACCGACGTACGCGCACGCCTCTCTGCTGTTGTTTCTGTCACCTACGAATCGCGCTACTCGGACTCATCGTCGTCGTCCTGGCGCATCCGCCTCCCTCCGTGCTGGGTCGTCTCGGCCGAAAGCTAAGCTAGGAGGAGGCAGCAATGGCGCGCGCTCGCGGAGATGACCAGGCGGTCGCTTTTGGGTCCCCTCCCCGGCGCTGCACAGTGCACACTGCAGTGCATGAGACCTCGATGGGACGGCAGCCCGAATCTCGGCGGGCCCGTGCCCAGGTACGACCCAGGGCACGCGTGCGCCAGGACGGCCCCATGGGGCAAGCTGGTGGGCTCAACGTCGGCGTGACGTCGCCGTCCCGGCTGAACGATCGAGCAACGCCGGCCCTTGCTCGCTGGCTTCGCTGCCGCCGATTGCCGCAGCAGTGCAGAGCATGATTTCGTTTGCTTCCGAGTTAAAACTAGGAGATTACCTGGACATTCATACGCCAAAGGCACCATCTACATCTACAGATGACATGTATCTATCTAAAAGAATGTGACTAGTTCTTGTTCTGTTTGAAAACTAACTTCCTTCTCACTAAAATGATATCTTCGAATCTTAGTTGCAGGTAATATTGCAACTCACCGTTAGCACGGATCACCAACCAAATCTAACTATTTAGAGCCATTTTTCGTAGTTGCAACCTCACTTGTAGCCGAAAAATCACAGTTGCATCTCTACTTGCAACTGAAAAAAAATCTGGTTGCAAACCCACTAGCAACTAAAAAAATTCTCAGTTGCAACTTAAATGCATGAATAACGATGCAAATCCAATGTTGTAGGAGCACGAGATTCGTTCTCTGAGAATTACCAATTTGGTATTTAGAATGGTTGACATTTGTAAAGATATAATTCTCAACCTTTTTTGAGAACAAAAAAAATCTTTGTTTGCTTCATATAAGGAGAGGTGAGAAAATATGTTGACGGATATTTGGCGTGCTCTAAACTTTTTAAAATTTTCTATTATTCCGTAACTTGCTATATTACATGCTCGACATGGAAGGTCATATATTGTTTTATCATCATGCGCAATATAATCATCGAGAGTGAGCGCGCCGATGGTTGATGATCGGCCTTATGATCATCATGCACAATATAATAACCGAGAGTCGGATGTTATTAGTTTCTCCCCATGCATCAAGGATTATGTGGCGAATAAGTTTTATCGCCAGTTGCAAGATGTTCAAGTGGAACATTTGCGTGTGCTCAAAGGAAAGCTGCCCAAGTCTCAATCTAGTTGAATTTTTGGATGTTTTTCCTATGTTTAAATTTGTGAATATAATTTAAGTGTTCAAAACTATACGATATGGGATGCATTGTGGAATAAATATATTTTTATTTATTAAAATGACGAAAACTCTACTGAGAGGGCCTATTGGGGTCGTCGCCAAGGTAGCCGCCGCCCATTACTTGATTTACATAGTTAGTATGTACGATTAAATATTGTCGATTTATGTTTCTAAATGTGGTTTAGACACAAAATAAAGATAATTTTGAGTAAAAAATGAGTTTTTTTATCCATTTCCATAGCAGTCATATTGTCTTTTTGGGTGGTTTTGAATCCTCTAGAATAAATGGCTACTTAGCGAGAGAGGCATTTTGTCACATGGGAGAATATAGTCTCGTTTTATTAAATGAGTTTTAAACGCACTTTAGAATGTTAAAAAATCTGATAAAAAACATTGCATGTGTATCTTGACGATCTATGTGTTGACAAAGTCGTTTCATGAAAATCTAATATTTTTTGTGCTGTGTGTAAAAAGAGAAAATACCGTGTAAAACTTTTCATGAGATATTTATTTATCTTTTTTGGCATGTTCATATAGTATTTCGAGATGTACGCGTCAATTTTTTCTTTCGATTTTTTGACATTTAAAATGTTTTCCACTGGCATAAACATATGCATCCAAAATTAGAAGTAAATTTCCGCTACTTGGGATCCAAGAGCCATTTTGCCGCACTGAACGCAGGGTTCCCTATAAAATTATGTTCTCGCAAACGGCAGTCCGAAAAACTTGGAAAACAAT
This sequence comes from Lolium multiflorum, assembly GCA_030979885.1. NCBI lineage: Eukaryota > Viridiplantae > Streptophyta > Magnoliopsida > Poales > Poaceae > Lolium > Lolium multiflorum. Next base: position 274,823,634 of record CM061749.1, on the reverse strand, counting down.
GACAAAGTGCAACGGAAAAGGGCCCCAATGATCAACGCCTTGATAACTGAGCGAGCTGTGAAGGGGTCCAGTGCGATGAAAAGTCGAGGCGCCGATGCATAAACTAGATCTTGAGGCAGCTCGGGAACATCCCTTTTGTTGTTTTCTTGCATTTGTCTCTAGCTCAAAGGAGGGGCCGAACAGGATGGATCCATGGCCCAAATCTCACCCGTCTTTGCGCACCTCAAGACAAGGGCCTCAATTCCTGGCCATGCTGAACCTATTGTCAATTGTCATATCGCCCCCTTTGCTGGAGCAGCAAAGCTCATAAGCTTGAGGCATGAAAGCTGCAACTGGCTGCTCAAAGGTAGTACAGTATTTGCTTGCGGGCAGTAGTAGTATATAGGTAAAGCGTCCAGGCCGGGATTCAGCTCGCTTTATACTCATGGAAATATGGGCAGTTATGCTTGCTTTAAATTAAGAGAGGGAAGAGCTGATAGTGGATACAAAAAGAAGTACGTCCTTCTTTCCTTGTTGCTCAAAGGTGTTATCCCTAGCTTATTAGACAATCTTATCGAACACATTGTTTCGTTATTTCACTCAATCTGTTTAATCTAATTAGGAAGGGATCAAATCGACAATAATCGTATAGAAAGTGCAACAGGCAAGAATGTGAGATCCACATGTACGAATACTGATAGTATGTTTTCTTTTTCACATCATGAAGTGGAGTATAAAATGCCTAAATTTTCTGCTGCAGAATTTTTTCTTTTACAGGGAATCTTAGAACTATTAGAGCTATATCGAATAACTGCTTAGTTCTGGATATTATATGGACTAATGCTAGACTCAAGGAAACAAGGGATATCATACCAAATTTGCAGCATACAGTGTTATAAATTGTGCAAACGTGTATTTGGATACTTCTAAACATGTTGTTGCACACCATTTTCAAACGTGCCACTATCACGTTTCAATTGAACGTAATCAATATTGTTTGGTCATGTCACTCAAGCTATTTAACTAGGAAGGGGTATTAGGCAAGAAGACATTGATTATATTGTTGATTGCTCTGATAACCAAAAAAATATTATTTAATCTTGACAACTTCATTAGTGCACTCAACTCTACTGGAGCCTTTTTTAGAAAAGAGATTGATGACATTGTCAAACATATGCCTTTTGATAAGGCACCTAGGCCTGATGGATTAAATGGTGCCTTCATGAAAAGTTACTAGCATTACATGAGTAGTTTAATAAATTTTGTTATCATTTTTTTCAACAATAAGTTGGATCTTCACAGTATAATCTTTGCCTTCAATTCTTTACCCAAAAAATGCAAATCCAGAAACCACCTCCGACTGTAGGCCTATATCATTGGTCAATATTCCTCTAAAGTTCTTGATAAAACTGCTTGCCAACAGATTGCAAAAAAAATCATCATCCCAACTATCCACAAAAACCAGTATGATTTCATTAAAATAAGACAATTCATGATTGTGTAGCTTTGTATTTCGAGCACTCACTTATATCTTAAATAAAATATGAAAATATCCATATTAAAAAAATACTTTGAAAAGACCTTTGACAAAGTGGAGTGCAGTGTAATTCTCGCCATGTTGTGACAGTTAGGTTTTTGGCGAAAGATTCGTTAAATAGATTGAATTTATCCTATATAGTGCATCCATTATTGTCCTAAAAAATCTACTGCAAGAGAGATGTGAGACAAGGTGACCCGCTATATAATTTGTCATTGCATATGAACTCTTGCAATATATTGGCAATGATGCTTTGCACAGAGGACTGAATAATTTACCGAAAGATTGTTTCTTTGCTCTCGCTTATCGTATTGTTCACTATGCAGATGACACCCTCAATATATAATGCTAGAACTTCTTGCACTCAAGGATTTACTAAATCAATTCTCGGTATGTACTGGAATGAAAGTGAAATATAGAAAAACTTCTATGATCCCCATAAATATCACTCTGAAAAGATGTAACGAACTAGCTGAATCATTTAGATGTGAATCCAAAAGATCGCCATATACATATCTTGGCTCACCCATGTGGTACACTAAGCCAAAAATTGATCACTTCATTAATACAATAGATAAAATTTAAAGAAGATTTTCTTGAATTGCATTAAATTTATCAGACGATGGAAGTTTGATGGTTGTAAAATCTATGTTTACAGCTATGCTCAGTTTTACAATGTGCACACTTAAATTTCGTTTTAGTATTATTAATCGTTAGTTCTGCTATACAATTTCTATGGGGTGGCAAAGAAATATAGAAGAGAGGTAAATTCCTTGTTAAATGAGAAAATGTATGTTAATCAAAGAATGATGGAGGACTAAGTGCTTGACATAATGCTGAAAAATTCATCTCTACTCATGAAAAATAATCCATTAATCGGTAGGATATTTCATGGCTGGAGTTGGTCTAGTATGCACATTACACCCCCCCCCCCCCAATTGCAAACCACACAATAGTGCACCGGTGGGATCATTTTAGGTGGAAATATTGTTTATCTTTGTGGAATATTTTTTGGAACATGCCTACATGTGTCCCTGGAACACAATTAATACTACCATGATATGGAAAGATAAGTGGATTGATACCATGCCCAAGGAAAAAATTCCTCAGTTGTTTCCTTTCTCGAAGAACTAGATATAACCATCAAGAAATTATGTGATGTTGCTAGAAATGACATGGATGATCATTTTCATCTGATAGGAAACAATGATACATGATATCATTCTGTCCATATATATCACATTACAATGATAAAATAGATGGTGGTTCCCACGAAACCAAACTTACTATTCCAACAAAAGGTATATATAGTCTTAAGTTCTTCTGATAATAAAGTAGCAGGTCACATGCTATGGATTTGGAGATCACGCGTTGAACCGACGCACACATTTTCCTTCTGGCTACTTCTGCAAGACATATTGAATACCTGAGATCTAGGACAAATGTCATGTTGAAATTAACAGTTGTGTGCTATGTCAGGATAATATCAATGAATGATTCATGAACCTTTTCTTGAGATGTGAATTCAGGAAATGCTTCTGGTGGAGCCTACAATGGCATGGAATACTGATATGGATATTACATGTCTACTCATGCATGGTAGAAGGACATATAAGATAAAAAAACAAACAAGAAAGAAAGCCTCATTATAGGTTGTTGGGCTACGTGGAATCATCGAAACCAAGATATTTTTTATGGACAAGATAATCTAGAATGTTTAATATTTTTCAAAGAGGAATTTAGTTTAATCATGCATAGGGCTAAGCCTGGTTTGAAGGAGGGTATGCAACAATGGATGGACACTTTGTAAACTGTTCTTGGGAATACTATGCATGTATATATGTATTATTTATAAACAAATGACATAGTAGGGGTCTTCCCTACTGGTTTTCCATGAAACGAACAGGCCAGAATGCAAGACACACATGTACTAATATCGATTTTTTTCTTTGAACAATTTTTCCTTTTACAAGGAACATTATAGATATATTGAATCACTTAGACCCTTTTTGGAATGAAGTAAGTCAAAATGTAGTAATAGTTAAAATGCTGGATTTGAGATGCCATGTATCCTAAATTCAGATAGGAGCCAAAACCACATGAAAGTTTGAGAAATTTCGGTTGGATGTACACATGAAAAATATAGGAATTATAAAAGCAAGTAGATGAAAACATGAGGTGTGACCTTATGATACTTTTAATACAAAGTTTCTTTGGAATAGCCTATTGCGTAGGAATTTCAAAGGAATATGAGATTCATATTCCATTTTTCCAAACATCGCCATATGAATTTTTCCTATAGAAATCATTTCCTCCAAAATTCCTACATGTTTCCATTGGTCAAAACGGGGCCTTAGTTCTAGATGCTATATGAACTCATGCTAGACCAAAGGAAACTAGGGATATCATACCAAGTTTTTGCCATGTATTGTTATAAATTGTGCAAACGTGTAGTTGGATACTTTTAATGTTGTTGCACACAATTTTCAAATGTGCAACTATCACGTTTACGATGGATGAATAATTTATTTAAATATTGCCTACATAGAATAAACCATCCTTATAATAACAATGGCGTACTTTTATTTTCCATAATGGCTATATTTGGGTGAAAGTTTGAAGCAAGAGCGAGATACAATATATGGATGGCTGGTTGTACACCCTAGAAGGAACCAAAGCCTAAGTTTGGAACCATATGTGTCTCATTAACATATCCATTAATCTTGAAGCTGCAGGACCCGGTCCACCGTAGACGTGGTGTGAGTGTGTGTTGTGGTGGCGTGTGTGCATCTACGCTGTATTTTTTGTTCCTAAGCAAGAGCGAAAACCGAATGGAGGTTCTGCTTTTCCGAGGAATGGCATGTTACCTCGATCCTTACCTACTTGAGCTTATCCGTGGCAGATTCTTTAGGATTTCATACAAGTTATGTGTAGCAGATCTTAAATGTTAGTGTTTCGCAGAGGTTTCATATGCGACACGAATCTTAAAATACGAATCAACCAAGACAACCACATAGTAGCGCCGGTATATTTTAAGGGTTGCTACTCTTCGCGCATATGAAGAATGTTTTGTTGTATGCAGCTAGCAATCGATCTAGATCTCCATTTTTTGGAGGTAACATGCCATGATGTGTTAAGGGTCCCCTCTTTTTCCTAGCTAGTTGTGGTCCAATGGAGGTGGCCTCTTGATGAAGCAATACCTGGGGACTATATTGAAGGACCTCAACAAATTAAACAAAATAATCGCAAAAAAAAAATTAAACAAAATCAAGTTCTAATGAATTACGCAGATGGCTATATTTACATGTAGTGATTTTATATTTTTACTTATATATATGTAGTTCTGAAATCTTCCAAGGCACATACATATATGTACCACATGTTTTTTTTTTCATTTGCCGAGTATAATATTTACATGTCGGCTCAAGCCATCTCTCTGTCCTTTACACACATCTCGATCCAATGCTGTGCCCCTTCCACTACACATGGCGCATTCTGAGCTTTCCGCCTAAGCGATACTAACCTAGCCAGTCGACCGCCCGCATGCAACATTTTGACACGACACCGAACGGTCCATCCGTTCTCCTGGTCGACCTGACACAGAACGGATCATTTTTCGCTACCACATCTTGTAAAAGACCAGCATGCATGAAGCGCTATCGTGCAGCAACGTACGTGGCAGATATGTTAAAATGCTTCAAAAACAATACTTTATATACCTCACGACGATGCATCTCAAGCAAGAACGTTCTGCATGAAGTTCGTACCGGCCCATTCCACGAACGACGTGTGCGGGACGAAATGAACGCCCTCGGAGAGAAAATTGCAGAATTTCCGATGGTTTGTGGTACTCCCTCCGTCCACAAATAAGTGTACCTGCGGGGTTTTCAAGATAAATTATGAGATGGAGTGAAAAGTACATTGGGAACATGCATCTCTCCTCTTTAATTCTTTCACCTCCAATAAGCTAATTGCATGTAAAAAGTAAGAAGAATATGTACTCAATATTATTGGGTAGAGAAGCAATTAAATTGCATTGGGAAGATAGGAGTACACTCTTTTATGGACAAAGTTTAGAGGCTAGATATCCACTTATTTGAGGACGGAGGGAGTAAGCACGAAATGAGGACATGGGTGAGTGAACCATCCCATTCGTACTTTATACAAAGTAGTAATTAAAGCAGCGATATCATGTCTCTTTGTACCCAAGCAAATAGGCATCAATCAACCTCGCGCGCTAGCTAGCTAGCTACGGTCAATGAGTCCAGATGATAATTCTCTCCAAGTGAATAACCATATGTGTAACACATAACACACAATTGATACATTCGCTTTTGACCAAGGATTTGGCTACCGGTTCTCATTTTTTCTCTGGGACTGGGATTGCCGGTAACCATGGTTACCGGACAAGATACCAGCCGAGATTTGCAAACAAATTCTGAATTCGAATTATGAGACTGCTGACCCAAGTTGTGGAGGAGAGAATCGACACCGCCGCCACTACCTAGGTTAGTTTCTCGAGGTGGGCGGATGACTGAGTTGGGGCAGAGTGATGGAGTGTGATCGAGAAAAGTGGGGTTGAACGCCTGGGCTCATCCCAAATTCAAACCAGACAGAGATGCCCATTTAAGAGGGTGTGGCTGGAGAGAAATCTGGTAACCATTGTAATTTAATCGGTAACCAAATCCCTACTTTTGACTATGTTTTTGGAGTTGGAGACATACACATGTTCTTGCGTTTTCGTTAGCGATAACGGCAAGATCGTATCATGTGTATATCGTTGTAGTTATTTTCTACCGTTTCTGTAATTGTTATGTATCGGTAGTTTCCTAGTACACAAGATCCTGGCTGATTTGTAGGGATTGGATTATGATCTGATCCTATGTACCGTGTTGTACAAGAGGATCAATCACTAAAACAAGAGGGAAGGCCCTATGGACATATCACGACAAAACAATATATTTCACTTCGCGTCTAACCAGATCCCATTCCCCCTCAATCTCGATGGAGATGCTTGCCACCGCCCCTATTGCATGTCGTTGCCGCATCCTCCATGGTTGCTCTGGGTAAAACCCTGGTCATCGCTTTAACTGCCGCCTTCGCCTGCAAGATGTTGTTGTTGACACAGGTTGGCCGAGGAGTTGATCATCTCAGATGTAGCATTCTGTTCAAAATAGATCTCGACATTGTGGAAGAACGCTACATCCAAGGAGTTCTACTCCTCAACCATTGATGTGTCTTGATATCAGGGTGGAGGTCGTGGTGGCAGTAGTCAATAGCAACATCGTGGAGGCCAAGGCGGCGGTTCAAGCGGTGGCTAGGGTTTTACCCAATGCAACGGTGGAGGACGCGACAACTGAGGAGTAGATTTTTTTTGCCGTGATATGCCTAGAGAGCCATCCCTCTATTTATAGTGATTGATCAACTTGTACAACACGATTACATAGGATCAGATCATACTCCAATCAGTACAAATCATCTAGGATCTCCAATACTAGGAAACTATTGATATTCAATAATTACAAAATCGGTACACAATAACTACACCGATATACACGTGATACGATATTATCCTAACATTGTCTCTCAATCTTTATGGAGGGATACCAAGTTGAGACTAGCTTTTGATCTCTCTAGGATCAGCTTTGTTGCGTGTTTGGAGAAGGCGTCAGCCACTTGATCTTTTGAACATACAAACTTGACGTTGAGTGCTCCTTGAGCCACCTTTTTCCGGATAAAGTGAAAATCGACTTCTATGTGCTTTGTTCGCGCGTGGAACATAGGATTGGCGGTGAGGTAAGTAGTGCCAAGGTTGTCATAGCACGAAATAGGAGGCCAAGGCTGATCAATCAGGAACTCTCGAGAAGAAGTGACTCAGACCACATGGCCTATCTTGTATGCCATTCTATAGAGCATTGTATTCAGCTTCGGCTGATGAGGGAGACATTGTGGGTTCCCAAACATGTACCATTCACAACCTCGACATGATCATTGCCAAAGTAGCACCCGTGGACATGGATACAGTCGAGGTTGCTTGTCAGGTTGTCCATCCTCCCGAGTCCGTGTACCAATTAGGATCTACAGTGTAGATGCATTCCTGGGTGCTGGCAGCGTTATCGGTGTGCTCATGTGCCAGCGATGTGTTTTCCCTATCAGGGTGGAGGCCGTGGCGGCGGCCGTGGCAGTCAACATCATGGAGGACACGATGGTGGTTCAAGGGGTGGCAAGGGTTTTAGGATGCGGCAACATAATGGGAAACGGGGGTGGCGGCAAGCGCACCTGCCAAGTGTGCCTCAAGTACGGCCATGACACACTTAACTTTCTCAACCGCTTCAACCACTCCTACCATCCAGAGGAGCACCGCAAGCAGACCACCAACACCGAAGGAGGTGTCTACACCGTGGATCCCAACCTCTAAGACATGGCACCACTTCCCTAGCCGTATTTTCTTATGATGCCCCGAAAGCGGAATATCACCATTCAAGAAGCTATGGAATCTTCGATCCCCCCCAGGACCGAAATGATTTTCCCCGCCCGATGGGTGAACTAGTAGAGTGGTCAGGTAATGAATTCCACGATTCCAGCTCCCGTAACTACAACAACTACAACCAGATTAAGTGGAACTACATCTAAGCTCCAACCTGGATGACTCCATGAACTCAGTTTAGAGAAAAAAATCCGTCCAGTCAGTAAGAAGAAATATATAAAAAGAAAGTCACTCATAAACTCCTAGTTTGGTTATTGAGACTGGTGCTCTATGGATCACCCCTATGATGAAAGAAAGCCCCTATTATGTCCCCCACCCACCCACCCACATTTGCACATTCTTCATCTCGTTTTGCCATTGTGCATTAAGTAATCAAACGTTTGCGGAGGAAGGCTTGTTAGAATTCTGCAATGCAGCACATGTTAGTTTGTAGGCCAGCCTAGAAGATTTTCTACATCGGTGGATGAAGAATCACGAACATAAGATTTTTTGGTTTAGCATGTTCCTAGGAAAAAATTCCATCCGAGGAACGAGGAGCACGACTAAAGTGGCTATACATACAAATCCATTTATGGAGCCCTCAAAAAAGTTTTGTTCTTTCCTCGCATCCCTAACTTCTGCTTCTTCTAGGTGAAGAAACTATGAGACGATTTAAAGGCTTATTCGAGCTAGTCTAGTAGGCATCGCTTTATATTGGAACCGTTAACCTCACCTTGGTACACGGATGCAGAAGCGAGATCGACTGTCTCCACATCGACGAGCGCTACTCTCTAACAAGGATCATGTCTAGGTTGCCGATGGTACAGTTTTGAATAGAACCCATATTGTCTCGGTGGTCAACCGAAGTTGAATACAAGGCTCTAACGAATGGCACAATAGACACCATGACCTAGTCTTGATCATTCTCGACCACCTGTTTTGTGGTGTGACTACCTTGGCGCTACTACCTCACCTTCAATCCTGTGTTCCACGCAAGAGCAAATCACATAGAAGTCGATTTTAAGTTGGTCGGGGGAAAGGTGGCTCAAGGAGCACTCGACATTAGGTTCACACTACTAGGAAAAGGGCAATCAGTGGCGCACCACTTTTACCCATCAGTGGCGCACTAGTGGTGCGCCACTGCTATCACGCCACTGCTAACTTTTAGTAGTGGCGCACTAGTGGTGCGCCATTGCTATTTGGCTTAGCAGTGGCGCACCAGGTAGTGCGCCACTACTAGCTTCATGGTGCGCCACTCCTAAACGTCTGAGGTGCGCCACTGGATAGAAAAAAGGTGCACCACTACTAAAATTTGAAATTTCTAGATCTGGATCTGGATCGGGATCTGGATCTGGCACATTTTGTTTCGAATTTTTTTGGCTCGTTATTTTTTCTCGTTCTTGTTGCTAGAATTATTTGTGCAATGTTCATTCTCATTTTTCTTAGCCTAGCCGCAGGTGATGATGGATGAGGGACGTAGGAGAGGTGAAGAGAGGTGAGGAGATGTAGGAGAGGATGAACAAGAGGACGAAGGCCAGAGGTAATGGAGGCTAGAGGGTCGCCGGAGGGTCATCGGAGAGTAAGGTCACCGGAGGTCACCATAGTGGAGGAGCTCGCCGGAAAGTAAGGTCACCGGAGCTCGACATAGTGGAGGAGGTCGCCGGAGTGAAAGGAGGAGAGGAGAGGAGGAGGTCGCCGGAGGAGAGGAGAGGAGGAGGCCGCCGGAGTGAAAGGAGGAGAGGAGAGGAGAGGAGAGGAGGAGAGCAGTACGAGGAGGAGAGTAGAATGAAAGAAGGAGAATGTGTGGAGGAGGAGGAGGGAAGGGCCGGCTCCTCCCATTTTGAAATTCGTGGGCGGGAAGCAGTGGCGCACCAAGGCATGGGTGCGCCACCGCTAACTTTTTTCTATTTTTTGCCCAAAATCTAAAACCTGAAAAAAGTCCTGTTTCTGTTTTGAATTTGACGAATCCATTTTTTCTCCAAACGGCCGTTGAATTCGAATAGGAAATTTCGCGTAGATCGATTTTGATATAAAAAAGTTTTCCATCGGAGGTCGTATGCAACCAGAAAACCCGTTTTACCGAAAGATGGCGCCATTTTGCATAATATATCAAAATTCATTTTTTTCAATTTTCCCTAAACCTAGATGACATATTACATGGGCATTTCAAAGGATTTAATTTTTTGAATTTTTTATCTATTTCTTTTATATTTTCCAAACTCGAAAAGGCGATCCGGGGGGGTGTGAGGGACTACTAAGTGATGCCCAAACATGTCCATCCTCCCCTTTACATAGTAATGGCGCACCATGTAGAGGTGCGCCACTGCTACAAAAAATAGTTGTGGCGCACCTCTGCACGGTGCGCCATTGCTATGTATAAGGCTGGGTCAAACCCATGGTCAAACTTAGTGGTGGCGCACCGCAAGAGAGGTGCGCCACGACTACATTTTTAATAGTGGCCCACCACTTTCCGGTGCGCCACTGCTAAGTAGTAGTGACGCACTGCCCTCCTGGTGCGCCACTAAAACCCATCTTACGACTAGGCCTTTTCCTAGTAGTGTCATATCTTTAGAAGATCAAGAGGCATACACCTTCATCAAACCCGCAAGAAATCTGATGCTAGAGTGATTAAAAGGCAGTCTCAACTTGGTATACCTCCGTCGAGATTGAGGGGGATAGTGATAATGCTAATATCATATCGCGTGTATATCATTACAGTTATATTGTACTGATTCTATAATTATTGTGTATCGGCAGTTGCCTAGTATGGGAGATCGTAGCTGATTTGCAGGGATTGGATTGTGATTTGATCCTACGTAACCGCGTTGTACAAGATAGCCAATCACAATAGATAGAGGGAAGGCTCTATGGGCACATCATGGCAAAACAATCTATTTACTTGTTTTGGAGTTGTACCTGTCAGGATTGCTCACAGTATGTCTATCATCGTAAGGATTTAGGAATACATACGTGACTCATATGTTGATGTTGGCACTATGTTACGATATCTGCCACATATATGCATCACATGATGCAGAGGCTAGGATACATGATTTTTTACAAGAACATGGAAGAATTGTGCGTCAAGTCATCAAGATAGCTAGGACACAAGAATGCCAATAAGGCCAATATGCCCGCCTATCACTTGTCCGTGAAGATATCCATAGGGGGGGGGTCATTTCAATTGGAAACGCAAGAAAGACAAAGATAAAAGGAACCCCGCATGATGTATATGTTCTTTCAGAAAAAAGGATATTTGAACAATGCCTCAAACCTGTACAACTCTAGCTATCGATATTTTTTTAGAATGGGAATGGATACTGCCTTCAAGAGACATAAGATCGAAATTTACTCCTATAACATATACTAATTTTGATTGAGATATTTTTTGTCTGTCTTAGTGACACATGTATAGATTAACTTTGAACCGCCCTATAGATAAAACACGAGGTTCAAGTCATCATTTGAATATGTTACAGTGCATGTAATCCGTAATTGCCAATTTCGCTAATATATAAACAAGATGAGCGTCTCATGAGGGTTTATTCACTTCACACTCACCCTTTTAATATATTTTCGATAGAGAGGCCGGGGTTTTGCTCCCCATTTCGAAAAAAAGAGGGTTTATTCACTTCACACTTACCCTTTTAACTAAAAGATTCAACCTAGATTGAGGTCGTCCGAAATGTAAAAGTTGGCAAAAGTTTTTTAGCAACGAAACACGGTGCCTAACGAAGTCTTTCATTGCTCACAAAATTCCTTGGCGTATGCGTCTCATTAAACGGAATATTATTTATGTGGAGTCAACATTTATAATTCTTTGAATGGAGGCGCATTTCTTACAGTTCCATGAATGAACCGCTGATGTGTGCTTGTATTGATGTGCATGTGTGCGTCTAGCTTCCAACGTTGTGTTTCACGAAAAGAATATAAGAAATTGACGAAATTATTCTCAAGATGCAAGGAAAAGAATATAAGAAGAAAAAGTAAGACCCTGGGGACTATTAGCGACCCTCTTTTGTCCCCTTCCTATGGTCAGCCAGCCCCAGCAAGTCCACTAGTTTTGATGCTACAGCCCATACCGGAGTGTAACCCTCATATATACCCAGATTCCCCTTCCTCTTTCCCCTCGTCCCATCCATTACCAACCTACTTCTACACCTCAAGCGAAACAGCAGTACAGCATCACGAAGAGACACCGAGATCGACCCCTTCATCTCCATGGCGGACGAGTGGTGGAGTCCTTCTCAGAGAAGCCACGGCACGTCGGCCTGCTCCGCCGCGCCACTCATGGACACCGGTCGTGCAGCTGCATGCGGCTGGACGTCCCCCGCTGCGGAGTCCACGAGCTCAATAACCTTCCAGGACCCTCGCCGGAGCAGCAACACCTCTCACCAGCCTTTATCTGATGCCGTTTCCTCCCTTGCCGACCAACGCATGGACTGGACGCAGGCCTTCTTGTAAGTTCCCTTTCGTCTTCCACATGCATCGCATACACGGCCGTCTGTGTTCTAGCCTTGTAGCAGCTATATTTGTTTCTAACCGCCGGTGCGGATGGCTAAAACGTCCTGCCTTGCATGATCTTGTTTAGGAGCGGGAGAAGCGACGCTGGCTTCCAAGCCATGCTTCAAGACGACATGGCGGTGTCAACGACGACGAGGCCCTTATTTCGAGCTCATCAGCCGTCGGCCATCGAGACCGCGATGAATAACCCATTCAGGGACATGGGCCACGGCTTCGGCTTGCTCGACCAGGTTCCTGCAGCGTCCTCTCCGTATAGCACGGCCCCGATGGAAGGCATGTTCGACAACGCGGCCGCGCCGGTGGCGGCGGGGCATAACGTTCCGATGTTCGGGGAGTGCCAGTCCACGGCGAGCTACGACGCCAGTTCGGCGGGGATGCAGATGCAAAGCGGTGGCGCCCAACTGCAGTACTTGTCCGGGTCCGGCAGCTACATGCCTTTCGGTGGTGCCGCTCTATCGTCGCATCTTCTCTTGCAAGCCCTACAACCCAACACCAGCTACAGCTCGAACTCCAGTAATCTCATGGCCAAGGTAAGAGCATGAACCACTAGCCATATGTAGCTAGGGTTTCGTCAAGATGTGCATAACCTTAGTTTCTCCTGCAGTCTGCCGAGCACGCCTGCTCACCGGCGGGGAGGAAAATCGAATCCGACAGCCCGGCGGCAGCGAAAAGGCCACGGATCGAGGCGCCATCGCCGTTGCCCACGTTTAAGGTACAGCATGATCCAAATCTATTTTCTTTTGATCCTTCTGCACTCCAGGATCTCTTTTTGTTGCTTCCATTGATGGCTGGTGTTCTTCTTCTGTGAGCATCGATGGACGATGACTTTTGGATTGCATAAAATTTTCTTTTGTGTTTTTGCGCGCTGTAGGTGAGGAAAGAGAAGCTAGGGGACAGAATCACTGCGCTCCAGCAACTAGTCTCGCCTTTTGGAAAGGTATTAGTTCTTTCTGCTCTGAATCAACTTCCTATATTTCCGCACCGTTCCAATTATCGGAGAGAACAAGTGCTCTTGTACTAAACTCGTCTGAGATCGATAATGACCTAACTTATCGTTGGTATCCTCGCACATCAGACCGATACCGCATCGGTTCTTCACGAGGCCAACGAATACATCAAGTTCCTCCATGACCAAGTTGCGGTGAGTGTCCAAAGTTACACGCTTGCCTTTTGCTGCAGCAATCGATCAACATTTTTTTGCTCATTCACAAACGTCGCTAATATACAAGGCACTGAACTTCTTGCAGTCTCTGACCTATCCGTATTTGAAGAAGGCGAACCCATTGCAGCAGTTCCAGCCGAAGGTAACAAATTTAATTTTCCACTAATCCCCCGATGCATCTTATGTTTCCGTTACCGTGTGGTTTGCATTTGTTCATGGCATTTCTTGGACTGTAGGGTTCTGAGAATGCAAAAAACGACAGTGGCGAGCCGAAGAAGGATCTCCGAAGCCGAGGCTTGTGCCTTGTGCCGGTAGCAACGACGTACACGGTTGCAAGCGAGACGGTGCCGGAATTCTGGTACCCTACATTTGGAGGCACGTTTAGGTAGAGATGTAGGTAGTTTTGATTAGCTTTCGGCGTGTACACGTGCTAAACAATTTGTACATGTCGAGATTACAAACAAACTCAGCACTGAGGCTAAAGCAAAGCAAAGCCACGTGTTCCTAGAATACTAAGAAATGTATGTAAACGGTGACCACTGAACATAATTTTTAGTAGAGCCAGTCTGTGAAGAAAAGCAAGGGATACTCATCCAAGCAATCAAAAGATACTTGGTAAGGGAAAAGGAGGAGATTATAGAGGCTGAGCCTTCAAAGACAGGTTAACATGAATATACAAATGTAGGGCAGGTGCAAAAGAGAATGATTTGAGGCTGTCGACTATGGAGAATCTATACTATTATATATACACAACCAATTGCAAAGGTATAATGCTACTGGTAGTGTTGTATGAACAAGTCTATGTCTGTGTGGAACTAATGTTTTGGGCAGGTGGCAAATTTTTACAAAGGACGGATTATAATATTTTTCGGGGTGACAAAGGGAGATCTATGGATGATAGAAAGTTTAACAGAAGCATTTCAAGAAATATATATAGTAGTATCATAGAAACTTCCAATATAAACCTTTGGACTAATGGAATCAACATGCTCTCAGATTCCTATACACTCAAGATTTTCCTGCTTGGTTGGTAACATAGTCATATTAATTCAGAAAGTTTTCTTATGTATAAAAACCATGATTGATGGTATTTTAATATAATGCATAGATAAGAGGATAAAAATAATGTGAATTTCAATACTCGATGGCCTTTTGTTTTTAACATAATAATTGAGAATCTTAATCTATGGGAAATTGTGCTCTCTGGGAGATAATATACATGGGCTAATCGTAGAGATACACCCGCATATGAAAAATTGGATAGAGTATTGGCAAGTGATGAATGGGATCAGAAGTTTCCTCTCATTAATGTTAGAGCTCTTGCAAGAGCTCAATCGGATCATAATCCACTTATTCTTGATTCTGATGAACAAGCTCACCTAGGGAACAAAGCCTAGTTTTCTTTTGAGCTATCATGGTTGCGCCTTGAGGGGTTTGTGGATATTATAAAAAGAGAACGGAATTCCATAACACATGGAAATAGAGATGTGGAGATATGGCAACATAAAATTCATCACCTTAGAAGTTTTCTTAGAGGTTGGGCGAATAACTTGAGTAGTGTTTATAAAAAGAGAGATCGTTTACATTATCTAATTGATATGCTTGATAAAAAGCTGAATCAATGCATCAATGAATCTGGGCATGGTCAACTGAAAAATGCAAATTATGGGTTAGCTAAACTAAGATGCGACGATGAGTCCAAACGGGCTCAAAGAGCAAAGGTAAAGCATATTCAGGAGGGAGGTGATAACACAAAATATTTTCATCTTAATTATAGCTAATGGTAAACATAGATGAAAAAAATATTTTAGCCAGAACAAGACGAGTGAACTACTGTTGGGCAAAATAACTTAAAGGTCAATATCACTGAATATTACTAAAGTTTATTTGGGCTGCCGATCCCAAATCATTTTTCTTTAAGGTAGTCAGACAAGGCTGATATACCTCAACTTTCTGTTGAGGAGAAGAATATTCTCACTGCTTTCATTGAGCAAGAGGTGTATGATGCGATTATGCAAATGGAGTAGAATAAAGCGCCAAGATTAGATGGTTTCATGGATGAATTTTATCAAACATTTTGAAATGTGATAAAAGTTTAATTCATGAGAATGTTTGAAGGTTTTAAAAATGGTGAATTACCATTATTCCATCTTAACTTGGGAACCATTATTTTATTACCAAGAAATATAATACAATTCAAATCCAGCAATTTCAACCTATTTGTCTAGTCAATGTGAGCTTCAAGATATTTACTAAGATAGGAAAAAATCGAGTGATGGAGGTAGCACACAAGGTGGTCAAACTGCCGCAAACAGCTATTATGCCAGGAAGGCATATTTTAGAGAGGGTAGTGATTATCCGGCCTAGGAGCCAAATATCCAGCCCACCCAGCCAATTTTGTGCCCCAAATATCGGGGGGGGGGGATTATCCGGCCTAGGGATGAAATATCCAACCCAAATATTCGGCGACACCATAAGCTTGCGTGAAATGTGCGTCTGGGGGGTTTGGGAGCTCCGAAAAATCACCGGGGGCGGATAATCCGGCCTGGGAGGTCTCCAACGGCCACATTTCGTTGGGAGGGGGTATGTAAGGCCCCTTCTTCCTCCTTGGGTTTGTTGCTTCTTCCCCTTTTTCTCTCCACCATTGTTGACCTTTAGAGCTTGCACTAACCCTCTATTCCTCCTATGCTTCTTGAATCTTTTTGAGGGAAAAGTGAGAGGAGATCTAGATCTACATTTCCGCCAATCAATATCCTCTCGAAGTGAGGGGAACATACTAGATCTAGATCTTGGAGTTATTTGTGAATTTCCTATTTGTTTTTCCTCTCTTATTCCTTCAATAGTTTTTGTAGCTTTGGTAAAATTTGGAAGTGAAGGATTTGCCATTGCATATGGTGCATCGATTTCAGCTCCACGAAGATTTGTGGAAGTGAAAGTGAGGAACTTGTTACTCTTGGTTTCTTGGAACCCTAGACTGTTTTGAGGCTTTCATAGCGATTTCTCGGGAGACTCCAATTAAGTAGTGGAAGTGTGCCCTAAGCTTTCTGTAAGGCTCGGTTTTCGCCTTGAAGAAAAATCGCTTAGTGGAACCGTGACCCAGGCCTTTGTGGCGAGGATCGCCGGAGAATAAGGTGAGGCCTTTGTGGCATTCAATGTGTGGTGTGCTACCGCATATTGGGTGAGGCCTTTGTGGCCTTGGTGTGCATCCAGCAACCACACCTCAAAGTGAGGCCTCTTGTGGTTCTCGGGAAGCACTAAGCCATCGCACCTCTCCAACAGGGATTAGCACTAACAAGAGTGTGAACTAGGGACAAACCATCATCTCTGCATGCCTCGGTTATCTCTATACCCGAGCTCTTGACTTATGCACTTTACTTTGTGATAGCTTTGTGTTTGAAGTTATACATCTTGCTATCAAATAGTTGCTTGTATTGGTTAGCATAAGTTGTTGGTGCACATAGCTGAACCATAGTATATGATTTTTGGGCTTGAAAAAGTAAACGCTAGTTTTATTTCGCATTTTTTTAGCCCATATCGTAAAAGTTTTAAACCTCCTATTCAACCCCCCCTAGGCGGCATATATGTCCTTTCAAGAGCTTCAGAAGCGTTTCGAGAACCATGCCCCGTATGAGATCATGCAAGAGCTCAAAATGATATTTGAGACTGACGCGACTGTGGAAAGCTAAGAAGCATATGAGAAGTTCTTTAAATGTAAGATGGAAGAGAATATCTCCGTTAGCGAGCACGTGCTCAAGATGCATGGCACGCGAACAAGCTCCAATAGCTGGGACTAACA
Source organism: Lolium multiflorum (assembly GCA_030979885.1). Classification (NCBI taxonomy): domain Eukaryota; kingdom Viridiplantae; phylum Streptophyta; class Magnoliopsida; order Poales; family Poaceae; genus Lolium; species Lolium multiflorum. The sequence goes on along the minus strand of CM061749.1, from coordinate 274,806,170 downwards.
ATTCCTAATGAGTTGGGCATTCATCGTGTTCTCCAATCATTTCCACCTAGTTACATGAACTTTGTGATGAACTACAACATGCAATGCATGAAGAAGACACTGCCTGAGCTCTTCTCAATGCTTAAACCTTCTGAAGTAGAAATCAAGAAGCAGCACCAAGTGTTAATGGTCAAAAAGACAACTAGTTTCAAGAAGCAGGACAAGCCTAAGAACAATGATGACTTCAAGAAGGGGTGCCAAGAAAGTTGTTGCACCTCCGAAGAAGCCTAAGGATGGCCTTAAACCGAACACTGAGTATTTTTATTGCAACAGTGATGAGCACTGGAATCTTAGTTGCCCCAAGTACATGCCAAATCTCAAGGCCGGCAACATAAGGAAGAAAGGTATATTTTATATACATGTTATTGATGTGTACCTTACTAGTAATCGTAGTAGTGTCTGGCTATTTGATATTGGTTCGGTTGCTCACATTTGTAACTCGAAATAGGAACTGTGGAATAAGCGAGGACTGGAGAGAGACGAGGTGACGTTGCACGGTGGAAATGGATCCAATATCAATGTGATCGCCGTTGGCATGCTCCCTCTCCGGCTACCCACGGGATTAGTTTTAAATTTAAATGATTGTTATTTAGTGCATGCGTTGAGCATGAAAATTATTTTTAGATCTTGTTTATTGCAAGATGGTTATTCATTCCTGTCTAGGAATAATGATTGTTCGATTTTTATGAGTAATATCTTTTATGATCACACACCTGAGATAAATGGTTTATAGTTATTGAGTCTCCATAGTAGTGATACACATGTTCATAACATATTTGCTAAATGAATATAAATGAATGATGATATTTCTACTTATTTGTTGCATTGTCATCTTGGTCACATTGGCGTGAAACACATGAAGAAGCTTCATTCTGATGGACTGCTTCTGGAATCACTTGACTTTGAATAATTTGAAAGATGTGAACCATGTATTATGGGAAAAATGACTAAAACTCATTTCTCTGCCACAATGGAGCGAGCTACTGACTTATTGGAAATAATACCTAAACCTAACCATTTATTTTAAGCACACCCAATACAATCTAGCCAATCTTTATATCATAGTAGCATAGCGCTTTTGTTCCATCCAATGGTTATAACAGATAACATCTTTATTGCTTACTAGTATGTTCATTTGATAAGGACATGGAAAATAAATAAGCCAATATGTGCGTCAAGTTCGATATGATGAAAGGGCATTCCTGAAAGCTATGATGGTGAAGATGGGTTTTTTGCAAGCATGAACATTGTGATGTGATGTTTTAGGTATGTCCATTATTCAGTCAAACTAAATGGATGCATATCTTATTTGTTCTTGTCATCAAGGGGGCTATGGCAGGGGCGAGGGGGGGCTTGTCGCTATGCTTGTTCATCTTTTGTGTTGAGGGTTTTCACCATTGCTCTATGGAGTAAAGGTGGATCGGCTAGAGGGCGGAATGGACCGATAGTGATAGACCAATTGTTTACTGATGAATGATGTGGTGTTTTTCAAGACCGCAAGACAGTATGAAGGCGCTGAAAGAGGTGCTTACTCCCTCCGTTTCTAAATATAAGCCATATAGGTTTTGGCACGGAAATTAAGAAACGCACATTTAAAAAAATCACACCATGTTTGGCTGGGATTAACCATGGGAAATTAACGTGAGCTAATAGAGGACTTTGCATAAGCTAAGAAAACATAATCAAATAACTAAAATTATTGTCCATATAAATGGATCAACGTAATAAACCTTATATTCTGAATTTTCCTAAAAAAACTAAATGCTTATATTTAGAAACAGAGGAAGTATAAAGTTTGTTCAGCATAGTGTGTAAATCCCTACAAAAATTGCAGTTCATCTGTTTCAGTTTACTAGTCCTAGGTCATCAATTTGACCAACTCAATCTAAGATGTATATTACAAAAATATACCATTAAAAATTCAGATTTTATATTTTCTAATGATATAATTTTTGTGTTATATAATTTATATATATACATATACCAAATTGATGACCTAGATACACGTGTATGTCTAGTAAACTGAGGTAGAGGGAGTATCTACTTTGATAAAAGGGTTACTCCATTCGATGAAAGGGGTGCTTGCCCTTCCTCAAGAACTGGAATCTGATATGAGGCAGCGCACCATTTGGCGAAGGAAGGATGCCGAAATAAATTGTGTAAAAGCTAGTTGGGTTCTCCCCACGATGCATCGTGTACTACCTCCGTCCCGGTTTAATGGTTGTACACGTATTACTAGATCACTAATTTAACCAACATAATATAAAATATATACTACAAAATATATGTCAATAGAAAGTTTAGATGTTGTACTTTCTAATATAGTATAATTTTTATCAGAAATTTAATTTGGCTACTAGGTGCATATGCTCCCTATGCAAAAAGAAAAAATTGAAATATCGAAAAAATTTGTCAAAAAATTCTAAATGTACATCTTCACAATATATGTGGGTTCGTTAAGTTTCACGAGGAACCAATATTTTTTGTGTGGTCAATGTAAAAAAGAGAAAATCTATGTTCTAAAAGGTCTTATTTTTAACATTGAATTTTGTCTTTTTACACACGCCACATGACAAATCGATTTTTCATAAAACAACTTTGTGAGCGTGTAACACGTGAAGATGTACGTCTGAATTTTGCATTGCATTAAGAAAAATGTGTAACATGTATTTCAACATAGAGGGATCATATGATCTCATGTGCCAAAACACCACTCCTAATTTTTATAGTATAAATTTTATATTATATTAGTTAAATTGACGATTTTGGAATACGCGTAGGCACTCTAAAATGGGACGGATGGAGTACTTAATTTCATATTGGCATTTGATAGTGCGGCTAAATAATAATAAATGTTGTTGTCCAATCATTAAAAAAGTACAATAATTTCAGGTAAGCCACTCGTGTAGTATTAATTACTCCCTCCATACCGGTTTACAAGCCAATTATGCATTTCAAGGAAAAAAATTGACTATAATTTGGTTAAAAATATAAAATAAATGTCACAAAAATTATACCATTGGATTCATATTCAAAAGAAGTTTCCAATAGTATATTTTTATGATATACTCCCTACATTCTGATTTAGTCTACATTTTAGCAAAAATGAGACAAACTAGTATTCATTTATTAGTACTACTTAGATATGTGAACCAATCCAATCTACATAGAAAATAACAATATCCAATAAAGCGAGAAAAACCACATCGTTTCAGTGTTGATGTTGACTAAAAGCTAGAATGCAGAGTATTTCAGAACGAATTTTGGGGATAGAATGTAGACTATTTCAGAACGGAGGGAGTATATCTTATATTTTTTTGACCAAATTAAATTAGTAGTCTAAGTTTTTTCTCGAAATACGCAATGCCTTGTAAACCGGTATGGAGGGAGTACATTTTTCTATGCAGGTTGTTGAATTTGTAGGCTTGCTGTATATATAGACCGTTTAAACATGTGTATGGTATTTTAATGTAGAATCAATTATCCATTTAATACCATACGAATGTAGTCTGAGCTTTTGCCGTTTCTTTGTCTGCGAATTTGAGAAAAGAAGAGGACTCATCGGTGCAATCTTGAATTTTGTCTATTGTTTCATTTTGGTAATCTTATGACTTGCAGAATAACATGATTTTGCTAGTATTCTATTTTCTAAATGCTGTTTAACCATGGTCTTCTCTTTACGACCTCAAAAATTGCAATCATAAACCCTGAAGAGACTAGCAGGTTTAAGCCAGCAGTGTAGTGTTTCGGTGGAATCGTGTGGATTTCTGGGATGCAGATCTATGACATCGGGCAGAATGCTAACCGAACTTTGATTAGGTGGAAGTCTACGTGAATTAAGACAGAACAGTACTGCTGTGCTAACGTGTGACAGTTCAAAATAACCTTTCATTATCAATATATTTAAGAGATACACAATCCAAGTCCTACATGCAATCAATTCATCACTGCACACATATCACGCACACGGCATCAGAAGTTCCACAAATCAATACACCAATTTCTGAACACCACAAAAGAACAGACCAAGCTATTCACGATACGGTGGAGCTGTAAATGTTTATCTACGGTATGTGCAGACAGCAGAGGCCAACGCAGGCCGATACGACGACAAGATCAAGCAGAGCCCTTGAGCTTCTTCGCGATGCCCGCAAAGTACTGGCCTTGGTGGAAGGCGTGCTCCAGCTCCATCTCAGATGGCCACCTAGAACCGTCGGCCGCAAATGTGCCCGCGCCGTAGGGGCTGCCGCCCTGAACTTTCTCCATGTCAAACAGCTTGGCACCAAAGGTGTATCCGACAGGCACAAATACCATGCCGTGATGAGTCAACTGGGTCACAGTGGTCAACCTGAGAAGAGCAGCCCAAAATTTAAATTGTACTGACAAGGATGATTTCTGGTGGTATTTTAATTTGAGGTTTGGTCAACAGGACAGCGCGGATTGGCACTTACGCTGTAGTCTCCTGACCACCACCCTGAGTTCCAGTACTGAAGAAAATGCCAGCAGGTTTGCCTGCAAGGCTCTGCTCCCTCCACAAGCCACCAGTTGCGTCAAAGAATGCCTTCATTTGCGCAGCCATCATGCCAAACCTTGTAGGAAATCCAAAGAGAATCCCATCTGCCTCCGCAAGTTCTTGTGGTGTTATGACTGGGGCATCAAGCTTAGGAGGTGCGCCCATCTTTCCAAGTACATCCTCGGGGAGAGTTTCAGGGACCTTTCAGATGGTCAGAAGAGACATGTATGATCATTATTAATTTTCTACATTATAAGAATTCTAACAACTTAAGAAACCTAGTTGCCTAAACTTGTCATGAATGCACGTAGCCTGAATAGTATCTGTGGGAGCCTAAATACTTTTTTTGAATTTTTTTTGTGCTCGTTTTCAATATCCTGAATGCTGTCTTCAGGCTAGCCGAGGAGGCAGGGGTTTCTGCTCCTTTGGGAAACTATAGTATTCGGCATCGCTTATCCTTCTTTGCAGACGATGTGGTACTCCTGGTCAAACCTTCAGTGGAGCAGGCGAAGGCAGCGGTGGATTTGTTGCACATCTTTGGAAATGCTTCTGGATTTCACTGTAATCTTGCGAACAGTTCAGTGTCCCCCATCAGACGCAACAAGGTGGATATGCAGCCAATTTTGGATGTGCTAGGATGTCTCTGACCAGGTTTTTCAAAGGCAGAGCTCCAGCAACGGCTGGGAGTGTGCCAACTTGGAAAGCATCACTGCTCAAAAGAAGTGGCAGGTTAGTGTACATGAACTCCAAGCTTGCAGCCTCTCCGATTTATCATATTCTCTCTTTGGACCTCCCTCCTTGGTCCTTCAACACAATCAATAAACTCTTCTGAGGTTTCTTCTGGTCTGCTGCGGCTGAGGCAAGAAAAGGGCACCGCGTGGTGGCATGGGACAAAGTGTGCACTCCCAAAGATCTGGGTGGTCTTGAGGTCAAGAATCTGAAGCTGTTAAACCACGCTCTCCGCATGCGTTGGCGCTGGATGGAGATGACTGAAACGAAAAAGGCGTGGCAGGGCCTGAAGTGCGCTATTGCAGAGGAAGCAGAGGAGGTTCAGGTCTGACAGATGGCTAGACGGGAAAATTGTGGAGCGAATCGCGCCAAGCCTGATGACATTTGTGCGACCTGCAGCGAGATATCTTACAGTGGCCAATGCATTGCTTGGGAAAAGATGGATAGCTGAAATCAGAGGAGCCCCTTCTGTCCAGGCTATCACTGAATTCTTTGACCTGTGGGACTTGTTGGGAGATGTCAGTCTGGGCGAAGGAGGCGACAAGATCACGTGGAAACTAACCATTGCTGGCATGTACACGGCGAAGTCTGCATAAAATGCTTTCTTCACGGGACGGACGCGAGCGCCGGCAGCAACTGAACTCTGGACAGCCGGGGAACCTCTTGTCCACAAACTGCACCCGTGTGGTTCGCGATGCAAAATCGTTTGTTGACGGCTGACAGGTTGCAGAGGAGGGGACTGCAACATACCAGTCTGTGATTTATGTTGCCAAGAGCCCGAAACAGAAAATCACATCACAATTCAGTGTTCTTTGTCCGGAGAGATTTGGTACACGCTCCTACTACCCTACAGGCTGCACCGGTTCACGCTGGATGCAAATGCAGATATTGCTGAATGGTGGAGCAGTATGGCTGCCACTGTGCCGAGGAGAGATCACAAAGAGCTGAATGCGTTGGTTGTGCTTGTCACCAGATGTATTTGGCTGGAGAGGAATAGTATGATCTTTTATAAGATCTCTACAATGGCACTAGAGGTATGCCTTGAAATTAAGGTATAGTTCGAACTTTGGAAGCGAGCTGTGTTGTGTGGGTTGAAAGGAGAGATAGAGTAGATTTGGCTTGGCTAGTACGGAGTGGGGCTCAATTGCTTGTGGTTGATGCTCCAGATTTCAAATCTTGTAAGCTGGTTTCCTCTATCTTAATATAGAACACACACAAGTCTCATGCGTGTTATTGAAAAAAAATATTGTACGACAGAGAAGATAGGTGCCAACCTGCCATATTTTGGCCTCTACACCTTCAACTGACGAGGCACCTTTCTTGATCTCGTCAGCTAGTTTAGCAACATGTCCATACATGGAGTAATACCTGTGGAAGAATCAACAGCGTATTTTACCACTTTTGCTCTATGGAAGAAGAAATGCATAATATTCTTGTTTGATTCGACACTGTTATTTATCTGACCAGAGCTGATGACCGGTTTCAGAACATAATTGGAGCATATCTTTTCACTTTCTTTCGTTCAAGAAAACATTGGCATAACATGTATGTAGTCGACCCACAAAAGTGCAAGACTCTAATAAAGCCCAGGAAAGTCATAGAACAATAAATTTAAATTATTTCAATTTTTGTCAGGTATAAATGAGTCTTATAATATCTGAATGTTCCAAATTGCAGGGTTGCTGAGTTTCAACAGCGGTGGTTAAAATTCCATGTCAGAAATAACATGATAAACATAATTCTAAGGTCTAAACTTGCGTTAGGCACGGCACGTAAATACCTCCATCGGAGAGTACTGAAACTGTCAGTTGTCTTATGAGATTGATTTATTAACAACTTGAACACAATGTATAACATAGTAAAAGGAATATGTTACTTGTACAAAATCTATTTGGAAGTAATATGTGATTCATACAGAAGGACACAGGATAGATCTTCTTTCTGAAAAATCATTCACAAAAATATGGTTTCTGGACTATTCACCTTTCAGTTCATCATGCGACTGAAACACTGAACTTAAAAGTGATGAAGAATTCACTAATATTAGAAGTTTAGATACATTTCTGCTCTTTTAATTCGGTCTATACATAAGTTGGGCTTAAGTTCATAGAAAAACATGGTAGCATACATGGATGCACTACGTGATAAACAAGTAGATTTTCATAGGAAACCCATACCAGAAAAATATAAATAGCCACATAAATAGAACCAAAATTTCCCTGACAAAACTAATTTCCCTTGACGTAAAAGAATAAAATGTTACATATCAACATAATGAGAGTGACATACAAAGTTTATAACCCGATAATATATACTCCTCATAACCATGTGAGAAGCGCGCATGATAGCGATAATCCTAAATGGTATAGAAAATTTCACAATGGGTAAGATGAAAAAAAAAGTAAGCAATCTCCTGATGACACCGTAAACATTTCACAACTTACAAACTCCACTTTCCATTCTACGAGTTCATAAAAAAAGGGTATGAATGTATAGAATAGTGTAATAGATAGATTTCCGTACTTTATTGAAAAAAAAGTAGATTTCCGTAATTGTATTACAAACATGTATAAAAATATTAGTATCTTAATAATTGGTGTACACCAATTCAACCTATGCGCCGCAGCCAAGTGTGTGAGAACTAGAAAGTGAACGGACACCATGACTCCCACAGTCCTACTTCTAGTATATACATAAGCCATCTTTGCGAATGGCCAAAGTTGATATAGACATCGCACAAAGGACTCTTCTTTCAACATCTCAATCCAGAATTAAAATATGTAAAGAGCTGCACGAATGATAAAGAACATGATTTCATTTGCGGACCAATCAGCGGGGCTGAAAAATTGAGGCAGAATTGCCGGGTGCGCATTAAAAAAGCAAGAAAAGGAGGGCAACACAATTAGAGCCGGAGCCCACCCCTTGACGAATCAATTCCATTAGGGACTGAAACCTACAGGCATGACTGAGACCCTGTGAGCCGAAATCAACACTGTAGAATTATTGAAGTCCAATTTTTTCTCCGATCATTTACTTCTCTCGCGATCAAATCACCTGCGCGTATTGACGAAATCATATCTGCCAATCTTTTCATCTTACATACGAACAAAGCGATAAAAAAGGGGAGTCATGCGGCATCTAGCGGACTAAGTGATATTTAATCTCGACTCGAGAATTATCCCCAATGCGTAATCTCAGAAAGGGTTTTTTGTATTGTCGAAATATGTTAATCCATAGAAAGAAAATTCGATAGCAGTTATTGCATCAGACCAACCAAGAAAACAAGTAATTTAGGATGCGGAACCTAGGTAGAAGAAGATGGTGGGGCGGATGCTTACACGACATAGACCTTGACCGCCATTGGAGAGGCTTCGGAGCTCCTGAGCCTGGAGATCTGACAATTGGATAGGAGGCTAGCGTCCTGAACTGGTGCCTTTGTGACGGTTGTGGGAGTGGCGATGATTTATAGGCAGTGCGGTGTTGATTTGGTTTGACCAGCAGCAATATTGGTCAAGTTTTCTTCCTCTCGTTTTCCCTTTTAGCCCCCGTGTTTGTCTTTTTTTATCGTCTCTCCTTTTCATTCAGGCACGCCCTCTCCATGTATTTTGCTTCTTTTCTGTTGGCTTGGGGCAAGTGGCAAATTGGCAACAAACAAAGCAGGCTTTTCCTTATCTAAGAAAATGCAGTTTTCTCCTCACGAATCTGCTAACGTCTTCTACTTTCACACAAGCATCTTCCGGTTTATTATACGCATTTTTTTCAATTTTAGTATCCCTAACACCTGTGTGTGAAATCACTACTTCGTCATCACTCAAAGAACTTTAAATGGACGTGAGGGTCGATCTGAAATTTATGGGTAAATTTATTAGAAAATAGCTAGGAGAACATGGTCTAGGTGGATCTGTTTTTCAAAAATTCTTTAAAATGGTATCTTAGAGTTCCAAAAAATGAAATAAATCATGCATATACATACTACCTTGATACTTACTCATGGAAATTTTCAAGAAACATACGATGTATGTGGCCTAGACAAGGAGAGCAAATTGAACTTTTTATTTATTTTGCACGGTACTATTACTGGGACACTTTGTCTATTTTGCAGAAGTAGCATACCTTTGTCTTTTAGTTTCGAACTTGGCATGTACATGCCTGTAAATATTTTCTACAAGTATGATTTATGCGATGTAGTTTGTATATTTTATCTGAGTTTTCTATTCATAATGGGTCCAAATGCACCAATATCTACCAAATCCACGTTGTAAATTTTTCTCGTTTAATTTTTTAAATGGAGACAAAAGCTTATCCGCAAACTATTAACTAAAAATAAATTGTATCCAAATGATGTGATAAAATTAAAAGGAAAAAACTTACTACATGCTTACTCTCCCGGCATAATTTCTTTCAAATGCTTGGCGACCTCGGTGACCCAAAGAAGTGTTTCCGTCTTTATTTTGGCAAGGGTGATGATTGGCGGAGCATGCTCATTGCGGAAGATTCTCAAATTTCTTTTGTTCCATATTTCCCAAAAAGCTATAAAACGTTTGTCTTGTTTTCAAGTTTGTAAGGATTGCATGCACCAATCAGTTTGAGATGTTGGAAAGGGGTGTTAATGTATTCTAACTCTCTCCCTCGCGTGTGGCCCCTCGGGTCTCAATCCGGATCGAAAGTGAGTTGTATTATGTCATAAAAAAATTGTAGGATTTTCATTCTTTGAAAATTTTCCTATGTATAGGATTGGAATCCTCTGAAGTGCATATAACTTTTTCCTATAGAATTACATTGCAGTATGTTTTGGAGAAAAAAATTCATTCACTGAAACCTCGTGTTACAATTTCTTTATTTTTATTGTGAGTTAAACGTTACTTAAAGAAATATCGTGTATGTATTTCAAATCATGTAAGATTCAATTGTACATAACATTCTAATTCTGCAATTTTTCTATTCTTGTATTCTAAAAGCCCGACTCTTGGCTTCGGGGACAAATTTAACTCGATAGGGAATTGAGAGAACAAAATAGACCACTAGTTTGAAAGAAATTCAGCACAGGGGAGGTGATGACCTTTGGCTAAAGTGAGTCGAATTTTCATGGTCTCATGTAACAAACGGATTGTCATCTCCTAACATTTCAGGTGTCGGATAGTTTGGCTGGTTAATTTGTCCTATACGTACGAGCTGCCAACACGCGCAGCTGCAGTAGTCTTCAGTTCCCTGTGTGGCTGTGTCTATCCTTTAACCGAAGGTGCTAAGCTACATCTAGAAGCTGGGCACTTAACGATGTCGCCAGAGGAGCACGGAAACTTCAGGGTCTATCGTCGCGGCGATGTTATCTGAACGTCACTTCACGTTTCTGCCGGAAATTACTGGTAATTGTGAAAGTGATTGACCTGACCAGAGTACCTTTACTCCTCGTCGTCCTCTCCTCGTGCGAAACCGATACATCTGTCGCAAATGCTCGAGAGATCGACCACGGGAGACGAGAATTTTTTACAAAAGAGACCACTTAGCCCAGTGAATTGTTAAAAAGGACCACCTCTAAAAATTATTGTCATAAAGGACCACCTGCGTCGTGTGCCAGGTGACACGTGTCGCCTGCCGCCACAGCCGGAGGCGGCATGTTATCCTGATCCATGAACAGTAGTCCGTTTTGAATTTTTTAAAACATCTAAAAAAAATCGAAAAAAAATACCTACATGTAGTTAACTCTATCAACTACAATCGTGCAAAATATCACTATAAAATACGTTATATTTTGGGCTCAGTAAAAAAGACAAATTCAACAAATTTTGTAGCTAACGTGTACTGTTCATCGATCAGTTCAAAGTTGGTTGATCACCGTGCACATGCCGCCAGGGCCAACGGCGGCAGGCCCTGCCGCCTCCGGCTGTGGCGGCAGGCAACACGTGACGTAGATAGTCCTTTTTGACAATAATTTTTAGAGGTGGTTTTTTTTGACGTAGTGGTCTCTTTTGTCAAAACTTCGGGAGACGAGGGTGTAATCAACGCACAACGGCGACCGAGGAGCTGGGTTATTCGTGCCAAGTCGCGCTTGTTTCATACTCCCTCCGTCCACAAATAAGTGTACTTCTAGCTTTTGTATTAAGTCAAACATTTTAAGTTTTGACCAACCGTGGAAAAAAAAGTAGCAACATATATAATGAGATTTTGGTATAATTTGAAATTACATTTCAAAACCAATCTCGGGATACTAAATTAGTGTCATAAATGTTACTACTTTTCTCTATATATTTAGTCAAAGTTTAAAAAGTTTGACTAAACACAAAATCTAGATGTACACTTATTTGCGGACGGAGGGAGTAGTGGGGAGTAACATAAGATGTTGTCATGCATAAGTTACTAGTCTATGTTACTACCTTCATAGTGGAAAGTAACTTAGAGATGGTATCATGTAAAGTCTCATTTATTAGTTTGTAGACTCATTTTATCTTGAAGTGTGTGATATTATGGTAACATAGCTAGTTACCACCTCCCTCTCTTTCTTCATTTATTGCTATGCCATATCACCAAAACACTTTGAAATGTGTGATGTTACTACCTAAGTTACTCCCACTATGAGAGCATCTCTAGTAGAGCCCGAAAAAACGCAAACCGAAAAGCGCGAGTTTAGTTTACCGAAAAGCGCGAGTTCAGTTTACCGAAAACGCAAGTTCTGTTGAATTTCGCAGTGCCGCAGAATAGAACCCGTAAAACGAAACTGAAAACTGGAATTCAAATTGGCGCGGGTAAGTTTAAGGCGATGATCATAGTTCATACATGAAATAGATGCGTCAATTGCACATCGATACATACATACTGCGGGGAATTGACATTATACTAGTACACCGGCAACCTAACCTAGCTAAAATGAGCAAAATGCGGCCTGCTAGCTATGGCGCGCGCGGCGGTGCCGGTGCTGGCGGAGATCGGCGACGGCGTGAAGTCTTCACGCCTCGTCCTTGTCAAGCTCGACTATTTCGAGCTTGACCTTGCGACGCGGGCCTCCGGCGGGCCGCCTTGTACTCCCGACTGGCGGACGGCGTCGGCTTCTTCACGGCGGCGGGCCCTTGCCTCCGCCTCGCGATGGCGAACGTCTGCGCCATCACCGCCTCCTCTCGTCGCTACCGTGGACGTAGTCCCCGGCGGAGAACGTTGGAGAGCGCGCGGGACGAGTTCGTCCTCCTCGACGCCGGCGCCACGGGCGGCCGCGGAGCGCGGGACGCCCGGAAGAGGAGCTCTCCGCCCGGTTGCCGTAGCGGGTGAGCTTCCCCGGGGCGTGAGCCCCCGGTTCCACCGGCGAGCGCTTGCGCGCGCCCTCGCTGCGGTTCCACTTCCGCCGCTCCGCCTCGTTGCGGAAGAAGGGCGGACGCGGCGAATCGCCGCCGCCCAAACCCGCGCTCGGCGACAGCACCTCCACGGAGGCCATCGCGTGGCGGCGGGTGGGTGATTGGTGGCTGTTCCGGTGTGGATTGCTCGTCGGAGCGTGGATCTGGCGGCGGCGAGGGAGGAGACGGCGGAGGGGAGTAGGGTTTGCGAACCGACTCCCTCCGCGATCCCTTTTAATAGGGGCCATGCGGGGAGTTTTTCGGACCCCCGAACTTCCAATTCGGGCCGGCCCACTCATGACCCACAAGTATAGGGGATCGCAACAGTCTTCGAGGGAAGTAAAACCCAATTTATTGATTCGACACAAGGGGAGACAAAGAATACTTGAAAGCCTTAACAACGGAGTTGTCAATTCACGCACAAACAGACTTGCTCGCAAGAGTTTATCGTAATAACAGTTTATAGCAGGTAGGAAAAAACGCGAGTAACAAAGACAGCAGTAGTGATTTTAGTAAACAGCAGGATTAAAATACGTAGGCACGGGGACGGATAACGTTGCATGGATGAGAGAAACTCATGTAACAATCATAGCAGGGCATTTGCAGATAATAATAAAACGGTATCCAAGTACAAAGCAATCAATAGGCATGTGTTCCAATTATAGTCGTACGTGCTCGCAATGAGAAACTTGCACAACATCTTTTGTCCTACCAGCCGGTGGCAGGGGCCTCAAGGGAAACTACTGGATATTAAGGTACTCCTTTTAATAGAGTACCGGAGCAAAGCATTAACACTCCGTGAACACATGTGATCCTCACATCACTACCATCCCCTCCGGTTGTCCCAATTTCTGTCACTTCGGGGCCATTGGTTCCGGACGCGACATGTGTATACAACTTGCAGGTAAGACCATAAACAATGAATATCATGATGAAATAATAACATGTTCAGATCTGAGATCATGGCACTCGGGCCCTAGTGACAAGCATTAAGCATAGCAAGTTGCAACAATATCATCAAAGTACCAATTACGGACACTAGGCACTATGCCCTAACAATCTTATGCTATTACATGACCAATCTCATCCAATCCCTACCATCCCCTTCGGCCTACAGCGGGGGAATTACTCACACATGGATGGGGGAAGCATTGCTGGTTGATGGAGAGGCGTTGGCGGTGATGGCGGCGATGATCTCCTCTAATTCCCCGTCCCGGTGGAGTGCCAGAACGGAGACTTCTGGCTCCCGAGACGGAGTTTCGCGATGTGGCGGCGTTCGGAGGGTTTCGGCGACTTCGACTTCTCCCGTGCGTTTTTAGGTCGAGGCGAATAAGTAGTCCAAAGGGGGCGTCGGAGGCCAGCCGAGGGGCCACACCATAGGGCCGCGCGGCCCCCCTAGGCCGCGCCGCCTTATGGTGTGGGCCTCGGGCCTCCACTTGATTTGTCCTTCTGGCTCCGTCATTATTCTGGGAAAATAGGGCCTTTCGTCAAAATCCCGAGGTTTTCCCGAAAGTTGGATTTCTGCACAAAAACGAGACACCATTTGAAAACAGCGTTAGTCCGTGTTAGTTGCATCCAAAATACACAAATTAGAGGCAAAACAATAGCAAAAGTGTTCGGGAAAGTAGATACGTTTTGGACGTATCAACTCCCCCCAAGCTTAGCTTATTGCTTGTCCTCAAGCAATTCAGTTAACAACTGAGCGATAAAAAGAACTTTCACGAACACATTTGTCCATATGATGTATATATTCTCATGATATGGCTAATACTTAAGCTCATAATAAGATACATGCAAATAAGATCATCTAACAGCTATGTCAATCATGAAGAGGTACCAACAATTAATAATAAGCATCATGAATCATGTATATAAGCAGGCTTGCAATGTTCATAAGAGAGTATGATAAAGTGGTATCTCGCTTGCCTGTATTTGATCAGCAAAACATAAATGCCCGGGCACCTCTGGAGTTCATACAAAGACTAGAAGTAGTGATTGTCAAAGACAAAAGCATCAAAGTTATACCACAATCAATCATATTTTGAGACAAGCATATTATACTAAGAATGACAGTTGTGCTCTCAAGAAAGTACTCAAAGAAAGGATGGAGACACAACACAAAAGTAAAAGATTGACCCTTCGCAGAGGAAGCAGGGATTAACATGCGCTAGAGCTTTTCATTTGTAAAGAAGGAGTAAAATTATTTTGAGAGGTGTTTGTTGTTGTCAATGAATGGTAATGGGTACACCAACTACCTCGCCAACCGGACTTTCAAGAGCGGCTCCCATGAATTATTTGCATTTTTATGTGGCACTCCTTCCAACCTTTCTTACACAAACCATGGCTAACTGAATCCTCGGGTGCCGCCAACAATCTCATACCATGAAGGAGTGCCTTTTAGTTTAGTTTTATTATGATGATGACACTCCCCCCAACCTTTGCTTACACAAACCATGGCTAACCGAATCCTTCGGGTGCCGTCCAACAAACACAAACCATGTAGGAGTATCTATTTAAGTTAATTAATTCGGGACTGGGAATCCCATTGCCAGCTCTTTTTGCAAAATTATTGGATAAGCGGATGTGCCACTAGTCCATATGAGAGTCCGTCAAAAGTAAATGACAAGGTTGAAAGCTAAACACCACATACTTCCTCATGAGCTATGAAACATTAACACAAATCAAGAAGCATTTTGAAGATTTTAAAGGTAGCGCATGAGAATTTACTTGGAATGGTTTGAAATGCCATGCATAGGTATTTATGGTGGACACTGAATAACTTGGTTTTCATGTATTTGGAAGCACGAGCACAAGTGAAGGCTAGCAAAATACTAGGGAGCGACAAATCAAGAGAGCAATAACTGTCATAATCATGCTTGCGGCAAAATAAATTAACCGAGGCATAAAAGTGATACAAGAACTCTGAAAATGTAAATCATTGAGGCTTAATTGACTCTTGTTCAGTCATATGCATGCGTGAGCATGTGCCAAGTTGATATAAATGAATTATTCAGAGGAGGATACCACAATGCCATACTTACTTATGAATAAAAGAATGCAAGCAAACATCCATGACATGCTACTCATATTAATAAATTGGAGCTAAACATGAGAGATCATGAACTACAAGACTTTCTTAAATTACATATACCTCACATGAACCAACTAAGCATGCTCACATGGATGAGTATATGTACAAAAATGAAAACAAATAGAGTTCATACCAGCCTCTCACCACAATCAGATTGTCGTTGATCGTCATTATTACCTTTTCACTTGTATAGCTTGGATAATATGAAATGAAAACCACGCTCCAGCCACCGCAGACCATTGAACTCACGATGAACTTTACAAACCAAAGAAGAACAGCAAATATTTTTGGTGTTTTCGAATTTGAGAACGAGAACAAAAGGAAACAAACAAACAAAGTAAAATCTTTTTGGGTTTTCTTATAGCAAACTAGCAATAGCAAATAAAGTGAAACAAATGGAAGAAACCAAGATAAACAAATGATGAAGAGAAACAACAGAAATATTTTTGGTCTTTTTGTGTTTTGGGAAAGAAACAAAGCAAGAACAAGAAATAGCAAACTAAAAGAAACACAGAAAAGCGAAATGGCAGAAATCTGCCAAAACCTGACAGCAGTGCAGAATCGATTTTTACAAAAATCTTACGTCGCTCAGTTCGAAAAGTGTTCAACTAATGAAAGTTAGATAACAACCTGGGGAACCTGCACAAAAATTGGCAACTCAAAATAACGTTCTGGCTGTGTGCACGAATTTTTACGGTAACAGCCCAGAATCTGTTTTCAGGCAGCACTTCCCCAAATATCATCTTCCTCTCATTAGAAAACCACTCAAACAAACTAAACAAGTATATACAAGTATCCAGCAACCATAATATGAAAAGAATGAGTGATGCCGGTATACCTCCCCCCAAGCTTAGGCTTTTGGCCTAAGTGGAGTTCAATCCCATCGAGGCCATGAAGTAGTATCCCCGTAGTACGACGAAGATGGATCATATTCCGGGTATGTGCTAGAAGAAGCACCCGGATACGTGACGGTGTAGTCGTAGGAGGGCTCGGCGTCCTCGGAGTCATGCTGCTGGTGGAAATCTTGTATCTTCATATGTTCATCCACCTCCTCCTTAGTGCGCGACCATGGTTCCCTGTCAATACGAACAAACCCGGCTGGGGAAGAGGGATTTCCTTCTCATCCCCGTCAGCAAACAACATTCTATAGACCATGTTATCTACAGTGGAATCAGTGGTAAAAAAATGATGGCTTTTCATAGCAGTGATATCAAGCCTCCTAGGGGTTAATGGCACATCATTAGGATCAATAGGAAGCTCTAAGTATGTTAAAATGCGCAGTGCAATAGTTCCTCCAAAAATAGGCCCCCTTTTAGACAGGCGGCGAGCAATAAGAGAGCCAAGATGATAAGATGTCTGTCCAGTAAGTGCAATATTCAAGAAGGCAAGATGGTAACTAGAAATATTGCTAGTGTTCTCCCTACCAAGTATGCTAGTAGCAATGTAATATGCAAAATATTTAATGGCAGGGAGTTGAATGTTCCTTATCTTGCCCCGCTGAATGGTGCGACAGTCATCATTGGTGATCCCTCGATAGAGCTCCAACAAGTCTCGGGGGTTGTCATCAATCCTCCTTGCTGTACCTACAGGGGCAATATCCAATGCACGACAAAATTCTTCCAATTCCATAGTAACGGGATCACCATAGATCTTGAATGCAACCGTCGGATTATATTACGAGTTTTGGAACTTGAAGCTCTCGACGAAAATTTTGGTGAGCATGTAGTATTGCTCCCTTTCATCTCCAACGTAGGTGGCTAAACCCGCCCTGTTGACAAGGGTGAAGAAATCATCCAATATCCCTGCATTTGTCAGAAAATCATAACATGGGAAGGATGAAGCATTAGGAGGCCCATTGTCCTCTTCGGGCGCGAAGCTAGGCGTGATGATGTCCTCATTGTACGACCGCCTAATTTGGGTGGCGGTCCTAGAAGGCCTCCCGGTGCTGGTTGTTCCCTTCTTGAACAATTCTCCAAATTTGAACTTCTTCATCTCTTTTCTGAAATTTCCAACAAACAATATAAAACTTGATTTGGTGACATATAATTGAGGGAAACTACCATAGGAACTTGCTAGAGTACTAATCATGCATCAAAACTAGTTTCTACCACTTAGAACAAGCATGCAAGCTCACTAAACATATTACCTACAGCAGCAAAATATTCAAGATATACTCAACCAAACAAAATTCTACTTGGATAGGATGACGAGTCACATACCAGAGAGCAAATATGCCAAATTTCGGGCAGAAATCTGGGCTGAGCAAAGAGATCGAAAAATCCTGAGCTCTTGAGCAAAAACGCGAGTGAGAGAAAGTTGGTTCGAGTTTTTTCGGGAGAGAGAAGATGCTGGGAGGAAGAGATGAATAAGTGGGGCAAGGAGGGGCCCACACCACAGGTGGCGCGCCCTCCTTGGCCGCGCCGGCCGTGGTGTGGCACCCTGTGGTGCCCCACAGGTCATCCTCTGGTGCTCCCAGGTGCCTCGTCGAAAAATAGGACCAACGGTGTAATTTTCGCGAATTTTTGAAAACTTTGAAAAATGCACATTTCTGGGTATTAAATTTATTATTACTGGCCAGGAAATTTTTTGAAATCTCCAATTAACTAAAGAACTTTGCAAAATAAAAATGCTACAGCAACTAGAGCAAGTGGAGGAAGAAAGAGATGTTGTTTACCTCCTCTATGCATATAAAAGGTATTTGTTAACAAGGTTGATCAAGTCTTGCCACCAAATAAATTTTACATAACATAAGAAGAAATAAACCTCAAATCAATCATGTTACCTTGAATTGTATTGATATGGATCCAATCACAAGAGTTTGATATTCTTCTTTAGGCTCATATATAGGGCAATCAATAGTTCCCACTTTGATAGTTCTCACATTAGAAATAGTATTAACTCCGCATGCTTTTTCAATCCTCTTTGGGAAATAGACGGTGTGCTCCTTATCATCAACATTGAAAGTAACCTTTCCTTTATTGCAATCAATAACAGCCCCTGCGGTGTTAAGAAAAGGTCTCCCAAGAATAATAGACATATTATCATCTTCAGGCATTTCCAACACAACAAAATCAGTTAATATCAAGCAATTATTAGTAACTTGAACAGTAACATCCGCACATATACCAACATGAATAGCAGTAGATTTATCAGCCATTTGCAAAGATATATCAGTAGGTATCAACTTATCTAAGTAAAGTCTCTTATAAAGAGAAAAAGGCATAACACTAACACCGGCTCCCAAGTCACATAGAGCAGTTTTAACATAATTATTCTTAATAGAACAAGGAATAGTGGGTATACCTGGGTCGCCCAACTTCTTTGGAACCTTACCGTTGAAAGAGTAATTAGCAAGCATAGTGGAAATTTCCTCATTGGGGATTTTCCTTTTGTTAGTAACAATATCTTTCATATACTTTGAATAAGGAGGCAATTTAATAGCATCAGTCAAAGGGATTTGCAAGAATAAAGGTTTCATCCAATCACAAAATTTATTATAGTGTTCTTCTTCCTTTGATTTTAGTTTCTTAGCAGGAAAAGGCATTTGCTTTTGCACCCAAGGTTCTCTTTTATTACCATGTTTCTCAGCAATAAAATCTTCTTTAGTATACTTTTTATTTTTAGCATGCTTTTCAGGTTCTTCTTCAACCTCTTCTTTATCGGAGTATCATTCTTATCATTATCATTATCTTTATCATGTTCATTACCACTTTCGGTTTCAGCATCAGAAATAGAAATACTATTAGGATCATTAACAGGTTCAGAGGATTCTACAACATTTTTATGTTTCTTCTTCTTTTTCTTAGAAGGAGCTCTAGGTTCAATGCATTGAGAATCTTGTTCAATTCTTTTGGGATGTCCTTCAGGATATAGAGGATCCTGAGTAGAAACACCACCTCTAGTTGTTACTTCATAAGCATGTTTTTCTTTAGCATTATTTCCTAACAAGTCATTTTGCACTTTAGTGAGTTGATCAATTTGAGTTTGAACCATATGAAAATGTTTAATAAGCATCTTAACATCATTGGAGTTTCTCTCCATAATATCATGCAATTCACTAATAGCTCGAGAATTTTCCATTAAATGATTCTCTACTCTCATATTAAAATTTTCTTGCTTAACAATATAATTATCAAACTCATCTAAGCATTGCGCAGGAGGTTTTGAATACGGAATATCTTCTCTAGTAAAGCGTTGAAGGGAGTTTACCTAAATCATGGATGAAGGGGAATTATCTCACATATATCTTCTATGGGAGGTAGATTCTTCACATCTTCAGATTTAATACCTTTCTCCTTGAGAGACTTCTTGGCTTCCCTCATATCTTCATCATTCAATTTAATCATACCCCTCTTCTTCAATATTGGCGTTGGAGTTGGTTCAGGCGTAGTCCAATCATCATGATTCCGGCCTATTTTAGCCAATAATTCTTCAGCTTCGTTCGGAGTTCTTTTCCTGAAAACACAACCAGCACAACTATCCAGGTATGCCCTAGACTCAATGGTTATTCCACTATAAAATATATCAAGTAAATCATGCTTTTCCAAATCATGGTCAGGCAGAGCTCTAATAAGAGAGCAAAATCTCGCCCAAGCCTCGGCAATTTCTCTCCATCTTCCGATCAAAATTATAAACTCTCTGCAAAGCAGCATGTTGAGCACTAGCAGGAAAGTATTTCCGGAAGAAAACATCAAGCAATTCTTTTGGACTTTTAATAGAACTAGGTGGCAAACTATTATACCAAGTTTTAGCGTCATCTTTTAATGAGAATGGAAAATTTTTAGCAACAAAGTAGGTTCGCATCTTAACATCATCAGAAAACAAGCTACTCAGAGTAGATAACTCAGTCATGTGTTCAACAACACTTTCTTTTTCAGTACCACAAAAGGGTGTTTTCTCAACAATAGCTATATGAGATAGATCAAGAGAAAATCATAATCTTTATCCTTAATGTTTACAGGAGATGTGGCAAATTTAGGATCAGGAGACAGTTTATATCTAACAGCATGTTCTGCAAGCAAATTTTTAATCTTTCTTGCATCAGTAGTAGCATTGCATTTTTCAATAAAATCATCATCAAGTTCCACATAATCTTCATCAAGATCATCACTAGAGTATTCAAGTTCAGGTGAATTAACAGGTGTAGTAACATCAGGAGTTTCAGTATTTTCTATTTATCTAGACCTAGCAATTGTAGCATCTAGAAAAGTTCCCAATGAACCACTATCATCAAGCACAGCAGAAGCATCATCAATATTATGAGAGTTTTCAGATTCAGCAGAAGTACCAGCACGTGAAGCATGTGTCGGTGAAACAAGTTTATCAATCACAGATGGTGAATCAAGAGCAGCAGAGGTACTCAGAGTTGTACCTTTTCTTGTAGTGGATGGTAATATGGCGACCTTAGTATCGCAAGGTTTACCCATGATGGAGAATTTGCAGCGAACAATATCAATCCAAGTGAACTTCCAAATAAAGCTATGCTCCCCGGCAACGGCGCCAGAAAATAGTCTTGATGACCCACAAGTATAGGGGATCGCAACAGTCTTCGAGGGAAGTAAAACCCATTTTATTGATTCGACACAAGGGGAGACAAAGAATACTTGAAAGCCTTAACAGCGGAGTTGTCAATTCAGCTGCACTGAAACAGACTTGCTCGCAAGAGTTTATCGTAGTAATTTTATAGCAGTAGCAGTAGTGAAATAACAATGCAGAGTAACAAAGAAGGCGTAGTGATTTTAGTAAACAACAGGATTAAAATACGTAGGCACGGGGACGGATAAGGGCGTTGCATGGATGAGAGAAACTCATGTAACAATCATAGCAGGGCATTTGCAGATAATAATAAAACGGTATCCAAGTACAAAGCAATCAATAGGCATGTGTTCCAATTATAGTCGTACGTGCTCGCAATGAGAAACTTGCACAACATCTTTTGTCCTACCAGCCGGTGGCAGCCGGGCCTCAAGGGAAACTACTGGATATTAAGGTACTCCTTTTAATAGAGTACCGGAGCAAAGCATTAACACTCCGTGAACACATGTGATCCTCACATCACTACCATCCCCTCCGGTTGTCCCAATTTCTGTCACTTCGGGGCCATGTGTATATAACTTGCAGGTAAGACCATAAACAATGAATATCATGATGAAATAATAACATGTTCAGATCTGAGATCATGGCACTCGGGCCCTAGTGACAAGCATTAAGCATAGCAAGTTGCAACAATATCATCAAAGTACCAATTACGGACACTAGGCACTATGCCCTAACAATCTTATGCTATTACATGACCAATCTCATCCAATCCCTACCATCCCCTTCGGCCTACAGCGGG
Organism: Lolium multiflorum; assembly: GCA_030979885.1. Taxonomy (NCBI): domain Eukaryota; kingdom Viridiplantae; phylum Streptophyta; class Magnoliopsida; order Poales; family Poaceae; genus Lolium; species Lolium multiflorum. The sequence continues at coordinate 274,784,142 of CM061749.1, read as the reverse complement.
GGAATTACTCACACATGGATGGGGGAAACATTGCTGGTTGATGGAGAGGCGTTGGCGGTGATGGCGGCGATGATCTCCTCCAATTCCCCGTCCGGCGGAGTGCCGACGAGACTTCGGCTCCCGAGACGGAGTTTCGCGATGTGGCGGCGTTCTGGAGGGTTTCTGCGACTTCGACTTCTCCCCGTGCGTTAGGTCGAGGCGAATAAGTAGTCCGAATGGGGGCATCGGAGGCCAGCCGAGGGGGCCACACCATAGGGCCGCGCGGGCCCCCCTTAGGCCGTGCCGCCTTATGGTGTGGGGCCCTCGGCCTCCACTTGATTTGTCCTTCGGCTCCGTCATTATTCGGGGAAAATAGGGCCTTTCGTCAAAATCCCGAGGTTTTTCCCGAAAGTTGGATTTCGCACAAAAACGAGACACCAGAACAGTTCTGCTGAAAACAGCGTTAGTCCGTGTTAGTTTCATCCAAAATACACAAATTAGAGGCAAAACAATAGCAAAAGTGTTCGGGAAAGTAGATACGTTTTGGACGTATCACCCACTTTTTCGGGCGCTGATCTGCGCCAGTTTCAGCCCGAACCTGTAAATCCGCCGAAACAGTTCGGTTCCGGTGGGATTTAGGGGGCTCTGTTAGAGTTGCGTTGAGTAGTCTAAGGGCATCTCCACCCGGACGATGCAAACAGTCGCTACCGTCCGGTCGGGCTAAAAATACGCGGGGTGATATACAGTGATCGGGTCGTCCGTGGTGACGCAAACCTGACCCAAATATGCGTCTCCGATCTGTCGTGGCGGACGCTGCGCAGACGCACAAAGTGTCTGCTCGCGTCTAGCGGACGTTTCGTCGGGCCTGCCTGGAAGTGACCCAGCCTCGATGCGTCTTCTCAGCGGCGCCAGTACTGGCGCTGAGGCGTCGCTTCGGCTGTCTGCGGCCGCGTAATGGCGATATCTCCCGTGGCGTGCGGTCATCGACTACCTCTGCGCACGAAGTAATGGCGATGCGACGCGTGCCGCGGCCTTCGCCTACCTCCGACCTATATAAATAGGGGCGTGCGCATCTCATCTCCTCCCACACAAAACCCAGCCGCCGCACAACCTCCACCGTAGCAACGCTGCCGCTCAACCTCCACCTTTGCCACCATGAGCAACGCTGGCCACGGCTATGCTGCCGCGCCTCCACCTCCACCTCCGACTCCACCGCCCCTGGCCTCGAGTTCCGACGAGGAGTTCGACGACGATGATAGCCCCGACTACCTCCTCGACCTAATCAAGGACGCCAAGTTCCTGGCTGACGCGGAGAAGGAAGCAGAGGAGCGGGCGGCCCACGCGGCGTTCGACGCCGAGATGGAACGCCGCAGGGTGGCGGCCACCGCAGCCGTAGAGGACGACGGCTCCGACATATCATGGTCTTGTGATGACCCTGATGCGCCTACCCCGGAGGAGAAGGCAGCGGAGCAGAGGGCGTTAGTCGACTCCTTCGAGACGCTCAACGAGGGCGAGGACGCCGCGAACGCGATGTTGTGGTAGAGGACGCGGCGGCGCACCGAGCCCTAGCGGTCGCACGGCAGGATGCGGAGAAGCAGACGAGGGAGGGACGCAACGACGGAACCGAGCCATCGACCAGCAAGTAGTCTAAATTTCTACAACTACTTTATATAGTTTTAATGTAGTAGTTTCCGGACGTTCGCGGTCACTTTTGAACTTCCCAAATACGTGACCCATCTGGAGATGCACATAGAATCCGATGGGATCATGGGAAGCATAAGCTCGATCAGATGGGTGAGGCTGGCAGACTACTGACCACTGACCAGTGTAATGATGTAAGCACAGCGCAGCATGACGAGCAGCGCATGGGATGCTCGCGTCGTACCAAGCAACCGTCCGACCCTTCGCAAACCGACGGAAAATTATTCGTGGCTGCGCACCCGATCGATGAAAGCATCCTAGCTCGGTTCTCCAAACCTGGCCTCCAAATGAAAATAGGATTGTCAGATAAAATTTGACGTCTAGCGGTATTTTCTAAACGCGTCTCGCGTCTGAGCGCGGTCCAATTTTCTGTTTGGCGTTCTCAGGCCGTTCCTGACCCAGAAGGCACGTCCTAGGTGCGCCGGACGTGAGCCGCGCCGCGCTGGACTTCACACGTCGGTGACCCGGTTGCCATTTACTACGGGAGAGCACAAATGTGTTGATGACCGCCGAATGTGCCGACTGCAAATATCGTGTCCTCGGCACAGGCTTATCCAGATAGCGGCGATAAAGATGGCAGTCGGCGTTAAACTGGCAGTCGCTATAGGCCGAAGTTCATCGTCGGTACAGTTCTGGCCGTCGGCACATGATCAATCTTACCGTCGGCACAACATTTTTTTTCCACTACAGACCTGTGCTAACAGTTATACAGTTGGCATAGCATTTTTCTATTTTTCCACATCAATCTTCAAAAATGCATAACTAAATCATTCTAATTGAGAAAAATAAGCCTAATATATCAATTTTTTGAAGAAAAACAAGATCCATCATAAAAAATATCAAAATGGAATATTTCAAATACCTAAACAAACTTTCATAGAAATGAGCTATAATGTTCGAGGTTTCATGCTTTCACACACGCTAAAAATTAAAAAATGGTCGCACGTGGGCCGAATTAGAAATCCGCGTCCGGGGTCTTGCTTCTCATCCTAGGGCTCACACACGTGCTAAATATGATCTGGTTTCGGCAAACTATGCCATGCCGAGGCCGCTTCCCACCTCATTTTTTCCTGAAATCTATAGAACGCCGGACGTGATAGCCCTTTTTATGAAGAGTTTTTCAAAATAATTGTCGTATCCCAATTTTGACAAACGGAATAGTTACAATGACATATAAAATGATGCCACGCGGTTCCGTGGGAGTTTTTTTTGACTTCGTTTAAATTGCCATCTGACCAAAACAGGGCCCCCGGGACATGCGGTATCGCCGTACCGGGCGCGCGGGTGGACCCATTCGCGAACAAACTAAACAGACAAAAATTAGCACATATAATGATGCGACATAGAAATAAAAATATTTTTCCGGAATTTTTCGAGCGACGGATAGTTGACCCCTAGTTCAAATCCGATCAGTTTCCAGCGGATTTGGCGGGACACCGCCAAAAGCCGCACGAGTTCCCAAAAACTAACGCGTGCACATGAGATGTGATAGGTGGTGCGTAGGTAGTCTACTATCACCGCACGGAGGTTTCGTGTCATACTAAATACCCCCATGTAGGTGCTTCACAAAAAAAAGTCTGGCACGCTAAACATGAAAAAATGGTCGCTCGTGGGTCGGATTAGAAATCCGTGTCCGGGGTCTTGCTTCCCATCCTAGGGCCCACACACGTGCCAAATATAACCTTGTTTCGGCAAACTATGCCATGTTGAGGCCGTTTCCCACCTCATTTCCCTTGAAATTCATTGAACTCCGGACGTGATAGCCCTTTTCGTGAAAGGTTTTTCAAAGTAATTGCAATATCCCAATTTTGACAAACAAAATAGTTACTATGAGATATAAAATGATGCCACGTGGCTCCGTGTGATTTTTTAACTTTGTTCAAACTGCCATCTGGCCAAAATAGGGCCCCCGGGACATGCAGTATCGTCGTACCGGGCGTGCGGGTGTACCCATTCGCGAGCAAGCTAAACGGACAAAAATTAGCACATATAATGAAGTGTTGTTGAACTAAAAATATTTTTTCCGAAATTTCTGTAGCGACGGATAGTTGACCCCTAGTTGAAATCCGATCAGTTTCCAGCATATTCGGCGGGATACCGCCGAAAGCCACACGGGTTCCCAAAAAGCTAACGCATGCACATGGGATGTGATAGGTGGTGCCTAGGTGGTCTACTATCACCGTACGGAGGTTTCACGTCGTACTAAAATACGCCCCATGTAGCTGCTTCACAAAAAAAACTGTTTGGGCACGCTAAAAATGAAAAAATGGCCGCCCGTGGGTCGGATTATAAATCCGCGTCCTGGGACTTCCTTCCCATCCTAGGGCCTGCACACGTACCAAATATGACCTCATTTCGGAAAACTATGCTATGCTGAGGCAGTTTTCCACCTCATTTCCCTTGAAATCAATAGAACTCCGGACGTTATAGCCCTTTTCGTGAAAGTTTTTTCAACCCAAGTTTGACAAACATAATAGTTACTATGACATATAAAATGATGCCACGTGGCTCCATGGGATTTTTTTTGAATTTGTTCAAATTTCCATCTGGCCAAAACAGGGTCACTCGGATATGCGGTATCACCGTATGGGCGTGCGGGTGCACCCATTCACGAACAAGCTAAACGGACATAAATTAGCATATATAATGATGCATTGTAGAACTAAAAATATTTTTTTTTGGAATTTCTGGAGCGACGGATAGTTGACCCCTAGTTGAAATCCGGTCAGTTTTCAGCAGATTCGGCGGGACACCGCCGGAAGCCACATGGGTTCCCAAAAGCTAACGCGTGCACATGTGATGTGATAGGTGGTGTGTAGGTGGTCTAATATCACCGACCGTGGGTTGGATTAGAAATACGCATCTGGGGTGTTGCTTCCCATCCTAGGGCCCACACATGTGGCAAATATGACCTCGTTTCGAAAAACTATGCCATACCGAGGCAGTTTCCCACGTCGTTTCCGATAAAGTCGGTCAGATTTAAACTAGAGATACTTGATCTAATGCTCATAATTATGGGGTAAATTAACTTGTATGTTCAAAAGATGATATGGATGTCATATTTGTATTCCTCTCATTTTTCTGATCAATTTAGACATATTATTTGCCAAATTCGCATTTACTTATATTAATTATTCCATATTAAATAAAAGACAAAAAAATCAAATCATTTAATTGTTTTTTAAATTATATATTATTATTATTTATATATATTCATTGATGTTTACTTAAGTAATTGTTTAGAATTAAAAAATATAGAGGTGTTGCATCACGGTCAAAGGGTTAATATGATTGGTATGGTAGTATTAACAACAAGGTGTCATTTCTTTGAAGGGAGCTCATCCGAAGGGAACCAAGAAGTTAAGTGTCCGGGGTGGGAGTAGTGTGATGATGGATGACCAAGTGGAAAGTTTGACCACAAGTACAATTTGACCTAAGATTAGGTGTACTTAGAATTAAAAGTGTGATTGTGAAAGATTAACAAGTAAAAAAGAAGGAGAAGAAAAGTGAAAAAAATTGATTTTTTTAAAATGCTATGCCGACGGTTTTGGCATAGAAAAATTAAATAAAAAACTTTGAATTTTTTTCCAAAAAAATAATTCGAATTGTTTTTCAAAAATAAATTTGAAAATTTTGAAATATTATGCTGACGGTAAAATCGTCGGTACAACAGTCTGTGCCGACGGCCAGTTAGTGCCGATGGTGACGGCAGTCCCCAACCAGATCTGTGCCGACGTGGCTTCGCCGACGGTCACCGTCGACACAGCCTGTGCCGGCGATCGATGGTGCTGTGCTGACGGTGCGGGGCCGTCGGCAGACGAAGACTGTCCCGTAGTGATTCGAACCGCCACATTGCTTCCTTTTTCTCCCAGGCTGTTCCCACCCATCCAAATTGCCACGGTCGCCGACGCAATTTTTGACGTCGTCTTCCGTCAACAAAACCGACTCGCCGACGTAGGCCGGGGTTGGGTGTAGGTTTCTCTTTTGTCTCCGGCCATTTCCCGTCGATCTCAAGGGGTTCAGTCGAATGGTTGAGCTAGCTTTTGGATCGCCGCGCCGCCGTTCGGCGCAATGACTCATGTATTTCTTGAGTAGGGAGATGAGGATAGAGAAAGCAGGGAAGAAACTGAACTAGGAAAAAACCCTAACCCTCCCCCTCCCGGGCGGTGGTGGAGGCTCCTCCTCCCCCTGTGCCCCACAGCCGCCCCGCCGCCAGTCGCCCCTTAGCCACTGCCCCTGCCGGTCGCGGCCCCGGCGCTGGCCTCGGCCCCGGCCCCCGTGCCTCGGCCCTAGCTATGGCCTGATAACCCACAAGTATAGGGTATCGCAACAGTCTTCGAGGGAAGTAAAACCCAAATTTATTGATTCGACACAAGGGAGACGAAGAATACTTATAAGACTTAACAACTGAGTTGTCAATTCAGCTGCACTGGAAAAGCACTAGTAACATGGGTGATGTGAAAGCAGCAGTAGTATGAGAGCAATAGTAACAGTAACACAGCAGCAATAACAGTAACACAGAGGCAATGGCACCAGAAAATAGTTGATACTACTTCCAATGTCATAGAGGATATCTTCACTAGTGGTAACTCTCCAATAACAAGTGTTGGGTGAACAAATTACAGTTGGGCAATTGATAGGATTGAAATAGCATTAAGACAGAACATCAAGTTTATTAATCATGTAGGCATGTTTTCCATATATAGTCATACGTGCTCGCAATGAGAAACTTGCATAACATCTTTTGTCCTACCAACCGGTGGCAGCCGGGTCTCAAGGGAATCTACTGGTAATTAAGGTACTCCTTTTAATAGAGTGATGTCTACGGGAGCTTCTATTCTTGTAGACAGTGTTGGGCCTCCAAGAGCAGAGGTTTGTAGAACAGCAGCAAGTTTCCCTTAAGTGGATCACCCAAGGTTTATCGAACTCAGGGAGGAAGAGGTCAAAGATATCCCTCTCATGCAACCAGCAACCACCAAGCAACCATCAAACACTAAGAAGTGCACTGTTCGGCGACAGAAATAGTGAATGCAAGTATTTATGAGTTTGAGTAGTAATAACAATCTGTAAAATTTTGGTGCAGCACCACATTAGAATCTGGAATAAATATGGCCTAGGGATTATGGAACAACAACAACAACTTCAACCACAAACAAATAGGCGCATGCCACTCCTTGTTGAGGGTTTCTGAACACCATGTGTAGATCGCCTTCGATGAACAAGCTGCTACGATATTCATGTTTAAATACCTTAGTTGATAGATCAATATTACATAGATGTTTAACATTGTCACATTCACAACATAGATCACCATGCCATCTAGTAGTTAACCTCATCATCTGCAAGCACACAATCTATCATAGTTTAGTAATCATCCGTTACGATCACACCTTGCACAAGGATTACTTTAATATCATCACTAGAGTAGCCTTACATAGATGGAGGATTCACTACATAAAGAGAGAGAAGATAGACGATATTCCTCACCCCGGGTTGGTTTACTCCTCATCTAGGGCAGCACGATCCCGTGCGTGAGCGGCGGAGACCGGTGGAGATGGCGGCAATTCCCCGTCGTGGATGCCTCCATGATCCGCCCCCCAATTGGAGTTTCGCGATGGTGGCGGCGCCCTGAGTCTTTCCGAGTTTCGTCCGTCGGTCTCGTTTTTAGGTCGTGTGTGCGCGGCTAAGCGAGGCATCACCACACCGCCCACCCATAGGCCGGTGGCCGCCTGCGCCGGCCCGGTGCGCGGCCAGGGCCGGGCCGGGCTCCTGGCCCTTCCGGTCCTGTCCGTCTCGGGAATTATGTGTTGGGTCGCCCGCCGAATTCGAGAATATTCACAGCCTTTGGGACAAAAACGACAATTGGCGACAACACCTCGCATCTCAATAGGTTGGCGAAAACGCATAACGTATAAAGTGTGAACAAAACATGTAGGTATTGTCATAAAAGCAAGCAGTACGACGAGATCAAGATACGTTGGGCCCTAATCCTCTTTCCTACTCGCTCCATATCGATGGAAGATTCATGAAGTGACTTGCTGATCACTCTTGTCACCGTTGAAGAGCATACAAGATTGCAGAGATCAATTCATGGTAATCATTGAGTAAACAATTGAGAGCAATGAATACTTTGGATGCATCGGCTGGCGTGATCAGTCATCAGTACTCTTCAAAAGCCCTAGGGATTCACCAAGGGGAAGGTAGTTTCAACATGCCATTCTAAGGCGCAACGGTAACTCATGGCTTTTGTCAACAAGATTGGTATAACAAAGCAATACCAGTATAAGAGATCAATGCACAGATACACAAGTGCATGCGTCTAGAGGTGGAGAAAATAGGGAACCCTCAAACATTTAAAAGAGGGTCCTTCAAAGGGCAACATCGATTGCTATATTTGTGCTAGAGCTTTTATTTTGAAAACATGAAACAATTTTGTCAACGGTAGTAATAAAGCATATGTATCATGTAAATTATATCTTACCAGAGAAACAAGCATGGTATACTAATACGCCACTCCCGAACCTTAGGGCTCGGCACCGGGATTATCACCGCAATACACATGTTTTAACCAAGGTCACAAAGGGGTATCGGCATGATGCCTAAAGAAAGCGATCGGTTATAAAGCTTATTCTCAACAGACATCCATCCCTTACAACCCAAATATGGACTCCGGAATGCACAAAGTTCAGCAATCAATGTTCTCCATAGAGCATTGAGGATATTTGTCCACTTCATGATTCATGGCTTTAGAGCGCACAATGTTCTTCTCTAACATTATGCCTCTCAATCATTTCGGTGGTAAACTCCTACTAACTCAATCCAGACTGAAGCATGCAAGAATTCATAGCAATTCACATGAGGTTCCAAGGGATTGCGTGACCCAACGCAAGCGGGAACAAAATCAATACATAAGCGTTTTAACCACAATAACCATGCTATTGTTCAAAAGCTAAAAAGAACATTTTGGGGTGGTGGGTCTCATCGACAAGGAATGGCAGAAATACCATGTTAGCAGGTATGGTGCACAAATTGCATATGAGAAGCCAGGATTTTACCAAGAGAAGTATTCCCTCGTTACAAGGTTTAGGCTAGCAAGGTGAACTACAAACACAGAGGCCATGCGAGTGGACTCACATAAAAGACGTATTGCAAAGGGTCAAACCCTCCTCCAAGAGGTTCAACTTACTACGAAAATCTAGACCTTAGAGACCTCTTACTGTAGAAGCTCATGTATTTCAATAGGCCAAAGTTTATGATGCAAGAGCTTAAACATGAGCACAACAATTGCAAGTATCAAATTATCCAAGACATTTTACCAATTACTACATGTAGCATTTTCCGTTTCCAACCATGTAACAATGAACGATTTCAACCTTCGCCATGAACATAAAAACAAGAACACATGTGTTCATACAACATGGAGAGTACCCACACAAGCATTTATGAACGAACTCAAACAATATCACACATAGAGCTTCAAGTACTAAGAAGGACGGATGAAAATATGTTTCAAGCAAGGAACCGATGGGTTGTCGATGAAGAAGGTCCTTCAAGATCCCAAAGAACCACGAGAGATCTTGAAATATGCATCAACGACCCATCGATCATCTCCCAACAAGATTTTCGGATGATCAACCTCACAACAATTGAAAACTTCCTCCACACCAAAACGAAAAGAACCATAATCATGATGAGGAGCAGGTGAATCCATCTTAAGACATCGGACAACAGCTTCTTGACATTAATGATCTGGTAATCCAATCCAACAATCGGCAACGCGAACAAGGAAGAAAAGGGGACAGAACGTCCGTGTTGAGAATTTAGACCTCTCCCACCGCAAAACAAAATGCTGGCTGAATGAAAGTTCGATATTCTGAGGATCAACGTAAATTGGCATAATTTTCTGAGTTACCTACAATTCAGCCCAGATTCATGACAGACAGAAAATCTGTTTTGCAGTAATCCAAATCTAGTATCAACCTTTCTATCAAAGACTTTACTGGCACAACAATGCAATAAAATAAGATAAGGAGAGGCTACAGTAGTAACAACTTCCAAAATAAAAATAGTAGTAGCAAAATAAACACATGGGTTATCTCAACAGAAGTTCTTTCTTTATAGCCATTAAGTAGGCTCCACGTTTTAATGGTGCAATCGCAAGAAATGGTATTTGAAGCAAGAGAGCATCAAGAGCAAATTCAAAACATTTAAGCCTAACATAAGCCTATGCATTCTTGTAGCAAGAATTCATGAAGCAAAAAGGCATTCTAAGGATAAAACATGAAGGGATATTCAAAACATTAAGCAAAACATAAGAGGGAGCTTCATAATAACAAAATTTCCCTCTATCCAATGATCATCATTGATAAAATACAAATATACCATCACTTAAAACATTCTTATCATGGTTCATATGCATAAGGGTATCATTAATTTTGGCATAAGAGTTCTTCTCATTAATAGTAGTTGGAGCAAGATTATTATCAAGAATTTGAACATGGTAAACAAGTTGCATATTAAGGGAATTGTTTTTAGCAATCCAATCATAACTATGACAAGTTTCATAAGGATAGTTATAACCTATATCATAGCATTCTTTATAATAATCATTAAAGGTCGGAGGCACAGTGTCATCATAAGAAATAGAATAGTTATCTTTCACAGTCGGTTTATCTGTGACCATACCATCATTGTTATTAGAAGGAGATGTATCAAACACATAATGATCAGTAGCAAAAGGATTTTCAAACACCTCTTCCCCAAGCTTAGAGCTTTCTATACCATTATGGGAGGAAGCATGGATAGCACTGATACTATGGCAATTATTATCATCATCATTTTCAGAATTAGTTTCCCAGAGATTTGCAATATCAAAAGTAGTGTGCTCATTCAAATCATGATCACTAATGTATGTAAAGGGCATAGGAAGATCATTGTATTCAGATTCATTATCATAATAATCATTAGGAGCAACATACTTACGGTTACCTAGCGTTATCTCATTCACGCGGGGATATGCCGTTACCTCTTTCTCTTTATTCTCCTTCTTCTTCTTCTTCTTCTTCTTCTTCTTCTTCTTCTTCTTCGTTCCCTTCTTCTTCTTCTTCTTCTCCTTCTCCTCGTTCCCTTCTTTAGGAGGAAGAGGCTTGAAGGGTGGCTTGTCCGCATAACCTGATTTACTTTCAAACAATAGAAGAAACTTGGGAGGATTCCTCCTTTTCATTAATTAGTTCAAAACACACAGCGGTCCTATCATATTTTGGCAAGGTGTCATCTTCTAAAATATTTTGTATGTAAGTATTTGTATGGCTATTATCAATGCAATAAGAAAAACACCCATGCAGGACATCATCAATATCAAGATCATTAATATCTAACAAAGAAATTTTCCTTGATAACTCTTCACACCACAAAAATAAAGTGAGTTCATCATGCTGATTAGGAGTAATTTCATCATTACAATACAAATTTGAAGCACTAATTGGGTTCAAATTATCATTGGTGGAGCATTGAAAATTAAAATGACCCACTTCATGGCAAACTTCACAAATAAAAGGATAGAGGGCACAAACTTTTTTACCAAGATCATCTAGAGCCCTAGCCCACTTTCTAGTTTTTTCATTAATATGATGGATACAATATTCATCTTTGATTTGATTAATTCCACAAGGTCTATGCATTCCACAAAAATTAACATTCTTATAGGAAATAGCATTCTTAGGAGTTTGAGCATGCTTATTGCAATCATTAACAACAATTTCATCCTTCATGCCAGCCTCTTTAAAAGGTTCATGATACTTATCAAAATTCTTTTTAGGCAATTCAAAATTAGAAGCAAAGGCTTTATAAAGATTTGCAGCAACTTGAGAGTCAAGACCATAAGTAGCACTCATATCTCGAAATTTATCAGTATCCATAAAAGCTTCAATGCATTCATAATCATAATTTATACCTGACTCTTCACCTTTGTTGTTCTCCCATCCTTCAGCATTCTCCTCAATCCGATCAAGAAGATCCCACCTAGCTTCAACCTCCTTGCTTGTGAAAGATCCCTCCGAACAGGCATCCAGATAGTCCTTGTGTTGTCCTGAAAGCCTCGCATAAAAATTGTTAACAATAACATTACGGGGGAGCTCATGAATGGGACATTTGAGCATTAGTGACTTCAATCTCCCCCATGCTTGAGAAATACTCTCTCCATCACGAGGATAAAAGTTATAAATATAATTCCTATCAATATGCACTTCATGAGGAGGATAAAATTTAGAATAAAAGAGAGGTACAATTTCCTCCCAACCAAGAGAATGACTATTCTTCAACAATTTATACCAATGCGCCGCTTTACCAGACAGAAAAAGAGAATAGCTTCTTCCTCACTTCATCCATAGAGATACCTGCACACTTGAATAACCCGCATAATCCATGCAAAAACAGTAAATGATCTCCAGGATGGACAGTTCCATCCCCTTCATAGCGGTTATCAATAACACGTTCAATAATTTTCATGGGTATCTTGAAAGCAGTACTTGCAGTAGGTGGACAAAGCATCATTAGAGTTATCGCATATGGGAGATAAAGCAGAACAAATTTTCTCCTCTAAAGATGGGAAACTAAAAAGATCACAAAAACTAGCTTCCCCAAGCTTAGACTTATCCATAGCATTAGCAGTGATTGCGTTCATACTAATAACATTGCTACTAGCATGCAATTGAGGCTCCATAGGTTCTTTAATTTTTGCATCACACAATTCATGTCTTAACTTAGGAAATAAATTAAAAAGCTCATAGTTGTATTCCATTATGCCTAACTAGTGTAAACAAGAAACAAAAAGATGCAATTGCAGGATCTAAAGGAAATAGCTTCGAGTACTTACAACGGTGAAAATAGCTTAGTAGCCGAGATCCGGAGTGTGAGTACCTTTACCTTTCCTCCCCGGCAACGGCGCCAGAAAATAGCTTGATGTCTACGGGAGCTTCTATTCTTGTAGACAGTGTTGGGCCTCCAAGAGCAGAGGTTTGTAGAATAGCAGCAAGTTTCCCTTAAGTGGATCACCCAAGGTTTATCGAACTCGTGGAGGAAGAGGTCAAAGATATCCCTCTCATGCAACCCTGCAACCACAAAGCAAGAAGTCTCTTGTGTCCCCAACACACCTAATAGGTGCACTAGTTCGGCGAAGAGATAGTGAGATGCAAGTAATATTGATGAGTATGAGTGGTAATAGCAATCTGAATAAAATATGGCAGCGAGTAAACATGCAACAAAACAGTAAACAAACGGAGATTCGATGCTTGGAAGCAAGGCCCAGGGATCCTGCTTTCACTAGTGGACACTCTCAACAATGATCACATAATAGAACCACTCTACACCCTCTTGTTGGATGATGAACACCACTAACTGTGTAGGATTACACGAACCCTCAATGCCGGAGTTAACAAGCTCCACAATATTCGATATTCATGTTTAAATAACCTTAGAGTGCAAGATAGATCAACACAATTACACCGAGAACTAACATAGCATGCACACTGTCACCATCACACTATGAAGGAGGCATAGATCACATCAAAACTATCATAGCAATAGTTAACTTCATAATCTACAAGAGATCACAATCATAGCCCACGCCAAGTACTACACGATGCACACACTGTCACCATTACACCGTGCAGGAGGAATAAACTACTTTAATAACATCACTAGAGTAGCACATAGATAATATTCAACTTGATCACATAAAGAGAGAGATGAACCACATAGCTACAACGGAGCCCTCAGCCCCGGGGTGAATTACTCCCTCCTCATCATGGAGACAGCGATGGCGATGAAGATGGCGGTGGAGACGGCGGTGGAGATGACTCCGGGGGCAATTCCCCGTCCCGGCAGGGTGCCGAAACAGAGACTTCTATCCCCCGAATTGGAGTTTCGCGATGGTGGCGGCGCCCCTGGAGTCTTTCTGGAGTTTCGTCAATTGGTCTCGCGTTTTTAGGTTGAAAGGGGTCTTATAGGCGAAGAGGCGACGCAGGAGGGGCACCAGGGCGCCCTCCCCATAGGCCGGCGCGGCCAGGGGCCTGCCCGCGCGGCCCTATGGTGTGGGGCCCCTGGGCCTCCTCTCCGACTCCCCTTCGGTGTCCTGGTCCGTCTCGGTGAATTATGATGTTTGGTCTTCGTTTCGTCGAATTCCGAGAATATTGCCCGAACAACCTTTCTGGAACCAAAAACAACAGAAAATAGCAACTGGCCTTTCGGCATCTCGTTAATAGGTTAGTTCCAGAAAACGCATAAAAACGATATAAAGTGTGAACAAAACATGTAGGTATTGTCATAAAACAAGCATGGAACATCAGAAATTATAGATACGTTGGAGACGTATCATAGAGCACCGGAGCAAAGCATTAACACTTGGTGAAAATATGTGATCCTCATATCTAAGCCATCCCCTCCAGTTATCCCAGTTGCTGTCACTCTGGGGCCTCGGGTTCCGGACATAGACATGTGCAAACAACTTGTAGATACAATCTAAGCAATAACTATAGAGCTTAAATCTAAGATCATGCCACTCGTGCACTAGTGACAAGCATTAAACACAACAAGATTGCAGCAACAATAACTTCACAAACTTTATAGATAGACTGATCATAATGTAACAATTCATCGGATCCCAACAAACACTACAAGAAAAGTTGCCATGGCCGACGAAGTTGAAGTCGCGCCGTGGTTGCTGGTGTACCATGGCCGACGATTTTGGGTCCCTCCGTGGTGCATGTCAAAACTTTTTTTCTCGTTTTTGAGGCCACCTAGCCCGACGAAAGCGGCCAAAACGTCGCGTATGGTGGCCCGGGACGTGGTGCATCTCGAAATCTCGGGTTCGCCGGCCGAGTCAACGCAAATCCGCACCGCCGAGGGATGTAGGGCCCAGATGGCAGCCTCTCTGGCATTGTTTTTTTCTCGATCGCGCCATCTCGTTCAACGTTCTCCGATCGAGCCGTTTACGATGCAGGATCATGGGTCCCCATGTCATCCTCTATGAACCAAAATTCTTTCTATTCTTGGATTGATTTCTGGCTACTTCCTTTTTCTTTTGATCCCTTGCCGCCTTGGAAACGTTGAGACCGCTGCTGCTAAATGGGACCCGCATGTCATCCTCTATGTGCAATCAACTTTCTTTTCTTGGAGTTTTTTTGGCACCTCAAATTTGGTCACTTGCCTTTTTCTTTCGATCCCATGCCGCCTCTCAAACGGTGATACCGCTGCGCTAAATGGGACCCGCATGTCATCCTCTATGTACTATAAAACTTTCTTTTCTTGAATTATTTTTGGCACCTCATATTTGGTCACTTACCTTTTCTTTCGATCCCCTGCCGCCTCTCAAACGGTGATACCGCTGCTGCTAAATGGGACCCGCATGTCATCCTCTATGTACTATAAAACTTTATTTTGTTGGAGTTTTTTTTGGCACCTCAAATTTGGTCACTTGCCTTTTTCTTTCGATCCCCTGCCGCCTCTCAAACGGTGATACCGCTGCTGCTAACTGGGACCCGCATGTCATCCTCTATGTACTATAAAACTTTCTTTTCTTGAATTATTTTTGGCACCTCATATTTGGTCACTTACCTTTTTCTTTCAATCTCATGCCACGTTTGAAACGTTGAGGAACCTGCAGCTCATGGGACCCGCATGTCATCCTCTATGTACTATAAAAGTTTATTTTCTTGGTTTTTTTTACCCTCTAATTTTTGGAAATTTCTTTTTCTTTTGATCCCCCGCCGCCTCTCAAACGGTGATACCGCTGCTGCTAAATGGGACCCGCATGTCATCCTCTATGTACTATAAAACTTTCTTTTCTTGAATTTTTTTGGCTCCTCATATTTTTCACTTGCCTTTTCTTTCGATCTCATGCCACGTTTGAAACGTTGAGGAACCTGCAGCTCATGGGACCCGCATGTCATCCACTATGTACTATAAAAGTTCATTTTCTTGGTTTTTTTCACCCTCGATTTTTGGCAATTTCTTTTTTCTTTCGATCCCCGCCTCCTCAAATGGTGATACCGCTGCTAAATGGGACCCGCATGTCATCCTCTATGTACTATAAAACTTTCTTTTCTTGAATTATTTTTGGCTCCTCATATTTGGTCACTTGCCTTTTTCTTTCGATCTCATGCCACGTTTGAAACGTTGAGGAACCTGCTCATGGGACCCGCATGTCATCCTCTATGTGCTATAAAAGTTTATTTTCTTTTTTTTTTCACCCTCTGATTTTTGGCTATTTCCTTCTTCTTTTGATCCCCTGCCGCCTTGGAAACGTTGGGTAAGCTGCTGACTCATGGGACCCGCATGTCATCCTCTATGTACAATCAACTTTCTTTTTCTTTTGATCTCAAGCCGCATTTGAAACGTTGAGACCGCTGCCGCTAAATGGGACCCGCATGTCATCCTCTACGTACAATAAAGTTTCTTTTCTTGGATTATCTTTGGCTCCTGATATTTTGTCACTTGCCTTTTTCTTTCGATCTCATGCCGCCTTTGAAACGTTGAGTAAGCTGCTGGCTCATTGGTCCCGCATGTCATCCTCTATGAACAATAAAAGTTTTCTTGGAGTTATTTTTTACCCCTAATTTCTGGCTATTTGCCTTTTTCTTTTGATCTCCTGCCCCCTCGAAACGATGAGGACGCTGTTGGCAGGTCGGTCCCACATGTCATCCTCTATGAACAATAAAAGTTTCCTTTGATGGATTTATTTTGAACCCCTAATTTATTTCTATATTTCCCCTGCCGCCTTGGAATCGTTGAGGATGCTGCATCATGGGTCTCGCATGTCATCCTCTCAGAACGGTAAATGTTTATTTTCTTGGATTTTGTTGACGAAACGATTTTTGGCTTATTTTTTCTTTCGATCACCTGCAGCCTTTAAAACGTTGAGGACGCCGCTGGCTCACGGGTCCCACATGTCAACCTCTATGAACAATAAACGCTGAGGACGCTGCCTCATGGGTCCCGCATGTCATCCTCTCGAACGAAAATGTTTCTTTTCTTGGATTTTTAGCAACATATTTTTGGTTTATTTTTTCTTTCCATCCCCTGCCGCCTTTAAAACGTTGACGACGCTGTTGGCTCATGGGTCCCCGATGTCAGCCTCCCCGTACAAGAAACATATGATATCTTGATTATTTTGCAGACAATAAACAATGTATTGCGCTCTGAGCTATTTCAAACGGATAATTAAATCTTTATTTTTACATAAACAAACTTATATGTTGAATCTCCTTGTTTTTTTGTCTTTGCGAAGCATAGGACTTTCCTGTTTTTTTAGAAAATTCGGAACTTTCCTGTTTTGGAGTGGGCTGAAATTGTACGAGTCAAAAGGCCAAGCAGGATAGTTTGAAGGCCCAGATGTCCAGATGCAGCCCAATTGAAATCTTTCTTCTTGGATTTTTTCACCCCCTGATTTCTGGCTACTTCATTTTTCTTTTGGTTCTGTGCCGCCTTGGAAACGTTGAGACCGCTGCTGCAAAATGGGACCCGCATGTCATCCACTACGTACAATAAAATTTCTTTTCTTGGATTATTTTTGGCTCCTGATATTTGGTCACTTGCCTTTTTCTTTCGATCCCATGCCACGTTTGAAACGTTGAGGAACCTCTGGCTCATGGGACCCGCATGTCATCCTCTATGTACTATAAAAGTTCATTTTCTTTGTTTTTTTCACCCTCCGATTTTTGGCTATTTTCTTTTGATCCCCGCCTTGGAAACGTTGAGTAAGCTGCTAGCTCATGGGACCCGCATGTCATCCTCTATGTCCATCAACTTTATTTTCTTGGATTTTTTTGACCCCCTAATTTCTGGCTACTTTCTTTTTCTTTTGATCTCAAGCCGCATTTGAAACGTTGGGACCGCTGCTGCAAAATGGGACCCGATGTCATCCTCTATGTAAATAAAGTTTCTTTTCTTGGATTATCTTTGGCTCCTGATATTTTGTCACTTGCCTTTTTCTTTCGATCTCATGCCGCCTTTGAAACGTTAAGTAAGCTGCTGGCTCATGGGTCCCGCATGTCATCCTCTACGAACAATAAAAGTTTCCTTTCTTGGAGTTATTTTTTACCCCTAATTTCTGGCTATTTGCCTTTTTCTTTTGATCTCCTGCCCCCTTTGAAACGATGAGGACGCTGTTGGCAGGTCGGTCCCACATGTCATCCTCTATGAACAATAAAACTTTCCTTTGATGGATTTATTTTGAACCCCTAATTAATTTCTGGCTATTTCCTTTTTTCTTTGATCCCCCTGGAAACGTTGAGGATGCGCTGCCTCATCGGTCCCGTATGTCATCCTCTCGTAACGATAAATGTTTTCTTTTCTTGGATTTTTTTACCAACTGATATTTGGTTTTTTTATTTTCGATCCCCTTCCGCCTTTGAAACGTTGACGACGCTGCTGGCTCATGGGTCCCCGATGTCAGCCTCCCCGTACAAGAAACATGTGATATCTTGATTATTTTGCAAACAATAAACAGTGTATTTCGCTCCGAGCTATTGCAAACGGATAAATTAAATCTTTATTTTTACAACTTATATCTTGAATCTCCTTGTTTTTTGTTTTGGCGAAGCATAGGACTTTCCTGTTTTTTTTGAGAAAAATCCGAACTTTCATGTTTTGGAGTGGGCTGAAATTGTACGAGTCAAAAGGCCCAGAAGGATAGTTCGAAGGCCCAGATGTCCAGATGCAGCCCAATTGAAATCTTTCTTTTCTTGGATTTTTTCACCCCCTGATTTCTGGCTACTTCATTTTTCTTTTGGTCCTGTGCCGCCTTGGAAACGTTGAGACCGCTGCTTCAAAATGGGACCCGCATGTCATCCTCTATGTACAATAAAGTTTCTTTTCTTGGATTATTTTTGGCTCCTGATATTTGGTCACTTGCCTTTTTCTTTCGATCTCATGCCACGTTTGAAACGTTGAGGAATCTGCTGACTCATGGGACACGCATGTCATCCTCTATGTACAATAAAAGTTTGATCTCTTGGATTTTTTTCACCCTCTGATTTTTGGCTATTTCCTTTTTCTTTTGATCCCCTGCCGCCTTTGAAACGTTTAGTAAGCTGCTGCCTCATAGGTCCCACATGTCAGCCGTATGAACGATAAAGCTTTCCTTTCTTGGAGTTTTTTTTGACCCCCTAATTTCTGGCTACTTTCATTTTCTTTTGATCTCAAGCCGCATTTGAAACGTTGGGACCACTGCCGCACAATGGGACCCGCATGTCATCCTCTATGTACAATCAAGTTTCTTTTCTTGGATTATTTTTGGCCCCGATATTTGGTCACTTGCCTTTTTCTTTCGATCTCATGCCGCCCTTGAAAACGTTGAGGAACCTGCTGGCCCATGGGACCCGCATGTCATCCTCTATGTACTACAAAAGTTTCTTTTCTTGGATTTTTTCACCCTCCGATCTTTGGCTATTTCCTTTTTCTTTTCATCCCCGCCGCCTTGGAAACGTTAGTAAGCTTTTGACTAGTGCGACCCGCATGTCATCCTCTATGTACAATCAAGTCTCTTTTCTTGGATTTTTTTACCCCTTATTTTTGGTCACTTTCCTTTTCTTTCGATCTCATGCAGCCTCTGAAACGTTGAGGAAGCTGCTGGCTCATGGGACCCACATGTCATCCTCGATACTATAAAAGTTTCTTTTTTTGGATTTTTTCACCCTCTTATTTTTGGATGTTTCCTTTTTCTTTTGATCCCCTGCCGCCTTGGAAACATTGATTAAGCTGCTGACACAAGGGGCCCGCATGTCATCCTCTATGTACAATCAACTTGCAAGATCTTGGGGCGGAAGAGCTTGTATAAGTGGGACCCATATGTCATCCTCTATGTACAATAAAAGTTTCTTTTCTTGGATTATTTTTTGCTCCTATTTGGTCTCTTTCCTTTTTCTTTCGATCTCATGCCGCCTCTGAAACGTTGAGTAAGGTGCTGGGTCATGGGACCCGCATGCCATCCTCTATGTACAATCAACTTTCTTTTGGGAGTTTTTTTACCCCTAATTTCTGGCTACTCTTTTTCTTTTGATCTCAAGCCGCATTTGAAACGTTGACACCTGCTGCAAAATGGGACCCGCATGTCATCTTTTATGTACAATAAAGTTTCTTTTCTTGGATTATTTTTGGCTCCTGATATTTGGTCACTTGTCTTTTTCTTTCGATCTCATGCCCCCTTTGAAACGTTGAGGAAGCTGCTAGCGCATGGGTGCTGATACGTCTCCAACGTATCGATAATTTCTTGTGTTCCATGCCACATTATTGATGTTATCTACATGTTTTATGCACACTTTATGTCATATTCGTGCATTTTCTGGAACTAACCTATTAACAAGATGCCGAAGTGCCGCCTCGTTTTCTGCTGTTTTGGTTTCAAAATCCTAGTAACGAAATATTCTCGGAATCGGACGAAATCAACGCCAAAGTTCCTATTTTTCCCGGAAGCATCCAAACACCCGAGAGCCGCGAGGGGGGGCCGACCCCGATGATAGGGCGGCGCGGCCGGCCCCGCCGCGCCGCCATGGTGTGGCCCCCGTTGACCCCCTGCGCGCCTCTTCGCCTATAAGAAGCCCCCGGATCGAAAACCCTATACGAATTGACGAAACCACGAAACCTTCCAGCCGCCGCCATCGCGGGCCAAGATCCGGGGGACAGGATCTCTGTTCCGCACCCGCCGAGCGGGAAGTGCCCCGGGCTTCTCCATCGACACCGCTGCATCTCCACCGCCATCTTCATCACCGCTGCTCCCATGAGGAGGGAGTAGTTCTCCATCGAGGCTCGGGGCTGTACCGGTAGCTATGTGGTTAATCTCTCTCCATGTACTTCAATACAATGATCTCATGAGCTGCTTTACATGATTGAGATTCATATGAGTTTTGTATCACAATTCATCTATGTGCTACTCTAGTGATGTTATTAAAGTAGTTCTATTCCTCCTGCACGTGTGTAAAGGTGACTAGTGTGTGCACCGTGTGGTTCTTGTCGTAGGCTATGATCATGATCTCTTGTAGATTGTGGAGTTAATTATCATTATGATGGTATTGATGTGATCTATTCCTCCTACATATGCATGAAGGTTACGGTGTGCATGCTATGCTAGTACTTGGTTTAGTCGTGTTGATCTATCTTACACTAAAGGTTACTAAAATATGAGCATTATTGTGGAGCTTGTTAACTCCGGCATTGAGGGTTCGTGTAATCCTACGCAATGTGTTCATCATCCAACAAAAGTGTAGAGTATGCATTTATCTGTTCTGTTATGTGATCAATGATGAGAGTGTCCACTAGTGAAAGTGTAATCCCTAGGCCTTGTTCCTAAATACTGCTGAGTTACTACTGCTTGTTTACTGTTTTACTGCGTTACTACTGCCGCAATACCATCAACTACGCGCCAAGCACTTTTCTGGCACCGTTGCTACTGCTCATACTTATTTATACCACCTGTATTTCACTATCTCTTCGCCGAACTAGTGCACCTATTAGGTGTGTTGGGGACACAAGAGACTTCTTGCTTTGTGGTTGCAGGGTTGCATGAGAGGGATATCTTTGACCTCTTCCTCCCCGAGTTCGATAAACCTTGGGTATCCACTTAAGGGAAACTTGCTGCTGTTCTACAAACCTCTGCACTTGGAGGCCCAACACTGTCTACAGGAAAGGAGGGGAACGTAGACATCAAGCACTTTTCTGGCGCCGTTGCCGGGGAGGAAAGGTAAAAGGCACTCATACTACGGTCCCAGGTAAAGTACTTTTCCGGCGCCGTTGTGTGTGTGCTCAAAGCTATTTCCTTTAGATCCTGCAATTGCATCTTTTTGTTTCTTGTTTACACTAGTTTGGCATAATGTATAAGAGTGAGCTTCTTGTTCTATTTCCTGATTTAAAACTTGGATTGTTTGATGCGAAAATTAAAAAACCTATGAAATCTTGTTTCCATGCTGGTAGTAATATTAGTATGAACGCTTTGAACACCATTGTTGATAATGATATAGAAAGTTCTAAGCTTGGGGAAGCTGGTTTTCATGATATTTTTAGTCCCCCAAGCATTGAGGAGAAAATTTTCTTTGATGATACTTTACCTCCTATTTATGATGATTATAATGATAGTGGTCTTTTGGTGCCACCTACTATGGAGAGTGAATTTGATTATGATTACAATATGCCTCCTATATTTGATGATGAGAATAATAATGATAGCTACTTTGTTGAATTTGCTCCCACTACAACTAATAAAATTAACTATGCCTATGTGGAGAGTAATTATTTTATGCATGAGACTCATGATAAGAATGCTTTATGTGATAGTTATATTGTTGAGTTTGCTCATGATACCACTGGATATTATTATGAGAGAGGAAAATATGGTTGTAGAAATTTTCATGTTACTAAAATGCCTCTCTATGTGCTGAAATTTTTGAAGCTACACTTGTTTTATCTTCCTATGCTTGTTACTTTGCTCTTCATGAACTTGTTTATTTACAAGATTCCTATGCATAGGAAGCATGTTAGACTTAAATGTGTTTTGAATTTGCCTCTTGATGCTCTCTTTTGCTTCAAATACTATTTCTTGCGAGTGCATCATTAAAACTGCTGAGCCCATCTTAATGGCTAAAAAGAAAGAACTTCTTGGGAGATAACCCATGTGTTATTTTGCTACAGTACTTTGTTTTATATTTGTGTCTTGGAAGTTTTTTACTACTGTAGCAACCTCTCCTTATCTTAGTTTTGTGTTTTGTTGTGCCAAGTAAAGTCTTTGATAGTAAAGTAAGTACTAGATTTGGATTACTGCACAGAAACAGATTTCTTTGCTGTCACGAATCTGGGTCTAATTCTCTGTAGGTAACTCAGAAAATTATGCAAATTTACGTG
This sequence comes from Lolium multiflorum, assembly GCA_030979885.1. Taxonomy (NCBI): domain Eukaryota; kingdom Viridiplantae; phylum Streptophyta; class Magnoliopsida; order Poales; family Poaceae; genus Lolium; species Lolium multiflorum. Next base: position 274,761,576 of record CM061749.1, on the reverse strand, counting down.
AGTGATCCTCAGATATGTACGCAACTTTCATTCAATTTGAGCATTTTCGTTTGAGCAAGTCTGGTGGCCTAATAAAATCCATCTTTACGGACTGTTCTGTTTTGACAGATTCTGCCTTTTATTTCGCATTGCCTCTTTTGCTATGTTGGATGAATTTCTTTGATCCATTAATGTCCAGTAGCTTTATGCAATGTCCAGAAGTGTTAAGAATGATTGTGTCACCTCTGAACATGTTAATTTTTATTGTCCACTAACCCTCTAATGAGTTGTTTCGAGTTTGGTGTGGAGGAAGTTTTCAAGGGTCAAGAGAGGAGGATGATATACCATGATCAAGGAGAGTGAAAGCTCTAAGCTTGGGGATGCACCCGGTGGTTCATCCCTGCATATATCAAGAAGACTCAAGCGTCTAAGCTTGGGGATGCCCAAGGCATCCCCTTCTTCATCGACGAATTATCAGGTTCCTCCCTGAAACTACATTTTTATTCGGCCACATCTTATGTGCTTTACTTGGAGCGTCTGTGTGCTTTTGTTTTTGTTTTTGTTTGAATAAATTGGATTACATCATGCTTGTGTGGGAGAGAGACACGCTCCGCTGGTTCATATGAACACATGTGTTCTTAGCTCATAATATTCATGGCGAAGTTTCCTCTTCGTTAAATTGTTATATGGTTGGAATTGGAAAATGATACATGTAGTAATTGCTATAATGTCTTGGGTAATGTGATACTTGGCAATTGTTGTGCTCATGTTTAAGCTCTTGCATCATATGCTTTGCACCCATTAATGAAGAAATACATAGAGCATGCTAAAATTTGGTTTGCATATTTGGTTTCTCTAAGGTCTAGATAATTTCTAGTATTGAGTTTGAACAACAAGGAAGACGGTGTAGAGTCTTATAATGTTTTCAATATGTCTTTTATGTGAGTTTTGCTGCACCGGTTCATCCTTGTGTTTGTTTCAAATAAGCCTTGCTAGCCTAAACCTTGTATCGAGAGGGAATACTTCTCATGCATCCAAATACTTGAGCCAACACTATGCCATTTGTGTCCACCATACCTACCTACTACATGGTATTTCCCGCCATTCCAAAGTAAATTGCTTGAGTGCTACCTTTAAACAATTCAAAATTTATTACCTCTTATTTGTGTCAATGTTTTATAGCTCATGAGGAAGTATGTGGTGTTTATCTTTCAATCTTGTTGGGCAACTTTCACCAATGGACTAGTGGCTTCATCCGCTTATCCAATAATTTTGCAAAAAGAGCTGGCAATGGGATTCCCAGTCCCAAATTAATTAACAAAAATAGACACTCCTCCATGGTATGTGATTGTTGGACGGCACCCGAAGGATTCGGTTAGCCATGGCTTGTGTAAGCAAAGGTTGGGAGGAGTGTCATCATAATAAAACTAAAATAAAAAGGTACTCCTTCATGGTATGAGATTGTTGGCAGGCACCCGAGGATTCGGTTAGCCATGGTTTGTGAAAGAAAGGTTGGAAGGAGTGCCACCCAAAAATAAAATAAAATGGGAGCCGCTCTTTGAAGGTTTGTCTGGCAAGGGGGTTAGAGTACCCGCTACCATTCGTTGACAACAACATACACCTCTCAAAACTTTACTTTTATGCTCTCTTTATGTTTTCAAAATCAAAGCTCTAGCACAAATATAGCAATCGATGCTTTCCTCTTTGAAGGACCATTCTTTTACTTTTATTGTTGAGTCAGTTCACCTATTTCCCTCCACCTCAAGAAGCAAACACTTGTGTGAACTGTGCATTGATTCTTACATATTTGCATATTGCATTTGTTATATTGCTTTGCATTGACAATTATCCATGAGATATACATGTTACAAGTTGAAAGCAACCGCTGAAACTTAATCTTCTTTTGTGTTGCTTCAATACCTTTACTTTGAATTATTGCTTTATGAGTTAACTCTTATGCAAGACTTATTGATGCTTGTCTTGAAGTGCTATTCATGAAAAGTCTTTGCTTTATGATTCACTTGTTTACTCATGTCATACACATTGTTTTGATCGCTGCATTCACTACATATGCTTTACAAATAGTATGATCAAGATTATGATGGCATGTCACTCCAGAAATTATCTTTGTTATCGTTTTACCTGCTCGGGACGAGCAGAACTAAGCTTGGGGATGCTGATACGTCTCCAACGTATCGATAATTTCTTGTGTTCCATGCCACATTATTGATGTTATCTACATGTTTTATGCACACTTTATGTCATATTCGTGCATTTTCTGAACTAACCTATTAACAAGATGCCGAAGTGCCAGTTCCTGTTTTTGGTTTCAGAAATCCTAGTAACGAAATATTCTCGGAATCGGACGAAATCAACGCCAAAGTTCCTATTTTTCCCGAAGCATCCAGAACACCCGAGAGCCGCAGGGGGCCCGTGGACCCCAGATGATAGGCGGCGCGGCTCGGCCGGCGCGCCGCCATATGGTGTGGCCCCCCTGTTGACCCCCCTGCGCCGCCTCTTCGCCTATAAGAAGCCCCTGGATCAGAAAACCCTATACGAATTGACGAAAACCACAGAAACCTTCCAGAGCCGCCGCCATCGCGAAGCCAAGATCTGGGGGACAGGATCTCTGTTCCACCCCGCCGGAGCGGGGAAGTGCCCCCGGAAGGCTTCTCCATCGACACCGCTGCCATCTCCACCGCCATCTTCATCACCGCTGCTGCTCCCATGAGGAGGGAGTAGTTCTCCATCGAGGCTCGGGGCTGTACCGGTAGCTATGTGGTTAATCTCTCTCCATGTACTTCAATACAATGATCTCATGAGCTGCTTTACATGATTGAGATTCATATGAGTTTTGTATCACAATTCATCTATGTGCTACTCTAGTGATGTTATTAAAGTAGTTCTATTCCTCCTGCACGTGTGTAAAGGTGACTAGTGTGTGCACCGTGTGGTTCTTGTCGTAGGCTATGATCATGATCTCTTGTAGATTGTGGAGTTAATTATCATTATGATGGTATTGATGTGATCTATTCCTCCTACATATGCATGAAGGTTACGGTGTGCATGCTATGCTAGTACTTGGTTTAGTCTGTTGATCTATCTTACACTAAAGGTTACTAAAATATGAGCATTATTGTGGAGCTTGTTAACTCCGGCATTGAGGGTTCGTGTAATCCTACGCAATGTGTTCATCATCCAACAAAAGTGTAGAGTATGCATTTATCTGTTCTGTTATGTGATCAATGATGAGAGTGTCCACTAGTGAAAGTGTAATCCCTAGGCCTTGTTCCTAAATACTGCTGAGTTACTACTGCTTGTTTACTGTTTTACTGCGTTACTACTGCTGCAATACCACCACCATCAACTACGCGCCAAGCACTTTTCTGGCACCGTTACTACTGCTCATACTTATTTATACCACCTGTATTTCACTATCTCTTCGCCGAACTAGTGCACCTATTAGGTGTGTTGGGGACACAAGAGACTTCTTGCTTTGTGGTTGCGGGTTGCATGAGAGGGATATCTTTGACCTCTTCCTCCCCGAGTTCGATAAACCTTGGGTATCCACTTAAGGGAAACTTGCTGCTGTTCTACAAACCTCTGCACTTGGAGGCCCAACACTGTCTACAGGAAAGGAGGGGGAACGTAGACATCAGTCCCGCATGTCATACTCTATGAACAATAAAAGTTTCCTTCCTTGGAGTTATTTTGACCGCTAATTTCTGGCTACTTCCTTTTTCTTTTGATCCCCTGCCGCCTTGGAAACGTTGAGTAAGCTGCTGACACAAGGGGCCCGCATGTCATCCTCTATGTACAATCAACTTGCAAGATCTTGGAGCGAAAGAGCTTGTATAAGTGGGACCCATATGTCATCCTCTATGTACAATAAAAGTTTCTTTTCTTGGATTATTTTTTGCTCCTGATATTTGGTCACTTTCCTTTTTCTTTCTATCTCATGCCGCCACTGAAACGTTGAGTAAGGTGCTGGCTCATGGGACTGTACAATAAAGTTTCATTGCTTAGATTTTTTTTACCCACTGATTTTTGCTAACTTGCCTTTTTCTTTTCGATCATATGCCGCCTTTGAAATTGAGGTCGCCGCTGGCTCATGGGTCCCACATGTCAGCCTCTATGAACAATAAACCTTTCCTTTGTTGGATTTATTTTTTACCCCTAATTTCTGGCTATTTGCCTTTTTCTTTTGATCCCCTGCGGCCTTTGAAACGATGAGGACGCTGCTGGCAGGTCGGTCCCACATGTCATCCTCTATGAAGAATAAAAGTTTCCTTTTTGGATTTATTTTTGACCCCTAATTTCTGGCTATTTTCCTTTTTCTTCTGATCCCTGCCGACTTCGAAATGATGAGGATGCAGCTGGCAGATCGGTCCCACATGTCAGCCTCTATGAACTATAAATGTTTCCTTTGTAGGATTTATTTTTTACCCCTATTTTCGGGCTACTTGCCTTTTTCTTTGAAACGTTGAGGACGCTACTGTCTCATGGGTCCCACATGGCATCCTCTCTGAACGATAAACCTTCATTTCTTGTTAACGACAGGTTTATCAGTATTATTTTCGCAGACTAATACAAGCTCTTTGGCTCCAAGATCTTGCAAGTTGATAGATTAAATCAAGGAATTATTAGGATATGTTTTAAATTTCAAATCCACTTTATGAATTTTTAAAAATACCGTTATCCATGTGGGTATGGAGCGATCAAGGATTTTCATATTGGGCATGAGCAGTTTCAAAAATTGGAACCCTATAATTCAAAATAAATAAAAACAACTTTTATGTAGAATCTCCGTGTATTTTTATTTGCCAATCATAGGATCTGTGTTTCATTAGAAAAGGGCCGAAATTGCATGAGCAGAAAGGCCCATTTGTAGTTATTGGGCTTCGACAGCCGGATCAAGTAGACCGATAACAATTACCATGTAGATGTTCCTTGGCAACCCAAAAGTGAAATATTGGGCCCAACAGGGGAAGGTTGAACAGTACTTTTTCTATTGGGAAGGTGGTACATGGGGTTATCCTGACAAAAAAAATGGAACATGGGTTACTGAAGGTTGCCCATTTGTGCCTAATATGTTTGTCAGCAGGAGCTTTACCTTCCGCCGCCGCCGCTCCGCTTCCGCCGCCGCCGCCATGCCTCGTCGCGGGTCGAGCTACCGGTACGGCGGCGTCTCGAGCTCGGGGTACCGCAGCGTCCGCGCGCGCCCCAAATTAAGGTACTTCCTCCTCGGGACGGCACCTACGATAGGCTCGGCTGGCCTTGGGGCATTTACCCCTAGCCTCTTCCATGCTCAAGTTTTTGAAATGTTTCTGGCTCTGTTCAACACTGGATCAAATTTGTCAACATGACCATTCTTATGGAGTAGCAACGAGTTGAATCTCTCAAAACTCTTTAAGTTCTGCAATATAACGACTAATTGGTACTACCTTATACAAAATGATTACATATCCTTATTTTGGAAGCAAGCAATCACACACTTATAGTTTGCTAGTCAGCTGCACGTAACGTTAAAAATCGGCAATTATAATGAATAAACCTGTAATTTTCACTTAAAATGCATTAAGGAGCATCAAATTTGACAAATCAAACCATGTCGTACTGAAAATTGACATGTCTTTCTCATGCAGAAATGTAAAATTATCCATGCATGTGCGTTTATACAGGTTAAGTTTTGCACGTATTATTTTTTGTAACTTTTCTGACTACCTTCAAAGCTCCAATCCTTCTTCATCATCTTTGTTGTACCGCACTGATGCAAGTGAATGCGAGCTGCTCGCCAGACGCGACTTCGTGTCCGATATGTGTACTATGCCTTCTCCATCTAGTGCTAGTTACGCCTCTGTGCTAATTAATTCAGCACAAACCTCTGTCATTGCAGCTGTGACTCACCTCGACCATTGGAGCCCAATCACAAGAGCGAGCTCAGTCTCAACCAGAGAGGCATGTGTCTCATGGTTAGCTATCTACAACTTGCTGTCTTACTAAAACCGTGCCTATCATAGAGATCACCTCGCTGGTGTAGCAATGGCTGCAAGTAGCTGCTAGCATGAGCGAAGGGGATAAGGAAGAAAAGATTAAAAAAATGGGGTGGGGCCAACAAGCAGGAAAGCTATCTACTAGCTTTATGGATGTTTCTGGAATTGGGTAGAAAATAGTAGATGACACTGTAGCAGCGAATCCCAGAGACCAAGGCCGTTGGATGATGTCTAATGAACGGCAGAACAAAATCGGCGAAATTAGCTTGAATTTTGATAATAAATCTTGGGCATTTTCCCTCGAACATGATTTATCAACTTTGGGTAGTCTCTGGACTAGTCTCCCTCGTCCACCAATTATTATCATACTACTGCGGAAAGTTGAGGGCAGTCCCTAGTCCCGAGCACTTCGCCCACTTCCCCTGGCCTCATCCCAGAGATCTCACACCAACCACCTCACCGTCGACTAGCCGCCAGTCTACAGCCCTCCGAAGAATCCCCAATGGCGGCGACGCCCCTACTAGAGCGCTCCTCACGCGAGCGCATCATCGAGTCTGGCCCACATGTCTTCCGTGCCTGCCGTGTGTCGGCAAGCACGACCGACTTCTCCGTCGGCGAGCCGCCGGCCGTGGGCGAGGGCGAGGCGTCCCCGTACACTATGACAGTGCACATCTTCTTCTCGAGGACGTACGAGCTCAGGAGGATGGCCGGCCCCCTCCCTGCCCCACTGGATGAGGACGATATCACCACTACACCCTGCGAAGAGGTGGTGCTGGATCTTGGCTTGCCTCCGAGGGAGCTGCGTAGTGGGGGCAATGTCGTGCGAACTATGCGCGAGATTCTTGCCCGTGTATGGCTGCTCAAGAACCTGAACCTCACGGAGGAGGAGTGGGACATCATCATGCCTTACGATGTTATGCACCTGATGTGGCAGCAGGCGTGTCGTCGGCTCGGTGGCCTCCACTTCGACCTCACCCTTAGGGTGGACCACCGGCTCATCGTCAACTTGCCGGCGCTGCAGGACAGTTGGGTCCTAGTTGCGCCGGAGGACGGCCACTGCAGCATATGCATGCTGGGGCTGTCGCAGCGCACAACGGTGCGTCTCCGGGGATGCAAACACCCGTTCCATAGGAAGTGCATCTTCTCCTGGTTTGTAACGAACGCCAGCTGCCCTATCTGCCGCGATAAAGTGCTGACCCATCTTATTTTCGATTTGTAGCATAGTATGAATAAAACCCCTGTATGATAGGGATGCCATGCCAACTTGAATCCTATGTCAAGAGAAATTCTATTTGATTGTGGTTATAAGATATTCTGCATTAGTTTGATCAAGTATTATCATTCTATTTTCCTATGGGATATGACCCTATGAATCAAACAGCATGGGATTACTTCCACACAATTAAGTTTGACCAACTTTTAGTAGGACAACAAACATAAATAATTAGTCATCATGGGATTACAATCCAACAGATAATTGTCTTCAGGACTCATACATTTTCCAAATAGAAAAATCAAAACAAATCATGGTTCTTCATCTCACAGCATGATACAGAGACAAGAGTCTAATCATCATCATCATCATCATCATCATCATCATCATCATCATCACCTCCGTCTTCATTCTGATATTCGTGCATGGTCTCATCCTGCTCGTCGTGTCCATTCTCCTCCTGAGATTCACCAGGTAGCTTCAGTTTATCCATCTCTTTGTCGACTATGCTAACCTCAACAGTGAAATCTACTTCTCCATCATGTGCAGGGATACCTGTATCCAACGAGGTTTCATCAATGTCAGCAACTTTAGTTTGCATACAACCAGCGAAATCATCTTGCTGGGCACCAATTATTGGATCCGCATTCTCATCCAAATCATATATGTTCCTTGCCACAAACTTTTGCACATACTGCCATCCTTTTCTAGATCTGTCTTCCAAGAAAAGTACCTTGGCCGCTTGAGGTACCAAAATATAAGGATCATCCTTGTACCACTGAGCAGTAGTATTAACTGATATGAAATACCCATCATTTCTGGCACCTTTGCCCTTGTTTGGATCTTGGTTGTACCAATAACACTTAAATAGAACCACAGATCGGACAGTAACCTTATCACTATAGAACAACTGAATAACCTCTTCTATGTGACCATAATGGTCAAATGACTCTGATCTCTTCTTTCTGGTTGTCAAGTGATCTCCACTGGTTGTGATGCCACTATTTCGTGTCTTCAAATGTTGTTCACGCTCATAGGAGCTGTAATGGACACCATTGGCATTGCAAGCTGCAGCTACCAACACCCTCTTATCTGGACCACGTGATAGGACAAGGAGATCAGCACTAACAGCGCCTGGATTCTCCGCATGGAGTTTCGAGATCTACGATTACAAAATAGACAAGAGGTCATCTCATGTGAAAACACATAGACAAGTCAGAGTGCAATTGAACATCTTACATATTTCTCAAACCAGTCCTGAAACCCACTCCCACGTGCCGATAGCTTTCCATTCGTTTCCATGTACAACCTGCAAAACATAGCCAAGTCAGCTGAATATATTTCATTTTGATACAAGTTCATAGTATATGCGAGGAACTGAGTATTTCGTGTGCATAGTACTCACTTAACATATTCATCAGCCTCTGTAGCATTATTCAGCACATACCAAGACAGCTGTTCAAATTCAGACTGCTCTAATGTTTTTTCGGTCCTCTTTCCTATTAGCTCAACACCATGATTAAAAACAGATCCTCCAACTTCCAAAATTCTGCGACCCCGATTGAATCTGGTCTCAATATCAGGAATATATCTTGAGGCAAATGTATATGCTTCAGCAGCAATATACGCCACTGCAATGCAAGCCTCCGGTCTAGCTTTGTTCCTAACTGTATTCTTGAAAGTGCACAGTCGACGTTCTATAGGGTACATCCATCCATACTGTACCGGACCTCTTAAAAGTGCCTCATCAGGTAGATGAACAGCCAAATGCACCATCACATCAAAGAAGGCTGGAGGATATATCAGCTCCAGCTTGCACAGGATTACTGCTATGTCCACCTTAAGACGTTCTACAACAGCTCTGCTTAGAGTTTTACTACATATTTCCCTAAAGAACCTTCCCAACTCTGCAATCACGTTGTACATATTTGGCTTCACTAAATCTTTAATGCCAATAGCTAAAAGCCTTTGCAGCAGGATATGACAATCGTGAGTTTTCAACCCTTGGAGCTTGTTTCCTTCAGCATTGAGACAATTTGCAATGTTGGAAGCAAATCCGAACGGGAACATCACACCTCGGAGGTACTCACAAAATAATCTCCTTTTAGGCATCGGCAATGTGAATTCCGCGCCTCGAAATTTATAATGTTTTTCCTTGCCTTTGTTCACTTTGTCATTACGATCCAGTTGCAAGTGCCTGTTAACATTCAATGTTGCACAATCAATCCTAGCATTTGAGCTATCTTTTGTCTTGGATGGAATGTTGAGTAATGTGCCGACAATGCTGTCACATATATTCTTCTCCATGTGCATGATATCAATATTATGCCGAAGCTTCTTACCAGCCCAATACGGCAAGTCCCAAAGAGTGGTCCTGCGCTTATAAAATATTCTCGGTCTATCATTTTCCATTTCCTTCCTCTTGGTACATGCTGCTATTTCACCTCCCATCTTCCTTTTGGTAGCTGCTAGACTCAGTTCATCTCCTCTCTTCTTCCTTTTTCTATCTGCTACTACTGCTGCTGCATCTTCTGTATTCTTCTCTGCTGTACCTGCTGTGGCGGCTGGTGGTTTTCCTGGTTTAACATTTCTGACCGCTTCTAGGTGCGCCTCCAACTCGTGACTCTTAAAGTGCTGCGGTTTAGTCTTTTTACAGGCCTGATCACCAATAAATTGCAATTTTTTTCTATTTTTTCGGAAACTGTGATCTAATGGAAGGAAACGGCGATGGCCCATATAGCATATCTTGTTTATTATCCTCACTGCCAGCTGATCAGTATCACAGTGAACACATGCATTATAACCTGATGTTACTCTGCCTGACATAGTGCCCAAAGCTGGATAATCATGGGTGCAATACAGTACAGCAGCACGTAATAGAAAATTTTGTTCTTTAGGTTGACACACATCCCGTGTAGGGACACCCTCCCATAATGTTTGCAAGTCTCTAATAAGAGGCTGCATGAACACATCAAAATCCTTCCCAGGAGATTTGGGACCTGGGATGAGTAAGGCCATCATACAGTTCGACTGATCGGTGCATGTCCAGGGAGCCTGGTTGTAAGGTGTAACTAGTACTGGCCACATGCTATACGAGTTGCTCATGTTGCCAAATGGGTTGAATCCATCTGTAGCAAGGCCAAGTCTCAGGTTCCTTGGATCTGCAGCAAAATCTGGATGATCCAGGTCGAATTGCTTCCATTCATCGCCATCAGCAGGATGCCTCAGTAAATCAGGGTCGGGCGTGAGAATCTCTTTGTGCCATCTTGTTTCCCGAGATGTTTGTTCTGAAGCAAACAACCTCTGCAATCTTTGTACAAGTGGAAAGTATCTCAGAACCTTCCAAGGAATCTTTTTCTTACCACCAGCTCCATCATGTTTCCATCTTGATTCCTTACATACTGGACATTCATCGAGGTCATTATACTCCATCCAAAACAGTGCACAGTTATTTTTGCAAAAATCAATCTTCTCATATCCAAGTCCCAGTACCTTGATGTACTGCTTCACCTCATAAAAGGATTTTGGCAGTCCAGCCCCAGGGAGTGCATCGCTGTATGTCTTCGCAACTGCATTGAACGCTTTATTGGTAATCCCCTGGTATGACTTGTCATGAAGTAATTTCACAATTAATTCGAATCTTGACACAACAGAACCAGGGGCCACTAAGCGCTTAGCATCTTCTATCAGGTCATGGAAAAGAGGCTTTTTGTGATAACCATGGGGCTGTTGGCTTGCATATGGATACAGATCCCGTAACAAATTAGCAGTAGCCTCATCCTGGACGAGATCTTCAGGCTGATAACCATCAGAATAAAGAGGATCAATAATGTCAGGCTGATCATAGTGTTCACCATGGTTAATCCACCTGATATATGTCTGGTCCATCCCATAAACGAATAAATGATCTGAGACTACATGTTGAGGCTTGGACCCAATATTCAAACATACGCGGCATGGACAAATCACTTCCTTTGTCTTGTCGCCGTCAGTAAAATCACTAACGTGCTTCATGAAGTCTTCAATACCACTCAAATATGTTGGTGTGTTTAATGAGTGAAATAATATCCAAGTTCTGTCCATCTGTTGAGGAGATAGATGGTCAGAGAAGCGATAAGCTATTTCAACAAACAGGTCACCTACGAATGTAAGCAAACATACCTGAGCAAACAGGTCGAATATAAAACTATAAATGCTACATTATTTGAGCCGATTTCAGCAAACGAACTGAGTGCAAAACTACGGCTACCTAGCGAACAGATTTTTTTAGGCTGACCACTGGGTTTCCCCACTTTGTATTTTTTTATTAATAAAAAGAGGGAAATATGTACAAAAGTTGCTGGAGAGCAGCAACTAAAAGGATCATAGATCCCAAACAGCAAAATATATATATAATGTTCTACCCATGATATGATTTCCTCTTTGCCTTATGAACAAGGAGAGCAATTTCATCCTTGAATCTCTTGTGCCATCTATAAATGCTTGGGGGGGAGGGGCGAACAGATCTATCGAAAGCAATACAATACCAACACATTCTTTCTTCTTTTTTGCCGTAATTCCGCCGATCTATTAGCAGTGCAAAGAAGCCAAAAGTAATAAGATTACATACAGGTTCATAGACCACCAGGGCCGTACCTGAGAATACGGAGGGCCTGAGCAAAACAAGAAATAGAGGCCCTCAACATGATCATTGGCAACTAAAATGATTTTATATATACTACTCACTCCATTTCAATAAACAATGCACCCTTGTTTTTCGTATTTTATCTTCGAAAAAATATTAATCTATATCTCTCTATTTAAAAATGATGTTTCAATTTTATGTAGATATACATGTATTTAGATGAGTTTAGTTTGCAGATACATGCAAGTTTTGATGAAGTTGAAACATATTTTTCAGGATGAAGTATATAAAAAAAATTGATATAAAACTGGTATCATTAGAAAGTATTTTCCAACACGATTCTAACAATGCTGCTTATGTATTATATGATCGTGATATTGTTGTCCTATTTATTTGGTCAAGGTTCACATTGAAATGTGGTAAAATAAATTAAAAGAAGTGCATCGTGTGAAAAAGCAATCTAAGAATTCAAAAGTGCTAATTGTTAGTCGAAACATGACATCATTGAGACAAAATATTAATATTCATTGGAAGACTAACTGAATTAGCTGCACTCGCGATGAAAGAGAAAGAGAAGATATGGGTAAGAGCAAGTACAATAAGGTACAGTCTTTTTTTGTTTGTTTGGGTTGCTCATCAAGCTTATCGCTCGATACAATAAGGTACAGTCAGCGGGAGTGGTGTTTGGAACATGGGTGCATAGTGGGTGGTATCATAGAGTACTATCATAGATATGCTATATTTATTATAGTGGAGTATTGAAAATGGCATATATAGAAGGGGATATTGAGAATTGAGAGTGGCATAAACACAACTTCAGTTTTTGTAATGGCATAAACACAACTTGTGAATTGAGGAGTGGCATAGAACCAATTAACACTTGTTTCAATAACAGCCATCAAAAGCCAATCGAACGCACGAGAATGGATCCAAAATTTACCATTTTAAGTTTCACGAGAAAATTTTAAACTTAAAATTCGTACTGCCTAGAAGTTTTTGAAACAAAAATCCAGTAAATCTTATATGTCGGGTTATGCATTCTGGGGGAGTTTCATCAGATTCAGCCATATTGTTTATCAATAAACCTCATTTTATGTTTTACAACCAACTTTAAACTTAAAATTCAAACTGTCCAGTAAAAAGAACAACATTCCAGTAAATCTTATATATTTCTTCTGCATTCCGGGAAAGATTGGTCGGATTCAAAAAAAATAGTTTGGGAATAAACATTGTTTTAGTCTGGAAACGACTTATTGTAGAGTGATTTTTGGTTGGATACATTCATGTGTGTTCGATTGGCTTTGGATGGCTGATATTGAACCAAAGTCAACGCTGGGCTTTTGACCTGAACGTCACTGGAGCTGCGTCAAAAGTCCAGCCATGACTTTGTCTCAATAACAGCCATCAAAAGCCGATCGAACGCACAGGAATGGATCCAACCAAAAATCACTCAACCGCTGGAATTTTGACCTGAAAGTCACTGAAGCTGTGTCCATACTTGCCCAACAGGTTGCGTATGAATGTAAACCAACATATCTGAGCAAACAGGTCGAATATAAAACTATATAACTAAATGCCACGTTATTTGAGCCGATTTCAGCAAACCAACTGAGGTCTATTTTTTTAGGCTGGACAGTGGTTTCCTCGCTGTGTATTTTTCACTGTAATAAAAAAGAGGGAAAATGTTACTGGAGAGCAGCAACTAAAAGGATCATAGATCCCAAACAGCAAAATCTAGCTAAAAAGGTTATACCCATGATGATAAGCCATGATATGATTTCCTCTTTGCCTTACAAACAAACAGTGTACAGTACGAACGAATTCGAGCAAATAGGTAAAGCGGAAAACAATGTCAAACAAACACATCGAGAGGAAAACAATATCAACCGATCGATTCGAACGAACTAACGAACTTATAAGGGCTGGGCGACGGCGACTGACTTCGATTGAGCTATAATGAATCGTACTTGCCCAGGCCTGAAGATAGCATGCATACCGTGAGGATCTACCAGCTGACCGCGCCTGCCGGTGCGGCTGGAGAAGAACGGCGCCACCAGCAGTCGCCGGCTGACGCGGCTGATAGACAGCGTGGGGAAGTTTTGGTGCGCGGCCTGGTTCACCGAGGGTGTGTCTAGAGAAGAACAGGGCGCCGAAGGAGGTGTCTAGAGAAGAACAAGGTGGGCTGGGTGCTGAGTTAAAGGCGAGCGTTCGAAATATTGGGCGCGCGTTCGAAAGTTTAGGTGCGCGAGGGAGGTGTCTGCTGAGTTAAAGGCGAGCGTTCGAAATTTCCCCGTCCTCTTCTTTTTTGGGCTAATCTATCTATACCTCTATTCTATCTACATGTTTTTTTTTCTATTCTATACATGAGTTTTTGAATTTGAATTTTTTCACTCTGTCAGCCTTCCGGCCAATGCTCATTTGAAGTAATTGAAGCTGTTGATTTGCAGCTTAGAGGTGCTATCTACCGCTCATCATACAAGGACTCTTCAGATCTAACGGCTGTGAATGCACGGATTCGTCACCCATCCTTCCCTTGGACTGGCGATGCTGAAAGCCTGAAACACTGGAACCCTCTAGATACTTCGGGATACCTCACTGCCCCACATTATTAAACAGGCCTTTTCCGACACGGGAAGTCAAAAGTTGGGGGCTCCATGCAGTACATATGAATACTCGCTAGCTGCATGGTCTAGAAGCAGACTAGAGTAAATCATCAATTCGTCAAATCAATTGGTGTATAATTTTTTTTAGGAGCTAAGACGCCGGCATGAACCATTTTATCAACTTGAATGCTTACTACATGACATAAGAAGACTATGTACTTTGGTTTTTCATTTTTCTGATTTTTTAAATTTTGTGCCCATTTGAATCTTGGTCAAATCCTAGGTTTGACCAAGATTAAACAAGTTTAAAACATGAAAATGAAAAGGTAATCATGGATCCTTCTTAGTCACTCTAAAATGAAGCTTTTGGGATGTTCTTGAAATTTCCATGTTTGAAACCCAAAACGACTTCTCTTCATGCTGACTTCATAAGACAGAGTTTAGGGGTTAGGGGGTAGATACATGATTTGTCTAGTTTGCATATGTCTAGACCTTGTTTATCAACTTTAATGCTTACTATATGACATAAGAAGACTATGTGCTTTGGTTTTTCATTTTTCTATTTTTTTTGAATTTTATGCCCATATATTTGAATCTTTGTCAAATCCTAGGTTTGACCAGGATTTAAACAAGTTTAAAACATGAAAATGAAAAGGTAAGCCTGGATCCTTCTTAGTCACTCTAAAATGAAGCTTTTGGGAGGTTCTTGAAATTTCCATGTTTGAAACCCAAAACCACTTCTCTTCATGATTGACTTCATAAGACAGAGTTTAGGGTTAGGGGTAGATATATACATGATTTTCTGGTTTGAATATGTCTAGACCTTGTTTATCAACTTGAATGCTTACTATATGACATAAGAAAACTATGTGCTTTGGTTTTCATTTTTCTGTTTTTTTATGCCCGTTTGAATCTTTTGGTCAAATCTTAGGTTTGACCAAGAATTGAACAAGTTTAAGACATGAGAATGAAAAGGGGAGCATGCATCCTTCTTAATTAGTCACTCTAAAATGAATTTTGTAAGAGGTTTTTGAAATTTCCGTGTTTGAAACCCAAAACCACTTCTCTTCATGCTGGACTTCATAAGACAGAGTTTAGGGGTTAGGGGGTAGATACATGATTTGTCTAGGTTGAATATGCCTAGACCTTGTTTATCAACTTTAATGCTTACTATATGACATAAGAAGACTATGTGCTTTGGTTTTTCATTTTTCTATTTTTTTGAATTTTATACCCATATATTTGAATCTTTGTGAAATCCTAGTTTTGACCAGGATTTAAACAAGTTTAGAACATGAAAATGAAAAGGTAAGCCTGGATCATCCTTCTTAGTCACACTCTAAAATGAAGCTTTTGGGAGGTTCTTGGAATTCCAATGTTTGAAACCCAAAACCACTTCTCTTCATGATTAACTTCATAAGACAGAGTTTAGGGTTAGGGGTAGATATATACATGATTTTTCTGGTTTGAATATGTCTAGACCTTGTTTATCAACTTGAATGCTTACTATGTGACATAAGTAGACTATGTGCTTTGGTTTTCATTTTTCTATTTTTTATATTTTATACACATATATTTGAATCTTTGTGAAATCCTAGGTTTGACCAGGATTTAAACAAGTTTAGTACATGAAAATGAAAAAGGTAAGCTTGGATCCTTCTTAGTCACACTCTAAAATGAAGCTTTTGGGAGGTTCTTGAAATATCCATGTTTGAAACCCAAAACCACTTCTCTTCATGATTGACTTCATAAGACAGAGTTTAGGGTTAGGTGTAGATATATACATGATTTTCTGGTTTGAATATGTCTAGACCTTGTTTATCAACTTGAATGCTTACTATATGACACAAGAAGACTATATGCTTTTGTTTTTCATTTTCTGATTTTTTTGAATTTTATGCCCGTTTGAATCTTTTGGTCAAATCTTAGAGGTTTGACCAAGATTTAAACAAGTTTAAGACATGAAAATGAAAAGGGAAGCTTGCATCCTTCTTAGTCACTCTAAAATGAATTTTTAAGAGGTTTTTGAAATTTCCATGTTTGAAACCCAAAACCACTTCTCTTCATGCTTGACTTCATAATACAGAGTTTAGGGGTTAGGGGGAGATACATGATTTGTCTAGTTTGAATATGTCTAGACCTTGTTTATCAACTTTAATGCTTACTATATGACATAAGAAGACTATGTGCTTTCGTTTTTCATTTTTCTATTTTTTTGTATTTTATAACCATATATTTGAATCTTTGTGAAATCCTAGGTTTGACTAGGATTTAAACAAGTTTAGAACATGAAAGTGAAAAGGTAATCCTGGATCCTTCTTTGTCACACTCTAAAATGAAGCTTTTAGGAGGTTCTTGAAATTTCCATGTTTGAAACCCAAAACCACTTCTCTTCATAAGACAGAGTTTAGGGTTAGGGGTAGATATATACATGATTTTTCTGGTTTGAATATGTCTAGACCTTGTTTATCAACTTGAATGCTTACTATATGACATAAGAAGACTATATGCTTTTGTTTTTCATTTTTCTGTTTTTTTGAATTTTATGCCTGTTTGAATCTTTTGGTCAAATCTTAGGTTTGACCAAGATTTAAACAAGTTTAAGACAAGAAAATGAAAAGGTAATCATATCCTTCTTAGTCACTCTAAAATGAATTTTTAAGAGGTTTTTGAAATTTCCATGTTTGAAACCCAAAACCACTTCTCTTCATGCTTGACTTCATAAGACAGAGTTTAGGGTTAGGGGGTAGATACATGATTTGTATGGTTTGAATATGTCTAGACCTTGTTTATCAACTTGAATGCTTACTATATGACATAAGAAGACTATGTACTTTGGTTTTTCATTTTTATGATTTTTTTAATTTTCTGCCCATTTGAATCTTTGTCAAATCCTAGGTTTGACCAAGATTTAAACAAGTTTAAAACATGAAAATGAAAAGGTAAGCCTGGATCCTTCTTACTCACTCTAAAATGAAGCTTTTTGGGATGTTCTTGAAATTTCCATGTTTGAAACCCAAAACGACTTCTCTGAACTACAGTTTGTACATACTCTCAGATAATCTGGACCGTACTTTGCACCTATGTTTAATGGATCATATGTGCCCAGAAATGGCTCATATTAGAATAGTAGACTCATATTAGTGTTCTTGACATTCTGTAAAATTATCAGATTTTTCGAAGTTTGTTTTTTTGGACAAAATTTTACCAATTTCTAGACAGAACAGAAAATGTCAGTCTTTTTATGCAAATCTGCACATAAATGGCTCAAATTAAAACAGTATACTCGTTTCAGTGTTTTTGATTTCCTATAAAAAAATAGATTTTCCTGAGAAGTTCTAATTTTTGCCAGAATTTGAAAATTTTGGATTTCTTGTGTGCCCGAAACACCCAAAAGTCGCTCCAAATCTGAACACAGGATTATTTTGGTCAATACGAAAGTATAAACTGAAATACGACTATTTATTGAACCGTTTTCATGTTGTATTGTTGAAAATGGCATAGAAGGGGGTATTGAGAATTGAGAGTGGCATAAACACAACTTCAGTTTTTGGAATGGCATAAACACAACTTGTGAACTGAGGAGTGGCATAGAACCAATTAATCCTAGAACCAATTAACCCCACCAAAAATGGGTGATGCATGTCTCCTTCACCAAAACAGCAATACCTGTCTGAAACAAGTACATGAACACAAGTACACCACCATAATAATAATACTAGGTGACTCAACGACTCAACATTGACTCGACTCAGACACAACTACTACATTGACACAAGTACTAATATAACTAGTTGATACCCCGCGCTTTGCTGCGGGAACATGCTTAAAAATGCATAACTATTAGGTACAAAATGAACTTGATAATGCAAATGAAATGCAAGAGTTATGGATTTACATTTTAAAATAGAAGAATTAAATGTCAAGAACTTCTCGATGGTATCTTTGTTCAGTTGCTAAGGTAGAAGTTGACACTGTACACCCAAGCAATATTACCAAGACAATATGCAAGAAAAATCATGGTCCTGGTACTGATCAAGTTTCCTTTAACCTGTTCTATTGTATTATATATCTGGTCAGCCATCGTCCTCGAACTGTTCTTCTTAAAAAAAGGAAGAGACACCCACGTAAGTGTTAGTAGCAATGGGAGCCTGTGTAAGAATGAATTATCAATTGTACTTTTAAAAAATTGTAGTGAACAAAAGTATTGATACCAAATGTCAGCAAAATAGTGGACTGAAAAAGTACTTACTGCCAATAAATCCAACATGAATTGGGGTGACGTTTGCCGGATCGTATGCCTGCATAAAGATTTTCTTTCTTTACAACAGATACATCAACATGATATTTAACGAACCTCTGCTGCCTATCTGCATCCATAAGTTGTGTGCGTTTGAGCCTGCAGTCAGAAGCAGCATATGGCTATGTTTCAATAGTTAGATTAAGAACTTACTGGGTCATGAATTGAATTTGAGGATTGAGGAACATACATGCAGAATACTGAGATACTAAATCTTGCATGGTGATTCCTTCCCAATTCTCGCGGAAGAAATCAGCTGGTATTGTAATGAAATACCAAATGATTGCCGGGACACGATTTACCTGAAAGATATACTTTAAAAAACAATGGTTTGGGGCTTGACAATCATGCATCTCCCTTGCAATCGGCCCAACGAAATCTGAGAAAGTCGTCTGAAAAACTGGCAGAATGTTGAGAAGAGGCAAGGGTTACTCGTCGGTATATATTTGTGATAATCGCCTAGAAGCTAATCTAAATTGCCGGCTGGATGTCAGGAATGGATTGGCTCATGATAAGACCAATCAATTTAAAGGGAGACGATGACTGCTTGGCTGCCTCCATCAGTTCCTTCCTCGCGATCTGCTGCCTTTCCATCAGTTTCTTATGTGTTATTATGGTGGAGGATCGGGAAGTGGAGCAGATAGAGAAGACAACGCAGTGGCATGCATACTGTTGGAGAGGTGACCTGCAGGATACAACTAATTAACGGAGAAGACCAAGGATCGTGCAGCAAGCAGATGACATGCTTGGTTTTTTTTTATTGAACTGTAGATAATGTGGGCTTTTAATCTGATTGATGACGTGGAGATTGCATGCTTAGACAAATAGGCAAATGATGTGGCATAGCTGCATGTTGAGAGAAGCCCTTGTAGTGGGGTGCTCCTATTTAGAAATAGAAGATAAAGTAAGAGTACTAGTTTGTTTACATTTCCACAGGCCAATTTTACGAACAAAATTTCGAAAATTAACCTTCAGAAACTCGGAAGCCAGGTGACACAGCAGTCATCAAGGATTGCAGCTAGTGGTACACAGTGACCTGGTCAAGATCTACCTTGAGCCTGCTTGACGCTTCAGCTCGGAGTTGAGAGCCTTCTCCTGTGACAGCTCGGCCTCTAGTTTGTCCGTCCTAACCGTGAGGTTCAGGATCAGTCCGGCGAGTTTGTCCATGGTCTCCGCCTGGCCGAGGCTCCGCCGCTGGATCTCATTACTCGCAGTGAACGATTTCATGGCGATATCGTCGAGAATGCGAATCCGGATCTTCTCAGTGGCGAGCTCAGAATAAAGTCTCATGCACTCATCGGCGAGGGCGCTTCTGTCCGCCGTCTCGACGCAGAAATCGCCCATAACCATTTCTAAAATGGGCCCGATCTCGTAGCGGGGCTTCTATCAGATGGGGATGGAGCACAAAATCAGAAGTGTACCCAGAGAAGTACCAAGAAAGAGAAAATGGGAATCCCAATTTGCACGAATGTCTATACCTCGCTGCTTTGAGAACTTGGCTCCGTGGAAGATGTTTCCGCAGGCAGGAGGGCTGCGGGAAAACTAAGGCCGCCCGACCTGAATATACGATTGAGAGAAGGTAAGAAAAGGAGGGGATGATAAGTTGTGAAAGACATAGAAAGATGCGCAAGAACGGAGGATCGCCTGAAGGTAGCAGTCGCGGGCTGCGACGCCCTTGAAGACTCTTGCGCAGAAGGCACCTCGACAGCAGCACAGGGACGCCATTGCTGGGATTCCCTCAGCTTCGCCGCAGCCGCACGAGCCCTTCTGTGGCGAGACTTGCTCCCGGTCATGGTGGCGAAGTAGTATTCCAAGAGGTAAACAAAGTGGTGAACTGAGGAAGACGGCAAGAGCAAAGGTTAGTCCTTAAATTTGGCCTCCCCGTCTCCTCGGCACCTCGCGAGTAGTAATACTTATCTGGTCAAAGAGCAAACTTCAAGGCAGAGACTTGGTGGGCCATTCATCTCCAACTATACTTCCTCCGATCTTATTATACTACTACATTTATACAAAGTTTCCTATGGATTCAAGGGTACGAAAGCCAAGTTAAATCATTTACATGACATTATTTTTTCCATGAAGCCAAGTTAACTCATTTATCAATTGGTACATTTTGGAGTGACTAAGAAGGATCCAGGCTTACTTTTTCATTTTCATGTTTTAAACATGTTTAAATCTTGGTCAAACCTATGACTTGACCAAGATTCAAATGGGCATAAAAATTCAAAAAAAAAAAAAGCACGCCGTCTTCCTATGTCATATAGTAAGCATTCAAGGTGATAAACAAGGTCTGGCATATTCAAACCACAAAAATCATGTATCTACCCCCTAACCCTAAACAAGGATCCAGGCTTACCCTTTTCATTTTCATGTTTTAAACTTGTTCAAATCTTGGTCAAACTTAGGATTTGACGAAGATTCAAATGGGCGTAAAAATACTTAGAAAAATCATGTACGTATTGATGACCCACAAGTATAGGGGATCGCAACAGTCTTCGAGGGAAGTATTACCCAATTTATTGATTCGACACAAGGGGAGGTAAAGAATACTTATAAGCCTTAACAACTGAGTTGTCAATTCAGTGCACTGGAAAAGCACTAGCAACAGGGGTGATGTGAAAGTAGCAGTGGTATGAGAGCAATAGTAACAGTAACACAGCAGCAGTAATAGTAATATGAGAGCAATGGCACCAGAAAACAGTTGACATATAGAACGAGTATATGATGATGAAAGATGGACCGGGGTTCCCAGCTATCTACACTAGTGGTAACTCTCCAATAACAAGTGTTGGGTGAACAAATTACAGTTGGGCAATTGATAGGATTGAAATAGCATTAAGACAGAATATCAAGATCATTAATCATGTAGGCATGTTTTCCGTATATAGTCGTACGTGCTCGCAATGAGAAACTTGCACAACATCTTTTGTCCTACCAGCCGGTGGCAGCCGGGCCTCAAGGGAAACTACTGGATATTAAGGTACTCCTTTTAATAGAGCACCGGAGCAAAGCATTAACACTCCGTGAAAACATGTGATCCTCACATCACTACCATCCCCTCCGGTTGTCCCGATTTCTGTCACTTCGGGGCCTTTGGTTCCGGACAGTGACATGTGCATACAACTTGTAGATACAATCTAAGCAATAAGTATAGAGCTCAAATCTAAGATCATGCCACTCGGGCCCTAGTGACAAGCATTAAGCATAACAAGATTGCAGCAACAATAACTTCATAAACTTTGTAGATAGACAATCATAACGTAACAATCCATCGGATCCCGACAAACACAACACCGATTACATCAGATGAATCTCAATCATGTAGATCATGAGATCATTGTATTGAAGTACATGGGGGAGAGAATACCAACTAGCTACAGCTAGAACCCGTAGTCCATGGGGGAACTACTCACGGAGCATGGTGGAGGCGATGGCGTTGATGGAGATGGCTTCCGGGGCACTTCCCCGTCCCGGCAGGTGCCGGAGACTTCTGTCCCCCGAATTGGAGTTTCGCGATGGCGGCGGCGCCCGGAGTCTTTCTGGAGTTTCGTCAATTGGTGTTTTTAGGTCGAAAGGGGTTATAGGCGAAGAGGCGCGCAGAGGGTCGACAGGGTGGCTCACCTAGCCGGCGCGGCCAGGGTCTGCCCGCGCGGCCCTATGGTGTGGGGCCCCCTGGCCCCTCTCCGACTCTTCTTCGGTGTTCTGGAGCCTTCCGGAGAAAATAGGAGGTTTGGCGTTGATTTCGTCCATTTCGAGAATATTGCCCGAACAGCCTTTCTGGAACCAAAAACAGCAGAAAACAGGAACTGGCACTGTGGCATCTTGTTAATAGGTTAGTTCCGGAAAACGCATGAAATCATCATAAAGTGCAAGCAAAACATGTAAGTATTGTCATAAAACAAGCATGGAACGAGAAATTATGGATACGTCGGGACGTATCAGCATCCCCAAGCTTAGTTCTGCTCGTCCCGAGCAGGTAAATGATAAAAAGAATAACTTCTGTAGTGACATGCTACTTACATAACCTTGATCATACTATTACAAAGCATATGAAATGAATGAAGTGACTCAAGGCAATGATCTATAGTTGCTAACAAGTAGATAACATATAGCAAAACTTTTCATGAATAGTACTTTCAAGACAAGCATCAAAATTCTTGCACAAGAGTTAACTCATAAAGCAATAAGTTCATAGTAAAGGCATCGAAGCAACACAAAGGAGGATATAAGTTTCAGCGGTTGCTTTCAACTTTCAACATGTATATCTCATGGATATTGTCAACATAGAGTAATATGATGAATGCAAATATGCAAGTATGTAAGAATCAATGCACAGTTAACACAAGTGTTTGCTTCTTGAGGTGGAGAGAAATAGGTGAACTGACTCAACATTAAAAGTAAAAGAATGGTCCTTCAAAGAGGAAAAGCATCGATTGCTATATTTGTGCTAGAGCTTTGATTTTGAAAACATATAGAGAGCATAAAAGTAAAATTTTGAGAGGTGTTTGTTGTTGTCAACGAATGGTAATGGGTACACTAACTACCTCGCCAACCGGACTTTTAAGAGCGGCTCCCATTTTATTTTATTTTTGGGTGGCACTCCTTCCAACCTTTCTTTCACAAACCATGGCTAACCGAATCCTCGGGTGCCTGCCAACAATCTCATACCATGAAGGAGTGCCTTTTTATTTTAGTTTTATTATGATGATGACACTCCCCCAACCTTTGCTTACACAAGCCATGGCTAACCGAATCCTTCGGGTGCCGTCCAACAATCACATACCATGGAGGAGTGTCTATTTAGTTTAATTAATTCGGGACTGGGAATCCCATTGCCAGCTCTTTTTGCAAAATTATTGGATAAGCGGATGTGCCACTAGTCCATATGAGAGTCCGTCAAAAGTAAATGACAAGGTTGAAAGCTAAACACCACATACTTCCTCATGAGCTATAAAACATTAACACAAATTGAGAAGCATTTTGAATTATTTAAAGGTAGCACTCAAGCAATTTACTTTGGAATGGCAGGAAATACCACATAGTAGGTAGGTATGGTGGACACAATTGGCATAGTGGTTGGCTCAAGGATTTTGGATGCATGAGAAGTATTCCCTCTCGATACAAGGCTTAGGCTAGCAAGGTTATTTGAAGCAAACACAAGTATGAACCGGTACAGCAAAACTTACATAAGAACATATTGCAAGCATTATAATACTCTACACTGTCTTCCTTGTTGCTCAAACACTTTTACCAGAAAATATCTAGACCTTAAGAGAGATCAATTATGCAAACCAATTTTAACAAGCTTTACGGTAGTTCTCCACTAATAGGTTTAAACTACATGCAAAAACTTATGATCTACTTGAGAGCTCAAAACAATTGCCAAGTATCAAATTATCCAAGACATATGAGGCATTTTCCTTTTCCAACCAAATAAAGATAAGTATTGTAGCTTCCAACTTTTATCATTGAACATTAAAAGTAAAACGAAGAACAAGTGTTCATATGAAAAAGCGGAGCGTGTATCTCTCCCACACAAGGATTGCTAGGATCCGAATTTATTCAAACATAAACAAAAATAAAAGCACACAGACGCTCCAAGTAAAACACATATGATGTGACCGAATAAAAATATAGTTTCAGGGAGGAACCTGATAAGTTGATGAAGAAGGGGATGCCTTGGGCATCCCCAAGCTTAGACGCTTGAGTCTTCTTGAAATATGCAGGGATGAACCACGGGGGCATCCCCAAGCTTAGACTTTTCACTCTTCTCGATCATATATCATCCTCCTCTCTTGACCCTTGAAAACTTCCTTCACACCAAACTCGAAACAACTCATTAGAGGGTTAGTGGACAATAAAAATTAACATGTTCAGAGGTGACACAATCATTCTTAACACTTCTGGACATTGCATAAAGCTACTGGACATTAATGGATCAAAGAAATTCATCCAACATAGCAAAAGAGGCAATGCGAAATAAAAGGCAGAATCTGTCAAAACAGAACAGTCCGTAAAGATGGATTTTATTAGGCCACCAGACTTGCTCAAACGAAAATGCTCAAATTGAATGAAAGTTGCGTACATATCTGAGGATCACTCACGTAAATTGGCATAATTTTCTGAGTTACCTACAGAGAATTAGACCCAGATTCGTGACAGCAAAGAAATCTGTTTCTGCGCAGTAATCCAAATCTAGTACTTACTTTACTATCAAAGACTTTACTTGGCACAACAAAACACAAAACTAAGATAAGGAGAGGTTGCTACAGTAGTAAACAACTTCCAAGACACAAATATAAAACAAAGTACTGTAGCAAAATAACACATGGGTTATCTCCCAAGAAGTTCTTTCTTTTTAGCCATTAAGATGGGCTCAGCAGTTTTAATGATGCACTCGCAAGAAATAGTATTTGAAGCAAAAGAGAGCATCAAGAGGCAAATCCAAAACACATTTAAGTCTAACATGCTTCCTATGCAAAGGAATCTTGTACACAAATAAATTCATGAAGAACAAAGTGACAAGCATAAGAAGATAAAACAAGAGTAACTTCAAAATTTCAGCATATAGAGAGGTGTATTAGTACCATGAAAATTTCTACAACCATATTTTCCTCTCTCATAATAATTTTCAGTAGCTTCATGAACAAACTCAACAATATAACTATCACATGCAGCATACTTTTCATGATTTCCAAACACATAATTTTTATCAAGTTCAAGAATAGTGGAATTAAAACTTTCAAACTTACTTTTATTAATAATATAACAAGGTAGTTGATCAATCTCAATAGATATGGGACTCATAGAATAAGTCAAGAACTCTCCAATCCCATTTTCATTAGTAGTACAATTAATATTATCAAGTAACATAGGACCATCATCTAGAGCTTTATCATAGACATTTGCCAAACAAAATTCTTTAGTACCATGCATTTCGACATCAGGCACAAACAAAGCATTATCATAAGATTTATCAAAGTAGCATGGATTATCATATATAACAGTAGCATAATTATTCTCACAAGTTTTACTCATAGGTAATATTTCAAGAGAATCCACAGGAACATAACATTCAACCTCTTCCGGTAAGCATGGAGGACAATCAAATAGTGTAAGAGATAAAGAGTTACTCTCATTAGAAGGTTGGCATGGGTAGCTAATCCATTCTTCCTCCTTTTGTTCATCACTCTCCTCTTCTTTTTCATCCAATGAGCTTTCAGGTTCATCAATTTCCTCCTCTTTTTCATCCAATGAGCTTTCAGGTTCATCAATTTCTTCTTCCACGGTTCCTGCAAATTGTGAGTGCATTCTTGTGCATTAATGTGTCTCTCTTTATAATCAAGGATATAAGGATTCCTACTGTAGCATTCTATGCAAGAATTAAGGATAGTAGAGACATAATCTTTAAGGCCCTTACAAACAACACAAGTTTCATAATTCTCAACCATGAAGGATTCTATCTCGGAGGCTCCCATAAATAAGACAAATTGTTCTACCTCTTCGAACCCATAATGAATATAGCAATTCCGATTATAGTTCTTAATTAAAAATTCCTCACTAAAGCCACATTGAAATTTAAGATGTTTAGTATCCTGTTGAGAGCAACAGTTTATATCATGGCATTCAAGCAAGATTTTAGCAATTGTATTCAATTTTTCTATCATAGCACTCATTATTTTACCAGTTCTTGATTCTCTATAACAATTATAACATTCTATAAGCTCCAAGTAGGTTGTAGGTTCTCCCATAACAGCAATTTTTAATTTTTCGATTTTTCAAATTTTTATGGATTTTTGGGTATATGAGAAAATAAAACAAGACAAAAAGAAACTAAGCAAAAGTAAACTAAGCAAAATAATACTAGACAGAAATAAACTAAGCACAAATAAACTAACAAAAGTAAACTAAGCAAAACAAAATAAAATAAAACAGAGAGAGAGGTAGAGTGTACTCCCCAGGTGAACTTATGAGTAGAGCTATGCCTCCCCGGCAACGGCGCTAGAAAATAGTCTTGATGACCCACAAGTATAGGGGATCGCAACAGTCTTGAGGGAAGTATTACCCAATTTATTGATTCGACACAAGGGGAGGTAAAGAATACTTATAAGCCTTAACAACTGAGTTGTCAATTCAGCTGCACCTGGAAAAGCACTAGCAACAGGGGTGATGTGAAAGTAGCAGTGGTATGAGAGCAATAGTAACAGTAACACAGCAGAGTAATAGTAATATGAGAGCAATGGCACCAGAAAACAGTTGACATATAGAACGAGTATATGATGATGAAAGATGGACCGGGGTTCCCAGCTACTAGTGGTAACTCTCCAATAACAAGTGTTGGGTGAACAAATTACAGGGCAATTGATAGGATTGAAATAGCATTAAGACAGAATATCAAGATCATTAATCATGTAGGCATGTTTTCCGTATATAGTCGTACGTGCTCGCAATGAGAAACTTGCACAACATCTTTTGTCCTACCAGCCGGTGGCAGCCGGGCCTCAAGGGAAACTACTGGATATTAAGGTACTCCTTTTAATAGAGCACCGGAGCAAAGCATTAACACTCCGTGAAAACATGTGATCCTCACATCACTACCATCCCCTCCGGTTGTCCCGATTTCTGTCACTTCGGGGCCTTTGGTTCCGGACAGTGACATGTGCATACAACTTGTAGATACAATCTAAGCAATAAGTATAGAGCTCAAATCTAAGATCATGCCACTCGGGCCCTAGTGACAAGCATTAAGCATAACAAGATTGCAGCAACAATAACTTCATAAACTTTGTAGATAGACAATCATAACGTAACAATCCATCGGATCCCGACAAACACAACACCGATTACATCAGATGAATCTCAATCATGAGGCATCATTCATTGTATTGAAGTACATGGGGAGAGAATACCAACTAGCTACAGCTAGAACCCGTAGTCCATGGGGGAACTACTCACGGAGCATGGTGGAGGCGATGGCGTTGATGGAGATGGCTTAGGGGCACTTCCCGTCCGGCAGGTGCCAGACAGAGACTTCGTCCCCGAATTGGAGTTTCGCGGTGGCGGCGCCCGGAGTCTTTCTCGAGTTTCGTCAATTGGTCTGTGTTTTTAGGTCGAAAGGGGTTATATAGGCGAAGAGGCGGCGCAGGAGGGTCGACAGGGTGGCCTCACCTAGGCCGGCGCGGCCGGGTCGCCCGCGCCCCTATGGTGTGGGGCCGGCTCTCTCCGACTCTTCTTCGGTGTTCTGGAGCCTTCGGAGAAAATAGGAGGTTTGGCGTTGATTTCGTCCAATTCCGAGAATATTGCCCGAACAGCCTTTGGAACCAAAAACAGCAGCAGGAACGGCACTGTGGCATCTTGTTAATAGGTTAGTTCCGGACGCATGAAATCATCATAAAGTGCAAGCAAAACATGTAAGTATTGTCATAAAACAAGCATGGAACGACAGAAATTATGGATACGTCGGGGACGTATCACGCATCCCCAAACTTAAACTCTTCCGAAGAAGCATGAAGAGAAGTGGTTTTGGGTTTCAAACATGGAAATTTCATAAACACCCAAAAGCTTCATTTTAGAGTGACTAAGAAGGATCCATGCTTACCTTTTATTTTCATGTTTTAAACATGTTCAAATGTTGGTCAAACCGTACGTACCTAGGATTTGACCAAGATTCAAATGGGCATAAAAATTCAAAAAAAATGAAAAACCAAAGCACATAGCCTAGCTTCTTATATATGCCATATAGTAAGCATTCAAGTTGATAAACAAAGTCTAGACATATTCAAACCAGAAAAATCATGTATCTACCCCTAACCCTAAACTTTGTCTTAATTATGAAGTCAAGCACGAAGAGAAGTCGTTTTGGGTTTCAAACATGGACATTTAAAAAACCCTCCCAAAAGCTTCATTGTGGTGTGACGTACTAAGAAGGATACATGCTTACATTTTCAACAACCCCCCTAAAAGCTTCATTATAGAGTGACTAAGAAGGATCCAGTCTGGCGGGCTTACCTTTTATTTTCTTGTTTTAAACTTGTTCAAATCTCGGTCAAACCTAGGATTTGACCAAGATTCAAAATGTGCATCAAAATTCAAAATAAATTATAAAAATTAAAAACCAAATTAAAGCACATAGTGTTCTTATGTCATATAGTAAGCATTAAAGTTGATAAACAAGGTCTAGACACATATTCAAACAAGACAAATCATGTATCTATACCCCTAACCCCTAAACTCTATCTTATGAAGTCAACAACATGAAGAGAAGTGGTTTTGTGTTTCAAACATGGAAATTTCAAAAACCTCCCAAAAGCTTCATTTTAGAGTGACTAAGAAGGATCCATGCTTACCTTTTATTTTCATGTTTTAAACATGTTCAAATCTTGGTCAAACCGTACGTACCTAGGATTTGACCAAGATTCAAATGGGCATAAAAATTCAAAAAAAATGAAAAACCAAAGCACATAGCCTAGCTTCTTATATATGCCATATAGTAAGCACTCAAGTTGATAAACAAAGTCTAGACATATTCAAACCAGAAAAATCATGTATCTACCCCTAACCCTAAACTTTGTCTTAATTATGAAGTCAAGCACGAAGAGAAGTCGTTTTGGGTTTCAAACATGGACATTTAAAAAACCCTCCCAAAAGCTTCATTGTGGTGTGACGTACTAAGAAGGATACATGCTTACATTTTCAACAACCCCCCTAAAAGCTTCATTATAGAGTGACTAAGAAGGATCCAGTCTGGCGGGCTTACCTTTTATTTTCTTGTTTTAAACTTGTTCAAATCTCGGTCAAACCTAGGATTTGACCAAGATTCAAAATGTGCATCAAAATTCAAAATAAATTATAAAAATTAAAAACCAAATTAAAGCACATAGTGTTCTTATGTCATATAGTAAGCATTAAAGTTGATAAACAAGGTCTAGACACATATTCAAACAAGACAAATCATGTATCTATACCCCTAACCCCTAAACTCTATCTTATGAAGTCAACAACATGAAGAGAAGTGGTTTTGGGTTTCAAACATGGAAATTTCAAAAACCTCCCAAAAGCTTCATTTTAGAGTGACTAATATATATAAGAAGGATCCATGCCTGCTTACCACCTTTTCATTTTCATATTTTAAACTTGTTTAAATCCATGTCAAATTAAACCAAGGATTTGACCAAAAGATTCAAATGGGCATAAAATTTAAAAAAATCAGAAAAATGAAAAACAAAAGCATATAGTCTTCTTATGTCATATACTAAGCATTCAAGTTGATAAACAAGGTTTGGACATGCATATTCAAACCTAGGCAAATCATGTATCTATCCCCTAGCCCCTAAACTATATCTTATGAAGTCAAGCATGAAGAGAAGTGGTTTTGGGTTTCAAACATGAAAATTTCAAGAACATCCCAAAAACTTCATTTTAGAGTGACTAAGAAGGATACAGGCTTCCCTTTTCATTTTCATGTTTTATACTTGTTTAAATCTTGGTCAAACCTAGGATTTGACAAAGATTCAAATGTGCATCAAAATAAAAAATCAGAAAAATTAAAAACCAAAGCACATAGTTTTCTTATGTCATATAGTTAGCATTAAAATTGATATAAACAAGGTCTAGATATATTCAAACAAGAAAAATCATGTATCTACCCCTAACCCTAAACTCTATGTCTTATGTAGTCAAGCATGAAGAGAAGTGGTTTTGGGTTTCAAACTTGGAAATTTCAAGAACCCCCAAAAGCTTCATTTTAGAGTGACTAAAGGATCCAGGTCGGGCTTACCTTTTATTTTCATGTTTTAAAATTGTTCAAATCTTGGTCAAACCGTACCTAGGATTTGATCAAGATTCAAAAATGGGCATAAAATTTCCAAAAAAAATGAAAAACCCAAGCATATAGCCTTCTTATGTCATATAGTAAGCACTCAAGTTGATAAACAAGGTCTAGACATATTCAAACCAGAAAAATCATGTTTCTACCCCTAGCCCTAAACTTTGTCTTATGAAGTCAAGCACGAAGAGAAGTCGTTTTGGATTTCAAACATGGAAATTTCAAAAACCTTCCCAAAAGCTTCATTTTGGAGTGACTAATTAAGAAGGATACAGGCTTACCTTTTCATTTTCATGTTTTAAACTTGTTTAAATATTGGTTAAGCCTAGGATTTGACCAAGATCAAATGGGCATAAAAATTCAGAAAAAATCAAAAAAATGAAAACCAAAGCACATAGTATTATTATGTCATATAGTAAGCATTCAAGTTGATAAACAAGGTCTAAACAACAAACTAGACAAATCATGTATCTACCCCCTAACCCTAAACTCTGTCTTATGAAGTCAAGCATGAAGAGAAGTGGTTTTGGGTTTCAAACATGGAAATTTCAAAAACTCCCAAAAGCTTCTCATTTTAGAGTGACTAAGAAGGATTCAGGCTTACCTTTTCATTTTCATGTTTTAAACTTGTTCAAATCTTGGTCAAACTTAGGATTTGACCAAGATTCAAATGGGCATAAAAATTGGGAGGAAGGGTATGAATTACAATTCAAAAAAACAAGGTAACTTAAATACTTGGATGCCCCAAAGATGTGTGGAAGCCCAAAACAATGGCAAAACATGTGCGCACGCTGCATCCAATTCAAGTAGAACACATAGTAGGCATCGATAGTTTGACCTAAATTTGAAATCAAAGAGAAGGTGGTTAGAAAAAATCGAAATTGGCAAAGCAAAGCATGAAATCATAAATTTGTGATGCACTATAGCTATGAAAAGTATCAAACAATGCATACCAAAATGATTTTTTAGAGGAATACTAGTTCAACTTATTTTAATTTTATATTAGTAGCCCAAAATCGAACTAGTAGTTGGATATTTTTGAACTTGATCTGTAGTAGTGGGCAAAACCCTAGTTTAACCTATTTAATCATAGATTCGTAGGTCGATTTTTCTACTTTTTTATTATTACTATGCAGCACATGTGTGTTTGCCCGTCGAGTGACACTCGGAGGAAGAGGGATCACTCGGAAGGAGAGAAGAAGGGAGAGAATTATGGTGTCTCCCCTTTTTCGTGGATGATGTTGACTTTGTGCAGGTTTGTCATGAGCAGGCGAGCGAGCGAGCGAGGCGAGGCCGAGAATGAGAGAGATTTGTTTTTTTGTGAGAGGGACAACCGAAGGATCCAGAGGACCCACATACTTCCGATACGCATCTGATGCGTCTTCTCTTGACAAAGAAAATGGCTGGGAGTTTGCGTACCTATTGCACGTGACTTGTGCTCACTGAAGTGTGGGACCTCACGCATGGGCACCACACGTAAGTGACAGACCTGTTGATGTAAAAACTCGGTTGATTATTATACTACTACATTTATACAAAGTTTCCTATGGATTCAAGGGTACGAAAGCCAAGTTAAATCATTTACATGACATTATTTTTTCCATGAAGCCAAGTTAACTCATTTATCAATTGGTACATTTTGGAGTGACTAAGAAGGATCCAGGCTTACTTTTTCATTTTCATGTTTTAAACATGTTTAAATCTTGGTCAAACATATGACTTGACCAAGATTCAAATGGGCATAAAAATTCAAAAAAAAATCAAAAAAACAAAACACCGTCTTCCTATGTCATATAGTAAGCATTCAAGGTGATAAACAAGGTCTGGCATATTCAAACCACAAAAATCATGTATCTACCCCTAACCCTAAACAAGGATCCAGGCTTACCTTTTCATTTTCATGTTTTAAACTTGTTCAAATCTTGGTCAAACTTAGGATTTGACGAAGATTCAAATGGGCGTAAAAATACTTAGAAAAATCATGTACGTATCTACCCCAAACCCTACACTCTATCTTACGCCAAGCATGAAGAGAAGTGGTTTTGGGTTTCAAACATGGAAATTTCAAAAACCTCCCAAAAGCTTCATTTTAGAGTGACTAAGAAGGATCCATGCTTACCTTTTATTTTCATGTTTTAAACATGTTCAAATCTTGGTCAAACCGTACGTACCTAGGATTTCACCAAGATTCAAATGGGCATAAAAATTCAAAAAAAATGAAAAAAAAAGCACATAGCCTAGCTTCTTATATATGCCATATAGTAAGCACTCAAGTTGATAAACAAAGTCTAGACATATTCAAACCAGAAAAATCATGTATCTACCCTAACCCTAAACTTTCTTAATTATGAAGTCAAGCACGAAGAGAAGTCGTTTTGGGTTTCAAACATGGACATTTAAAAACCCTCCCAAAAGCTTCATTGTGGTGTGACGTACTAAGAAGGATACATGCTTACATTTTCAACAACCCCCCTAAAAGCTTCATTATAGAGTGACTAAGAAGGATCCAGTCTGGCGGGCTTACCTTTTATTTTCTTGTTTTAAACTTGGTCAAATCTCGGTCAAACCTAGGATTTGACCAAGATTCAAAATGTGCATCAAAATTCAAAATAAATTATAAAAATTAAAAACCAAATTAAAGCACATAGTGTTCTTATGTCATATAGTAAGCATTAAAGTTGATAAACAAGGTCTAGACACATATTCAAACAAGACAAATCATGTATCTATACCCCTAACCCTAAACTCTATCTTATGAAGTCAACAACATGAAGAGAAGTGGTTTTGGAAATTTCAAAACCTCCCAAAAGCTTCATTTTAGAGTGACTAATATATATAAGAAGGATCCATGCCTGCTTACCACCTTTTCATTTTCATATTTTAAACTTGTTTAAATCCGTGTCAAATTAAACCAAGGATTTGACCAAAAGATTCAAATGGGCATAAAATTTAAAAAAAATCAGAAAAATGAAAAACAAAAGCATATAGTCTTCTTATGTCATATACTAAGCATTCAAGTTGATAAACAAGGTTTGGACATGTATTCAAACCTAGGCAAATCATGTATCTATCCCCTAGCCCCTAAACTATATCTTATGAAGTCAAGCATGAAGAGAAGTGGTTTTGGGTTTCAAACATGAAAATTTCAAGAACATCCCAAAAACTTCATTTTAGAGTGACTAAGAGGCTTCCCCTTTTCATTTTCATGTTTTATACTTGTTTAAATCTTGGTCAAACCTAGGATTTGACAAAGATTCAAATGTGCATCAAAATAAAAAATCAGAAAAATTAAAAACCAAAGCACATAGTTTTCTTATGTCATATAGTTAGCATTAAAATTGATATAAACAAGGTCTAGATATATTCAAACAAGAAAAATCATGTATCTACCCCTAACCCTAAACTCTGTATGTCTTATGTAGTCAAGCATGAAGAGAAGTGGTTTTGGGTTTCAAACTTGGAAATTTCAAGAACCCCCCAAAAGCTTCATTTTAGAGTGACTAAAGGATCCAGGTCGGGCTTACCTTTTATTTTCATGTTTTAAAATTGTTCAAATCTTGGTCAAACCGTACCTAGGATTTGATCAAGATTCAAAAATGGGCATAAAATTTCAAAAAAAATGAAAAACCAAAGCATATAGCCTTCTTATGTCATATAGTAAGCACTCAAGTTGATAAACAAGGTCTAGACATATTCAAACCAGAAAAATCATGTTTCTACCCCTAGCCCTAAACTTTGTCTTATGAAGTCAAGCACGAAGAGAAGTCGTTTTGGATTTCAAACATGGAAATTTCAAAAACCTTCCCAAAAGCTTCATTTTGGAGTGACTAATTAAGAAGGATACAGGCTTACCTTTTCATTTTCATGTTTTAAACTTGTTTAAATATTGGTTAAGCCTAGGATTTGACCAAGATCAAATGGGCATAAAAATTCAGAAAAAATCAAAAAAAATGAAAGCACATAGTATTATTATGTCATATAGTAAGCATTCGAGTTGATAAACAAGGTCTAAACATCAAACTAGAGAAATCATGTATCTACCCCTAACCCTAAATTAACTTTGTCTTATGAAGTCAAGCATGAAAGAAGTGGTTTTTTTCAAACAAAAATCAAAAAAAAAAACAAAAGCTTCTCTTTTAGTGACTAAGTAAGGATTCAAGTTGATAAACAAGGTTTGGACATGCATATTCAAACCTAGGCAAATCATGTATCTATCCCCTAGCCCCTAAACTATATCTTATGAAGTCAAGCATGAAGAGAAGTGGTTTTGGGTTTCAAACATGAAAATTTCAAGAACATCCCAAAAACTTCATTTTAGAGTGACTAAGAAGGATACAGGCTTCCCCTTTTCATTTTCATGTTTTATACTTGTTTAAATCTTGGTCAAACCTAGGATTTGACAAAGATTCAAATGTGCATCAAAATAAAAAAATTAGAAAAATTAAAAACCAAAGCACATAGTTTTCTTATGTCATATAGTTAGCATTAAAGTTGATATAAACAAGGTCTAGATATATTCAAACAAGAAAAATCATGTATCTACCCCTAACCCTAAACTCTGTCTTATGTAGTCAAGCATGAAGAGAAGTGGTTTTGGGTTTCAAACTTGGAAATTTCAAGAACCCGCCAAAAGCTTCATTTTAGAGTGACTAAGAAGGATCCATGCTTACCTTTTCATTTTCATGTATTAAACTTGTTTACATCTTGGTCATAGCTAGTGTATTTGACCAAGATTCAAATGGGCATAAAATTAAAAAAATTAAAAAAATGAAAAACCAAATTTCATAGTCTTCTTATGTCATATAGTAAGCATTCAAGCTGATAAACAAGGTCTAGACATATTCAAACCAAACAAATCATGTATCTACCCCCTAACCCCTAAACTTTATCTTATGAAGCCAAGCATGAAGAGAAGTGGTTCTTGGTTTCAAACATGGAAATATCAAAAACCTCCCAAAAGCTTCATTTTAGAGTGACTAAGAAGTATCCATGCTTACCTTTTCATTTTCATATTTTAAACTTGTTTAAATCATTGTCAAACCTAGGATTTGACCAAGATACAAGTATGGGCACAAAACCCTCTTAGCCAAAATCAACTACGAGCAAGATTTTCTGTATTGTAGATGCCCCAATTGACTCTCATCCCCAATGTAGTCTTTTTTTATGTCAGTATAGACTTCTTTACTGGATGTATACTATCGTACATGGCATGCATTTGCCTAATGAGCAGCATTGTTTAGCCGTTCTAGCCAACCCGATCAATCTGTCAAGCTTCATGCACGAGATGCCAATTTACTCCCTCGCTCCGATCCATATTTCTTGGTGCTAAAAAGAATGTGAATCGGAGGGAGTACTTTTCTTAGATAGTACTATATCAGTTCAAAAAAAAGTACAGTACTACTACATCACAAATGCATCAAAAGAGTACTACTGTACATCACAAGACCACGACAGTTGTATAGTAGAGTTTAATGCTGAACTTTAAACAGGACCAGGAGCATCAGGGCCAGCAGCAGGGGCGTTGACCGGCAACAAACCAGGCAAAAGACGTAAGGAAGAGGCCATATGCTGCGTGCTTGGCCTTGATTGCAGGGTGGTGATTCTTCGCCGCTCGCCATGTATTCACGCCGTACCAGTTCCGCGTCGCCCGCGAGCGGATCGAAGCGATCCCGCGCGCCGGACACGCTCGAGGAGGCGTGGCGGCTCCAGTGCAAGCAGTCCGCCGCCGGGAGTCGGCGCGCGGCGTGCAGGTACAGAGGCTCCCTGTACATGCCGTCGTCGCTCCGCGAGTTCGCCCCGGGCGGGCTCTGGTACAAGGCGGATCCGCCGCTCAAACCGATGAGCGGCCCCGTCTTCAACAAATGGCGCGCCGACCGGGAGAGGAACCGCCGGTCGAAGGCGGCGTGGGAGGCGAGCACCAGCGGCGGATTCGCGCCGCCAGCCGGCGAGGAGGCGGAGGAGGCGGAGGAAGGGGAAGACCCCCTCTTCTTGAAGGCGCTGGCCGCGTCCCTCAAGGACGATGCCGACAAGAAGAGGGCGGAGGAAGAAGACAAGGCGGCGGCCATCGCCGCCGTGAAGGAGAAGGAGGCGCGGGATGCGGAGGAGAACGCGACCATCATCTTCCTCGACGACTAGATAGGTTAGAAGTCGCGATAAGGATCGCGCAATTCTGTATGTATGATCCGTATGTATGATCAACTATGAATTATGAACAATGAACTATCAAACCAAACCACATAGTTTTTTTTATGTCATATAGTAAGAATTCAAGTTGATAAAACAAGGTCTAGACATATTCAAACTAGACAAATCACGTATATCTACCCCTAACCCTAAACTCTGTCTTATGAAGTAAAGCATGAAGAGAAGTGGTTTTGGGTTTCAAACATGGAAATTTCAAAAACCTTCCCAAAAGCTTCATTTTGGAGTGACTAAGAAGGATGCAGGCTTACCTTTTCATTTTCATGTCTTAAACTTGTTTAAACCTAGGATTTGACCAAGATCAAATGGGCAAAAAAATCAAAAAAATCAAAAATTGAAAACTAAAGCACATAGTATTCTTATGTCATATAGTAAGCATTCAATTTGATAAACAAGGTCTAAACATATTCAAACCAGACAAATCATGTATCTACCCACTAACCCTAAATTCTGTCTTATGAAGTCGATCAAGCATGAAGAGAAGTGGTTTTGGGTTTCAAACATGGAAATTTCAAAAACCTCCAAAAAGCTTCATTTTAAGAAGACCATGTGAGCTACTATACTTGGATGTTTTAAACATTTTCGTTGGCTAATGTTTTCTGATTCCACAACAATAGGGCACATCCCTATATCATCCCAAATTTTGAATTCTTATTAGTTTGGTTGATGACCACCATTCATATCCGAACTTAATTAATTGGAGTACAAATGATGGTTTCATGGTAAGCTAGTTTGACAAATTAGCCTTCGAAATGGCGATTCGCCTACCATGCATGCATGTTTGGCCTACCCGTGAAATTTTGATTTGTGGTATTGTGCACACACTGCACATGATAGCGAATAAACAAAACACATATTTGGACCCCTTTGGCCAGCAAGGGCATGTTTGGTTCCTAGCCACAATTTGTCAAGAAGCCAAAATTTGGCAGCCATGCATATAGTTTATTTGGCATGTGTTTGGTTTTTGCCACAATTTGGCTTATCACACTTCATTGCATGTATATATGGTCCATTTGTCATAGACTCAACTTTTTTTTACAAAGTTTTGACAAAGTTTGGCTTTAATATTTTAAGCCACAATTTGGTGGCTAGCCATACTAGTTTTTTTTTGTTGCTAACCACACTTTGGCTTTGGAAAAATGTGGCTACCAAACATGGGTCCTAATAAAAAGAAAACAACACACTAATGTGTGGTAAACCAAAAATCCCTACTTTGCAAAGTTGCATATGTGCAAAAGGGGGGCAATGCATGCATTATTCAGAAGTTGATTGTGGTTTTCGTAGTGTAACCAATTAATTAAGCTTACATATGGGAAGAGGCTAGCGAGGCGAACTCAAGCAGCTATGGTTCCAATGTTGTCAAGTTTGAAGTGGACACTGCATGAAGCTTGCTCAAATTAATGGGTAGAAAGCCAAAAGTAGTCCATATTTATTCTATATGTGTGTGAATAATAACTCTTCACCCCAAACCTCTATGTATGATAGGGTTTTATATTTTTTACTTGTTAGTAGTAAGTACATGTCATGTGATGGCTCCATGCACATGTTTCACAACTTTTTTTTGATTTGTTTCTACCTCATTTGGTTGGTTTCAAATTTGCTCAAACTTCCTATATATGCGCGCAATGTTGTACTATTGGGACCCATGTTTGGGCTTTGTTTGTGGTACCACACTTGCAGGGTACCTCCAAGTATTTTATTCCCAAAAATTATGAATTCTAATTAAATGGTGAACTATAAACTGATCATCTAAAGTTGGAAAATAAAATCCATATATAGCTACACATCGAGATATGTGTATAAGGTAGACAAACTGCATTGCCACACATGCCTTATATAAGTTTGTTTTTTCTAGCGGAGTGGATTCCCTAATCACCCCACGGTTGTGACATTGTCAATGTTGTCATGATAAATAACATTGCGAGACTTTCCATCTTATTCTTTTTTGTAGAAATGATTGTCCCATTATGGCAAACGTCCCCATTCGTTTTTCAAATTAAGTAAACGTTATAGGATGAAAATTCATTGAAGTGACAAATTTTCTAGATTTCTAACTATTTTAGCTCATTCAAACAAGTTTGCAATAGGCCGACCTGTTGTCCAGTGACAATTTTAGAGTACAATTTGATCAACATCACAAAAAAGTGCTTTTAAGGCTCGTAAGTAGTATCATACATGCCATGTTGGCAAAAATCTAATGTGTCACATCAATTATGAGGTGAGAGATGAGAGTAGTATTATAACACATAAACCTAGAAAACTTAGAAAACTTCATGACAAATACATCATGTACACACATTTGCATTGAGATTCTACAAAACTTTAAATATGACATAAGTATGAACCATATTATGATACTATGCATTGTGGAGGTAGTATCACAAACTAGTAGTGTATGATACTACGTACTACGTACTTCCCATTGTGACTAGTCTTAATCACTCTGACCTCGCCGTCTCGCCGTCTTACTATAGTACATACTACACCCCCACTCCGTCTCTCATACATCGCCCCACTCGTTTCCCACTCCGTCTCTCATACAGCGGCTGCGCCTGTAGATATCTTCGAGGATCTGGGCGATTTTGACCCGCTTTTCGGCGCTCGCCGTTTCAAGGTGAAGACCCCAATCTTAGCATGCATGTTGGACCAATTAGGAGTACAAAATTATGTTCTAAATGTTGCTCAAACTTTCCATACAACTAATATATAACTTATACTACGTAGGTTACACCATCGAAAAAGGTATGACCAGTTGAGAAATGGGAACAATAACTTGGAACCTTTCTTACTATCGAGTGGGACGTGTGATATTGGTGTGACCCTGCTTTTTTCTTCTTCTACATAATGGCTACATGATGGTTCTAGAAAGAAGTGTATGCTGTTGTGGTATCTCTTGACGCGAATCCCTCTAATCACAAGCGTTAGATTTTGGAAACCAACGGTTAGTACTGCTGTTACATGTCTAGTTCAAAACTGGTGCATTTTGTATGTTGTTGTAGTAGTCTAGTAGATAGATTCAGATGCATGGTCAGGAGTGCAAACATTTCGCAACTAGTTGATCCCTCATCTTATTGTCGGATGTCACATTTCGAGTTTGTAAAAAAATGTAAATTCAAATCATAGTCACGGGTTATGTTGTATCTTTCGCACATCTAAACATTTGTTTCAAAAAGTGACCATATGTGAGCTGTGGAAAAAAGAAAAGACCAAAGTGAATAATATTCCTTAACTATTCACATATCATTTGTCTTTTTTGTGCAAGCTAGATTTTTTTTTACATACTCATCTGTGACCTGTGGAGCAATACACAACATAATATGTGTCCCAGTTTTGTTTTTCTTCATATTTTTTAAAAGTGCAGAAGTGTGATATCCGATAATAGGATGCGAGTGCAACTAGTTGCAAATGAGATGCTAATGCATGCTGATATGATACTACCTCTGTCCATAAATAGATGTATGTCTTTTGTCGTGGCCCCATCCTACTTCTGCATTTTCTTTACGGCCATTTTTGAGTAGTTGGGACCTGGACGTGATCGGACTAGTCGATACTCGATAGTAGTCGTAGTACTGTACAACTTCTGCATGTGGCGTCAGCCTCTAGAGTAGTAGTACTAGCTAACGGATAGATTATATCTGGAGAAACTGACATGGCCATTGATATGACAAGACTATACCCGGATTCGGACGCATTGTAGTGACTCCATCAATGTTCCGCTATGATGGTCTATTTTACTGCTACACCAGATTGTCGACGCAGAGGATTCCTTGGCTTCCGCGCAAGACCCTTCCCAAAGAAGGCATCTGCTCTGGCCCGTTGATTCTATGTGGACGGTTCCAGATTGCTTTATGTGTTTTTGTACAGTATCAGATACTAGGTTTTCCTTCCCTCCATATTAGGGGTTGTTTGGTTTAGGAGATAGGTTTATGGGGTGAGAGTATCCCCAACCACCTGGCTAGGGATAGCCAATTTTTGTTGTTTGGTTGTGTAGGAATTGAGTGTAGGACGAGAGGTGGGTAGTGGTTGATACGTCTCCAACGTATCGATAATTTCTTGTGTTCCATGCCACCTTATTGATGTTATCTACATGTTTTATGCACACTTTATGTCATATTCGTGCATTTTCTGGAACTAACCTATTGACGAGATGCCGAGAGGCCAGTTGCTGTTTTCTGCTGTTTTTGGTTTCAGAAATCCTAGTAACGAAATATTCTCGGAATCGGACGAAATCAACGCCCAGGTTCCTATTTTTCCCGGAACCATCCAACACACGAGAAGGGCCAGAGAAGGGGGAGAGGGCCACCAGACCACACCGCGGCCGGGGGGGCGCGCCCCCATGGTCTGGGCAGCCCGGCCCCTCCGACCCGACTCTTCGCCTATTTAAGTCGTCGTGACCTAAAACTTTGATACCAATTGACGAAACTCCAGAAAGACTCCGGGGCGCCGCCACCGTCACGAAACTCCAATTTGGGGGACAGAACTCTCTGTTCCGGCGCGGAAGGCTTCTCCATCGACACCGCTGCCATCTCCATCGACACCGCTGCATCTCCACCGCCATCTCCATCACCGCTGCTGCTCCCATGAGGAGGGAGTAGTTCTCTATCGAGGCTCGGGGCTGTACCGGTAGCTATGTGGTTCATCTCTCTTCCATGTACTTCAATACAATGATCTCATTGAGATTCATATGAGTTTGTATCACTACTATCTATGTGCTACTCTAGTGATGTTATTAAAGTAGTTCTATTCCTCCTGCACGTGTGTAAAGGCGACAGTGGGTGCACCGTGTTAGTACTTGGTTTATGCTATGATTATGATCTCTTGTAGATTATGAAGTTAACTATTGCTATGATAATATTGATGTGATCTATTCCTCCTACATATGCATGAAGGTTACGGTGTGCATGCTATGCTAGTACTTGGTTTAGTCTGTTGATCTATCTTACACTAAAGGTTACTAAAACATGAGCATTATTGTGGAGCTTGTTAACTCCGGCATTGAGGGTTCGTGTAATCCTACGCAATGTGTTCATCATCCAACAAAAGTGTAGAGTATGCATTTATCTATTCTGTTATGTGATCAATGATGAGAGTGTCCACTAGTGAAAGTGTAATCCCTAGGCCTTGTTCCTAAATACTGCTGAGTTACTACTGCTTGTTTACTGTTTTACTGTGTTACTACTGCTGCAATACTACCGCCATCAACTACACGCCAGCAAGCTATTTTCTGGCACCGTTGCTACTGCTCATATATATTCATACCACCTGTATTTCACTATCTCTTCGCCGAACTAGTGCACCTATTTGGTGTGTTGGGGACACAAGAGACTTCTTGCTTTGTGGTTGCAGGGTTGCATGAGAGGGATATCTTTGACCTCTTCCTCCCTGAGTTCGATAAACCTTGGGTATCCACTTAAGGGAAACTTGCTGCTGTTCTACAAACCTCTGCACTTGGAGGCCCAACACTGTCTACAGGAAAGGAGGGGGAACGTAGACATCAAGCACTTTTCTGGCGCCGTTGCCGGGAGGAAAGGTAAAAGGTACTCACACTCCGGATCTCGGCTACTAAGCTATTCTCCGTCATTGTAAGTACTCGAAGCTATTTCCTTTAGATCCTGCAATTGCAACTTTTTGTTTCTT
This sequence comes from Lolium multiflorum, assembly GCA_030979885.1. Taxonomy (NCBI): domain Eukaryota; kingdom Viridiplantae; phylum Streptophyta; class Magnoliopsida; order Poales; family Poaceae; genus Lolium; species Lolium multiflorum. Next base: position 274,719,202 of record CM061749.1, on the reverse strand, counting down.
GTTTACACTAGTTAGGCATAATGGAAAACAACAAAAAATTTAGTGAGCTTTTTAATCTTTTTCCTGATTTAGAATTGTTTGATGCGAAAATTAAAAAACCTATGGAACCTTATTTGCATGTTAGTAGCGATGTTATTAGTATGAATGCAATTACTGCTAATGCTATGGAGAAGTCTAAGCTTGGGGAAGCTAGTTTTTGTGGTCTTTTTAGCTTCCCATCTTTAGGGGAGAAAATTTGTTCTGATAATGCTTTATCTCCCATATGCGATAACTCTAATAATGCTTCTGATATTTTAAATCCACCTGCTGAAAGTATTCCGTATAAAATACCCATGAAAATTATTGAACGTGTTATGGACAACCACTATAAAGGGGATGGAACTGTCCATCCTAGAGATCATTTACTGTTTTTGCACGAATTATGTGGGTTATTCAAGTGTGCAGGTATCTCTATGGATGAAGTGAGGAAGAAGCTATTCTCTGTTTCGCTGTCTGGTAAAGCAGCGCATTGGTATAAATTGTTGGAGAATAGGCATTCTCTTGGTTGGGAGGAAATTGCATCTCTCTTTTATTCTAAATTTTATCCTCCGCATGAAGTGCATATTGATAGGAATTATATTTATAACTTTTATCCTCGTGATGGAGAGAGTATTTCTCAAGCGTGGGGGAGATTGAAATCACTAATGCTCAAATGTCCCATTCATGAGCTCCCCCGTAATGTTATTGTTAACAATTTTTATGCGAGGCTTTCAGGACAACACAAGGACTATCTGGACGCGTGTTCGGAGGGATCTTTCACAAGCAAGGAGGTTGAAGCTAGGTGGGACCTCCTTGATCGGATTGAGGACAACGCTGAAGGATGGGAGAACAATGAAGGTAAAGAGTCAGGTATAAATTATGATTATGAATGCATTGAAGCTTTTATGGATACCGATGAATTTCGAAATATGAGTGCTACTTATGGTCTTGACTCTCAAGTTGCTGCAAATCTTTATAAAGCCTTTGCTTCTCATTTCGAATTGCCTAAAAATAATTTTGATAAGTATCATGAACCTTTTAAAGAGGCTTGCATGAAGAATGAAATTGTTGTTAATTATTGCAATAAGCATGCTCAAACTCCTAAGAATGCTATTTCCTATAAGCATGTTAATTTTTGTGGAATACATAGACCTTGTGGAATTAATCAAATCAAAGATGAATATTGCATCCATCATGCTAATGAAAAAACTAGAAAGTGGTTTAGGGCTCTAGATGATCTTGGTAAAAAAGTTTGTGCCCTCTATCCTTTTATTTGTGAAGTTTGCCATGAAGTGGGTCATTTTAATTTTCAATGTTCCTCCAGTGATATTTTGAACCCAATGAGTGCTGCAAATTTGTATTGTGATGATGAAATTACTCCTAATCAGCATGATGAACTTACTTTATTTTTGGGGTGTGAAGAACTGTCGAGAAAAATCTCTTTGTTACATATGAGTGATCTTGATATTGATGATGTCCTGCATGGGTGTTTTTCTTATTGCATTAATAATAGCCATACAAATACTTACATACAAAATATTTTAGAAGATGACACCTTGCCAAAATATGATAGGACCGCTGTGTGTTTTCAACTAATTAATGAAAAGGAGGGATCCTCCCAAGTTTCTTCTATTGTTTCTGAAAGTAAATCAGGTTATGCGGACAAGCCACCCTTCAAGCCTCTCCCTCCTGAAGAAGGGAATGATGAGAAGGAAGAGAAGGAGAAGAAGAAGGGAACGAAGAAGAAGAAGAAGAATAAAAAGAAAGAGGTAACATCATATCCCCGCGTATATGAGATAACAATAGGTAACCGTAAGTATGTTGCTCCTAATGATTATTGTGATAATGAATCTGAATATGATGATCTTCCTATGCCCTTTACATACATTAGCAATCATGATTTGAATGAGCACACTACTTTTGATATTGCAAATCTCTGGGAAATTAATTCTGAAAATGATGATGATAATGCCTCCGATCTCTAATGATTATTATAAAGAATGCTATGATATAGGTTCTAACTATCCTTATGAAACTTGTCATAGTCATGATTGGGTTACCAAAAACAATTCCCTTAATATGCAACTTGTTTACCATGTTCAAATTCTTGATAATAATCTTGCTCCAATTACTATTAATGAGAATAACTCTTCTTATGCCAAAATTAATGATACTTCTATGCATGAGACTCATGATAAGAATGATTTATGTGATAGTTATATTGTTGAGTTTGCTCATGTTGCTACTGAAAGTTATTATGAGAGAGGAAAATATGGTTGTAGAAATTTTCATGTTACTAAAATGCCTCTCTATGTGCTGAAATTTTTGAAGCTACACTTGTTTTATCTTCCTATGCTTGTTATTTTGCTCTTCATGAACTTGTTTATTTACAAGATTCCTATGCATAGGAAGCATGTTAGACTTAAATGTGTTTTGAATTTGCCTCTTGATGCTCTCTTTTGCTTCAAATACTATTTCTTGCGAGTGCATCATTAAAACTGCTGAGCCCATCTTAATGGCTAAAAAGAAAGAACTTCTTGGGAGATAACCCATGTGTTATTTTGCTACAGTACTTTGTTTTATATTTGTGTCTTGGAAGTTGTTTACTACTGTAGCAACCTCTCTTTATCTTAGTTTTGTATTTTGTTGTGCCAAGTAAAGTCTTTGATAGTAAAGTAAGTACTAGATTTGGATTACTGCGCAGAAACAGATTTCTTTGCTGTCACGAATCTGGGTCTAATTCTCTGTAGGTAACTCAGAAAATTATGCCAATTTACGTGAGTGATCCTCAGATATGTACGCAACTTTCATTCAATTTGAGCATTTTCGTTTGAGCAAGTCTGGTGGCCTAATAAAATCCATCTTTACGGACTGTTCTGTTTTGACAGATTCTGCCTTTTATTTCGCATTGCCTCTTTTGCTATGTTGGATGAATTTCTTTGATCCATTAATGTCCAGTAGCATTATGCAATGTCCAGAAGTGTTAAGAATGATTGTGTCACCTCTGAACATGTTAATTTTTATTGTCCACTAACCCTCTAATGAGTTGTTTCGAGTTTGGTGTGGAGGAAGTTTTCAAGGGTCAAGAGAGGAGGATGATATACTACGATCAAGAAGAGTGAAAGCTCTAAGCTTGGGGATGCCCCGGTGGTTCATCCCTGCATATATCAAGAAGACTCAAGCGTCTAAGCTTGGGGATGCCCAAGGCATCCCCTTCTTCATCGACAAATTATCAGGTTCCCCCCCTGAAACTATATTTTTATTCCATCACATCTTATGTGCTTTTTCTTGGAGCGTCTGTGTGCTTTTGTTTTTGTTTTTGTTTGAATAAATTGGATTACATCATGCTTGTGTGGGAGAGAGACACGCTCCGCTGGTTCATATGAACACATGTGTTCTTAGCTCATAATATTCATGGCGAAGTTTCCTCTTCGTTAAATTGTTATATGGTTGGAATTGGAAAATGCTACATGTAGTAATTGCTATAATGTCTTGGGTAATGTGATACTTGGCAATTGTTGTGCTCATGTTTAAGCTCTTGCATCATATACCTTACACTTATTAGTGAAGAAATACATAGAGCTTGTTAAAATTTGGTTTGCATGAGTGGTTTCTCTAGAGTCTAGATATTTTCTAGTAAGATGTTTGAACAACAAGGAAGACGATGTATAGTTTTATAATGCTTGTAATATGTCTTTTATGTGAGTTTTGCTGTACTAGTTCGTGCTTGTGTTTGCTTCAAACAACCTTGCTAGCCTAAGCCTTGTATCGAGAGGGAATACTTCTCATGCATCCAAAATCCTTGAGCCAACCACTATGCCATTTGTGTCCACCATACCTACCTACTATGTGGTATTTCCTGCCATTCCAAAGTAAATTGCTTGAGTGCTACCTTTAAACAATTCAAAATTTATCACCTCTGATTTGTGTCAATGTTTTATAGCTCATGAGGAAGTATGTGGTGTTTAGCTTTCAACCTTGTCATTTACTTTTGACGGACTCTCATATGGACTAGTGGCACATCCGCTTATCCAATAATTTTGCAAAAAGAGCTGGCAATGGGATTCCCAGTCCCAAATTAATTAACAAAAATAGACACTCCTCCATGGTATGTGATTGTTGGACGGCACCCGAAGGATTCGGTTAGCCATGGCTTGTGTAAGCAAAGGTTGGGAGGAGTGTCATCATAATAAAACTAAAATAAAAAGGCACTCCTTCATGGTATGAGATTGTTGGCAGGCACCCGAGGATTCGGTTAGCCATGGTTTGTGAAAGAAAGGTTGGAAGGAGTGCCACCCAAAAATAAAATAATTCATGGGAGCCGCTCTTGGAAGTCCGGTTGGCGAGGTAGTTAGTGTACCCATTACCATTCGTTGACAACAACAAACACCTCTCAAAACTTTACTTTTTATGCTCTCTATATGTTTTCAAAACCAAAGCTCTAGCACAAATATAGCAATCGATGCTTTCCTCTTTGAAGGACCATTCTTTTACTTTTATTGTTGAGTCAGTTCACCTATTTCTCTCCACCTCAAGAAGCAAACATTTGTGTGAACTGTGCATTGATTCTTACATACTTGCTTATTGCATTTGTTATATTGCTCTGCATTGACAACTATCTATGAGATATACATGTTACAAGTTGAAAGCAACCGCTGAAACTTAATCTTCTTTTATGTTGCTTCAATACCTTTACTTTGAATTATTGCTTTATGAGTTAACTCTTATGCAAGACTTATTGATGCTTGTCTTGAAGTACTATTCATGAAAAGTCTTTGCTTTATGATTCACTTGTTTACTCATGTCATACACATTGTTTTGATCGCTGCATTCACTACATATGCTTTACAAATAGTATGATCAAGTTTATGATGGCATGTCACTCCAGAAATTATCCTTGTTATCGTTTTACCTGCTCGGGACGAGCAGAACTAAGCTTGGGGATGCTGATACGTCTCCAACGTATCGATAATTTCTTGTGTTCCATGCCACCTTATTGATGTTATCTACATGTTTTATGCACACTTTATGTCATATTCGTGCATTTTCTGGAACTAACCTATTGACGAGATGCCGAGAGGCCAGTTGCTGTTTTCTGCTGTTTTTGGTTTCAGAAATCCTAGTAACGAAATATTCTCGGAATCGGACGAAATCAACGCCCAGTTCCTATTTTTCCCGAACCATCCAGAACACACGAGAAGGGCCAGAGAGGGGGAGAGGGCCACTGACCACACCCGGCGCGGCCGGGGGGGCCCCCTATGGTCCGGCAGCCCAGGCCCCCTCCGACTCCGACTCTTCGCCTATTTAAGTCGTCGTGACCTAAAACTTCGATACCAATTGACGAAACTCCAGAAAGACTCCAGGGGCGCCGCCACCGTCACGAAACTCCAATTCGGGGGACAGAACTCTGTTCCGGCACCCTGCCGGAGCGGGGAAGTGCCCCGGAAGGCTTCTCCATCGACACCGCTGCCATCTCCATCGACACCGCTGCCATCTCCACCGCCATCTCCATCACCGCTGCTGCTCCCATGAGGAGGGAGTAGTTCTCCATCGAGGCTCGGGGCTGTACCGGTAGCTATGTGGTTCATCTCTCTTCCATGTACTTCAATACAATGATCTCATTGAGATTCATATGAGTTTGTATCACTACTATCTATGTGCTACTCTAGTGATGTTATTAAAGTAGTTCTATTCCTCCTGCACGTGTGTAAAGGCGACAGTGGGTGCACCGTGTTAGTACTTGGTTTATGCTATGATTATGATCTCTTGTAGATTATGAAGTTAACTATTGCTATGATAATATTGATGTGATCTATTCCTCCTACATATGCATGAAGGTTACGGTGTGCATGCTATGCTAGTACTTGGTTTAGTCTGTTGATCTATCTTACACTAAAGGTTACTAAAACATGAGCATTATTGTGGAGCTTGTTAACTCCGGCATTGAGGGTTCGTGTAATCCTACGCAATGTGTTCATCATCCAACAAAAGTGTAGAGTATGCATTTATCTGTTCTGTTATGTGATCAATGATGAGAGTGTCCACTAGTGAAAGTGTAATCCCTAGGCCTTGTTCCTAAATACTGCTGAGTTACTACTGCTTGTTTACTGTTTTACTGTGTTACTACTGCTGCAATACTACCGCCATCAACTACACGCCAGCAAGCTATTTTCTGGCACCGTTGCTACTGCTCATATATATATTCATACCACCTGTATTTCACTATCTCTTCGCCGAACTAGTGCACCTATTTGGTGTGTTGGGGACACAAGAGACTTCTTGCTTTGTGGTTGCAGGGTTGCATGAGAGGGATATCTTTGACCTCTTCCTCCCTGAGTTCGATAAACCTTGGGTATCCACTTAAGGGAAACTTGCTGCTGTTCTACAAACCTTGTTGGAGGAACGTGTAGGACGAGAGGTGGGTAGTGGTATAGATTTTTTTTGTTTGCTCGAAATGTTAGGGGTGGCTATAAGATGGTGAGATTATCTCTACACACATCAAATATACCACACCTCCTATTTTTATAGCCCAAAAAAATACATAACCGGTGGTATGTGAATTGATCTGGGTAAAAATATTACACAACCGTACAAATATTCAAATCCTATAGTCAAATCCTACATAACTCCTATAGTCAAATCCTACATAACTCCTATACAAATTGTACGAATCAAAGGATATGATTTTCCCCCTATATAGCTTGTTTGATTTGAAGAATTGAATCCTCCAAAATTTCTATGTATTGTTTTCTTATACTAGTACAACCCTATGGGATTTCTAATAAGAGGTTAGACCTCTTGGAAAAATTCATATGCATCTGTGACAACTATGCTATGCACTCTCAATCTATATAGAAATTTCCTTTGTCTTTCCTATGATACCATCACACACCTAGCTCTACCAATTCCCGTAGATTTCTTTCCCGTAGGATTCAAGGAGGCATATGTCATAGCGATTCTCCATTATTCTATCATATGAATCTAACATGCACTCTCAGTTTGAGTGATGCAAAGTGGCCACTATAAGATTTATTTAGTCAGATTAATTGGTCATGCATACACTAGTTGTTTTCTATCTTTCCTACACATGTCAATTAGCGAAATTTATAAGTAAAATCCTAAAATTCAAATAAATTGCTGAAAATTGGAAATAATATTACAGTTGTAGCAAATTACTAAATCGATCCAGAAAATATGTACATGGCTTCAAGAATCTTTTTGCCGAACTGAGTAGTCCGTAAATGATGTCCTTGGAGTAGTTTGTGAGTTAAAGAACGTCCATTTCGTCAAACTGACATGGCCTTTGATTTGACAAGAGAACACTAATATTTTGGACCTGAATCAGAGTGGTAAAGGCGTACAGCTCGATCAATGCAATGGTATGATGGCTATGCAGCTATACCTATATAGGAGTAGACTACTAGTAGACTTTGGGACACAGAGATTTGGCTTCCGCGGCCGACCCCGAACAAGATTCTTTTACATTGCCCATCTTTTCACTGACATTGAATCGCTGAAACTTGGGGTCCGCCTGTGGCAGGACCAGCCTGTCAATGGCCCAAAGTCTTATGTGCTCCCGCCCTTTGATTTTGGATGGACGGACAAGATTGCCCAGTCCCATCCCTGTCCTGTTCGTTCCAGTTTTCATCCTCCTCCCCGGGGAACCCTCCCCGGAGAGCTCTACACCGACCCCTTCTATCCCCACCTGCTTGTCCCTTCCTTCTTCCTCCAGCGATTCATCCATCGTTCAACAAGTTGTCTAAGAAGAACATGAAGAAGTGTAAGAAGAGGAAGGAGGCGTTGTTGTCTGAGACTAAATCCGCGGTGAAATCCATCCCGCTGAAAGTCCTGCAAACTCCGACTTTGAAAGTGTACCAGCGGCGCCGGCGGACAGGCATGTCTGCGCTTCCATCGCAAGCTCAGTCTGCGCTTCCATCGCAAGCTCAGTCTGCTTCGGGCTTGTTGGGTCAGGGCAGAGTAATCCAGCAAGAGTCCTGGTAGGTTTTTATCGCCATGTGCTTTCTTTGCCCCCATGAACGCAGATTACAGCAAGGCAAACAGATCCAACTATTTTTTTTACCCGGGAGAACCAGCTATTTGACCGTCTTTCTTCCAGGGCCGCCCGTTCAAGTGTCGCCCTTCCTACCGATGCCGAGAAATCGACCGTGTTTCGCCAAGATGGTGGGTACGTAGCTCCCCGGTATGTTTCCATCGCCATGCCGAAGTTTCTCTGCCTTCTGGCTGGCTAGCGGATCAAACAATTTAACCGTCTTTCTTCCATGGCGGCTGGTTTCAGCGCCATTCCTACCCAAGTTGAGAAATCGCTCGTTTCTCGCCAACCTGGTGGGTACGAAGCTCCTGGGTATGTTTCCATCGCCATGCCGGATTTTCGTTGAGTCCTTGCTGGCAGGCGGTGCCAACTAAACCGGCTATCATCTTCCAGGGCCGACGGTTCCAGGCTCGTGCTTTCTACCGCAGGATCCACTTCGTACTTAGCTATCGAGGACCCGTTGTTTGATGAGCACTTGTTAGCTCTCAAGAGCATTAATAATGTATGCACTATAATATACGAAGTATATCCATTGCTTTTTTTTCTTCCTCTTCATCTCCGTACTGCATGAGGGCTTCTTTAATTCGTAGGACTTCTATAAGAATTGTGTAGCATTTAGATCCTATGGGTTCTTCCCTACATTAGTTGTTTGATTTATAGAAATATATCCTATGTTTGTTCCTTTTTTCGAAATGGGGGACATATCACAGCCTCTGCATCAAAATGATGTATATGGCTGCTTTATTGCTTTCTTCAGTTCATACACAAATTATGACAACTTCTCACGGATCAGCTAGAGTCGACACAAAGATCCACCAACGAAACATAGAAAACAGCGGGTGCCAAAAAGGCAAAAACACATCAGTAAGTAATTCTATGAGGAAACTGCCAGCCACCCTGGCTGTAAAAATCCCGTGCGGCTGTCTCTAGTCAGTTGCACCCAGACTCCATGATATCCTGCTGATCCTCGGGCTGGAGATAAGAAACATACGGATCTAGTGAATAATCATAGGGATAACCTGCAAGAAGGGATGAGATTTGGGTTTATTAAACACGACTTCATTTTGTACATTCCAAAATAGCCCATAAAATAGCGCATACACCCTCTCTAATGTATACAAAATCCTATGCTTTTCCTAATCTTATGATTTTCATATCCTGTGAATGAAAAAGGATCCCTGATTCGTTCCTGGTGAATTTTTCCATGCAGGAAGGGATTATGAGATTAAAGGGCCACAACACCACCCTTCAGAACAGAAACCTCAAACTCTTGCATAGGTTTGGTATCCTGAATGCAGAATCAGAGACGAATGCTCAGTCTCCGGGAGAGGAGCAGCCAGTGCGCGTGTGTGCATCTTCGGCCGTGTATGTTTCCATTGCCGTGCCGCAGTTTCATCGCCTCCTTGCTGGCTGCCAGATCCAACTACTTAACTGTCTTTCTTCCAGGGATGGCGGTTCCATAGTTGAAGAGGTTCCTATGGACAAGGACTTTGCAGCTCTCAGGCATATTGAAGAGGTTGGCACTCCATTTGTTTATTTCTCCCCCCTCATCTGCACTCTGCATACTTCATTGCTGTTGAATTTGCAATGCAGGATGTGATAACACGATTCTCCGCGAAACTGGACCAGATCAAGGGCCACAACACCATCCTTCATAAGAAAATCCACCACCTCGTGGGCAGGTGCATTTTAAATCGTGCCATATCGAAGGAGAATGCCCGTTCCGTGCAATCTTCTTTTGATAAACGGTACTCAGACGTTCTCGCGGAGTGTAAGAAGTTGAAGAAGGAAGTCGAGGAACTACGCGCCCAGCCACCGATGAGTGTGGTCACTGACAAGGCTGGTCAGTGTGATTGCAACTGTGACTGTGAAAGTTTTCAACAGGAAGTGGAGTTGCATGCTGAACATGCGCAATATTTCGAGACGAAGTACTTGAAAGTTCGCACAGAGTGCGATAAGTTGAAGAAGGAAGTCGAGTGTCTCCGCTCCCAGCAGCCAACTATTGCGACATCAGGAGACCAGGGTGTGCTAATTGCAGCCAGAATTTTGGAATCGATGAAAAGTTGAATTTGGCTTTGTTGTGCAATATAGCAAGACCTGTTCCTCCTCTGCCTTCGTCTTTTGGCATAATTGCTTTGTCTTCAGTATTGACTCCTGAATGATTCGTATATTTCTGACGGTTTCTGAATTATGTACAACTTTTGTAATATTGGTCAAACTAGTTTTGACCAGGGTTTGTGTAGGGTGGTTGAATTTTTTTGGTTGGTCCAAATTGTGTTGTGTGGTCCAAATGTGATGTATCATCACACCACCATGTGCCCCGCCACCCCCAGGTTTTGGTAATGCCATTCTGATACATGCTTCATAGAAGGAACATACATTTTTTCCGTTAGGGCATGACAATTTTGAAAAATTCAAACAAAAATGGGAAGAGAGAATGGTAACATCATTTTCCATGTGATGCCCCTGTGCCAAATTTTGGTTCATTTTAAGAATGTAAGGTGACAAATTACTCGAGGAAGCTAGTTGGAGTAGACGGGCATGACCGGATTGGCATAGGGGATTTATTTTTTGAAGGATGTTATTTTTCATGGACAATATCTGACACAAACAATAAAATGTTAAGGTCTCATATTATTCTGAATGATTGTGAATTACTTATGACGTTTGGAAGTATTGGTATACGTGAGAATCGAGTACATGCACGACTTCACGCGTCCACAACTAATCGGCCTCATCGTCTGTCGCGTCCACAACTAATGCCATTCTGATACAGAGAGTCAGAGGCTATAAAATAATCGGCCTCATCGTCTCTCGCGAGCTCGTCCTCTCCCCTCCCATCAACTCACCGCACCTCCGAGGCATCGACTTCCTCGTTTCCAACCGCAGCAGCATGAAGACAGGTCTTGCGTACGAGGCGGAGCAATCGGCGGCCGCTCGCGCAGAGGATGCCTCTGCGGTAGTGGCCGTCGCGGCGGGTGAGGCTTCACCGGGCACCCAGGCCGCTCGTCTCCTCTGCTTGTCTGATTCTTCGACCTCGGTCGAAACGGGCGTCCTGGCCGTCGAGGAGAAGGTGGATAGCAACGCCGTTGCTCCCGCCGAAGATCCGCAAGGCGTTGCAGGCCACCACGGCGAGGTCTTCCTAGACCCGGTGCTGGACGCGGACCTCGACCCCTTCGACGATTTCGGCCCAAACGTTCAGTTCCAGGAGGATGTCGAGGGTGACGACGAGGAGGTACTGCTCTTTTACCGAAACTGTCCCGATCCTTTTTGTGTCATATTACTGTTCGCGTGGTTTGCACGAACCTGGTTCTTGATTGATTTGATCCCCTACCTTGTTCTTGTAGACGTACTTGATTCTACGGTTCGTACGGTCAGATTCTAGTTTAATTTCGACTAATCTGCCATGTAGTTGGCTTGATTTGTCATATAATTAATTTATGTGTTCATACTTAGTGGACTTGCAATTGTTGTGGCTTATGTTCATTGCTGTTCATAGGGTTTTCTCGTGATTTAGTATGATTTCTTCTGCCATTTACTTGTTCTACACATTTAATTTTAGGGTTTCTAAGGTTTGCTTATGATAGTGCAGTATTTATTCGATCTTTCATTAAGCACCTGATTATTATGTACTTTATAATTCACAGGAATATTCTGATGACATGGACGACAACAAGGAGCGCAGGGACCAGAAGAGCCGCTACGTTCTGAAGCGGCTGAAGGGTGGTGAAATTCGTTTCCGCATGCGCGGGGAGCTATTTTGCCCATTCTGTGGCAAAATCCTCCAGAAGGACATCCGCAGCCTGATCCAGCATGCGACGGGTGTAGGCCTAAGTACATCGGGGAAGCACCGCCCTGCAACCAAGGCCAAGCACGCAGCATATGGCCTCTTCCTCCAGAATTACGTCTTGCCTGGCTTGTTCCCAGTCAACGCCCCTGCTGCTGGCCCTCATGCTCCTGGTCCTGTTTAAAGTTCATATGTGTAATCTTATTCCCTTTGGAAGTTCAGTATTAAACTCTACTAGTACAACCGTGGTGGTCTTGTGATGGTAGTACTCTTTTGATGCATTTGTGATGTAGTAGTACGAGTACTAGTATTTTTTTTGAAATGGTATAGTACTATCTAAGAAAAGTACTCCCTTCGATTCACATTCATTTTACACCAAGAAATATGGATCGGAGTGAGGGAGTAAATTAAACATGGCATCTCGTGCATGAAGCTTGACATATCGATCAGGTTGGCTAGAATGGCAATACAATGCTGCTCATTAGGCAAATGCATGCCATGTAAAGAAGTCTATACTGACATAAAAAAAGACTACATTGGGGATTAGAGTCAATTGGGGCATCTACAATACAGAAAATCTTGCTTGTAGCTGATTTTGGCTAAGAGGGTTTTACTCACATTACACGTGCCACTTTCCTTGTCTGCAAAACAAGTTCCAATAAAGGAAGAGGAAAGAAAAGGACATTGTGGGCGAGATTGAACACCTTTTTTATGTGTTAAGCTGAGGCCTCGTTTAGCTGAGGATTTCGACTTAGGCCTAACAGCTCAGCACACCCACAAATAAATCTCCTTGCGCGCACCACTGTCAGCAAAAATAACAAAATTAGCACGCAAGATTAAGAACGAAGTGAATTTAATTAACTTGGTTAGCTTTTCAAGCAATATATTCAGAGAAAGAGCACACATGTTCGGCTCGAAATAATCGTAAGAGAAGAACAATAAATCTAAGGCACCCCACTTCATCGGAAGAAGGGGCGCGACAACGCATGGATTCATACCTTGAGTCGACGCTGGCTCATAGAGGGCAGTGGCGCCTAGTGGTGCGCCACTGTTATCACGCCACTGTAACACATAGTAGTGCGCACTAGGGGTGCGCCACTACTGCTGGATACCCGCAGTGGTGCGCCATGACGCCACAGTGCGCCACTACCTCCAAAGTGGTGCGCCACTGTTGGTCAGAGGCAGTGCGCCACCACTGTGTAGAAGAGGTGCGCCACTGCTACCGTCTTGCGTGCGCCACTGGTCCAGCTAGTAGGTGCGCCACTGCTGCGTGAGTACGTGCGCCACTGCCCTCTCCAGGACGTGCGCCACTGCTACTTATCCTGGTGCGCCACTGCTAGTCTCGGAGAGGATCACAGGGCAGTGCGCCACTGGATCCAGAGCAGTGCGCCACTGCTACTTAGTGGTAGTGCGCCACAGATGGTCCACTAGTGCGCCACTGCTAAGATTTCGAATTTTTTTTTTGTATCTTGGCAGGTATTTATACAGGTTGTATATGACAGTACAATAGCACAATACAGGATATATAACAGCATATAAACAACAGCACAGCTTATCCATACATAGTTCTTCACATTAGCCCCACATGATTCACAAGCATTCACATTAGAGGTTACAATGCAAGTTACGGTGTTACAAGTCACAAATGAGCTAGTAGTGGCACAAGGTCGATCATCTAAACTAGCATCACATAGAAGAGAGCTAGAGTCACTACTAGCACCGTCCCGATGAAAGTGGTCTTCATCCGGTTCCTCCTCCGCTCCGTCCTCTCTCCCGCCAGATAGCGTGCGTATCTGTCTTCGGCCTCCGCTCTAGTGGTGTACCCTTTGTAGCTGTTACCGCTAAAACGGTGAACCTGTCTCCGACACTCCTCCCAGTCGTTGTAGACTCCGGGAACCTTGCCCTTGTACACGACATACCACGTCATATCTGCGTACATATGCACAAGCCAAAGAAACATTAGTGCACGCTCATAGATGTTTGCAACGAATAAGAGCAAACTCAAAAACGATCCAAGTAGTATGAACTAAAAGGCATGCCTCATACATTGTTGGTCGGAACAAATATTAACATTTAGGGACGGAGTAAGTGAAACCAAGTAGGATGCACAAGAGATTGATACTTGTGTCATCGCACCAGGTTCACTTACCCCTCCCCCAAGTGTATAGGTGACCAACATTCTAATCATCGGCATTTTGAGATACCAAAGCAAATGGAAGAATGACAAGGGCCTCATACTTTGTCGGTCGAAACAAATATTAACATTTAGGGAAGGCGTCAGTGAAACCAAGTAGGATGCACAAGAGATTGATACTTGTGTCATCGCACCAGGTTCACTGACCCCTCCCCCAAGTGTATAGGTGACCAACATTCTAATCATCGGCATTTTGAGATACCAAAGCAAATGGAAGAATGACAAGGGCCTCATACTTTGTCGGTCAAAACAAATATTAACATTCCGTGATGGCGTAAGTGAGGCCAGGTAGGATGCACAAGACATGGATATTTGTGCCATCACACCAGGCTCACTTACGTCACCACGGAGTGTACAAGTGACCAACCATTCTAATCATCGGCCAATGCAATTAAGAAGTGCCAACTCAAATAAGAAACAAGTAGCTAGTATGAACTAAATGGAATGCCTCATACATTGTTGGTCGAAACAAATATTAACATTCCGGGACGGAGTTAGCGAGCCAGGTAGGATGCACAAGAGATTGATATTTGTGCAATCACACGAGGCTCACTAACACCGCCCCTGAGTGTACGGTGACCAAGCATTTTAATCATCGGCATTTTGAAAATCTCAAAGCAAATGGAATGACAAAATGGAATAAGTGCCTCATACATTGTTGGTCGAAACAAATATGAACATCCCGGGATGGCGTTAGTGAGGCCAGGTAGGATGCACAAGAGATTGATATTTGTGCCATCACACCAGGCTCACTAGCGACACCCCGGAGTGTACAGTTGACCGAACATTCTAATCATCGGCATTTTGAGATACCAAAGCAAATGGAATGACAAGGGCCTCATACATTGTTGGTCCAAACAAATATGAACATCCCGGGATGGTGTCAGCGAGGCAAGGTAGGATGCACAAGAGATTGATATTTGGACATAACATCATCATACCTAACATCGTAGCTTCATACAATTTAATATAGAATTCAAACAACACGAAGCAACGAAGATAGAGTTGACAACACTCTAAGTTCTAACTATCGGTGTCCGAGCCGGATTCGCCGGTGTGGGGGTAGTGCACACGGCAGGCGGTGTCGTCGAACACCTTGACGATCATCTCGCCGTCCCCCTCGTACAGGAAGGTGAGCTGGCAGCCGGGCTCGAGGTGGAGGTCACGGGCGAACTTGTCCCACCCCGTGTGCAGGTACATCTTGCCCTGCCCGTCGAACAGGCCACTCAACAAGGCGCGACAACGCATGGATTCATACCTTGAGTCGACGCTGGCTCGTAGAAGGGTGGCCGCGCCTCGAGGATGCCGGCGACGTCTCCACCTCGGTATCACATGTGACTGCTTCTCGATGGGCGGTGCGCCACGCCATGTAGAAGATCTATCAAAAGAGGAGAGCCCGATGACGCTACTGACGCCTCAACCTTGATAGCACCGGCCTGTTGCTCCGCACTGAGATGCGCCACATGCAAGATTTAGCGGATGCGCCAATTTCAGAGATATGTCATGATCGTTGTAACAAATTTCACCGTGATGATGATTTGATCCTGCACTCGGCCTTGAACACAAGTACTAGTACAGTCTCACAATTTTTTTATCATTATACTTTGCGAGATTTAGCGGATGCGCCAATTTTAGAGATATGTCATGATCGTTGTAACGAATTTCAACGTGATGATGATTTGATCCTGCACTCGGCCTTGAACATAAGTACTAGTACATTCTCACAATTTTTTATCATTATACTTTGCGAGATTTAGCGGATGCGCCAAATTCAGAGATAGATCATGATCATGGTAACACACTTTTCAATGTAATGATGATTTGATGTTGCACTCGACCTTGAACATAAGTCCTAGTACGGTCTCACAATTTTTTTATCATTATACTTTGCAAGTTTTAGCGGATGCGCCCATTTTCAGAGGTAGATCATGATCATGGTAACAAATTTTAAACGTGATGATGATTTGATGTTGCACTCGACCTTGAACAGAAGTACTACTACTGTCTCACAATTTCTTTATCATTATACTTTGCCAGATTTAGCGGATGCGCCAAATTTAGAGATAGATCATGATCATGGTAACAAATTTTCAACGTGATGATGATTTGATGTTGCACTCGGGCTTGAACATAAGTACTAGTACGGTCACTCAAAATTTTAGCATTATACTTTGCAACGGATGCACCAATTTCAGGTGCATGTCACCAGATCTGTGTCCGATGATGATCATGGTAGTAACCGATGTTCAACTTGATGATGATTTGATTTTACAGTCGGCCTTGAACAGAGGTACTAGTACGGTCTCACAATTTTTTATCATTATACTTGGACCTTAGCGAAATTCAAAATCTCATAGCGGCAAAACTTCCCGCCCACAAAATACAAAAATTTCACACGCTTCCAAATTCCGATTCTACCCCTGTGGAGATGACAGCAAAGTCGGTTGGTGGGGGGGTCTGGCCGTCATTTTTTGGATCACCACCTCCCTAGCCCCGGATACCCTCCCAAAAAAATTCATTTCCCTCAGACCACCCACCGGAACTTCCCAAGTCCCTCTCTCTACCACCTCCACGACCACCGCACCGGAACATCCCCGCCGGACTTCCCTGGCCTACCCGAGCCCTCGCGATCCTCGTCATCCGGCTGCCTGCCGGAGCCGCTTCATCGACGCCGTCATCAACCGGACCGGATCATCCCCGCCGAACCTCGAAACCATATGCTCATCCAGCAGTCTACCGCAGTCGCTTCAGCTGCGGTATCGTCCACCACACCGGAGCCGCTTCGCCGGATCCGTCGTCCATCGCATCGGATCTAGCTCACCGACACCGCTGTGCATGAACCGGATCTGCTTCACCCGCGCCGTGCATGATCTAAACTCTTCTACTGTCGCTTTTCTATTGCTTGCCTGCAAGTTCTTGTTTAATCTTGGGGGAACCTGTTTGTGCTAACGACGCGCCGTTACGTTTTTGCAGATGAGATGAGTAATCATGAAGTGTAATGGCCGTCTCTCCAACCCCAAGTAGCACATGTAGCGTACTTCATCACCGGATCTATCAACCCCAGGAAGATCTGCTGTGACTCCCACAGAGTGCTTCTCCTAATGTAAGTCCCTTGTTTTAGCGCCATGTTCTGGGTTCAGATGCTTGTTTGTCTGAAGCTCTTTTAGTTCATTCCTAGCTATGACCGTAACACGTTGCTATTTTCTACTTCATTGCTAACTTTAAGCGATTGAACATTTTGGTTTGCATTCCCTGCTCTGTAGATGTAGCCATCATAACTTCTATCTTGCTCAGTCGTTGTTACAAAAATTATAGGAATTATAGTAACATCCTGCTATTATTTAGTTCACGGCCAATTTTAAGTAATTGCACATGTTGGTTCGCATTCCCTGCTCTATAGCTTTTGGCATCGTAACTTCTATATTTGGTTTACATTCCCTGCTCTGTAGATCTAGCCATCATAACTTTATCTTACTCAGTCGTTGTTACAAAAATTATGGCCTGCTACTATGTTGTTTGTGCCAATTTTTTACTCCATGAACATGTTGGCTTGCATTCCCTGTACTACAGGTGATGCCATTGTTTTGTATCTAGTTCATTGTAAGCTAACAAAGTAAGGACTTAGTTTGGCATGCTATCACTCTGCTATCTAGCCTGTAGTACAAATAAACTTGTCATACTACTAGATAATAATTTTGCGTGCCATCTTGTTCTTCAAAAGCTGCATTATTGACTTGTTTCTCTGACTTGGCATGACGCTCACATATGGAAAGCTGAACATATTGGTTTGCATTCCCTCTTATACAAGTTCACAGGTGATCCCACTATATTCTGTATCTGGTCCATCCTAAGCTCCAGCATTAACTATCCTCTATGTGTTGCTCATTACAAGTTTATATCCCGAAACATCTTGATTTGCATCCCCTTCACTATAAGTTCAGGAGTATTATTTAGTTCACGGCCAAAATGAAGTAATTGCACTTGGCACATGTTGGTTCACATTCCCTCCTCTTTAGCTTTTGCCATCGTAACTTCTATTTTTGGTTTACATTCCCTGCTCTATAGATGTAGCCATCATAACTTCATCTTGCTCAGTCGTTGTTACAAAATTTATAGCCTGCTACTATGTTGTTCATGCCAATTTTGTACTCCCTGAACATGTTGGTTTGCATGGGACTCGACAGTAGTAAGTCTGCTGTTTCATTCTAACATGCTCTGTTATATTGGCTGTTGGTATGCGGCATGCACTCTTTGTTTGCTTATTGTGCGCATTACAATGATCTTGTTATAACGACGAAATGATGAGTTCCAAATTCTTTGGCAAACAATATTGCAGTGTCTTTGCGTTTCCATTGTTGCTGTCTTAACTTGTAATGTCTTTGTTTCAGATATAGGTGCTGCATGGACAACTTAAAAGATTGCCGGATCGCTTCATTGTATTGCTAGGTTTAATTACCATTCAATTTCTCTGGGTTCTGTAATATTTTTTCAAAGCCTTGCAGCTGATGTAATATTTAGTTAGTTTTTATAGTTCTTTCGCACATTTTTTCTTTGGTGCTTGTGGTAAGTGAGGCTATCCGACAGAAATCAATGCTGCGTAAATATTCTCAGTATCTAAATCATGAATTCCCATCCCTTAAACGGCCCAATTAAGCGAAATCACATATGTGCCGGCTCGCAAAATCCTAAAGCGCCTATTACGCCGGCATATAAACAGCAACTAAACGGGCTGGCCCACTTACTTATTGGCCAGCCCATTTGATTTACTGTGGACCCCACACTCTAATTGGGCCGGCCCACTTGCTTTAAGGTGGACCCCACCCACTACTGGGCCGGCCCACTAACTAGTTGGGCCAGCCCAATTGCTTTTGTGGTGGACCCCACATACTAAATGGGCCAGCCCTTTAAGACGAAAGTGGGACCCACCAGTGTTTTTGGCCCGGCCCACTCTCCTGTTTGGTGGACCCCACATACTAAATGGGCCAGCCCTTTAACTGGAAAGTGGGACCCACTTGTGTTTTTGGACCGGCCCACTATCTTGTTGGGCCGGCCCACTTGCTATATGGTGGACCCCACATACTAAATGGGCCGCCCTTTGGAAAGTGGGACCCACCGGTGCTTTTGGCCCGGCCCACTCGCTTGTTGGGCCAGCCCATTTCATCTAATGTGGACCCCACGTACTAAATGGGCCGGCCCGATAGCAGGAAAGTGGGACCCACATGCTAATTGGGCCGACCCACTAACTTCTTGGGCCGGCCCAGTTGCTTTAATGTGGACCCCACTTTGTAAATGGGCCGGCCCGATACCAGGAAAGTGGGTCCCACATGTCTTGTGGGCCGGCCCTTTTGCCTGTTGACCGGTCAAACGAGTGCATTCGGCCCGACCCACATGCTTAGTGGGCCGGCCCATTAAAGTTTTGACCAGTCAACCTTAGAGGTTAGGCCCGGCCCACGTAAATAATGGACCAGCCCAGCTATATAGTTGACCGGTCAAACTAAGTCAGCTGGCCCGGCCCGCAAACTTAATGGGCCGGCCCGCTTAAGACGTGGCAGGCCTCGTGTGGGCCTACCATCTACCACGGGGTTTCAGCCGGTTAACGCCGTTAACGCAGTTAACGGCGTCGCCACGTGTCGTTTGCATGACGTCGCACAACGGGCTCCCGGAAACACTTGGGCAACGGTCCGATTTTCCGTGGCGGAAGGGCGCCCAAGCGCGACGGACCGAAAATATCGCCGTAGGACTTTGCCTGACGCAGTTTCCACAACAGAACCCATATCGTCGGGTTAGGCCCATAGGCGACGAAAAATACCCCTTAGCGGACGATTTTGAGACGTTGTCTATCAGAACTTTTCTTGTAGTGAAACACAACACCGATTACATCAGATGGATCTCAATGATGTAAGGCAGCTCATGAGATCATTGTATTGAAGTACATGGGAGAGAGAGTACCAACTAGCTACTGCTAGAACCCGTAGTCCATGGGGGAACTACTCACGGAGCATGATGGAGGCGGTGGCGTCGATGGAGAAGGCTTCCGGGGCACTTCCCGTCCAGGCGGCGTGCCGAACAGAGATTCTGTCCCCCGAAACGAAGTTTCGCGATGGCGGCGGCGCCCCTGGAGTCTTTCTGGAGTATGATTGATTCGTATAGGGTTTTTACGTCGCGAGAGATTATATAGGCGAGGAGGCGGCGCAAGGGGGTGCCTGGGGGGGCCACACCACACCTAGGCGCCCCCTAGGCCGCCCCGCCCTGTGGTCTGGAGGCCTTGGGCCTCTTCTCCGTCTCTCCTTCGGTGTTCTGGTCCGTCCCGGTAAAATAAGATGTTTGGCTTTTGTTTCGTCGAATTCCGAGAATATTGCCCGAACAGCTTTTCTGGAACCAAAAACAGCAGAAAACAGGAACTGGCACCTTGGCATCTCGTTAATAGGTTAGTGCCGAAAAATGCATAAAAAAATTATAGAGTGTGAGCAAAACATGTAGGTATTGTCATAAAACTAGCATGGAACATCAGAAATTATAGATACGTCGGAGACGTATCAAGCATCCCCAAGCTTAGTTCCTGCTCGCCCTCGAGTAGGTAAACAATAAAAAGAATAATTTCTGAAGTGACATGCTACTAACATAATCTTGATCATACTATTGTAAAGCATATGAGATGAATGCAGTGACTCAAGGCAATGATCTATAGTTTGCTAACAAATAGATAACATATAGCAAAAACTTTTCATGAATAGTACTTTCAAGACAAGCATCAAAAAGTCTTGCATAAGAGCTAACTCATAAAGCAATAAATTCTTAATAAGAGGTTTTGAAGCAACACAAAGAAAAATTTAAGTTTCAGCAATTGCTTTCAACTTTCAACATGCATATCTCATGGATAATTGTCAACACAAAGTAATATAATAAGTGCAAATAAGCAAGCATGTAAGAATCAATGCACAGTGGACACAAGTGTTTGCTTCTAAGATAGAAAGGAGTAGGTAAACTGACTCAACATAAAGTAAAAGAAAGGCCCTTCGCAGAGGGAAGCAGGGATTAAATCATGTGCTAGAGCTTTTCAAGTTTTGAAATCATATAGAGAGCATAAAAGTAAAGTTTCGAGAGGTGTTTGTTGTTGTCAATGAATGGTAGTGGGTACTCTAACTACCTCATCAACTAGACTTTCAAGAGCGGCTCCCATGAAGGACGTTATCTCTACCAGCAAGGTAGATCATCCCTCTTCTCTTTTGTTTACACATGTATTTTAGTTTTATTTATAGATGACACTCCTCCCAACCTTTTGCTTTCACAAGCCATGGCTAACCGAATCCTCGGGTGCCTTCCAACATTTCACATACCATGAAGGAGTGTCTATTTGCAAAATTAAGTTGCTTACTGATGAATCAGGGCAAAACATGTGAAGAGAATTATTAGTGAAGGTTAATTAATTGGGGCTGGGAACCCCGTTGCCAGCTCTTTTTTCAAAATTATTGGATAAGCGGATGAGCCACTAGTCCATTGGTGAAAGTCTGTCAAGAGTAAATGACAAGGTTGAAAGATAAAACACCACATACTTCATCATGCGCTATAAAACATTGACACAAATAAGGAGTAATAAAGTTTTGAATTGTTTAAAGGTAGCACATGAAATATTTACTTGGAATGGCAGAAAAATACCACATAGTAGGTAGTTATGGTGGACACAAATGGCATAGGTTTTGGCTCAAGGTTTTGGATGCACGAGAAGCATTCCCTCTCAGTACAAGGCTTTGGCTAGCAAGGTTGTTTGAAGCAAACACAAGTATGAATCAGTACAGCAAAACTTACATAACAACATATTGCAAGCATTATAAAACTCTACACTATCTTCCTTGTTGCTCAAACACTTTTACCAGAAAATATCTAGACCTTAGAGAGACCAATCATGCAAACCAAATTTCAACAAGCTCTACGGTAGTTCTCCACTAATAGGTTTAAACTACATGATGCAAGAGCTTAAACATGATCTACTTGAGAGCTCAAAACAATTTCCAAGTATCAAATTATTCAAGACGATATGAAGCATTTTCTGTTTCCATCCAAATAACAATAAGTGCTGCGGCTTTCAGCTTCCGCCATGAACATTAAAGTAAATTAAGAACACAAGTGTTCAAATGAAAAAGCGGAGCATGTCTCTCTCCCACACAAGGAATGCTAGGATCCAATTTTATTCAAAAACAAACAAAAATAAAAAAACACAGACGCTCCAAGTAAAGCACATAAGATGTGACGGAATAAAAATATAGTTTCACTAGAGGTGACCTGATAAGTTGTCGATGAAGAAGGGGATGCCTTGGGAATCCCCAAGCTTAGACGCTTGAGTCTTCTTGAAATATGCAGGGATGAACCACGGGGCATCCCCAAGCTTAGACTTTTCACTCTTCTTGATCATATATCATCCTCCTCTCTTGACCCTTGAAAACTTCTGCCACACCAAACTTCTCATAAACTTCATTAGAGGGGTTAGTACTCAAAAACTTTAATCCACTTTAGTCCTGTAGTGACACATTGCAAGAACTCAATAAAACATTAGTTACAGCTCTCCACGTCTAGAAAGCCTTACTTAAAGTCCACAAGAGACAATGCAAAAAACAGAGACAGAATCTGTCAAAACAGAACAGCCAGTACACACGAATTTTAAGAGGTACTTCCGTTGCTCAAATCAGAAAACTCAAAACTAGTGAAAGTTGCGTACATATCTGAGGAACACGCATGAAAATTGGAAGAATTTTTAGAGTCTCCTACAGAGAGATTTACTCAAATTAGTGACAGCTAAAAATCTGTTTCTGCGCAGAAATCCAAATCTAGTATCAACTTTATATTAGAGACTTTACCTGGCACAACAATGCAATAAAATAAAGATAAGAAGATGTTGCTACAGTAGTAACAACTTCCAAGACACAAGAAAACAGTAGCAAAATAAAAACATGGGTTATCTCCCAAGAAGTGCTTTCTTTATGGCCATTAAGATGGGCTCAGTAGATTTTAATGATGCTCACATGGAGAATAGAAAATGAAGCAAAAGGAGCATCAAAAAGAAAATTCAAAACACATTTAAGTCTAACCCACTTCCTATGCATAGGAATATTGTAAAAAAATAAATTCATGAAGAAAAAAGTGACAAGCATAGGAAGATAAAACAAGAGTAACTTCAAAAATTTCAGCATATAGAGAGGTGTTTTAGTACCATGCAAATTTCTACAACCATATTTTCCTCTCTCATAATAATTTTCAGTAGCTTCATGAACAAACTCAACAATATAACTATCACATAAAGCATGTTTTTCATGATCCACAAACACATAATTTTTATCAAGCTCAAAAATAATAGGATCAAAACTTTCAAAACCACTTTTATCAATAATATAACAAGATGATTGATCAATCTCAAAAGATATGGGACTCCTAGATAAAGTCAAGACCTCTCCAATCCCATTTTCATTAGTAGTACAATTAATATTATCAAGTAACATAGGACCATCATCTAGAGATTTATCATAAACATTTGCTAAGCAAAACTCTTTAGTACCATGCATTTCGACATCAGGCACAAACAAAGCATTATCATAAGATTTATCAAAATAGCATGGATTATCATAGATAACAGGAGCATAATTATTCTCACAAGTTTTACTCATAGGGAATATTTCAAGAGAATCCACAGGAACATAACATTCATCCTCCTTTGGTAAGCATGGAGGACAATCAAATAGTGTAAGAGATAAAGAGTTACTCTCATTAGAAGGTTGGCATGGGTAGCTAATCCATTCTTCCTCCTTTTGTTCATCACTCTCCTCCTCTTTTTCATCCAATGAGCTTTCAGGTTCATCAATTTCTTCTTTCACAGGTTCCTGCAAATTGTGAGTGCATTCTTGTGCATGAATGAGTCTCTCTTTATAATCAATGATATAAGGATTATTGCTGTAATGTTCTATGCAAAAATCAAGGATAGAAGAGACATAATCTTTAAGGTTCTTACAAGCAATACAGGTTTCATAATTTTTAGACATGAAGGATTCTATTTCAGAAGCTCCCATAAACAAAACAAATTGTTCTACTTCTTCGAACCCAAAATGAATATAGCTATTCCAATTATAGTTCTTAATTAAAACTTCCTCACTAAAGCCACATTGAAATTTAAGATGTTTAGTATCCTATTTAGAGCAACAGTTTATATCATGGCGTTTAAGCAAGATTTTAGCAATTGTATTCAATTTTTCTATCACAGCACTCATAACTTTACCCGTTCTTGATTCTCTATAATTCATATATAATTCTATAAGCTCCAAATAGGTTGTGGGTTCTCCCATAACAACAGTTTTTAATTTTTCGGTTTTTCAAATTTTTATGGATTTTCGGGTATATAAGAAAAATAAAACAAGACAAAAACAAACTAGACAAAAGTAAACTAAGCAAAATAATACTAGACAGAAATAAACTAAGCACAAATAAACTAGACAAAAGTAAACTAAGCAAAACAAAATAAAATAAAACAGAGAGAGAGGTAAAGTGTACTCCCCAGGTGAACTTATGAGTAGAGCTATGCCTCCCCGGCAACGGTGCTAGAAAATAGTCTTGATAACCCACAAGTATAGGGGATCGCAACAGTCTTCGAGGGAAGTAAAACCCAAATTTATTGATTCGACACAAGGGGAGACAAAGAATACATATAAGCCTTGACAACTGAGTTGTCAATTCAGCTGCACCTGGAAAAGCACTAGTAACAGGGGTGATGTGAAATCAGCAGTAGTATGAGAGCAATAGTAACAGTAACACAGAGCCAGTAATAGTAAGAGGCAATGGCACCAGAAAATAGTTGATACTACTTCCAATGTCATAGAGGAACGAGTATATGATGATGAAAGATGGACCGGAGTTCCCAGCTATCTTCACTAGTGGTAACTCTCCAATAAAAAAGTGTTGGGTGAACAAATTACAGTTGAGCAATTGATAGGATTGAAATAGCATTAAGACAGAACATCAAGTTTATTAATCATGTAGGCATGTTTTCCATATATAGTCATACGTGCTCGCAATGAGAAACTTGCATAACATCTTTTGTCCTACCAGCCGGTGGCAGCCGGGCCTCAAGGGAATCTACTGGTAATTAAGGTACTCATTTTAATAGAGCACCGGAGCAAAGCATTAACACTTGGTGAAAACATGTGATCCTCATATCTAAGCCATCCCCTCCAGTTATCCCAGTTGCTGTTTGGGGCCTCGGGTTCCGGACATAGACATGTGCAAACAACTTGTAGATACAATCTAAGCAATAATTATAGAGCTTAAATCTAAGATCATGCCACTCGTGCACTAGTGACAAGCATTAAACACAACAAGATTGCAGCAACAATAACTTCACAAACTTTATAGATAGACTGATCATAATGTAACAATTCATCGGATCCCAACAAACACAACACCGATTACATCAGATGGATCTCAATCATGTAAGGCGGCTCATGAGATCATTGTATTGAAGTACATGGGAGAGAGAGTACCAACTAGCTACAGCTAGAACCCGTAGTCCATGGGGGAACTACTCACGGAGCATGATGGAGGCGGTGGCGTCGATGGAGAAGGCTTCCGGGGGCACTTCCCCGTCCAGGCGGCGTGCCGGAATAGAGATTATGTCCCCCGAAACGGAGTTTCGTGATGGCGGCGGCGCCCCTGGAGTATTTCTGGAGTATGATTGATTCGTATAGGGTTTTTACGTTGCGAGAGATTATATAGGCGAAGAGGCGGCGCAAGGGGGTGCCTAGGGGGCCCACACCACACCTGGGCGCGCCCCCTCCTAGGCCGCGCCGCCTGTGGTCTGGAGGCCTTGGGCCTCTTCGCCGTCTCTCCTTCGGTGTTCTGGTCCGTCCCGGTAAAATAAGATGTTTGGCTTTTATTTCGTCGAATTCCGAGAATATGGCCCGAACAGCTTTTCTGGAACCAAAAACAGCAGAAAACAGGAACTGGCACCTTGGCATCTCGTTAATAGCTTAGTACCAGAAAATGCATAAAAACATTATAAAGTGTGAGCAAAACATGTAGGTATTGTCATAAAACTAGCATGGAACATCAGAAAATTATAGATACGTTGGAGACGTATCATGGCTAAGGCTGGCAATCGGGTCGGGTTTGACCGCGACCTCTCTCAGACCCATGCCCATTTAACAAATGGGCGAGGTTTGTGCCCACGACCCTTCCCATGGGTCTAAGCGCATACCCATGCCCACACCCATCGGGTCACCCGACCCAATCGGGCAACCATCGAGTCTGTAGACAACCCATCAAATAGCACCATCTTAGCTTTGCAAATCCATCAGGTCGTTTACAAAACATTTTCCATTCACTATAAGAAAAGTTCTGATAGACAACGTCTCAAAATTGTCCGCTAAGGGGTATTTTTCGTCGCCTATGGGCCTAACCCGACGATATGGGTTCTGTTGTCGAAACTGCGCCAGGCAAAGTCCTACGACGATTTTTCGGTCCGTCTAGAGGCGCCCTTCCGCCACGGAAAATCGGACCGTTGCGAAGTGTTTCGGGAGCCGTTGACGCCGACGTCATGCAACCGACACGTGCGACGCCGTTAATCGCGCTTAACGGCGTTAACCGCTGAAACCCCGTGGTAGATGGTAGGCCCACACGAGGCCTGCTACGTCTTAAGCGGGCTGGCCCATTAAGTTTGCGGGCCGGGCTAGCTGACTTAGTTTGACCGGTCAAATATATAGCTGGGCTGGTCCATTAGTTACGTGGGCCGGGCCTAACCTCTAAGGTTGACTGGTCAAAACTTTAATGGGCCGGCCCACTAAGCATGTGGGCCGGGCCGAAAGCACTCGTTTGACCGGTCAACAGGGAAAGGGCCGGCCCACAAGACACGCGGGACCCACTTTCCTATTATCGTGCCGGCCCATTTACCAAGTGGGGTCCACCTTAAAGCAAGTGGGCTAGCCCAAGAAGTTATTGGGCCGGCCCAACTAGCATGTGGGTCCCACTATCCTACTACCGGGCCGGCCCATTTAGTACGTGGGGTCCACAATAGATCAAATGGGCTGGCCCAACAAGCCAGTGGGCCGGGCCAACAACAGGGTCCCACATTCCTGTAAAGGGCCGGCCCATTAAGTACGTGGGGTCCACCATGTAGCAAGTGGGCCCCCAACAAGATAGTAGGCCGGCCAAAAACACAGGTGGGTCCCACTTTGCTGTTAAAGGGCCGGCCCATTTAGTATGTGAGGTCCACCATATAGCAAGTGGGCTGGCCCAACAAGAAAGTGGGCCGGGCCAAAAACACAGGTGGGTCCCACAACCCTGTTAAAGGGCCGGCCCATTTAGTATGTGAGGTCCACCGTATAGCAAGTGGCCGGCCCAACAAGGTAGTGGGCCGGGCCAAAAACACAGGTTGGGTCCCACTTTCTGTTAAAGGGCCGGCCCATTTAGTATGTGGGGTCCACCATATAGCAAGTGGCCGGCCCAACAAGATAGTGGGCCGGGCCAAAAACACATGTGGGTCCCACTTTCCTGTTAAAGGGCCGGCCCATTTAGTATGTGGGGTCCACCATAAAAGCAATTGGGCTGGCCCAACAAGTTAGTGGGCCGGCCCAATTAGCATGTGGGGTCCACAAATCGGGCCTTGGGGCGCGACGACTACGATTTTTGGGCCCGCCGGCCCCGGGGTGGGTGTCCGGCCATAAATCAAGTGGGCTGGCCCAATAAGTAGTGGGCCAGCCCGTTTAGTTGCTGTTTATATGCCTAATAGGCGCTTTAGGATTTTGCGGGCCGGCACATATGTGATTTCGCTTAATTGGGCGTTTAAGGGATGGGAATTTGTGATTTAGATACTGAGAATATTTACGCAGCATGATTTATGTCGGATAGCCTCACTTACCACGAACACCATAGAAAAAATCCGCGAAAGAACTATAAAAACTAACTAAATATTACATCAGTGCAAGGCTTTGAAAAAATACAGAACCCCAGAGAAATTGAATGGTAATTAAACCTAGCAATTCAATGAAGCCATTCGGCAATCTTTTAAGTTGTCCATGCACCACCTATATCTGAAACAAAGACATTACAAGTTAAGACAACAACAATGGAAAGGCAAAGACACTACAATATTGTTTGCCAAAGAATTTGGAACTCATCATTTCGTCGTTATAACAAGATCATTGTAATGCGCACAATAAGCAAACAAAGAGTGCATGCCGCATACCAACAGCCAATATAACAGAGCACGTTAAAATGAAACAGCAGACTTACTACTGTCGAGTCCCATGCAAACCAACATGTTCAGGGAGTACAAAATTGGCATGAACAACATAGTAGCAGGCTATAAATTTTGTAACAACGACTGAGCAAGATGAAGTTATGATGGCTACATCTACAGAGCAGGGAATGTAAACCAAAAATAGAAGTTACGATGGCAAAAGCTAAAGAGGAGGGAATGTGAACCAACATGTGCCAAGTGCAATTACTTCAAATTGGCCGTGAACTAAATAATACTCCTGAACTTATAGTGAAGGGGATGCAAATCAAGATGTTTCGGGATATAAACTTGTAATGAGCAACACATAGAGGATAGTTAATGCTGGAGCTTAGGATGGACTAGATACAGAATATAGTGGGATCACCTGTGAACTTGTATAAGAGGGAATGGAAACCAATATGTTCAGCATTCCTATGTGAGCGTCATGCCAATTCAGAAAAACAAGTCAATAATGCAAGAAAATGAACTTTTGTAGTACATAGAGGATGACATGCGAGTCCCATGAGCATGCAGGTTCGTCAACATTTCCAAGGCGTCTGGGCTTTCGAACTATCCTGCTGGACGCTTTTGGACTCGTACAATTTAAGCCCACTCCAAAACAGGAAAGTCCTATGCTTCGCGAAAACAAATAACAAGGAGATTCAACATATAAGTTTGTTTATTTAAAAGTAAAGATTTATTTTTTCCGTTTGCAATCAGAGCGAAATACACTGTTTATTGTCTACAAAATAATCAAGATACACATGTTTCTTGTACGGGGAGGCTGACATCGGGTACCCATGAGCCATCAGCGTCGTCAACGTTTTAAAGACGGCAGAGGATCGAAAAAAAACAAAAAATCAGTTGGTAAAAAAATAAAAAAATAAACATTTATTGTTCTGAGAGGATGACATGCGGGACCCATGAGGCAGCCGCATCCTCAACGTTTCCAAGGCGACACAGGATTTTAAAAAAGGCGAAATAGCCAGAAATTAGAGGTCAAAATAACTCCAAGAAAGGAAAGGTTTATTGTTCATAGAGGCGACATGTGGGACCCATGAGCCAAAGAATCCTCAACGTTTCAAAGGCGGCAGGGGATCAAAAGAAAAGGAAGTAGCCAAAAATTAGGGGTAAAAAATAACTCCAAGAAAGGAAACTTTTATTGTTCGTAGATGATGGCATGCGGGACCCATGAGCCAGCAGCTTACTCAATGTTTCAAAGGCGGCATGAGATCGAAAGAAAAAGGCAAATGACAAAATATCAGGAGCCAAAGATAATCGAAGAAAAGAAACTTTATTGTGCATAGAGGATGACATGCGGGTCCCATTTAGCAGCAGCGGTCTCAACGTTTCAAATGCGGTTTGAGATCAAAAGAAAAAGAAAGTTGATTGTACATAGAGGATGACATGCGGGTCCCATGAGTCAGCAGCTTACTCAATGTTTCCATGGCGGTAGGGGATCAAAAGAAAAAGGCAAGTGACCAAATATGAGGGTGAAAAATAATCCAAGAAAAGAAACTTTTATTGTACATGGAGAATTACATGCGGGTCCCATTTTGCAGGTGTCCCAACGTTTCAAGTGCGGCTTGAGATAAAAGAAAAAGAAAGTAGCCAGAAATTAGGGGGTAAAAAACTCCAAGAAAGGAAAGCTTTATCGTTCATACAGGCTGACATGTGGGACCCATGAGCCAGCAGAATCCTCAACGTTTCAAAGGTGGCAGGGGATCAAAAGAAAAAGGAAATAGCCAAAAATCAGAGGGTGAAAAAAAAACCAAGAAAATGAACTTTTGTAGTACATAGAGGATGACATGCGGGTCCCATGAGCCTGCAGGTTCCTCAATGTTTCAAACGTGGCATGAGATCGCAAGAAAAAGGCAAGTGACCAAATATGAGGAGCAAAAAATAATTCAAGAAAAGAAACTTGATTGTACATAGAGGATGACATGCGGGTCCCATTTTGCAGCAGTGGTATCACACTACAAGAAAAGTTCTGATAGACAACGTCTCAAAATCGTCCGCTAAGGGGTATTTTTCGTCGCCTATGGGCCTAACCCGACGATATGGGTTCTGTTGTGGAAACTGCGTCAGGCAAAGTCCTACGACGATTTTTTCCGTCGCGCTTGGGCGCCCTTCCGCCACGGAAAATCGGACCGTTGCCCAAGTGTTTCCGGGAGCCCGTTGACTGCGACGTCATGCAACCGACACGTGCGCGGCAAGGCGCTTAACGGCGTTAACCTGAAACCCCGTGGTAGATGCTAGGCCCACACGAGGCCTGCCACGTCTTAAGCCGGCCCATTAAGTTTGCGGGCCGGGCCAGCTGACTTAGTTTGACCGGTCAACTATATAGCTGGGCTGGTCCATTAGTTACGTGGGCCGGGCCTAACCTCTAAGGTTGACTGGTCAAAACTTTAATGGGCCGCCCACTAAGCATGTGGGCGGGCCGAATGCACTCGATTGACCGGTCAACAGGCAAAAGGGCCGGCCCACAAGACATGTGGGACCCACTTTCCTGGTATCGGGCCGGCCCATTTACAAAGTGGGGTCCACATTAAAGCAACTGGGCCGGCCCAAGAAGTTATTGGGCCGACCCAATTAGCATGTGGGTCCCACTTTCCTGCTATCGGGCCGGCCCATTTAGTACGTGGGGTCCACATTTGATCAAATGGGCTGGCCCAACAAGCCAGTGGGCCGGGCCAAAAGCACCGGTGGGTCCCACTTTCCTGTTAAAGGGCCAGCCCATTTAGTATGTGGGGTCCACCATATAGCAAGTGGGCCGCCCAACAAGATAGTGGGTCGGCCAAAAACACAGGTGGGTCGCACTTTCCTTAAAGGGTGGCCCATTTAGTATGTGGGGTCCACCATATAGCAAGTGGGCCGGCCCAACAAGATAGTGGGTCGGGCAAAACATGGTGGGTCCCACTTTCCTGTTAAAAGGTCGGCCCATTTAGTATGCGGGGTCCACCATAAGGGGGGCCCACACGCTAGTGGGCGGGCCAAAAACACGTGGGTCCCACTTTCCTGTTAAAGGCCGGCCCATTTAGTATGGGGGTCCACCATATAGCAAGTGGGCCGGCCCAACACGCTAGTGGGCCGGGCCAAAAACACAGTGGGTCCCACTTTCGTCTTAAAGGGCCGGCCCGTTTAGTATGTGGGGACCACCACAAAAGCAATGGGCTGGCCCAACTAGTTAGTGGGCCGGCCCGTAGTGGGTGGGGTCCACCTTAAAGCAAGTGTGCCGCCCAATAAAAGTGTGGGGTCCACAAATCAAGTGGGCTGGCCCAATAAGTAAGTGGGCGCCCGTTTAGTTGTTGTTTATATGCCGGCGTAAAAGGCGCTTTAGGATTTTGCGGGCCGGCACGTATGTGATTTCGCTTAATTGGGCCGTTTAAGGGATGGGAATTTGTGATTTAGATACTGAGAATATTTACGCAGCACATGATTTATGTCGGATAGCCTCACTTACCACGAACACCATAGAAAAAATCCGCGAAAGAACTATAAAAACTAACTAAATATTACATCAGCTGCAAGGTTTTGAAAAAATATTACAGAACCCAGAGAAATTGAATGGTAATTAAACCTAGCAATTCAATGAAGCCATTCGGCAATCATTTAAGTTGTCCATGCACCACCTATATCTGAAACAAAGACATTACAAGTTAAGACAGCAACAATGGAAAGGCAAAGACACTACAATATTGTTTGCCAAAGAATTTGGAACTCATCATGTCGTCGTTATAACAAGATCATTGTAATGCGCACAATAAGCAAACAAAGAGTGCATGCCGCATACCAACAGCCAATATAACAGAGCACGTTAAAAAACAACAGACTTACTACGTCGAGTGCAAACCAACATGTTCAGGGAGTACAAAATTGGCATGAACAACATAGTAGCAGGCTATAAATTTTGTAACAACGACTGAGCAAGATGAAGTTATGATGGCTACATCTACAGAGCAGGGAATGTAAACCAAAAATAGAAGTTACGATGGCAAAAGCTAAAGAGGAGGGAATGTGAACCAACAAGTGCCAAGTGCAATTACTTCAAATTGGCCGTGAACTAAATAATACTCCTGAACTTATAGTGAAGGGGATGCAAATCAAGATGTTTCGGGATATAAACTTGTAATGAGCAACACATAGAGGATAGTTAATGCTGGAGCTTAGGATGGACCAGATACAGAATATAGTGGGATCACCTGTGAACTTGTATAAGAGGGAATGCAAACCAATATGTTCAGCTTTCCATATGTGAGCGTCATGCCAAGTCAGAGAAACAAGTCAATAATGCAGCTTTTGAAGAACAAGATGGCACGCAAAATTATTATCTAGTAGTATGACAAGTTTATTTGTACTACAGGCTAGATAGCAGAGTGATAGCATGCCAAACTAAGTCCTTACTTTGTTAGCTTACAATGAACTAGATACAAAACAATGGCATCACCTGTAGTACAGGGAATGCAAGCCAACATGTTCATGGAGTAAAAAATTGGCACAAACAACATAGTAGCAGGCCATAATTTTTGTAACACTGAGCAAGATAAAGTTATGATGGCTAGATCTACGAGCAGGGAATGTAAACCAAATATAGAAGTTACGATGCCAAAAGCTATAGAGCAGGGAATGCGAACCAACATGTGCAATTACTTAAAATTGGCCATGAACTAAATAATAGCAGGATGTTACTATAATACCTATAATTTTTGTAACAACGACTGAGCAAGATAGAAGTTATGATGGCTACATCTACAGAGCAGGGAATGCAAACCAAAATGTTCAATCGCTTAAAGTTAGCAATGAAGTAGAAAATAGCAACGTGTTACGGTCATAGCTAGGAATGAACTAAAAGAGCTTCAGACAAACAAGCATCTGAACCCAGAACATGGCGCTAAAACAAGGGACTTACATTAGGAGAAGCACTCTGTGGGAGTCACAGCAGATCTTCCTGGGGTTGATAGATCTGGTTATGAAGTACGCTACATGTGCTACTTGGGGTTGGAGAGACGGCCATTACACTTCATTGTTAATCATCTCATCTGCAAAAACGTAACGGCGCGTCGTTAGCACAAACAGGTTCCCCAAGATTAAACAAGAACTTGCAGGCAAGCAATAGAAAAGCGACAGTAGAAGAGTTTAGATCATGCACGGCGCCGGTGAAGCAGATCCGGTTCATGCACAGCGGTGTCGGTGAGCAAGATACGATGCGGTGGACGACGGATCCGGCGAAGCGGCTCCGGTGGGGTGGAAGATACCGCAGCTGAAGCGACTGCGGTAGACTGCTGGATGAGCATATGATTTCGAGGTATGGCGGGGATGATCCGGTCCGGTTGATGACGGCGTCGATGAAGCGGCTCCGGCAGGCAGCCGGATGACGAGGATCGCGACGGCTCGGGTAGGCCAGGAAGTCCGGCGGGGATGTTCGGTGCGGTGGTCGTGGAGGTGGGAGAGAGGGACTTGGGAAGTTCCGGTGGGTGGTCTGAGGGAAATGAATTTTTTTGGGAGGGTTTCCGAGCTAGGGAGGTGGTGATTCAAAAAATGACGGGCAGACCCCCCACCAACCGACTTTGCTGCCATCTCCACAGGGGTAGAATGGGAATTTGGAAGCGTGTGAAATTTTTGTATTTTGTGGCGGGAAGTTTTGCCGCTATGAGATTTTGAATTTGGCCACCGTCCAAGTATAATGATAAAAAATTGTGAGACCGTACTAGTACCTCTGTTCAAGGCCGAGTGCAAAATCAAATCATCATCACGTTGAAAATTTGTTACTACCAACTTACCATGATCATGATCTACCTCTGAAAATGGGCGCATCCACTAAAACTTGCAAAGTATAATGATACAAATTTGTGAGACCGTATTAGTACTTATGTTCAAGGTCGAGTGCAACATCAAATCATCATTACATTGCAAATTGTGTTACCATGATCATGATATTTCTCTGAATTTGGCGCATCCGCTAAATCTCGCAAAGGATAATGATAAAAAAATGTGAGATTGTGCTAGTTCTTATGTTCAAGGCCGAGTACAAGATCAAATCATCATCACGTTGAAATTTGTTACAATGATCATGACATATCTCTAAAATTGGTGCATCCGCTAAATCTTACACGTGGCGCATCTCGGTGCGGAGCAACAGGTCGGTGCTATCAAGGTTGAGGCGTCGGTAGCGTCATCGGGCTCTCCTCGCTTGATAGATCTTCTACATGGCGCGGCGCACCACCCGCCGATAAGCAGTCACATGTGAGACCGAGGTGGAGACGTCCCCGGCATCCTCGAGGCGCGGCCGCCCTTCTACGAGCCAGCGTCGACTCAAGGTATGAATCCATGTGGTGTCTTAGATTTATTGTTCTTCTCTTATGATTATTTTGAGCTGAACATGTGTGCTCTTTCTCTGAATATATTGCTTGAAAAGCTTACCAAGTTACTTAAATTCACTTCCTTCTTAATCTTGCGAGCTAATATTGTTATTTTTAATGAACGGTGGTGCGCGCAAGCAGAATTATTTGTGGGTGTGTTGAGCTGTTAGGCATAAGTCGAAATCCTCATCTAAACGAGGCCTCAGCTTAACACATAAAAAAGGTGTTCAATCTCGCCCACAATACCCTCTTCTTTCCTCTCCCTTTATTGGAACTTGTTTTGCAGACAAGGAAAGTGGCACGTGTAATGTGTGTAAAACCCTCTTAGCCAAAATCATCTACGAGCAAGATTTTCTATATTGTAGATGCCCCAATTGACTCTCTTCCCCAAAGTAGTTTTTTATGTCAGTATAGACTTCTTTACTAGATGTATACTATCGTACATGGCATGCATTTGCCTAATGAGCAGCATTGTATTGCTATTCTAGCCAACCTGATCGATATGTCAAGCTTCATGCACGAGATGCCATGTTTAATTTACTCCCTCGCTCTGATCCATATTTCTTGATGTGAAATGAATGTGAATCGGAGGGAGTACTTTTCTTAGATAGTACTATATCATTTCAAAAAAAAGTACTACTACATCACAAATGCATCAAAAGAGTACTACATCACAAGACCACCACGGTTGTACTAGTAGAGTTTAATGCTGAACTTCCAAAGGGATTAAGATTACACATATGAACTTTAAAGGGAGAGAGGGCTGTCACATCCCGAAATTTTCCAAATTTCGGAATGTAAAATAAAAATAAATTTAATTCTTCATTTTTTGAACTTGATTGAATTTTTTTCACAAGGAATCAAAACTTTTGCGTTTAATGAAAAGGTATTTGCAAAGTTTTAGAAACTTATTTGGAGCATTAAATCAAAAGTTCAAAAGAAATCAGAAAAGAGGAAAGAGAAAACAAAATCAAAACGTGAGTAGATCAAAGTGGATCCAACACAACCCAACCGGCCAGCCCACATGATATCCCCTCCTATTTTTTTTTTATCCTTTCATTTATTTTCTTGGATCGAATTCTTGGCCCGCTCAGACCAACCCACCCGATCCTCCATCCATTCCTCCTTATTTATTCTTGGGCCGAATTTTGGTAGTCCAACTCGACCCAGGCAACCGAGTCATCTTCTTCCTTCACGTACATGAGCTCAAGGTAATATGAACCATGGCTGTTATTTCCATTCCCCCCTCCATCAATTTCATCAAGCGTTTCTTGTGAGTTTAACATGAAAGTTATTCCAAATTTAGTGAAGAATCCGTTTCGGTAATTAGTTGCTTACTTTATTCTCTTAATTTCCCAAACAAAACCGACGCCCTGAATGCCGCCCGTTGACATACAACCACCAATCTCCCTCCTCGGGTCGTACTAATGCGAACCGAGATGTCTAACTTGTGTTCCTAGTTCCCCTCCCTCACTTTCGTTCTCACACTTTCTCCATATAAGCTATGTACAGACCGTACCAACCAAGCCAAAATCAACCTCAAATTCGAGTTCATCGCCAGATCTCGTCATCCACAGTGAACACTTTGACATTTCCTTGCACCAAAAGACGCTCCTAGTTGAGGACTACCTTCAGGACGTGGTGCTGCACATTGTTGTCACTGTTGGTCGTGTCGCCGTTGTTCCACCGGCCATGGCGTCAACGTCGTCGTTTTCGTCTGATAGTAAGGGACTCCAGCCCTGGTTATTTCTTATTTCCTTTCTCTAGACTATGTGCATATTTCGATGCCATCCTTTCTCTCGATTCCCAGCCGGAGGTTCTTCACGACTCCATGAACTTCATCAAGCCCTTCTACATCATCTCCATCGAGTTTCGGAACCGAGTCGTCGTTCACGTCGTCGCCAGAACCATGTCATCCTCGCCGCCAAGGACGCCCGAGATTGTCGTCGCCGCTGCGCGAAATTCTCCGATGACACAGACTTCGTTCAATCCCGTGTGTGTGTCGCTGTCCACGCCTTGCCAACGCGCTGCGCTGCCCTTGTATGGTAAGATCCTCCTCACTTCTTGGATTCTTGAATACGACGTAACTAGTCTAGTCGATGTCGCTGTGTTTTCCCTGTCTTTCACGGTACAAAAGTATCAGCTAGTACAAATCAGAACTATCTTTAATCAAAAAATGGCTAGTAGCAGCATCTCTCGTAGTCTCACAACAATCATCCAAAGCAGAACTCCAACTTGTAGTCTCCTTATTTCAGTAAATAAAAGATGCAATCCTCATGGCGAGGTAGCACGTCAGCGATCCTATAAAATGAGCAGCAGATTACATCTTTGATGCTCCAATCTCTGTCCAAGAAAAACGTAGTACCAGATTTCAAATCGATCTAAGTTCATTTATGTTTTCATGGCAAGACTAGATGCTAGATACGTGCTGACACGGTAGTACCATTAGTGCACGGTATTCTCGGCAAAAACGGGTATACTATGGTCATGTTCATTCGTAGGTCCGCGAGCCAGACAAAGTAACTAAGATGTCGATATATTTTCGTGTCTGCGTAATGAATCCATCTACACATCTAGGATGATCCCTGTTGATTCACGTGTCCAGCTTTTATACATACATATATATATATATATATATATATATATATATATATATATATATAAATATATATATAATACACCGTTGGATTCGTATGGAAATTTCGCAACTTTTTTGTGTTTATTGTTTTCCCAAATTCTGTACTGTTTAGAAATAATTTTAAATATATGAAACAATGTTTTCGCGGATTTCTCGATTTCCGTGTAGTTTTGGGGGTCTAATTTTCAAACCGTTTATTTGATTGATGTGTATGATATGCCGTTGGAAAGCTAATGACTAGGCGTATCTTTTTCATGAAGACAACTTTTTCAAATTCTTTACAGTTTAAGAGCAGATTTGAAAATACTTGATTCAGCTTATTAAACTTCTCGGTTTTCGTACTATTTTTTGGGGTTTATTTTCCGAACCACTTGTCGGAATGTTCCAAATGATATTGCGTTGAAAAGATATTGATTAGGCGCATCTTTTTCATGTTGAATGTTTTTCTAAATTCTAAAATATTTAAGTTTAATTTTAGAAATACGCAAAAGCGAAGATAACGCCGACACTAGAACATTTCGAAATTGGCTCATCTAGATTGATTAGGTGTGGTATTGTGGTGTGTTGGGGTATTACTAGAGTTATATTAGTGCTAATTGTATGTGGAGTTGGTCGATTTGCGCAATCGATGGTCGTACAAACGATTTCTATGCGTATGATTTCCGCCCAGAAAAAGACGGAGTGCATGAGCGGCTCGAATATGAAAGTGAACTTCCCAATAGCTTTTAGTGAACTTCCGGTCGCGGTATAAAAGTTTCAGGCATTTTCAAAATGAACTTCTTTACATGGTTCAAAGTGAACTTTCGCGCACTGTACAAAATAAAGGTCATCAAAAGCAAATTTCCGGCAAGGTGAACTTCTGTTCTTACCGAAGTGCATTTCTATAGAAGATAAATTTTTGAGCATGGTGAGAAATTGAATTCCACCATATTCATAGTGAACTTTGACAAGAAAAAAAGGTAAAAAGACTTCAACAGTGGCATAACCGCCCAGAATTGAAACCCATCAGAACTCAGCTGTTTGAATGGGTAGCATCGTACATCTCACTCCAAATAATGAAAATACTGCCCAAAAATACAAAATACCTCACCATATGATGCCCAGAACTCACAACATGCATATACATTTAATCTAAGTGAAATATTTTCAAAATTGAGGAGCAACAATATCCTGGAAGTTCACAACTCATACCCTACTCACGTCACTGAACTTCAGCCTGAACCAAACTCCTACATTGGACCAAGAATCAAATGAAAATTACTAAAACTTCTATGATTAAATAAGTGAACAATGTTTGCAAGGATAAATGAACCTTTATTAGACAACTAAAAAGCAAGCACCCTTGGAAGACGAACATAACATCCATATCGACATGCTAAAAAGAGCAAGGAAACCAATATTCATGCCAATTATACTGCATAATTTGTTACAGTTAACTTTCTGTGCTTACAAAGTGATCTTTTCTTAGGAAAAAATGTGAACGTCACAAGCTGTAGAAATGAAATAATCATCAACAACGGTACACAAAAGCACTGCCTCATTCCTGAGCATCCAAACATGCACGCATGAGGTGGACTCCGGGTGCTGGTCCATTGGACTCCCGACATAAGGCACAGGTGGACTCTCCGGCCTCAAGCACTGGACTACCGGTGGCTGTAAGCGACAGACTCCAGGAGAGCGCGTAGTGAACTGCCATGCTTTGGACATATGTTTTGGAGTAGATGGTGCATCTCTTAATTTTTTCCGTGAACTTTTCTCTTTTCTGCACATGTAGCAATGAACTTATGTTATTTTCGACAAGAAAATATAACCCCAGTTGTAATAAACTAAACCTTCTGTAGATTAAAAAAAGGTAACTCACATTTGTTGGTCAAACTGAACTTCTTATCTAATAAAATTATACTTCACAGCAAGACCACACTTTTTATATAAAAAGATGAACTTTTGCGCAAATAATAACTGAGCTTCCGGAAAACGTTTCAATGAACTTCCAAAAAATTAAACATACTATTTTTTCCACATGATTTTTTGAGCATATTCCAAGTGAAATTCTCTTGTTTACAAAAGAGAACTTTCACATAAAAATATAAACTCCAACCAATCGAATGGTTTCAACCCAATAGAACTTCTGCTAACAGCTGAAACAAACTCCCAACATAATAAAAGATCTATTATATGATGGCAGGTGGGATGTCTTGGTCATCCACAATATCTATCCTTATAGAGCCTCCCTATTTTTTTCATGTGATTAGGGAACTTCAGGAACAAACAAGAAACCATAATCCAACCCACTTAGACATGCTAACGGGAATTACATCCAGATCAAGAGAAAACCACAGTTGAAAGTAAAAGGGACCACCACTAGCTTGTGTTCCCCCTATGCATCTAACCTGGCTACATGATTATTTCATGAAATTCTTCTCACATGATAGAAGAAAGTAGCAATTAGAGTAGTAGTAGTACACAAAGATAAGCAAAAGATTGAAAGATCATACACACAGAGACAGAAGCGGCGGAGCAACACCAATCTGTATTCACTTCACCACGTGGCGGAGACACACAACATCAAACTGAACTACACAAGATAGTAGAGTCATCGGGAAATCAACAGTGTAAACACAAATGCTGCCTATAGAAAATCAATCCAAAGTTACCGCGACATTATTATATCATGCGAAATAGGATGATAGTAAGAGATAACATTCTGCCATCAAGCGTGATACACAATACACTAGCAGACATTGTGAACCAAATAAGAATGCAACAACTCCCAAATTTCTACGGTGATGAAGTATAGTATCTTTTCTAATTAGTGATGGATGGTGGTCTTGAAAATAGTGAAAGCCACAGTTTTTTTGCACATAGCGGGTGCATGCAGATCAAGGCATATATACTTGATCGGATGGCCAAGGGCTAGGTTTTTATCTGTAATCCCAATGAAAACAATCATCTTCCAAAGCCGCCTATGCTGCTACTAGAGCCGCCTATGCACTTTACGAAAACAGAAAAGCGAACTTCTGAAATAAACAAGTGTGTGAACTGCCTGAAATTGAAGTGGTGAAACTGTCCCAAGTGCAGAACTTCAGGAAACTCCCATTCTCCCTGATCTAGTGAACTTTCACTGAAAATAGATGTGA
Source organism: Lolium multiflorum (assembly GCA_030979885.1). NCBI lineage: Eukaryota > Viridiplantae > Streptophyta > Magnoliopsida > Poales > Poaceae > Lolium > Lolium multiflorum. The sequence goes on along the minus strand of CM061749.1, from coordinate 274,678,768 downwards.
ACTTTCACTGTTCATGGAGGTCTGGAGCGACCCAGCAAGCAGAACTCCCAAAATGCATATAATTTTTTTTTTCTAAGCGAACTTCTCTTGCTGACAAAAGAAAAAATAGAAACTCAAACTTCTCTTGCTGACAAAATATCACAGGTAAATATGGAATAGCATAAAGCTAGATACGCAGAGCACGATTGCTATGATAGTTAATTCACAAGATACTTGAGTTTCAGCACATGATAAAAAACAAGCGAACTTCCACTCATCGACAATCTGAACTTTTACCAATTAAAATAATGAACCTTGGAACAACACAGTTTTTTATTTAATTGCAATTGCCATGTACTTCAATATTTGTGTGTTGTGAACAAAGATAACTTCCGTGCAGACAAAAACGAACTTTACTCGTTGATATAAAATGAACTTCTCTACAATTCTTTAAAATAAAGTTTGCGAGAGTGCAAAGCTAGAACATAGCAGCTTCTTTTTACGCAATAAGGGGCACCCTCTATCAGCAGTAGCAGTTCACAACAACTACAAGAAATAGCCTCGCATGCAAATATCTAAAATATAATAACTTCCTGTCATCATTCAATTTGCTTTCCAAATAAAAACGAAATGAACTTTCATGCGTTACAGAATTGAACTATCTGCTAGAATGAAACAAAAATTTACTCAGATATGAACTTCTCCATGTACATGTAGTGAACTTTTATAAAAAAAGTGTGTACTACCATAATAGCCTACATCATATGAAGTGGACTTCGGCTTTTCAGTAAACAAACCGATATAGCTTTATTCGCAGTAAACCAAACCTCTTTTGCAAGTCAAATCAAATTGTTTCGACCAAAAAAAGGGGGGCTTCCTGGTGGTAACATAAATATGAACTTTCGCATTGAAAATTTGCACTTCAAAGCAATTAAAATGTGAACTTTCTGAGAAAATGGACAAGGCTAACTCCCAGGAAAAAAGGAGGTGAACTTCAAGAATGATTATAAAAAAATCATCAACATATTCCTTTACTTTTTTACCTCCACACATGAAAGTTCACAGCATATGTAACAAAAAAATTAAGACGGTAGCCGTAATACACACATAGCAGTTCACTTTTTTTGGGTGAGGATGAACTGAAACTTTTGCCCATATAAAACGTGAACTACCTTTTTCAAACGAACTGAACTTGGTCAAACAGTGAAAGTGAACTTCGCAGCAGCGCACTTCTGTATTTTTCCCGATTTGAAATGGTTCGTGTGTTGTTTTCTTTTGAACTGGAACAATCGGGTAGAGGAAAAAATCTCTCACAAAATATAAATAGAAATTGCCACTGGGAATAATGTAAGCTACTCTATTTTCCTACCAGCCCAAAAAAATAAACCTCCATTTCTCTCTATTTAATACATCAGAGCAAAGCAGTGTTAGAGCTTATAAGTTAATAAAATGAAGTATGATAAACGAACTGCAGAGGAATCATTTTTAAAAATTGCATTGCATCGTTCAGACTTTCGACTAAACAACAAAATATTTAAAGGGAAGTGCAAGAGAGAGCAAAGCTAGATTATAGCAGCTTCTTTTACGCAGAAAAAAGAGGGCACCTTCTGTCAGCAGTAGTAGTTCACAACAGCTAAAAGAAATAGCTAACAGTACAGTCTCTAAAAACAATATCTTCCTACCATCATTCAATTTGTTTTCCAAACTGAAATGAACAACTAAGATACACATGTGAACTCCCTATTTGGCCTAATCGAAGTACTCACAATTAACAAAGTGAACTGCTCGGTGCTGCGAAAAACACAAGCAAGCAGGCCACACAATTAGTGTTCACAATTGACTTTCTACATACAGATGAATCGAAATGCCCACAAAATAGAAGTGAACTTCTCACTATGCTTATTTCTTTTACTAATCTAAAGTTGATTTTTAAGTGGAGGAGCAACAATCACTATCCCATGCCTCGGCCAAATGATTCAAGATACAAAGGTAGCTTCTAAAGTAAATTCATCAAGAAATTTGATGCACCAGATTTGAAGGTAAGCGAATTTGATGCACCAGATTTGAAGGTAAGCGAATTTGATGCACCAGATTTGAAGGCTGTCGGGTAGGGGGAGTCCAGGCGGGATTGGGAGATCTTACCGTTGCGTATGAGATTAGAGGACGGCGGCCGGCGCTGAGGACGTCGGGAAGCAGCACGGTGGCCGGGGCCTGCAGATCGCGGCGGAGGTGGGCCGAGGACGAAGGAAGAAGGTGGGGCGGGGCTTCCCAGCGCCGGGGAAAGAAGAAGGTGGGGCGGGGAGGTGCGGCATCGGCCAAGGAAGAAGATGGGGCGGAGCGGGGCGGCGCGAGGAGGAGGTGGGGGCCCTCCCGGCGGCGCACGGAGGAGGTGGGGGGCTCCCGGCGGCGCGAGGAGGAGGTGGGGGGCCTCCCGGCGGCGCGAGGATGAGGTCGGGGCCCTCCCGGCGGCGCGCGGAGGAGGTGGAGGCCCTCCCGGCGGCGCGCGGAGGAGGTGGGGGAACTCCCGGCGGCGCGGAGGAGGTGGGGCCCCCGGCGGCGCGCGGAGAGGTGGCGCGCGTGGCTTGGGGGCGGCCGGCGCTGCGCGGGCCTGGGGGAAGAAGTGGATCGGGATGGTGGGGTTTTTTTTTTTTTGACAGAAGGGATGGTGGGGGTTCGGACTAGAGGAAGAAGGTGGTGTGGTTACAGGTCGGGGCGCATCAGGTCGGGGCTGGTCGGGATAAGAAGGTAAGTCGGATTTGGGGGTTCGAGAATAGCTATTCTAGAACCCCTCTTAAGGGGGGTTCGAGAATAGTTGGGCTCTATATATATATATATATATATATATATATATATATATATATATATATAGGGTCGCACTATTCTGAAACCGGTGCTCAGAATAATATTCTGAGCATCACCGGCCTCTATGTAGGATGCGAGCGGACGGAAAATAAAATCAAGGCAACTCACTCGTGCCCCCACCCCACGACCTTCTTCCACCGTTCTAATCCCCACGACCGGTATCCTGGCATCCCGCTGCCCGCCTGGTTCCTTCCTCCGGCTAGCCCCCAGCCGCCGGCCCTCCCATGGATCCCGCCGCCGCCGCCGCCGCCTGGTTTCCACCCTCCGGCTAGCACCCAGCCGCCGTCCCTCCCAACCTCTCGCACCGCTCCCCCGACGTCCAGCGCCGCCGTCCTTCAAGTTTCCCCTCGTTGCTGTTGACTTCTCCACTGCCGCGGCGCCACCAAGGATTCACGCATCGCCGCCGGCGGCGGGCTCCCTCACCCGCCCCGACATGGGGCTCATCGAACGCCCCCGCATCTCCCTGATGTCCCTCGGTGGCGTGCCTACCCGTTCATCGCGTCCACAAGGAAGAACAGCGGACATTCGATTCGCCATGGCCGCGGTGATGTCCCGCTGGTTCGTCCTCTGTGGGATCCGACGCGGCGGCCACCACACGCCCAGCTGCCGGCCCATCCCAGCGGCGCATAGCTCTTGCCATCGTCGATTATGGCGAGGCGAACTCGGGGACGAGGTCCTCCAATAACGCTGCCATCGAATTTTCCTTTATATCTAATATTCCTCTTGATTTTCAGCTTTGTTCCAATTTTCTGGATGAGTGGTACAGAAGTACGAATGCGATGGTGTGCAAGTACACAATTGCGTGAAAAGCACTCGATCAACCCAGGCAATGAACTCGGAATTATATGGAATTGGTATCGGAAAGTGCAAGAAATTGTTAAGGAGATGTACAAGAATGTGCTATCAGGAAGTACACCTCCCGCTCAAATTAAAAGTGTATCCCGAAAGTACATATATACTCTCATCAGCACAGTACATGTCAATTGTATCGTCAGTTCAAGCCACGAGTTCAAAGCAAATTGTAATTTCTTGTGTCAAATATCCTCTTTGATTTGCAGCTACAATCTGGTAATCTGTCAAATATCCTCTTTGATTTGCTGCTACAGTTCTTGTGTCGGCAGTTCACGCTTCAGTCCCCGCCGGCAGCCATTGACTGATTTCTTCCGGTTGCCCGCATCCCAGGTCGTGTGCGCCGGCTGGATTTATTCAGCGGCAACTACGGGCAGTGTCGGTGTCAGCTCCATCAGGCTCAACGCTTTGGCTTTAAAATTGGGTGTGCCTGTATTGTGCAGTAGTAGATATGAGCATATGACCAGGTATTTCAGAATTAAGGCCATAGGCAGTACGCAACATTTGCAGAGTAGTTCTCAATTTTTTTTTGTGCCCTCAGCTACTGACCTACTGCTAACCAGTGATTGGCTGCAGCAGATTCATCGATCTAATGAAAATGTGCCGATAAGCATTTTGAGGTGCATGGGGAGAGATGTCCTTTCGGGACGCAGCTTTCCACAAAAATACATTTCCTGTGTTTGCCTTGTTCATAGTAGATGACATAGAATTGCAGTCAAATATCTCCAACTTATACTCATTTAGACTAGTGTACAAGTGGCCTGTCGAGAGGAACAAAATTTGCGGGCGTCAGCGAGTGGCATCGGCACCTACGACAAGCTCATATTAACACTCAAACAAAAAACCACATATGCATACATGCTTAATTTATGTTCTTGATGTTCTTTAATTTCCTCCGCTGGAGCATGCATCTGCCGTCGCCGCCGAGGTCTCCTCCCTCGCACCGCTAGACGGATCCCGCCCGCCCCCTGGCCCCACATCCACATGGTTCTCCCTCCTCTCAGGAGGTTCTTCCCCAATGACAGCTCCCGCCAATGAGCCTCCAGGCGCGCCGCCCCTCGCGGTCACCCACTCCTCCGCCCGGTGCCCTCCTCGGTTCCCCTTCTTCAGCCGACAATGGCCCGACCATGCTTCCCCCAAATCGGCTCGCCCCTACTTTCCCACCCACAACAATGCACCCCTGCTCCATTTACTCCCTGCCGGCTGAGCCACCGGCGTAGCTCCTCCAACCCATTCCCGCCGCGCCTCGCCACTCTTGGGCCCCACTACTCCCGCTATCTCAGGCGCTCTGCCTTGTGCTCAGAATATACAGATGTGTGTACTGCCGATGTAGTTTTTTTTTTGACTTTTCTTCTTGTAAACACGGATTGATATTACAGTTCAGGTTTTTTGTGTGATTGTGAACACATGATTTCCCATCCTAGTGCAATCTAAAAATATTTTGGGAAAATGTGTACAAAGGAAGGTCAACTGTATAATTATTTGAAATGCAAATCTTCGGTTTGCCGAAGCACATGTTGCTCATGTTCGACTAGGAACTTGCGGATTAGTCGCTTCCAACCGACAAATGCTTACATGTATATATGTCTATGGAAAGTACATAGAAAAATAAGTGAGAAGTTTAATTGGCATATATTGAAAAGTACATAAATTTCAAATAAGTTCATGGCAGCAAATTTAGGAAGTATACTAAAAACAATATACGAACAAAGCAACTACCGAGAAACAACTTCATATTTTGCCGTGGGCAGTACACATGGTTGTATTTTGGAACTATTTTCCTGGGCCGTGAGCAATACAAAAAGAACCACTACATAAATCCGAAAAAATATTATTGGGAAGTACAAGAAAGTAACAACGGGAAGATCGTATTACCAAATTTAGGAAGTACACACTTTCCAGTGAATTAGAAGTATCTTGGATTATATGAAGCACAAAAAGGTTAATAAAATAAGTTCAAATACTTGACCTTGAGAAGTACATGAGAAGTACACCCACTTAACATATGAAGTACAATAAAACCGACAATATCCAATGTACCAAAAAAATCCCGTCATACGCGAGCAAGTGCAAATACTTGATGCTGATAAGTACAAGAATTCAACACGAGCAGTAAATCCACTTAATATAAGAAGTACAAGAAAATCGACAAAAATGAAATGTTGAAAAATATAAATAATCCCATGATCCTCAGGGAAGTTCAAATACTTGAGGTTGAGAAGTACAACTTCTCGGCGCGAGCAGTACGCCCACTTAATATAGGAAGTACAATAAAACCAACAAAATCCAAATGTACAAAAAACAAAAATAATCACGTCACCCGCGAGGAAGTGCATATACTTGTCGACGAGAAGTACAACCATTCGACACGAGGAGTACATCCACTTTATATAGGAAGTACAACAAACCCAACAAAGTTCAAATGTAGAAAAAACAAATTAATCCCGTTATCCATGAGGAAATATAAGCAGTGATTCCGATAAGTACAGACGGAGGCAATAGGAAGTACAAGCGGTAAATAAATGAATTAAAAGTGTTCAAAGAAAATACCCCCACATAAGTTCACATAGCAAAAAAAAATAATAATCCCATCATCCGTAAAGAAGTTCATATAGTTGACAATGAGAAGTACAACCATTCAACACGAGCAATACACCCACTTAATATAGGAAGTACAAGAAACTCGACAAACTCCAAATGTAGAAAAAACAAAATAATCCCGTTATCTGCGAGGAAGTACAAGCAGTGATTCGGGGAAGTACAGGCGGAGAAAACAGGAAGTACAAGCGGTAATTACATCAAGAAAATACCCTCACATAAGTTCACATAGCAACGTTGTTAAGTTCAAATATTAGGATCCAGGAAGTACAAAATCTCTTAAATAGAATATAGGGACAATCTAAAATTATCATTTCGAAGCACACATGCTAGTTTTTGTAAAACACACTAGTATCAAAATATTTCCAGGAAGTACAGCCACGAAGGCCAGGAAGTACAAGGACATGTCGCAGGAAGTTCAGATGCGCGTGGTTGTGCTGAGCATTTTGTGTGGCCATGGACCTCAAACGGACACCGTATGAGAAACTTATAGTCATTTTACTGAACACTTTCGTGAAACAGCGCCGAGAAGTACAACCGCATTTCCCTAGAAGTGCAAGTTCGTGTCGAGGGAAGTTCAATGCTCTATTTTTACGGGGCGGAAATCTATTGTTCAAATCTAATCGATTTGATCACCAACCACTTCAATCATTGTCACAAAAAGCTTTATATGGTAGAGTATATGTATAATTTCATTACCTATAACATTTTACAACAAATAAATGGATCTAATCTATCAACTTCAAATCGTTATCCCACAAAATATACCGGAAACATGATTTCAAAAGTTCTAAAATTACTTTCAAATCATTCGGAGTTGGCAAAAATGGTAGATACAAAAAATATGCGCCATTTTGACACCTTTCCAACCATATATCATTTGCATTGTTTAAATATACCGCATGGAAATCGCGGGGAAAATCATTCGGCGCCCGTCACATAAAATGGGCGGACAGTATTTCGAGTTATTCTCTTAAACTGTAAGGAATTAGAGAAAACAATTGGAATAAGAAAGTTGCGCCTAGTCCGTAGCTTTCCAACGCCATATCATTTGCATCATTCCGACATACGGTTGAAACAAATCATCCAAATTACTGTCCGCTCGTTTTTTGAGTACGTCCGAATTTTCGTATTTTCAAAATAATTCAAAAACGGTGAGGATTTTGAAAAAACATAAAACATGAAAAAGTTGCGAAATTTCATTATCTTTCCAACGGTATATCATTTGCACAGTTTGGGTAAGCGGTTCGAAAATCGAACTAAAAGTTCGTTTTCTGGCCATATAGAAGCGTTTTCGTATTTTCAAAATTAAATTTAAACCGTGCAAAATCTGTGAAAAGTGTGAACATGAAAAAGTTGCGGTTTTTCATTATCTATCCAACGGTATATCATTTGCATAGTTCCGACAAATCGTTGAGAAACTTGATGTATAATCAGTACCTCTGAAGAAAACGGGAAGTTCAGGTAAGTTCGACAGAAAGTTGAACCCTGTTATCCGGGAAGTACAACCTTGTGTCCAGGAAAGTACAAGTCGGTGCTCAGAATATTATTCTGCAACCGGTTGCAGAATAGTGCTGGTATATATATATATATATATATATATATATATATATATATATATATATATATATATATATATATATATATATATATATATATATATATATAGGACATATTCATACTACACCCGGGTGTAGTTACTCCCACGTGTGTTTCACACAATCTAGGTAGTATCTATCATACCGAAGAGTATATACATGTAGTATGAAGTATATAAGAATATTTTGGTAGTATATATACTACTTTGTAGGTAGTATGTACACTTTTTTACGTACACTATTTCTTTACGTATAAATATGCATGTATTTTGTATATATAGTGCAAACTATGGGTGTATTTAATTTTTTTCACCAAAGTTGGTATGGAGTATCTTAGATACAATATACGAACATACTCAAATTGATAAAGTATCATATATACTTTTGTATGATCGTATACGAGAGATGGGTGTAGTTACACCCAAGAGTAGGAAGTATTTATATATATATATATATATATATATATATATATATATATATATATATATAGGACATATTCATACTACACCCGGGTGTAGTTACACCCACGCGTGTTTCTCATAATCTAGAGAGTATCTATCATACCGGGAAGTATGTACATGTAGTATGAAGTATATAAGACTATTTTGGTAGTATATATAATACTTTGTAGGCAGTATGTACATTTTTTACGTAGACTCATTTTTACGTGTACATATGCATGTATTTCGGATATGTAGTGCAAACTACATGTTCAAATACATTTTTTTCACCAAACTTGATTTAGAGTATCTTAGATATGTTGTATGAACATACTCAAATAGATAAAGTATCGTACATACTTCAATATGGTAGTATATTAGACATGGGTGTAGTTACACCCAGGGGTAGGAAGTATTTATCCTATATATATATATATATATATATATATATATATATAGAGCCCAACTATTCTCGAACCCCCCTTAAGAGGGTTCTAGAATAGCTATTCTCGAACCCCTCTAACCACCATCTAATCCCGACCCGACCCGCCTGAAAAAACCAGTAGCCTCGAACTGAACCCCAACTCCACGCAAGTGAACCCCTCGTTCACATCTCCTCTATTGTGCACATCCTCTAGCCGAGACAGCACTCCCCAATCCAACCGTGCCTCCTACCAGGTCGGCGCCGGCGAGCGAGCGGCGGCGGTAGCCGACGTGAGGGAGCCGGCGACGGAGTCCGGCGAACTTCCCAACTAGAAGACCTTCTTTCGCGTCGGCATGGGAAAGCGAGAGCAGGTTCGTGGAAGCTCAACACCTAGCCCGACGAGATTCCCCAGCAGGAAGATCTTCTTCCATGCCTGCTTCCCACCGCCGTGTGCTCCAGCCGGGCGCCTCCGACCGAGATCTCCTCCGCGCAGCTCTGATTCGAGCGCTCCCCAACTCCACCGAGCAGCTCCGATCTGGGCGCACCCCAACCCACCGCTTGGCTGCAACCCCTACGCGGCCCATCTCCACCCCTTGCTTCGCCGGCGGCCACCTGCTCGGATCCCTGCGGGTGGGCTGGCGAAGACACCCGATTGGACTGCCGCCAATCTCATGCGCGCCCCCTGACGGCATCCACATCGCGCGACGCGGGCCTGCATCCATGGGGCGTACCGCCAGCCTACTTCCACATCACAAATCGCCGGTCTACCTCCACCATATACGCCGCCGGCATGAATCCATGAACGCATGCACCTACCACCCCCAAGCGGCATCCCCATGTTCCATCATCCACTAGCATCTTGCTACGCCGTCGATGGTCTCCTCTAGTTACCCGAGACGCCCCTGCCGCTTGGATCTAGATCCTCCGGGAGTCTACAGATGTCAGTCTGGAAATCCACGCCAGGAATCAACGGGGAATCTGGGAGTCCATCTGCTGCTCCGCCGGAAATTCACCCACGCCACCAGGAAGCCGTGCCGCTCGCAGCACAATCGCGTCTTCCTGGGAAGTCAGTGCGGGAGGTCAGGGAGTCCACCCGCGCGCAACTGCAGGGAGTCTGCAGGTTGGTCGGTAAGAGTCACATCTCTCTGAACCTCATTTTGTGATTCTCCATTTTAGGTTCTCTGAACTGCTCGAATTGAACTATTTCTTCTTGTATTTCTCGTCAGCTATTTGTGCATAACCATTGTCTGTAGTAATGATGACTTAATGTTGATGGAGATCCAGCTCTTTTTAAGTGAATCAGCCACGCCAAGAAAAAAAAAAGGGTCAGGTTTCCCTGCACTAGTAAATAAACTACACGAAGCGTCTGTATTTAGGAAGTTTACTAATAGTTTCCGAGTAGTCCATTCTTTATAATCAGGAACACAAAATGTACTTTGGGTCTTTTTCGATAAGCACATTTTTAAACCTTGAAGTTCACCCCCTGCCGCGGCACGGCCGCCGCCGCTCTCACCCCCTGTCGCGCGCATGGCCGACGCTGCTCCCACCACCTGTCGGAGGCGCCGCTCCCTTTTCCTGTTGCACGGCCGGCTGGCGTAGGGGACGCCCGACCCCTGCCCCGCATCTCGAGCGTCTCAGGCCAACAGCGCCGCTTCCTATTTGGTGAAGTTCACATCTCCTGCAATTAGTTTTTCCAATTTTGAATTATTTTGTTAACTGAATTTTGAAGTTCACAAATGGAAAAATGTGTAGTTTAGATATAGGCATGAAAGCTGCCGGCGGCGACCTCTCCGGCATGCTGCTGCCGGTCACATCTCAAACTCCTCGCATATATTTGTTCGCTGCCCTGGTAACCAGCACACCGCCCCTTCCTTTACCCCTCTTACCAAATGAACTCTGTAGTTTACTGTCTTAAAAGCATGAAATTCAGATGATGAACTTGTGAAGTTCAGTCGATGTGAGAAATTGGGCAGCGCTCGGATACCATCGATGAAATTCTTATGTTGTTCAAAAGGAGAAGTTCAGATAGTGCTCCTCAATACTGCTACTATGTAGTGCCGACTGCCGATGCTGGCCACTGTACCTCAACCACCTTGCTCAGAATTCGTGAGAAGTTCAGATATAGGAACCCAATCTCCAAAAAGGTAATTGAGACCTAGGTCAGCTTGTTCCACTCGATGATTGCCTAGTTATCTTCTGAAATTCACTATTTTATTGGGTAAAAGTTCACTTCGCCTATGAGGGGAAGTTCACCTATTTTTAATTATGCCATCATGGTCTTCTGCATATTATCAATTGTGTATTGCAAAAGAATTAGCTTTCAGAGATGCAACTTATATATGCCTTCATAGTTCACAAAATAAAGTTCCGGTGGTACACTTATGTATTGAGGGCAGGTCAAAAGTCTGAACGATGTGTTGGTACTTGCTGATTGATCTTGCTGTTGTTTAGCCCTTAATTATCCAACACTTCAGGATGAAAAACTGAACTACACTTTCTTGATTGATGTGCCAGTACTTCAGAATTTCTAGTTAGGACGTTCACTTCGTACACATGTGAAGTTCACTTTTATCCAACGAAAATAGTAATAATTTTATTCTTAATTATCAGGATTGTACTTCATTTGTCATAGAAGTTAGTTTTCTATTTTTCGTGTAGTTCAGTTTTTGCTTCTCCGAAAGTACTACAGCTTCTTTTTGTTGCTGTTTGTCACTAGTATGCTGCCTCCTCTGAACTCCGATATTGTTGCAACAATTTTTTTTTACGGAACCAAGTGCAGCATTTCAGTGATTCTCACTTACATATATATGATGTGGGTGTCACTGGGAAATTTAGTTTTACTTTTCTTCCAGGGGAGTTCACTTGGTACGAAGGCAAAAGTTCAGTTTTTGTAGCGTAACAATTCATTTCATAATCAGCAAGCTATTTAGTAATGAGCTAGTTATTAATTTATTGTAACAGAAGATGCATGTAGCCAAGGTGATTTTGAACCACTTCCAGGGGCTAGTTTGACAGTCATAATCATCTAGCTTCTCTCTCTTGTGTTGATTATTTTCTCTATGCACTACCAACTTTTTTAATGTGCTTGATAATGTGGTACTTACCTTACTTGAATTTGTGCACTCGATTTATTCTGCTGCTGTGTGCACTCGATTTATGCTGCTGCTCTCTGTACAAACATAAATTTATGCCTTATATAAAACATTGGAAGTTCAGTTTTTTATCTTCTCTCCGTACAAAACGTGAACCCATTTATTATGCTACTGTGTGCACTCAATTTATTATGTCAAACAAGTTCAATTTGTTCACAAGGAATTTGCATCTGTTGGAAGTTAACTTTTCTTTGTTGGGGAATCCACTTGGGTGCGGGTAGTTCACTTCTTACCTCCTATTTATGTTGTTATGAAATGATATTGTGAACTGCCCATGCTATTGCTGCTGGACTCGCACCGAGACTGCCGCAAGAAGCAGCGCGGACTTCCACGAGCACCGGTGCGAACTCTGGCAAGCATCGCTACGGATTCCCTTGAGCACCAGGTTCGTGCAATACTCAAGCGACCTTCTGGTCCTGTAAAGGTGAGTAGATTTTGTGCCCTAGGTTCCTCTAAAAATAAGAACTATGTTTCTAGAATAATTTCCACAAGAATTTGTCTCTCTGATGACAATCCTATAATTTAAAAGAAGTTGTTCTTGCAACAGCTAAAGAGGTTCACTCTTTAGTCTAAAACCGGTTCAATACATGAAAAATAGAGGTTCACTCTTATCTGTATGTACTGAACTTGATTCTTGCGGCTATTACATTGTATCTTTTTAGCGCGTATCTGGTTTTAGTTCAGTTTAGTTTTTGGCATTGTTCAGATCTTGGGCACTAAAAGTTCAGTCCGTAAGCTCTTGACGTGACAGAAGTATTTTTTTGTTCAATACTACTTAAGTTAACACAAAATTCACCCCTTTCGCATAGAAATCTCATTTTTACGAGGAAGTTCAGTAAGTCCATGATTAAATATCACTTTTATGTTGTATGTGCACTTCATACAACTATGGTATTCAATAACTTCACTTCTTCTAATCCGTGAAGCTCACTTCTCCTAATCTGTGAAGCTCACTTCTCTTAATTCGCGAAGTTCACATCTGCTATTTTTTTTATACATTCCTGCTAGATAGAATATTTGTGAAGTTTATGACTGCGATGATTCTTGTTTATTCAATAGTTGTATCTTATGATGAAATATTTTTTACAGTACATAAACAGAGGATGATTGTCTTCAGCAGAAACAATCACCTTGATGATTAATGTATAAATGATATGTTCATTGGAGATCATTTGAAAAAAATGTTAATACTACTTCCATTTTTAGTGTACAATGGCTGTGAGTAAATTGTTAATACTAGATTATTATTTGGAAGCTCACTTTTTTATTTTGAGAAGCTCATTTCTTGGATCTGAGAAGTGCACGTGTATCCCGAGAATAATATTTGTTAGTCTTGAAGTTCAGTTCCGTGGAAGTCTATATCATTTTTAAACGAGTTCATGTTCGCTGAAACTCAACTAGAAGTTTGCTTCGGCCATGCGGGAGGTTCATTTTTCTTGCAATTCACTCGAAAAAATGGTTCCAAATCATGTGATTCTGGAAGTCCGGGTTCCAAAAATGGTTCCACAACGCTAGCTTTAATAAAAAAACTTTTGAGTTTGATGTGTAAAACAATTAAAGTTCACTTTTTGTTTTGTAGAGTTTGATGTGTTAAACCAAAGTAGGAGTTCACTATATTCAGTTTCTGAAATTCCTTTTAGTTCTGAACTTTTATCTTATGTTGTCAGTTAACTCTATAGAGTGTTTCAGTTCCGTACCAAGTCTTACATTTTGTTTCAGTTAGTGGCATGTTTAGGAACTAGGTTGTGTTGTCTGCCAAGACATTACTAGTAGTATTATGATCTTACGTGTGGGGATGTTGGATGCTAGTACTGTAGGTAGTTGATTTGCATGCTCTACAGGTTGCGAGTTATATATCCTCTGCAGCGCGTCGTCTGGTTAACCACCAGAGAAACCCAGTACACCTCAACCACCTCCACTTAAGCATATAGCATATAGAATATAATTTCGACATGCTTTGACACACTGCATTTCGGTCTGTGCATGCGTTGAATTGCCTGATTCACATTTAACATAGTATAAACTTTCTGCTTTCCCCACCCCCGAGTACACTTGCAAGTTGCAAGAGTGGTATTTTATTGACTGCCCATAAATCACCAATCCCAATCCCATTCCCATAATTCCCATTTGTTTAGCTCTCGTGCTTTGGGGTCATATTGATTGCTATCTGTAAGCAACAAATCAATTAGGCAACACCATGCATGCATGTCTGATTAATTTTACTTATTGTGTGCTTGCTGGGTATTATCATGTTTTTCTCTATACAAAACATAGAAGTCCATTTAATCATGTCTGATAAGTTCAATATATCAGACAAGTTCAATTCGTCTGCATAAGAATTTAAAACTTCTTGGAAGTTAACTTTTCTTTTCGGGGGAATCCACTGCGTCAGTGGGAGGAGTCCGCTTCTGGCTAGTATGAAAAATAGTAGTTCACATTATTATGAGATGCCTCCAACTAGTATGAAAAATGGTAATTTACATTATTATCAGGGCCAGTTCACTTCCTATATTTGGGGAGTTTGTTTAGTCTGTCTGACTATTACAGTTTAAAGCACACAGGCGGCACTTTGCGACATACATCAGCGGCTGGAGGAGGACCTACCTCTCTGTCGTATAGCCTTCTATTGGTACCGAGACCAGGTAGTTGAACTATCTCAACCTGAATTTAGACGATAGCAATGTGTAGTTCAATCTGTGTCAGCCATGAAGTTCAGATAGCAATGAATGTGATAGATGTTTTTACTTGCCTAAATACTACTAGATGGATGGATTATTCATGAATACTTCTCTAAATACTATTGTGCAGAATCTGGCGTTGTCGCTTGCTTGAGATAAGGTTGCGCGGATCAACTAGCAAGGCAGCAGGCAGCGAGCGGAGCAAGGCAGCAGGCAACAGCCATCAATTTCCGGACGTCAATCCAGCGGCAGGTGGAGCAGCTGTTGCCATACGTGCTAATCAGTGATGCTCCTTTTTTTGAATGAAGCAGATCCTCTCACCGTCTCACAGGAGTAGCTTTCAAATTGATGCTCCTTTTTTCTGAATGAAGCAGATCCTCTCACGGGAGTAGCTTTCAACTTGTATGTTGGTGCTTCCAAACTGCTCCAGCTTGGCTACTTTTTTTTTGTAGTTTTGTGCCTTTACCAGCTACGTTTGTACTGTTGCAGCCAAAAAATGATTTTTGTGCAGTGCACAAAACAGATTAAATATTAGAATATGTAAAGTAAAGTACTGGCAATTTGAATGTGCTTGATGTTCAATGGGAAACTTACTTTTTGTGGGCATTCACTTTGGGAATGGTGCGAAGTTCACTTTGCACCATCTGGATGTTCAGTTCAAAATATGTCAGAAAATTCACCTCGCACAAGCCAGAAATTTATCTCTTCTAGGACTTCAGTTTGACCACAACGGAATTTCATTTTTCACTATGTAGAAGTTTACCTTAAAATCACTGGAAGTTTGTGCAAACCTGCAGGAAGTTTACCATTTTGTGGGATGTAATTTTGACCACGATGGAAAGTTCACTTTGTACTATGCGGAAGTTCACCTCCAACATGTTCACTTTTTTCCCGCGACCGGAAGTTCACTAACAGCTATCGGGAAGTTCACTTTCATATTCGAGCTGCTCACGCACTCCGTCTTTTCCTGGGCGGAAATCATACGCATAGAAATCGTTCGTACGACCATCGATTACGAAAATCGATCAAATCCACATACAATTAACACTAATATAACTCTAGTAATACCCCAACACACCATAATACCACACCTAATCAATCTAGATGAGCCAATTCGAAATGTTCTAGCGTTATCTTCGGCTTTGCGTATTTCTAAAATTAAACTTAAATCTTTTAGAATTTGGAAAAACATTCAACATGAAAAAGATGCGCCTAATCAATATCTTTTCAACGCAATATCATTTGGAACATTCCAAAGTGGTTCGGAAATAAACCCCAAAAAAGTACGAAAAACCGAGAAGTTCAAAACGCTGAATCAAGTATTTTCAAATCTGCTCTTAAACTGTAAAGAATTTGGAAAAGTTATCTTCATGAAAAAGATGCGCCTAGTCATCAGCTTTCCAACGGCATATCATACACATCAATCAAATAAACGGTTCGAAAATTAGACCCCCAAAACTGCACAGAAATTGAGAAATCCGCGAAAACGTTGTTTCGTATATTTAAAATTATTTCTAAACAGTAGAGAATTTGGGAAAACAATGAACACGAAAAAGTTGCGAAATTTCCGTGCGAATCCAACGGTATATTATACGCATCAATCCGATAAGCGGTTTGAAAATCATCATGAAAATACTATCCGCACGAACATGCAATTCTGGTATTCCGTCGAGAAGTTCACTAGGAAACACCCGGAAGTTCAGAAAGGGTTCGAGAATAGTTATTCTCGAACCGGTTCGAGAATAGCAGACCTATATATATATATATATATATCGACGCGGATTTTCTACCAAGGGTGGTAGCTATGCATAGGGTAGCAGCCGTTGGATATAAGGAGTTCTGATTCTACTCATGTCCAGATCAAATACCCAGGAGCACTTTCACTAAACGGCCGTTTGAGCTCCGTGATTGCATGCACGAAAAACGTTGCCACAACTTTCCCACACCTTTTTTTACATCATTCCACACATTGTATCGGCAACGGTGGTGACCATCCGTCTTGTGGAATTTTAGCCTTTTTTAGTGCTTTTGACAAATTGCACCGGTGACGGTAGCCTGTAACAGGTGCTAGCGCCATACCGTATGTAATGTGTCGTTTTTTACTTGTTTTCACACATTGTATCGGTAACGGTGGTGACCATCCGTCTTGTGGAATTTTAGCATTTTTTAGTGCTTTTGACAAATTGCACCGGTGACGGTAGCCTGTAACAGGTGCTAGCTCCATACCGTATGTAATGTGTCGTTTTTTACTTGTTTTCACACATTGACTTCGGCACGGTAAGCTTTAATAAAAAATATGCCATACGGAAGGCCTTGGTGGTTGCTAAACGTTAGACGTTGCTAAATGGTGGTGCAAATAGCCGTAGCATTTAGCAATCACGCTGTTACAATTTAGTTCTCATTTTTTGTGTGGTTCAGCTAGTACAAACCTTTCCTTCCGAGCAAAGGATCTGTTTGGAAATTTCTGGTACCAACCAAAAATCACTCAGAGCTGATATATTAACAAAAAAAAATCGATTACAAACTCAGAGAATTTTTTTTTGATTTTTTCCATCCATAGATATGTACTTTTTTGTATGTATTGTTTTTACTCTACAACACACTCCTCAGCGTCAATTTTTCCCCCAGATTTTTTTACGTTCATACGGTCAACGGTTGATTAGCTTAAGATAGATGGTTCATTTGATCGAACTGTCTAATTCACCGTCCATTGTAGATGCACTGTCGGTACATGGCATTACTATATTTATCCAACTGTTTTATAACGATAAAGGCCGCTGCATTTTCAGAAATCCAAGCTACACAAACAGCCTCTTCACAAAAAAGATGAACACCTGTAAGGAGATAAAACGTGTTTATATTATTAAGTACCCGCGGGGGGCATGATTGTCCATGATAGGATAGGGGAGCAACACTCCCACCTTAGCCTTTAGTGATCGTGGTAACACACATTTCTTGCATCGGCGTTGATGCTGCCATCGGCAGGTTGCCGTGCATATGGCGGAGTATATTTTCATCTAAGAGGAGAACAACAAACCTACCTTATCCTTATTCGATCGTGGTAACACACATTACTTAGCTTCATCTAACTTTGCCCTGGCAAAAAAGCTTTGGTTTTGTGTGGTCCATTGACCGTCAGTTATGTATTAATAGAAAAAAAGGTTGATTTTGTCTGTCAAGTGGCTTATGCAACGTTTTGGCCTAGAAACAAATCCCGATCTTGGTAAGGTTCTACCGGCAATGATCAGTCCAAGCAATTCGTTGCAAGTCTAAGGAGGATAAAATGTCTTTATATTATTACATAAACGGGGGGGGAACAAATCCCGACCTTAGCCTTCAGTGAACGTGGTGACAGACATGACTTCCCTCGGAGTTGCTGCTGCCATCTGCAGGTGGGCCCCCATGTGTCGGACTATACTATTATCTAGAAGGAGAACCCCAACCCTAACTTAGCCCACACATTACTCTTCTCGAAGTTGCCAGGTGCCCCCCTATACGGCGTACTATATTGTTGTCTAAGAGGTGGCGAAGTGGTCTGAATCAACTGTTGTGTATTTCCCCCACCAGCACTAGTTCATCCATGTATGACCTGAAAAACATTTACGCCGTGTATAACTATATTAAAACATTAAAACAAATGAAAAAATTGATGCGATCAACGAATGCATGTTCTAGTAGTTTTTTTTTTGAATTTTAAACAGATACCTGATTGTTTTTTCATCGAGCTTGAGTTTGTTGCAAACGATGCTGATGTGTGCTCCCTCGGGACCTAGCCTGGGTATTTTCGCTAGAGAGTGTTTTATCGGAAGGAACCCTATATTGGTAAAAAATTTAAAAAAGACAAAAAATAAGGTTATCTGTAGGCAGAAATGATCTTACCTTGTTGATTCTTCGCGAATAAACCACATTATGGTCTTTGTTGTTTTCATTCCGCCGGGGGGAGGCGCACAAATTGCTTCCATGTCTACCTGCTTTGTTGTGTTTTTTATATTGGTCTTCCGCATAATAACACAATGTATCATCATGTTTATAACAGTACAGGTTATGTTTGGTCACTTGCCTTTATTTCCTATGACGGATGTTTGATTTTCCTTTTGAATGACTCTTCAGAAATTTTATTTGGATTGGTCTTCCTCTTTCCAGATCCTTGCTTGTTTTCTTGCATCCGGTCAGCGGCCCATAGCTCATGTACAGTGGTGTAGACCTTTTTTGCACGTGACATTAGATAAAAATATACATTATCCATGTGGTGGTTGCAAGAATTCAGTATGTGTACTAGTTATTCATGAATGAGGTTATAATAATTAGAAGCAGTATAGATAGTACCCAAGAAAAATGGCACATATGTTGCGTGGCTTACCGGTCTGTGCACCAGGTCTACGTGGGTTGCTATTACACTCAGGTGGTGGTGGGTGATATCGTTGAAGTTTGTTACAATCTTGCAGCTAAAACAGAGAATTTCTGGATTTGATCCATCTAATTTGATCCTTCCTACAGCCGTGGCATATGAATCATCTCTACAATAAAAAATATTTTAAAATTAATGCTACGGGATTCTAAGATACTGCTCGATGTAAGTTAATGTCGTAGCGGTAAATTACTGTATGCAGTCTAGTTCTTGTCTGCTGAAGGTGAACCATATCACTGCCTTAATCTCACCAGTGCAATCTTCAATCTTGAATGATCCTTTTCTGTCATCCGCAAACTTGCTCCGTATACGGCCAATTATCCTGACCTGTACCAGTTAGCAGGCAAAAAAAATTACGCATCCCATATGTTTATTTTAACTAAATAGCTATGATTGTTTGGTTACTTACAGTGGAAAGAACTGTGTTGTTCACAACTAGTGCATTGGCTTTCCGCCACTTCCATGCGTCTAGTATCTGCTTAATGTTCAGAGGCATCATTGTTTTAGCCGTGTTTGGGTATTTAGATGGTTGTTGTGTGTTTTCACTGCATGGTTCAACAGATGCTTTCCTTTGCTCCTGCTTAGGTTAAAAAAGAACTGATTATTTTCATAGCTGTTAGGGCTGGACGATCCACACGAAAGAAACCCTAATGGTAGTAAATGGAAGCATGTCTCACCCGAATGAAGGAAGCCGATGATACAGGTACAATAGCCCCTGAACCGGGTGAATCTGCAGGATCCTCTTCTATGGCCTCCTCCTTGCAGTTCATTGCTTCCTTTTTGTGTACTGTAGAAATAATTCTCTTGCCTAGTGCATTTGCTAATGGGCAGCTACCTGTGTGGGTATGGTTTGTGTGGTAAGCTGAGTCTTCCACCGCCCGAGAAAAAAACTATCATTTTTACCTAAAATCACAAAGTCACAACGGCTACACCCGGGTGTAATTACTCCCACTTGTGTTTCACACAATCTAGGTAGTATCTATCATACCGAAGAGTATATACATGTAGTATGAAGTATATAAGAATATTTTGGTAGTATATATACTACTTTGTAGGTAGTATGTACACTTTTTTACGTACACTATTTTTTTACGTATAAATATGCATGTATTTTGTATATATAGTGCAAACTATGGGTGTATTTAAATTTTTTTCACCAAAGTTGGTATGGAGTATCTTAGATATAGTGTACGAACATACTCAAACCAATAAAGTATGTTATATACTTCCGTATGGTAGTATATGAGACGTGGGTGTAGTTACACCCAGGAGTAGGGAGTATTTATCATATATATATATATATATATATATAAAAGCTGGACACGTGAATCAACAGGGATCATCCTAGATGTGTAGATGGATTCATTACGCAGACACGAAAATATATCGACATCTTAGTTACTTTGTCTGGCTCGCGGACCTACGAATGAACATGACCATAGTATACATATTCATGCTACACCCGGGTGTAGTTACTCCCACGTGTGTTTCACACAATCTAGATAGTATCTATCATACCGAAGAGTATATACATGTAGTATGAAGTATATAAGAATATTTTGGTAGTATATATACTACTTTGTAGGTAGTATGTATATTTTTTTACGTACACTATTTATTTACGTATAAATATGCATGTATTTTGTATATATAGTGCAAACTATGGGTGTATTTAATTTTTTTTCACCAAAGTTGGTATGGAGTATCTTAGATATAGTGTATGAACATACTCAAACCAATAAAGTATGTTATATACTTCCGTATGGTAGTATATTAGACGTGGGTGTAGTTACACCCAGGAATAGGAAGTATTTATCCTATATATATATATATAATTGTTTTATTTTCGTCAAAATACACCGCGAAACTTCTAAAAATCATATCTTGAGTTCTACTTCTCCAAATTTAGCAAACTTTACATCGCTGGAATCTTTAGGAAATATTGAATCAAATGCAATCATTAATTTCCAGTTTTGACAAATTTAGAATATTCGAATCTCAAATGAGGATATTGAGTATTTTTGTCATAACTTAAATTCTAGAATCTTTTCAGTATGATCCTTTTCAGCGAAGAGCTTATGATCATACCTATCCACACAGACCATTTTGATACTTCACCATTACCCAATATCATAACTATCTCAATGCCATATCTTGCAAGCCCTGTCTCTTGCCATACATTCTTTCCAATTTACCCATAAGATAGATAAAGTTCAACATATAAAATGAATAACCAAACTTGCAATTGTATTGTTTGTATTGATTGATGATTTGGTTATGGAATGGTGTGTTTATGTTGTGTTACTTTTATCTTATAGTTTGTACGGAGTGCAACGCGTGTGATTGTGAGAAGTGTGCGATCATCAATTACAAAAAGGCAAGTGTCACTTTCATTGTCCTAATGTTTTTCTATGCATGTAGTGCTTTTAAATAGTAGATATTGCATGTGTAGGATGTTTTCAAAGTATATGCTATGCTAATCCTATAGTCTTAGGATTCCTCTAGTTTCCCTTAAGTTGCCATCGTAAGTAGTTTTGCTTAGCTATGCTACTAGATACGTGGTTGGGATATCCTGATGAGATGAGATGAAGAAAAATATGTTTTTGTTATAAATGAAAACAACTTGATGAATGAAACACCTGGGCGGATTGGTACGAGTGGAGCGTCTGCACGGTGAAAATTGGTGGGGTCCGCCGCCCAGGAACAAAAGAGATTGGACAGGTTTCATGTTTAGTAGCTTCTTGTACAGCCGCATGTCATATGGGCTCTGTCTTGACTAAGTAGGTTGTAGGGACCTGTCCCGACGTGACCAGCAGATGTAGATGTGTAGGTTGGTACGGGTCCGTCCTGAGGGCTCAGGGCCTTACTTCCGAAAATAGTCTCGTCTTAGTCTTCTCCCAACCATTTGAGCAAAATGAGCATCATGGTGGAAAAGGGGCTGACTAAGTCATGCGGGTAAAGTGTACAAACCTCTGCAGAGTGTTAAAAACTAAGTACTTAGCCGTGTCCCCGGTTACGGACAACTTTGAGCAATTGGACCTGGAGCTGTTGGAAGATCTCTCTCATCCCAATTTCATAATAAAACTTGATGGGTAAACTTGGGTAGCATTAAGCTGGACTCTAGTGTCTATCCCTGGTGAGCCAGCGTGATGAGAACTTGGGTTCATGCTTTTAGGATTATATTTTCAAAGACAAATGATGTTTACAAAAGGTAGGGAAAATGCTCGCTTTTCTGCAAAGAGCCTAAACTCCACCAGCCAAATATACATGTAGGTATTAGGTGCCATTTGTGTCCACTAAATAGTGACATCTTGCCAATACATTCAAAGTATTGACCAAATGTTTTTGGCTGTAACTTTACCTGTTGCAGATATTTTGATAGACGAGTGAGTTACGATGATTAGGGTTACGGGTCTATCCTCAACATGCTCGCCTGTGGCACATGAAGACGAAGGACTCCATGCTATATGTTTGTTCGTTGTAAAACTCTGATGTAATGCTAGCCTTGTGCTATGCAATTTGTAAGTCATTATGTAATTCTGGATCATACGATGTAATAAAGACCTTTGTTTCTTGGTATTACATCTTAAACTGTGTGTGCTAGCGATTGATCCAGGGACTAGCACAGTAAAGCACAGGGATCGGCACCCTACCGGGTGAGGTCACTACAACAGCAGGGGCGTTGACGTGGAGCAAGCTAGGCAAGACGTAATTCTGGAGGAAGAGGCCATATGATGCGTGCTTGGCCTTGGTTGCAGGGCGGTGTTTCCCCCTATGTACTTAGGCCTACACCCATCGCATGTTGGATCAGGCTGTGGATGTCCTTCTAGAGAAATTTGCCACATAATGGGCAAAATAGCTCCCCGCGCATGCAGAAACGAATTTCACCACCCTTCAGCCGCTTGAGAACATAGCGGCTTTTCCGGTCCCTGCGCACCTTGTTGTTGTCCATGTCATCAGAATACTCCTATGAATTATTAAGTACTACATAATCATGTTTTTTATGACAGATCAAATAAATACTCCACTAACATATTCAAACCTTAGAAACCCTAAAATTAAATGTGTAGAACAAGTAAATGGCAGAAGAAATCGTAATAAATCATGAGAAACCCTATGAACAACCATGAACATAAGCCACAACAATTGCAAGTCCACTAAGTATGAACACATAAATTGATTATATGACTACATGGCAGATTAGTCGAAATTAAACTAGAATCTGATCTTACGAATCGTAGAATCAATTACATCTACAAGAACAAGGTAGGATATCAAATCAATCAAGAACCAGGCTCGTGCAAACCATGTGAACAGCAATATGACACAAAGAGGGTTGGGACAGTTTCGGTAAAAGAGAAGTACCTCCTCGTCATCACCCTCAACATCCTCCTGGAACTGAACGTTTGGGCCAAAATCGTCGAAGGGGTCGAGGTTCGCGTCCAGCATCGGGCCTAGGAAGACCTCGCCGTGGTGGCCTGCAACGCCGTGCACATCTTCGGCGGGATAAACAACGTTGGTATCCACCTTCTGCTCGATGGCCAGGACGCCCGTTTCGACCGAGGTCGAAGAACCAGACAAGCAGAGGAGACGAGCGGCATGGGTGCCCGGTGAAGCCTCACCCACCACGACGGCCACTACCGTAGAGGCATCCTCTGCGTGGGCGGTCGCCTATTGCTCCGCCTCGTATGCAATACCTATCTTCATGCTGCTGCGGTTGGAAACGGGAAAGTCGATGCCTCAGAGGTGCGGTGAGTGGATGGGGGTTTTCACAGTGTGGGGGAGGCAAGTTGGGGGAGTGGAGAGGACGAGCTCGCGAGAGATGATGAGGCCGATTATGTTATAGCCTCTGACTCTCTGTATCCAGTAGTGGACGCGTGAAGTCATGCATGTACTCGACTTTCCACTTTCTGGGAGACGTGTACGAAACTTTTTTTTGGGACCATTTAACTTCATGTGGGACTCATGTATACCAATACTTCCAAACGTCATAAGTAATTCAAAATCATTCAGAATAATATGAGACCTTAACATTTTATTTTTTGTGTCAGATATTGTCTATGAAAAATAACATCCTTCAAAAAATAAATCCCCTATGCCAATCCGATCATGCCCGTCTACTCCAACTAGCTTCCTCGAGTAATTTGTCACCTTACATTCTTAAAATGAACCAAAATTTGGCACAGGGGTGCATCATCACATGGAAAATGATGTTACCATTCTGTCTTCCCATTTTTTTGAATTTTTCAAAATTGTCATGCCCTAACGGAAAAAATGTACTCCTTCTAAGAAGCATGTATCAGAATGGCATTACCAAAACCTAGGGGTGGGGTGGGGGGAGGGGGCACATGGTGGTGTGATGATACATCACATTTGGACCACACAACACCATTTGGACCAACCAAAAAAAAACACCCTACACAAACCCTGGTCAAAACTAGTTTGACCAATATTACAAAAGTTGTACGGAGTACATAATTCAGAAACCGTCAGAAATATACGAAGCATTCACGAGTCCCCAAAGTCAGTGACTTTGAGTCACTTACAACTGTGGTCCACATATCAGTCACCCAAAGTCATGGCAAAGTCAGCTTGGCAAAGTCACCGACAGACAAAGCAAGCAGTGAACAGACAACTCCGTAGCACTGAAAAGACATCTCACAGAAAAGGCTAGTACTACCTTTTCTTCCCGGATAAGCAAAAATAGCTGATCGGTACTGACGAAATGCACCAGGTCCGCAATGTACTCCAGCTATAAGTGAAGCATGCCTACCACTGAAGAGGAAATTCAAGATTCCACCAGATCCCCATATCACTCTTTTGCATAAAACACGGACATATCTTTTGCACAATTCACCACTTGTTGGTCTAATCTATCGCAGCTTCCATCAGTTGGTCATCCAATTAACGATTTAACGGATTAGAAAAATAAGCGGTGGAATTAGAAGTACTAGTAGCGAAATGTGCAAAATATACCGTCCTTCCCGAGGGGGTTTGTCCAGAAGAGGGCCGGATGACAATGTCCCGGGTGCATCCAGAAACGAGAGGGGTAGTTTCTAATACATGTAAGAAATTATTTTACAAAAAGGTACATATTAAGTAGTACAACTATTAGTACAGTACTACTATTTCGAGGGAAAATGCCATGTCGTGCGACCTCTAATCAATGAGTAGAAGTTGTAGGTGCGCATAACATGCATTGCTGAAAGCTGGTTCCGCTGGAATTTGAGCTCAGCCGGGGCGGATTCTGCGAAGTTCGCCCGACGTCACTCATGTATCCCACCAAACTGCTCACTTCTTTCAATGTCTCTTCTCTTTCACTGCAGCTCTCCAACATCAGGTGCATCAACTTATCTTGTGCCTTCTGCTTATCGAGAAGGGCAAGGATGGCGATGTCAGCATATTCAAGGTTCAACTTTTGGAGCTCTACTTTATCCTGAAGAAGGATTTTGTACTCTATATCAGACTTGTCTCTTTCGAGGCACACAGTCTTGAGTATGCTGCTGGCTTCCTCCGCTGATGCAATGTTCCTCTCTTTCTGCTTAATCAGCTCGTTCTTCAACATGTCGCGCTCATTGCGAAGGCTGCAAATGAGCTCCACAAGAGTTTTCGAATTCTTCTTCTTGGCAGCCAAATCGTCTCGGAGGCGATCACACTCTAAGCTGAGCTCCTCGTTTTTTTCCATCAAGATGGCGACAGTGGTGTCGATAGTCGGCGCCGCTTCCTTCAGGGCGAAATCATCGGTAGCAAGTAAGCGCAAAGGAAGAAGAAGAAGATAACTACACAGTGCTTGGTGCTACCTCATTTCGCCGGGGTAGGGCCGGGTTGAAATCATCGGACGACGATGATTCCTTGGTCGTGGAAGTTGGTGCAGTACGGGCGTCGTTGGAACTTCCAACCCTTTAAGATGTATAACCATAGAGACTCTTAAAGAGCTTGAGCCCGGGAAGAAGAAACGAAAGTACATGGCGAAGGAAACTAACCCGGTGAGCACAACACGGACGCGTTTCGGCGGCGGCGGCGGCGACGGCGAGCCCACTTGGTTTCTGGAAGCGTCTCTCGAAATTTCGAGCCGGCGTTTTTTCTCCGCGTACTTGACCGCCGACGACCTGAATTTTGAAGACATTGCTGGAGGAGAGAGCGACGAACAAATGTTTGTTAGGTGGAGAGAGGAAGAAAGTGAATGGAACGAGAGAGTTTAGCGTTTTGCCCTTATAGTCATAGTCGCTAACCGTGACGCGGGAAGGTTGGTCGTCGGCGTTTAATGGTCTCCCGCGTGGAAACCGAGGCGGCCACGAGGCAGCGGCTGGCCACGCGGCGTCCAGTCGCCTACGCCGCCGTAAATGAGGGTAGTTGCCTACCACCACCAGGTGACATGCACCTTTTCCATGTCACCGTGTGACATGCGGCCTAAATTCAAATTTAAAACATTGCGAAAAAAATCATGCATCCGGTGACATGCCCATGGCATGCCACCGATGAAGAGTTCCGTGCCATGCACTCTGGCACTCTGCGCCGTCTTGGATCAGAAAATGAGCGAAGAACGAGGACGAGGCACTAGTTCAAATTTAGGATGAAGTTTAAGTTTTATTTTGGTTTAAATTAGATTAGAGGGAGTAGTACTCTTACTTTATTACTCGTACTTGTGTTAATGTAGTAGTATTATTATGGTGGTGTACTTGCGTTCATGTACTTGTTTCAGCTGTTTTGGTGAAGGAGACATGCATCACCTTTTTTGGTGATGTATCTAGTCGTCATGTAGCCCTTGTCAAATTCCTCTGATATACTGATGGGAGGGCTTGTTCACCCCATACTGATGGGAGCCCTTGTCAAATCGTAATCATAGCCAAAAGGCGCATTTTTTCCCGATATTACTCGATGCTTAAGGCGCGGGTGGTTGTGGTTCAGTTATCTCCCTAATTTGCACCTGCTTTCCCGTTTCCACTAGTCGAAAGTCGAAACCTGGCCACATTAACCCAAGATCCTGAAGCCGCCGCCTCAACCCTAGCCGCCTCCAGTTCTTCCTCCTCCATAGATTGGTTCCCCCTCCTCCGGTTGGCTTCGCCGGCGTCAGGAGGAGTGGGGAACCCGATCTATGCGTGGAGTTTCGAATAAAAGTATTGTTTTCATTAGATTATATTAGATTATGTTAGGATTTTGGGTATCTACAGGTCTATGGTTAGTTATCTATTTTTGGCTGCCTTCAGAAAAGTACAAGATTGTGTTCTGGAAGAAGAAAAAAATTGAAGACCTCGAAGATTTGTTACTATCTTTTAGACTTTATTTTGTAATCGTTGGAGTCAGTTCATGTATCTCTACCATGTACTATTTGTTGCTATGAATATATGTTGTATTGATTGTCAAAAAAAAACCCAAGATCCTGAAAAACTGTTGGTCTATCCCGAGAAACGAGGAGGTTTAAGGAAACGAGGAGTCCAGCGCGTGCGGAAGGAGCTTTAATCGTGCGAGCATGCAGGGGCAAAATGAGGAAACTAGCGATTACTTTCTCTCCTGCCAGTCTTATACTTTAATAAATGGGCAAACTGAGCACGTTGTAGCTAATCCTTTTATTAATTAAGCAGCTATATTAGTCAATAAGATTGCCTTATGTTTTTCCTCAGTTTTCGCCAAGCCCTTATTTGTAACCCGCAGAAGGAGCTCAGACGGGAGGATTCCAGTTTAGTTGACCGTTCCGTGCTGACGTGTGGGGCTAGTAGAAAGGGACCGCGTGGGACAGGACGAGACCGCGTTTGGTTGTACGTGAGCAGGAGCTGGGTTCTGTCTCTCTCGGCGCGAATTGGCATTTTTAAGAGCACCTTTTCCCCCTCTGTCTCTTTGTCTTTATTAACCAAATTAGTATCAAATCTAGAGAAGCTTGCATTTCTGTATTTCTTCAATTATTTGTTCCTTTTGGCCCTCGTTGTTTGCCCAATATGGCAGCAAATCTAGTACTCCCTCTGGTCCATATGTATGTAGTTAAATCTAGAAGCAAATCTCCAGGGTAATGTACTCCGTACGACAAATTCACAGTAATAGTAAATCGAGAAAACAAAGTAGGGCCAACAAAATATACTCCAGTAGAATAGGGATAGATAATAGGGATCCCTCCCTAGATAATAAGCTGCATACACAGCAGCCAACAGGTTCGAGGTTCTACTAACAACATAACAACAAGGGATCCCTAGCTAACAACAAAATAGAAGCTGCTTTGCAGCAGCAGCACACGTCCAGGACTCCGCCTACCCCATCTGCCTCTGCCTCCACTTGTTGCTCCCCTTGGGAGCCTTGGGCTTGAGCGGAGGCATGCGCCCGGCGGAGATCTCCACCCGCTGGATGCTGCGGAGGTGCATGCCGAGCGCCATGTGCTTGGCGCGGAAGGAGTGGGGGTTCACCGACGCGCCGACCTTGGGGTTGGTGTTGCCGATGTTCTCGGCATGCGTGAGGAGGCAGTTGAAGTCAGTGCGGCCGAGCCTCCTAGTGCAGAAGGGGCACCTGTAGACACCCTTGGCGAAGTAGGAGATGTACTGGCCGACCTGCAGCCTCCGCAGCACCTGGCGAGTCTTGACGTCATGGTGCTCGTCGTCGCTGCCGACGTCGCTGCCAGACAGCTGATCCATATCAAACGGGAACTATTAGTGAATGAGATGCAACGATGACTAACGTGCATGATAACAAAGTAAGGAAAAACAGAGCCAGCCTCAGTTAGAGTGGACACGATTATATGTCTACAGGGATGGTGTTAGCGAACCATAGCTCATGCACAACAGATTTGTACACAGCAATGGTTCGCTGAACCCACTCTGTAAAAATTTGTGCCCAACGATTCATCATAGGCAAAGAAACAGATTCCAGATCTGATTTTGAACAGATTCCAGAATATTTGCAAAATTAAACGGTTGATATCTTTTGATTCGTGCATAAAATAACTGACTGAGATCCCATAAATTAACTGATTGAGATCCCATTATTACTTGCATAAATTAACCGAACGGCCGAACTCCAAATCTTAAACGAAATCAAGAAGGGATCAAAGCAAAATGGAATAAAATCGGCGCAAATATTAACCCAATACTCAACCATCTACAGATCGGCACTAATAGTTACTAGGGAACCAGCAAAAATAGGGTTCAAAAAGGAATGGGGAACAAAAAAGGGAGCAAACCATAGTTACCTCGTTCCATGGGTCGTCCATGCAGGTGTCGTAGGGGTTCGGAGGCGAGATGTACGGCACCGGCTCATAGGGGTCCCATCCCGGCGGGATACGACCGCCACCGGCGGCGGCGACGGCCTTTGAGGGGACGACGTCGAAGAGGGAGGCGTCGCGCTTGGAGCCGACGGCGTCATGGACGATGGGATTCGCATTCTCCATGTCCATCTCGCCTGCAGAGAGGGAGAGGGTTTTTTGCTTTGGAGAAGATGATGGGACGTGAGAGGCGGCGTTGCATGAGCGAGTGTGAGTGACAGAGAGAGTGCGAGGAGGCGTCTATAAAGGCGAGGGCTGGTTAATGCGACCCGCGTCCTACGCGTCCACCATTTAACGTCTGCACGTCTTGGGCTTCTGCAACGCGACACGCGTCCACGATTGCACGTCTTCGACTTCTGCACCGCGACTCGCGTCAGTACCCGTCAACAATTGCACGTCTTCCACTTCTGCACCGCAACACGCGTACTCGAGTCTAACCCTGGAAATTTAGATATACTCTCGAGTCTTATACTGTAGCATTTTTTGTGTGCTCGGTTTTCCCCTTGAGTACTAATACTGGCTAGTGCAATATACTCAGTTTTACCTCAAGTGCCTGGTCAACAGAGAGTCAACAAATGGGATTAACTAGTTAAATGAGTCAACAAATGGGATTATCAGTTCGTTTTCACGTGTTAAACTTGTCTAAATATTGGTCAAACCTAGGATTTGACCAAGATTCAAATGGGCAAAAAATAAAAAAAAACAGAAAAATGAAAAACCAAAGAACATAGTCTTCTTATGTCATATAGTAAGCATTAAAGGTTATAAACAAGGTCTAGACATATTCAAACCATACAAATCATGTATCTACCCCCTAAAACCTAAACTCTGTCTTATGAAGTCAAGCATGAAGAGAAGTGGTTTTGGGTTTCAAACATGGAAATTTCAAAAACCTCCCAAAAACTTCATTTTAGAGTGACTAAGAAGGATACATGCTTCCCTTTTCATTTTCATGTTTTAAACTTGTTTAAATCTTGGTCAAACCTAGGATTTGACCAAGATTCAAATGGGCATTAAAATTTAAAAATCAGAAAAATGAAAAACCAGAGCACATAGTGTTCTTATGTCATATAGTAAGCATTAAAGTTGATAAACAAGGTCTAGACATATTCAAACCATACAAATCATGTATCTACCCCCTAACCCCTAAACTCTGTCTTATGAAGTCAAGCATGAAGAGAACTGGTTTTGGGTTTCAAACATGGAAATTTCAAAAACCTCCCAAAAACTTCATTTTAGAGTGACTAAGAAGGATACATGCTTCCCTTTTTATTTTCATGTTTTAAACTTGTTTAAATCTTGGTCAAACCTAGGATTTGACCAAGATTCAAATGGGCATCAAAATTTAAAAAAATCAGAAAAATGAAAAACCGAAGCACATAGTTTTCTTATGCCATATAGTAAGCATTCAAGTTGATAAACAAGGTCTACACATATTTAAACCAGACAAATCATGTATCTATACCCCTAAACCTTAAACTCTGTCTTATGAAGTCTAGCATGAAGAGAAGTCGTTTTGGGTTTCAAACATGGAAATTTCAAGAACATCCCAAAAGCTTCATTTTAGTGTGACTAAGAAGGATCAAGGCTTACCTTTTCATTTTCATATTTTAAACTTGTTTAAATCCTGGTCAAATATAGGTTTGACCAAGATTCAAATGGGCATAAAATAAAAATATAGAAAAATGAAAAACCAAAGCACATAGTCTTCTTATGTCATATAGTAAGCATTAAAGTTGATAAACAAGGTCTAGTCTTATTCAAACTAGACAAATCATGTATCTACCCGCTAACCCCTAAACTCTGTCTTATGAAGTCTAGCATGAAGAGAAGTCGTTTTGGGTTCAAACATGGAAATTTCAAGAACATCCCAAAAGCTTCATTTTAGTGTGACTAAGAAGGATCAAGGCTTACCTTTTCATTTTCATGTTTTAAACTTGTTTAAATCCTGGTTAAATCTAGGATTTGACCAAGATTCAAATGGGCATAAAATAAAAAAATAGAAAAATGAAAAACCAAAGCACATAGTCTTCTTATGTCATATAGTAAGCATTAAAGTTGATAAACAAGGTCTAGACTTATTCAAACTAGACAAATCATGTATCTATCCGCAAACCCCTAAACTCTATCTTATGAAGTCAAGCATGAAGAGAAGTGCATGGTTTTGGGTTTCAAACATGGAAATTTCAAAAAACTCCCAAAAAATTCATTTTAGAGTGACTAAGAAGGATACATGCTTCCCTTTTCATTTTCATGTTATATACTTGTTTAAATCTTGGTCAAACCTAGGATTTTACCAAGATTCAAATGTGCATCAAAATTCCAAAAAATCAGAAAAATGAAAAACAAAGCACATAGTTTTCTTATGTCATATAGTAAGCATTAAAGTTGATAAACAAGGTCTAGACATATTCAAACAAGAAAAATCATGTATCTACCCCCTAACCCTAAACTTTGTCTTATGTAGTCAAGCATGAAGAGAAGTGCTTTTGGGTTTCAAACATGGAAATTTCAAAAACCACCCAAAAGCTTTATTTTAGAGTGACTAAGAAGGATCCATGATTATATTTTCATTTTCATATTTTAAACTTGTTTAAATCATTGTCAAACCTAGGATTTGACCAAGATTCAAATGGGCATAAAATTAAAAAAATCAGAAAAATGAAAAACTAAAGCACATAGTCTTCTTATGTCATATATATAGTAAGCATTTAAAAGATGATAAATAAGGTCTAGACAATTCAAATAATACAAATCATGTATCTACCCCTAACCCTAAACTCTATCTTATGAAGTCAAGCATGAAGAGAAGTGGTTTTTGGTTTCAAACACGAAAATTTCAAAAACCTCCCAAAAGCTTCATTTTAATTAGATTAACTTATTAATTATGAAGGATCCAGGATTGATTACCTTTTCATTGTCATGTTTTAAACTTGTTTAAATCTTGGTCAAACCTGGGATTTGACCAAGATTCGAATGGGCATAAAAATTAAGAAAAAAATCGTAAGAATGAAAAACCAAAGCACATAGCCTTCTTATGTCATATAGTAAGCATTCAAATTGATAAACAAGGTCTAGACATGTTCAAACCAGAAAAATCATGTATCTACCCCTAACCCTAAACTATGTCTTATGAAGTCAAGCATGCATGAAGAGAAGTGGTTTTGGGTTTCAAACATGAAAATTTCAAAAACCTCCCAAAAGCTTCATTTTAGAGCGACTAATAAGGATCATTTTTCATTTTCATGTTTTTACTTATTTGAATCTTGGTCAAATCCTAGGTTTGACCAATATTTAAACAAGTTTAAAACATGAAAATGAAATGGGAAGTGTGTATCCTTGTTAGTCTGTCTAAAATGAAGCTTTTGGGATGTTCTTGAAATTTCCATGTTTGAAACCCAAAACCACTTAAGACAGAGTTTTTGGTTAGGTGTAGATACATGATTTTTCTTGTTTGAATATTTCTAGACCTTGTTTATAAACTTGAATGCTTATGACATAAGAAGGCTATATATGTGCTTTGGTTTTCCATTTTTTTCGATTTTTTTATGCCCATTTAAATATTGGTCAAATCCTAGGTTTGACCAAGGTTTAATCAAGTTTAAAACATGACAATGAAAAGGTAAGAATGAAT
This sequence comes from Lolium multiflorum, assembly GCA_030979885.1. Classification (NCBI taxonomy): domain Eukaryota; kingdom Viridiplantae; phylum Streptophyta; class Magnoliopsida; order Poales; family Poaceae; genus Lolium; species Lolium multiflorum. The sequence continues at coordinate 274,645,903 of CM061749.1, read as the reverse complement.
CCTTTCTTAGTCACTCTAAAATGAAGGTACTTGAAATTTTTATGTTTGAAACACAAAACCCCAGTTCTCTTCATATGTTTGACTTCATAAGACAGAGTTTAGGGTTAGGGGTAGATATGGTACATGATATTTCTGGTTTGAATATGTCTAGACCTTGTTTATCAACTTGAATGCTTACTATATGACATAAGAAGGCTATATATGTGCTTTGGTTTTTCATTTTTTATTTTTTTGAATTTTACGCCCGTTTGAATCTTGGTCAAATCCTAGGTTTGACCAAGGTTAAAACAAGTTTAAAACATGGCAATGAAAAGGTAAGCATGGATCCTTCTTAGTCACTCTAAAATGAAGCTTTTGGGAGGTTTGTGAAATTTCCATGTTTGAAACCCAAAATCACTTCTCCTCATACTTAACTTCATAAGACAGTTTAGGGTTAGGGGGTAGATACTTTTTTGTGTGGTTTGAATATGTCTAGACCTTGTTTATCAACTTGAATGCTTACTATATGACATAAGAATACTATGTGCTTTGGTTTTTCATTTTTCTGATTTTTTTAATTGTTAAACCCATTTGAATCTTGGTCAAATCCTAGGTTTGAGCAAGATTTAAACAAGTTTAAAACATGAAAATGGAAAGCTAAGCATGAATCATTCTTAGTCACTCTAAAAATCTTTCGGTCTGCAGAAGAGTCGAATCTGCAATCAGTAGTTACAAAAGCGACCCACCTTAGGGATGGATAATAAGACTTGGGCAATATAAACGTTGATACTTACTTTGTGATACTAAAATATATGTATCTAGACATATTTCAGTTGTAGATACATCCATTTTAACATCAAGTAATATGGATCGGAGGACTAGCTAAAGAACAATGAGAGGCAGTGTTTCTCTCCCCCAGCCTACTTGGCGGAGTGGCCCTCCATCAGGACAGGTGGTGATTCCGCTTCTCTCGTTGGAATTCCTTATCCCCCAGCCTACTCGGCGACGTGCGCTCCTCAGTGACCTGCGCGAGGGCGCCTCGGCGACCTACGCAAAGGTGGCTGGACTCGGAGCGCATCGACTTCCTTCTGCGGTGCCTGGATTGGATCGACCATCCCGCGCGTGTCCTCCACCATATTGTTTTTCTTCAAGATGTTGTCATCCATCATCTTCTTCACCGCATCATGTTGGGTGTTGAGGCTCCCGTTGAGAGCTTGAACGCACCTGTTTGATAGCTCGACGTTTTCTTCGCGAAGAAAGCCGCACTCGATCTTAAGCATCAAATTCTCGCCCTTGAGCTTCTTGATGACAGAGTTCGTTTCCTCACTTGATGGAAGCGATGGCGTGTATTTCACACGTTAGCCCCAAGAGGAAGGTATGATGCGCACAGCAGCAAGTTTTCCCTCAGAAAGAAACCAAGGTTTATCGAACCAGGAGGAGCCAAGAAGCACGTTGAAGGTTGATGGCGGCGGGATGTAGTGCGGCGCAACACCAGGGATTCCGGCGCCAACGTGGAACCTGCACAACACAACCAAAGTACTTTGCCCCAACGAAACAGTGAGGTTGTCAATCTCACCGGTTTGCTGTAACAAAGGATTAACCGTATTGTGTGGAAGATGATTGTTTGCAGAGAAAACAGTAAAACAAGTATTGCAGCAGATTTGTATTTCAGTATTAAAGAATGGACCGGGGTCCACAGTTCACTAGAGGTGTCTCTCCCATAAGATAAAAGCATGTTGGGTGAACAAATTACAGTCGGGCAATTGACAAATAGAGAGGGCATAACAATGCACATACATGTCATGATAAGTACAGTGAGATTTAATTGGGCATTACGACAAAGTACATAGACCGCCATCCAACCGCATCTATGCCTAAAAAGTCCACCTTCAGGTTATCATCCGAACCCCCTCAGTATTAAGTTGCAAAGCAACAAACAATTGCATTAAGTATGGTGCATAATGTAATCAACAACTACATCCTCGGACATAGCGCCAATGTTTTATCCCTAGTGGCAACAACACAACACAACCTTAGAACTTTCTGTCACTGTCCCAGGTGTCAATGCAGGCATGAACCCACTATCGAGCATAAATACTCCCTCTTGGAGTTAAAAGCAAAAACTTGGCCAGAGCCTCTACTAGTAACGGAGAGCATGCAAGATCATAAACAACACATATGTAATAACTTGATAATTAACATAACATGGTATTCTCTATCCATCGGATCCCGACAAACACAACATAGAGTATTACAGATAGATGATCTTGATCATGTTAGGCAGCTCACAAGATCCAACAATGAAGCACAATGAGGAGAAGACAACCATCTAGCTACTGCTATGGACCCATAGTCCAGGGGTGAACTACTCACTCATCACTCCGGAGGCGACCATGGCGGAGTAGAGTCCTCCGGGAGATGAATCCCCTCTCCGGCAGGGTGCCGGAGGAGATCTCCAGAATCCCCCGAGATGGGATCGGCGGCGGCTCTGGAAGGATTTCCGTATCGTGGTCGGGGTTTCGCGACGGAGGCTTTAAGTAGGCGGAAGGGCAACGTGGGGGCCACATGGGGCCCCACACCACAGGTCGGCGCGGCCAAGGGCTGGGCCGCGCCGCCTATGGTGGCAGCCCCTCGTGGCCCCACTTCGTATCCTCTTCGGTCTTCTGGAAGGTTCGTGGCAAAATAGGCCCCTGGGACTTGATTTCGTCCAATTCCGAGAATATTTCGTTACTAGGATTTCTGAAACCAAAAACAGCAGAAAACAGGAACTGGCACTTCGGCATCTTGTTAATAGGTTAGTTCCGAAAATGCACGAATATGACATAAAGTGTGCATAAAACATGTAGGTATCATCAATAATATGGCATAGAACATAAGAAATTATCGATACGTCGGAGACGTATCAGCATCCCAAGCTTAGTTCTGCTCGTCCCGAGCAGGTAAAACGATAACAAAGATAATTTCTGAAGTGATATGCCATCATAACCTTGATCATACTATTTGTAAACATATGTAGTGGATGCAGCGATCAAAACAATGGTAATGACATGAGTAAACAAGTGAATCATAAAGCAAAGACTTTTCATGAATAGTACTTCAAGACAAGCATCAATAAGTCTTGCATAAGAGTTAACTCATAAAGCAATAAATCAAAGTAAAGGTATTGAAGCAACACAAAGGAAGATTAAGTTTCAGCGGTTTCTTTCAACTTATAACATGTATATCTCATGGATAATTGTCAACATAGAGTAATATAACAAGTACAATATGCAAGTATGTAGGAATCAATGCAAAGTTCACACAAGTGTTTGCTTCTTGAGGTGGAGAGAGATAGGTGAACTGACTCAACATAAAAGTAAAAGAATGGTCCTTCAAAGAGGAAAGCATCGATTGCTATATTTGTGCTAGAGCTTTTATTTTGAAAACATGAAACAATTTTGTCAATGGTAGTAATAAAGCATATGAGTTATGAAAATTATATCTTACAAGTTGCAAGCCTCATGCATAGTATACTAATAGTGCCCGCACCTTGTCCTAATTAGCTTGGACTACCGGATCTTTGCAATGCACATGTTTTAACCAAGTATCACAATGGGGTACTTCCATGCCGCCTGTACAAAGGTCTAATGAGAAAGCTCGCATTTTGGATTTCTCACTTTTGATTATTCTCAACTTAGACATACATACCGGGACAACATGGACAACAGATAATGGACTCCTCTTTAATGCATAAGCATGTGACAACTATTATTATTCTCATATGAGATTGAGGATATATGTCCAAAACTGAAACTTCCACCATGATTCATGGTTTTAGTTAGCGGCCCAATGCTCTTCTCTAACAATATGCATGCTCCAACCATTAAGGTGGTAGATCTCTCTTACTTCAGACAAGACGGACATGCATAGCAACTCACATGATATTCAACAAAGAATAGTTGATGGCGTCCCCAGAAACATGGTTATCGCACAACAAGCAACTTAATAAGAGATAAAGTGCATAAGTACATATTCAATACCACAATAGTTTTTAAGCTATTTGTCCCATGAGCTATATATTGCAAAGGTGAATGATGGAATTTTAAAGGTAGCACTCAAGCAATTTACTTTGGAATGGCGGAGAAATACCATGTAGTAGGTAGGTATGGTGGACACAAATGGCATAGTGGTTGGCTCAAGTATTTTGGATGCATGAGAAGTATTCCCTCTCGATACAAGGTTTAGGCTAGCAAGGTTATTTGAAACAAACAAAAGGATGAACGGTGCAGCAAAACTCACATAAAAGACATATTGTAAACATCATAAGACTCCACACCGTCTTCCTTGTTGTTCAAAACTCAATACTAGATGTTATCTAGACTCTAGAGAAACCAAATATGCAAACCAAATTAGCAAGCTCTAAGTATTTCTTCATTAATGGGTGCAAGTATATGATGCAAGAGCTTAAACATGAGCACAACAATTGCCAAGTATCAAATTATCCAAGACATTTTAGAGTTACTACATGTAGCATTTTCCAATTCCAACCATATAACAATTTAACGAAGAAGAAACTTCGCCATGAATACTATGAGTAGAGCCTAAGGACATACTTGTCCATATGCTACAGCGGAGCGTGTATCTCTCCCATAAATTGAATGCTAGGATCCATTTTATTCAAACAAAACAAAAACAAAAACAAGCCGACGCTCCAAGCAAAGTGCATAAGATGTGACGGGATAAAAATATAGTTTCAGGGGAGGAACCTGATAATGTTGTCGATGAAGAAGGGGATGCCTTGGGCATCCCCAAGCTTACGCTTGAGTCTTCTTATAATATGCAGGGGTGAACCACCGGGGCATCCCCAAGCTTAGAGCTTTCACTCTCCTTGATCATATTGCATCATACTCCTCTCTTGATCCTTGAAAACTTCCTCCACACCAAACTCGAAACAACTCATTAGAGGGTTAGTGCATAATAAAAATTCACATGTTCAGAGGTGACACAATCATTCTTAACACTTCTGGACATTGCATAAAGCTACTGGACATTAATGGATCAAAGAAATTCATCCAACATAGCAAAAGAGGCAATGCGAAATAAAAGACAGAATCTGTCAAAACAGAACAGTCCGTAAAGATAGATTTTATTAGGTCACCATACTTGCTCAAACGAAAATGCCCAAATTTAATGAAAGTTGCGTACATATCTGAGGATCATGCTCGTAAATTGGCTTAATTTTCTGAGCTACTTACAGTGAGATAGACCCAGATTCGTGACAGCAAAGAAATCTGTAACTGCGCAGTAATCCAAATCTAGTACTTACTTTTCTATCAAAGACTTTACTTGGCACAACAAAACATAAAACTAAGATAAGGAGAGGTTGCTACAGTAGTAAACAACTTCCAAGACACAAATATAAAACAAAAATACTGTAGTAAAAACATGGGTTGTCTCCCAAGAAGTTCTTTCTTTATAGCCATTAAGATGGGCTCAGCAGTTTTAATGATGCACTCGCAAGAAATAGTATTTGAAGCAAAAGAGAGCATCAAGAGGCAAATTCAAAACAAATTTAAACCTAACATGCTTCCTATGAAAAGGAATCTTGTAAATAAACAAGTCAATGAAGAACAAAGTGAATAGCATAGGAAGACAAAACAAGTGTAACTTCAAAAATTTCAGCATATAGAGAGGTATTTTAGTAACATGAAAATTTCTACAACCATATTTTCCTCTCTCATAATAATTTCCAGTAGCATCATGAGAAAACTCAACAATATAACTATCACATAAAGCATTCTTATCATGAGTCTCATGCATAAAATTATTACTCTCCACATAAGCATAATCAATTTTATTAGTTGTAGTGGGAGCAAATTCAACAAAGTGGCTATCATCATATATAGGAGGCATATTGTAATCATAAAAGAAAATTTTCTCCTCAATGCTTGGGGGACTAAAAAGATCATGCTCATCAAAGCCAGCTTCCCCAAGCTTAGAATTTTCCATAGCATTAGCAACAATAGTGTTCAAAGCATTCATATTAATAACATTCCCATTAGCATGCATATAAAGTTCCATGGGTTTTTTAATTCTCTCTTCAAACACATCATGTCCTAATTCAAGATAAAGTTCATAAAGATCTCTCATATTTTTGTTGTTTTCCATTATGCTTAACTAGTGAAATAAAAACATGATATAAGTAAAGTAAAACAAGTAACTAATTTTTTTGTGTTTTTGATATAGAGTGCAAGACAGTAAATAAAGTAAAGCTAGCAACTAATTTTTTTGTGTTTTGATATAATGCAGCAAACAAAGTAGTAAATAAAATAAAGCAAGACAAAAACAAAGTAAAGAGGTTGGGAAGTGGAGACTCCCCTTGCAGCGTGTCTTGATCTCCCCGGCAACGGCGCCAGAAAATATGCTTGATGGCGTGTATTTCACACGTTCGTTGGGCAACCCCAAGAGGAAGGTATGATGCGCACAGCAGCAAGTTTTCCCTCAGAAAGAAACCAAGGTTTATCGAACCAGGAGGAGCCAAGAAGCACGTTGAAGGTTGATGGCGGCGGGATGTAGTGCGGCGCAACACCAGGGATTCCGGCGCCAACGTGGAACCTGCACAACACAACCAAAGTACTTCGCCCCAACGAAACAGTGAGGTTGTCAATCTCACCGGCTTGCTGTAACAAAGGATTAACCGTATTGTGTGGAAGATGATTGTTTGCAGAGAAAACAGTAAAACAAGTATTGCAGCAGATTTGTATTTCAGTATTAAAGAATGGACCGGGGTCCACAGTTCACTAGAGGTGTCTCTCCCATAAGATAAAAGCATGTTGGGTGAACAAATTACAGTCGGGCAATTGACAAATAGAGAGGGCATAACAATGCACATACATGTCATGATAAGTACAGTGAGATTTAATTGGGCATTACGACAAAGTACATAGACCGCCATCCAACTGCATCTATGCCTAAAAAGTCCACCTTCAGGTTATCATCCGAACCCCCTCCAGTATTAAGTTGCAAAGCAACAGACAATTGCATTAAGTATGGTGCGTAATGTAATCAACAACTACATCCTCGGACATAGCGCCAATGTTTTATCCCTAGTGGCAACAGCACAACACAACCTTAGAACTTTCTGTCACTGTCCCAGGTGTCAATGCAGGCATGAACCCACTATCGAGCATAAATACTCCCTCTTGGAGTTAAAAGCAAAAACTTGGCCAGAGCCTCTACTAGTAACGAGAGCATGCAAGATCATAAACAACACATATGTAATAACTTGATAATTAACATAACATGGTATTCTCTATCCATCGGATCCCGACAAACACAACATAGAGTATTACAGATAGATGATCTTGATCATGTTAGGCAGCTCACAAGATCCAACAATGAAGCACAATGAGGAGAAGACAACCATCTAGCTACTGCTATGGACCCATAGTCCAGGGGTGAACTACTCACTCATCACTCCGGAGGCGACCATGGTGGTGTAGAGTCCTCCGGGAGATGAATCCCCTCTCCGGCCGGGTGTCGGAGGAGATCTCCAGAATCCCCCGAGATGGGATCGGCGGCGGCGGCGTCTCTGGAAGGTTTTCCGTATCGTGGTTTTTCGCATCGGGGGTTTCGCGACGGAGGCTTTAAGTAGGCGGAAGGGCAACGTGGGGGCCACACGGGGCCCCACACCACAGGTCGGCGCGGCCAAGGGCTGGGCGCGCCTATGGTGGCAGCCCCTCGTGGCCCCACTTCGTATCCTCTTCGGTCTTGGAAGGTTCGTGGCAAAATAGGCCCCTGGGACTTGATTTCGTCCAATTCCGAGAATATTTCGTTACTAGGATTTCTTAAACCAAAAACAGCAGAAAACAGCTCGGCATCTTGTTAATAGGTTAGTTCGAGAAAATGCACGAATATGACATAACGTGTGCATAAAACATGTAGGTATCATCAATAATATGGCATATAACATAAGAAATTATCGATACGTCGGAGACGTATCAACGCTCACATCATGCAGCTTGCCCCGGCAGGTGACCACGTCCTTCAAAGTATCGACATCATCGCGAAAGTTGGAGGCGAGTTCCACGAGAGTTTTAAGCTCATCTCTGAAACACGCCGATGCTTCCTGCATGGCAATATCATCAGTACCGAAACAAAGTGACGAGAGGAAGACGAAAATGTCCAATCAGTGGTAACCTCTAAGCGCAGGAGACAGGGGTTGAAGTCGTCATGAGAAGATGTCAGGGTGCGTCGTGGGGCACTGAGATATGTATAAAAAGGATTAATACGGAATAAAGAGTTGGGACCTCCGGGCCAGGAAGAATCAAGAAACATGGCGATGGAAACCAACCAGGAATCTTCGACCGCACGACTGACGCCGTTCCGAGACGAGCGCGAAGCAGGGCCTTCGTTTTCTGGCGGGCCCTTTCTCGCGGCCAGCATCTGGATAGACCGCCGGCGGGAACTCTCCGCGTCCTTGGTCAACACTAGATGGTGCTTCTTCAAGCGAGATGGTGGCCTTGACTTCGGAGGCATCGCTGGAAGTGGAAGGAGACTGGAAGTGAAGCAAGAAGGGGATGGAAGAAGTACTCCCCCTATTAAAACCAGACAACCGTCTCCTGCCCTCGCTTCGAGCAACCTGGTCCGCCCATCCTAAATCAACGGCCGAGAGGGGGCTCCCTTGCGAACTGAGATCCAGTGACTTTACCCAACAGAAGTTACCATGAACTTTACCTATACGAGCCATCAGGTTAAGATCCAACGAACATGGTCGATCTAAAATTTGAAATTAAAATTTATGTAGCTCAGAAAAAAACAGAAAAACTTTACATTAAGACGTATTCTCGGAAAGTTCCAGTCCATTTAAAATATTAGTTTAGTTTAAGTTCGAAATTTGGATCAACCGCGAGCGTTGGATCTTGATCGAATGGCTCACGTGTGTAAAGTCGCATGGTGACTTCTCTTAGTGAAGTCACTGGATCTCAGTCCGCGAAGGGTCAGGACGCGGGAGCAGAAGCAAATGAATCGAGAGCGGTCCGGAGTATCCTGTCCGTCCACCGTAAATCAACGGGACAGAGCGGCTACCTTCTCTTCGAAGGCTCTGGCGCGCAACCCGAGGAATGGACATCTGTCGGCTAGTATAGAATTTTATAGCACGCCATTAATCGAGCTAGCAGTACTGTACTACTGACTACAACTCTGATGGACGTCCAAAGCTCTGAATAGTCAGGGGAAACAATGAATGCGAGCCAGGGTAGTACTACTGTAGTAGTGAAGCAATGGGGATTATCTGGAGCAAGTACGGAGTACCGAGTACAGTACTACAAAAGTGTTGTTCGTTGTTTTCGCAGTTCATTTTAGCGTAACGTCCAGGTTGTTGTCGAACCAGCTGTTAGATTTTGGGTAATTATTGTTAAGTTGCTGCTTCTTAATTAAAATTTATCAAAGTCATGTAGACTAGATCGATTTGTGAGAACATCCCAAAAGCTTCATTCATTTTAGAATGACTAAGAAGGATCCATTCTTACCTTTTCTTTTCATGTTTTAAACTTGTTTAAACCTTGGTCAAACCTAGGATTTGACCAAGATTTAAATGGGCATAAAAATCGAAAAAAATCAAAAAATGAAAAACCAAAGCACATATATAGCCTTCTTATGTCATATAGTAAGCACTCGAGTTGATAAAAACTCTGTCTTATGAAGTCAAACATATGAAGAGAACTGGTTTTGGGTTTCAAACATGGAAATTTCACAAACCTCCCAAAAGCTTCATTCTACAGTGACTAAGAAGGATCCAGGCTTACCTTTTTCATTTTCAATTTCTTAACTTGTTTAAATCTTGGTCAAACCTAGGATTTGACCAAGATTCAAATGGGTATAACAATTCAAAAAAAACGGAAAAAAACCAAAGAACATAGTCTTCTGATGTCATATAGTAAGCATTCAAGTTGATAAACAAGGTCTAGACATATTCAAACCAAACAAATCATGTATCTACCCCCTAACCCTAAACTCTGCCTTATGAAGTCAAGCATGAAGAGAAGTGATTTTGGGTTTCAAACATGGAAATTTCAAAAACCTCCCAAAAGCTTCATTTTAGAGTGACTAAGAAGGATCCATGCTTACCTTTTCATTGCCATGTTTTAAACTTGTTTTAACCTTGGTCAAACCTAGGATTTGACCAAGATTCAAATGGGAGTAAAAATTCAGAAAAATTCAAAAAAATGAAAAACCAAAGCACATATATAGCCTTCTTATGTCATATAGCATTCAAGTTGATAAACAAGGTCTAGACATATTCAAAGCAGAAATATCATGTATCATATCTACCCCTAACCCTAAACTCTGTCTTATGAAGTCAAACATATGAAGAGAACTGGGGTTTTGGGTTTCAAACATAAAATTTTCAAGTACCTTCATTTTAGAGTGAGTAAGGAAGGATTCATGCTTACCGTTTCATTTTCATGTTTTAAACTTGTTTAAACCTAGGATTTGACCAAGATTTAAATAGGCATAAAAAATTCGAAAGAAATCAAAAAATGAAAAACCAAAGCACATATATAGCCTTCTTATATCATATAGTAAAAAATTCAAGTTGATAAACAAGGTCTAGACATATTCAAACAAGAAAAATCATGTATCTACACCTAACCATAAACTCTGTCTTAAGTGGTTTTGGGTTTCAAACATGGAAATTTCACAAACCTCCCAAAAGCTTCATTTTACAGTGACTAAGGAGGATCCATGCTTACCTTTTGGCTTAAACGTTTGAAACCAAAAACCACTTCTCTTCATGCATGCTTGACTTCATAAGACAGAGTTTAGCTAGGGTTAGGGGGTAGATACATGATTTTCCTGGTTTGAATATGTCTAGACCTTGTTTATCAACTTAATTGATTGCTTACTATATGACATAAGAAGACTACGTGCCTTGGTTTTCATTTTTTTTGTTTTTTTGAATTTTATGCTCATATATTTGAATCTTGGTCAAATCTTAGGTTTGACCAAGATTTAAACAAGTTTAAAACATGAAAATGAAAAGGGAAGCATGTATCCTTCTTAGTCACTCTAAAATGAAGCTTTTGGGATGTTCTTGAAATTTCCATGTTTGAAACCCAAAACGACTTCTCTTCATGCTAGACTTCATAAGATCAACAGGGGTAGATACATGGTTGTCTGGTTTGGATATACCTAGACCTCGTTTAACTTGAATGCATACAATATGACATAAGAAGACTACGTGCTTTTGTTTTTCATTATTCTGATTTTTTTGAATTTTGTGCCCACCCATTTGTATCTTGGTCAAATCCTAGGCTTGATAATGATTTAAACAAGATTAAAATATGAAAATGCAAAGGTAAGCATGGATCCTTCTTAGTCACTCTAAAATGAAGCTTTTGGGAGCAAAACCACTTCTCTTCATATGCTTGACTTCATAAGACGGAGTTTAGGGGTTAGGGGGTATAGATACATGATTTGTCTAGTTTGAATATGTCTAGACCTTGTTTATCAACTTAATTGGCTTACTATATGACATAAGAAAACTATTTGCTTTGGTTTTTCTTTTTCCTGATTTTTTTCAATTTTGATGCCCATTTGAATCTTGTCAAATCCTAGGTTTGACCGAGATAATTTAAACAAGCTTAAAACATGAATATGAAAAGGGAAACATGTATCCTTCTTTGTCACTCTAAAATGAAGTTTTTGGGAGGTTTTTCAAATTTCCATGTTTGAAACCCAAAACCACTTCTCTTCATATGCTTGACTTCATAAGATAAAGTTCAGGGGTTAGGTGGTATAGATACATGATTTGTCTAGTTTGAATATGTCTAGACCTTGTTTATCAACTTTAATGCTTACTATATGACATAAGAAGACTATGTGATTTGGTTTTTCATTTTTCTGTTTTTTATTTTTCTGCCCATTTGAATCTTGGTCAAATCCTAGGTTTGACCAAGATTTAGACAAGTTTAACACGTAAATGAGTTAACTTGGATTTTGTGACGCCCCGGAACCGGTACCCTGAGGATCCCAGCGAACCCGCCGAAATCCGCACGATATCGATTCAGAGACGCCCTCCGACACGACGTGCGCGACAAATCACACACGTGATGCCAGAGGAATTAACACGAGCGGTAACATTACAACAGGATTACAATAGAGCCCACAAGATACATATATTACAACAACGACTCCAACGAGTCAAGATACAAATATACAATACAAAGATCCGAATCATACAGAAGATCAAATACGTCCGAGTACGGACAAGATACAAATTGGACTAAGAGTCCTGAAGATAACCAGTGGCGTCCATAACCCTGCCCAGGCCAAGCCGGAAGGGTAACCTTGCTAACGTCGTCTTCATCGAACATATCTTCATACCTGCCCGGTTATATCCCGTAGAAGCAGCAATAAGTACGGGTTCGTACTTAACAAGACTTCAAGACGTATAAGCATTCGTCAACCAGTCGTCCTTTGTACTTGAGGCACGCAGGGGACTTAGAGGACGCAAGAGGAACGTCATAGGCAATATGGTGGGGTTAAGCGGCAGCGCGCAAGCACTAAAAACCTATAGAGACACTCTACAACATTCGTCTACCAGAGAAGGTGAGAGAGCGCACAACTAATAGTTCTATACTTTGCAAACATAACACAGCCGATGCTTTCCCCCTTCGCAAAGAAGTACTTACAAAGGCACCCACACAGTTGTCAAATTTTAACCATTTATTACTAAAGTTGTGCTAACTTACTACACAAGTTATTAGATTGAAACAACAGGTGTAAGTTGTCTATGATCGAGTCATACAGCTCCAAGTCGTCCATAACCGCGGACACGGCTTATCGATAAGATTGTAACCCTGCAGGGGTGCCCAAATGTGCCCACACGCACGATCAACCCACTTACGACAGGTGGATATCACGACACGCACTCTCCTTCACTACAACAATGTCCAGGAAGCCACCTAACTAAGTTAACCCGTATCGAAGTCCGATCGGAACTCTGACGCGGACCTAGCTGTTGCGAGAACGGCTAAGAGGATCAGAGCCCACTAGAGGATGACCTCTTAACAATGCGGACCGCACCTACGAGCGTGCAAGAGACAACGGGGTTACAAGGCACTCACGGCTTCCCCAAAAGTAACATCATATCATCTGACCACAAAGAAACATGCTTGCACGCCCGAGAGAAACAAAACAAACATTCAAACTAGTTGTGGCCACTGGACAAAGCTGTAGATTCCGGCAGTGGTCGAGGGGAGACCCGGTAAGCATACCCACGTGTGGTTAGAGCGCTCAGTCTCGGAACAGATAACAAGAACTCGGGGTCCTAAGATATTTAGGAAACACAAGTGAGCCGTCACAAAACGATCAGCTGACCCACCGATGCCTCCGCTAAACAATTATCAACAACTAAAGTAACCATGATTCTTCCCAACATATAACCCGATAAGATAACAACAACGGTAACGAGATAAAACAGCACTAGCATGCACTACGACTCGCAAGGCAGACTCGATAACCAAACAATAGCTGTAGGAGGTGGTGGTGGCAATATGGGCTGCTTGAGGTAACAAGTGGAAAGGACACGTGACAAGAACGCAACTTAAGGATAGCATGAGGGAGAAGGCAAAATAAAATAGGTGAGCGACTCCTGCAGGGACAGGAGTATAGGGAAATGCTTGCCTGTTAAAGCTTGCCGAGGAACATCCGGAGAACTTGTCGTATCTCACATCACCACTTCGCGATCCTAGAAGAAGCAAATGCTGGACAAACAACGGATGCAAACTTACTACTACGGATAAAGAAGATCCAGCATGATCAAGATGATATGCATGACATGGAAGATATGGTGCAATGCAACTTATCCAATTAATCGGGTCGGAACCCCGGACAAACAAATTAAAGTTGGAGTTGCATTTCTACCGGCAAATTTAATGGTGGTTAGCATGGCATAGACAAGGCAAGGGTGTGCTACTTCAATATTAAACGGAGCGAGGAATCCCTAATTGGAAATACCAAAATACTCCGCATATTATGTGAGGTGAATATGCACGACTATCAACGAGCGACATGATGCGAGATGCAAACAGATGAATGGATGGCATATTCATGTTCTTCACATTTTTCTGATCAACTTTCATATATAAAACATTTTATTTCGTGTTACGGTTTAAAAGATATGATTTTAGCAAGATTCAAACATTTTGCAAAAAAAACAGAAGGGACGAAAATGGTTGGACCTGCACTGGGCAGATCTTGTCTCTCGGTGCGGCGAGCGCTGGGCCCCTGGCCCGTGTCGGCGATGAGATGATGCGGGACGCGGTGCAAGGCTTCGTCGGGAGATCGGGCCGAGGCCCGTAGAGCACGGATCGAGCAAGGAACCAGAGAACAAAAATGATGGCTCAAATTAGCCAAGGTGGGGATTTGATCCCAGGATTTGTTGTTAGGGAAACAAGGAGGTTACCACGCGCTAACGATGGATTGTTGTATGCAATGGCGCGTCTCCCTTTGAAGTAGACGAGGCGAAGCTCGGGATGAAAGCCATGGCGGAGCTCGCAGGTCGGAGATGAATCGACGGCTGGGAGCGAAGCCAGACGAGGACACGGACGTCGGGTGCGCTGGACACGGGAAGCCGGAGGTGCGCTCGGTTTGGCGGAGGACGAGGCGGCCGAATCGACGCCGGAGTGCGATGGCGGGCTGGAGAATCGCGATCGTGCGGTCAATTTACGGGGTCTTGGCTCGATTCCTTGGATGGAGATGACGAGACGACGAGGTGCATCCGCGGTGCCCTCGAGATGGGGGGATGGTGGTTCGACAACGCCATGGAGGGAAGGAGCGGTAGTGCTCGGACGTGCAAGCGAGAGAGAAAAAATGAGGGAAGGAAGGGGCTCGGAGGCGGCGCGAGGGAGGGAGAAGGGCTAGGGTTTGGTGGGGATCGCGAGAGGATTTAAAGGGGAGGAAGCGGTGGGTGAGGCAACCATGTGCGGTGGTGGTCACGCCACCGTAAGAAGAAAGCGACAGGAGGAGCCTCTCCTCGTGAAGGGGTACAGCCGGTGTAGGAAGGTGGGCGGAGGAGGAAAGAAAGGGGAGGAAGAGAGGAGGCTAAGGTGGGTTGGGCTGCTCGGAAAGAAAGAGGTAAGGGAGAGAGAGAGAGAGGGCCAGGGAGGTTAGGATTAGAGGTTTTGCTTTTAAAATTTATTTTCTTTTTCTCTCTTGTTCAAAACAGATTTGAAAACCCTTTTTAAAACCATACCAAAGCAAAGCAAAACCAGATTTTATATTGTATATGAAAATATTTGAAATAGTTTTATTTATTAATATAGTTTTGATTGTAGGGTTTTGTTAAAGAATAGAAGAGATGAGGTTTATTATAAAAACCTTATGGGAGGGTAAAATAAAATAAGAAGGGTTTATAAAATAATTTGATTTAGTAAAACATGGATGATGCATGATGCATGATTATGCACAAAAACAAAAGAACAAACAATTCTATAGGGGTACTACCCGGGGCCGTTACAATCGATACCACTAACAAGGAACCTCGCCCCGAGGTTCCACGCCATGGTACGGGGGAGAGAGGTGAACTATCGGATCTTCAGGCGACGTGTTAATCTCCGCGACACCACTAACAAGAGTTCTTGCTCCACGTAGATTGGCGACACCACTAACAAGAAGTCGTTCTTCCGCTGTTGATGATGCGCTTCTATTGGATCCTCCGAAGATCGAACCTATTAGGATGGGGCAAAGATCGTCCAACCCGCATGGAATTCTAGGACTCAGAAACACAGATAAGAGAGAAGACTCAAAATCGCAAAGGTAAGGAGACAAATAATATAGACAAGGAGAAAAATCAGAGCTAATCAGAACTATCCAACGAATTTTCAGAAAATAGTTTTAACACTAGACACAACAACGTCCGTTGGCAAGGTTATCCTAGAGGCTGGACTAGTGGGGTACCGTCAACCTGAGGCTCTGATACCAACTTGTGACGCCCCGGAACCGGTACCCTGAGGATCCCAGCGAATCCGCCGAAATCCGCACGATATCGATTCCGACACGCCCTCCGACACGACGTGCGCGACAAAGTACACGTGATGCCAGAGGAATTAACACGAGCGGTAACATTACACCAAGATTACAATAGAGCCCACAAGATACAAATATTACAACAACGACTCCAACGAGTCAAATATACAATACAAAGATCCGAATCATACAGAAGATCAAATACGTCCGAGTACGGACAAGATACAAATTGGACTAAGAGTCCTGAAGATAACCAGTGGCGTCCATAACCCTGCCCAGGCCAAGCCGGAAGGGTAACCTTGCTAACGTCGTCTTCTTCGAACATATCTTCATACCTGCCCGGTTATATCCCGTAGAAGCAGCAATAAGTACGGGTTCGTACTTAACAAGACTTCAAGACGTATAAGCATTCGTCAACCAGTCGTCCTTTGTACTTGAGGCACGCAGGGGACTTAGAGGACGCAAGAGGAACGTCATAGGCAATATGGTGGGGTTAAGCGGCAGCGCGCAAGCACTAAAAACCTATAGAGACACTCTACAACATTCGTCTACCAGAGAAGGTGAGAGAGCGCACAACTAACAGTTCTATACTTTGCAAACATAACACAGCCGACGTGTTCCCCTCGCAAGAAGTACTTACAAAGGCACTCACACGGTTGTCAAGTTTTAACCATTTATTATTAGTTGTGCTAACTTACTACACAAGTTATTAGATTGAAACAACAGGTGTAAGTTGTCTATGATCGAGTCATACAGCTCCAAGTCGTCCATAACCGCGGACACGGCTTATCGATAAGATTGTAACCCTGCAGGGGTGCCCAAATGTGCCCACACGCACGATCAACCCACTTGCGACAGGTGGATATCACGACACGCACTCTCCTTCACTACAACAATGTCCAGGAAGCCACCTAACTAAGTTAACCCGAATCAGAGTCGATCGAAACTCCGACGCGGACCTAGCTGTTGCGAGAACGGCTAAGAGGATCAGAGCCCACTAGAGGATGACCTCTTAACAATGCGGACCGCACCTACGAGCGTGCAAGAGACAACGGGGTTACAAGGCACTCACGGCTTCCCCAAAAGTAACATCATATCATCTGACCACAAAGAAACATGCTTGCACGCCCGAGAGAAACAAAACAAACATTCAAACTAGTTGTGGCCACTGGACAAAGCTGTAGATTCCGGCAGTGGTCGAGGGGAGACCCGGTAAGCATACCCACGTGTGGTTAGAGCGCTCAGTCTCGGAACAGATAACAAGAACTCGGGGTCCTAAGATATTTAGGAAACACAAGTGAGCCGTCACAAAACGATCAGCTGACCCACCGATGCCTCCGCTAAACAATTATCAACAACTAAAGTAACCATGATTCTTCCCAACATATAACCCGATAAGATAACAACAACGGTAACGAGATAAAACAGCACTAGCATGCACTACGACTCGCAAGGCAGACTCGATAACCAAACAATAGCTGTAGGAGGTGGTGGTGGCAATATGGGCTGCTTGAGGTAACAAGTGGAAAGGACACGTGACAAGAACGCAACTTAAGGATAGCATGAGGGAGAAGGCAAAATAAAATAGGTGAGCGACTCCTGCAGGGACAGGAGTATAGGGGAAATGCTTGCCTGTTAAAGCTTGCCGAGGAACATCCGGAGAACTTGTCGTATCTCACATCACCACTTCGCGATCCTATCCGAGAAGAAGCAAATGCTGGACAAACAACGGATGCAAACTTACTACTACGGATAAAGAAGATCCAGCATGATCAAGATGATATGCATGACATGGAAGATATGGTGCAATGCAACTTATCCAATTAATCGGGTCGGAACCCCGGACAAACAAATTAAAGTTGGAGTTGCATTTCTACCGGCAAATCTAATGGTGGTTAGCATGGCATAGACAAGGCAAGGGTGTGCTACTTCAATATTAAACGGAGCGAGGAATCCCTAATTGGAAATACCAAAATACTCCGCATATTATGTGAGGTGAATATGCACGACTATCAACGAGCGACATGATGCGAGATGCAAACAGATGAATGGATGGCATATTCATGTTCTTCACATTTTTCTGATCAACTTTCATATATAAAACATTTTATTTCGTGTTACGGTTTAAAAGATATGATTTTAGCAAGATTCAAACATTTTCTGCAAAAAAAACAGAGAAGGGACGAAAATGGTTGGACCTGCACTGGGCCAGATCTTGTCTACTGGTGCGGCGAGCGAACTGGGCCAGAACCTGGCCCGTGTCGGCGATGAGATGATGCGGGACGCGCGGTGCAAGGCTTCGTCGGGGAGATCTGGGCCGAGGCCCGTAGAGCACCGGATCTGAGCAAGGAACCAGAGAACAAAAAATGATGGCTCAAATTAGCCAAGGTGGGGATTTGATCCCAGGATCTGTTGTTAGGGAAACAAGGAGGTTACCACTGCGCTAACGATGGATTGTTGTATGCAACTGGGCGCGTCTCCCTTTGAAGTAGACGAGGCGAAGCTCGGGGATGAAAGCCATGGCGGAGCTCGCAGGTCGGAGATGAATTCGACGACTGGGAGCGAACCTGGACGAGGACCTGGACGTCGGGGGTGCGCCTGGACACGGGGAAGCCGGAGGTGCGCTCGGTTTGGCCGGAGGAGGACGAGGGCGGCCGGAATCGACGCCGGAGTGCGATGGCCGGACTGGAGAATCGGCGACCGTGCGGTCAATTTACGGGGTCTTGGCTCGATTCCTTGGATGGAGATGACGAGGACGACGAGGTGCATCTGCCGGTGCCCTCAGAATGGCGGGGGATGGTCTGGTTCGACAACGCCATGGAGGGGAAGGAGCGGTAGTGCTCAGACGTGCAAGCAGAAGAGAAAAAATGAGGGAAGGAAGGGGCTCTGGAGGCGGCGCGAGGGAGGGAGAAGGGCTAGGGTTTGGTGGGGATCTGCAGAGGGATTTAAAGGGGGGAGGAGCAGGTGGGTGAGGCAACCATGTGCGGTGGTGGTCACGCCACCGTGCGTGAAGAAGAAAGCGACAGGAGGAGCCTCTCCTCCTGGTGAAGGGGTACGGGCCGGTGGAGGAAGGTGGGCCGGAGGAGGAAAGAAGGGAGGAGAGAGGGAGGCTAAGGTGGGTTGGGCTGCTCGGAAAGAAAGAGGTCAGGGAGAGAGAGAGGGCCCAGGGAGGTTAGGATTAGAGGTTTTGCTTTTAAAATTTATTTTCTTTTTCTCTCTTGTTCAAAACAGATTTGAAAACCCTTTTAAAACCATACCAAAGCAAAGCAAAACCAGATTTTATATTGTATATGAAAATATTTGAAATAGTTTTATTTATTAATATAGTTTTGATTGTAGGGTTTTGTTAAAGAATAGAAGAGATGAGGTTTATTATAAAAACCTTATGGGAGGGTAAAATAAAATAAGAAGGGTTTATAAAATAATTTGATTTAGTAAAACATGGATGATGCATGATGCATGATTATGCACAAAAACAAAAGAACAAACAATTCTATAGGGGTAATACCCGGGGCCGTTACAGATTTCCTAACCTTGAATCCATAGGAAACTTTGTTCTAATGCACTATTATAATCAACCGAGTTTTTACACCAACAGGTCTGTCACTTACGTGTGGTGCCCACGCTTGAGGTCCCACATTTCAGTGAGCACAAGTCACGTGCAATAGGTACGCAAACTCCCAGCCATCTTCTTTGTCAAGAGAAGACGCATCAGGATGCGTATTGGAAGTCTGTGGGTCCTTCTGGATCCTTCGTTGTCCCTCTCACAAAAAAACAAATCTCTCTCATTCTCGGCCTCGCTCGACTCGCTCGCTCGCTCGCACCTCCTGCTCACTGACAAACCCTGCACAAAAGTCAACATCATCACCCGAAAAAGGGGAGACACCATAATGCTCTCCCTTCTTCTCTCCTTCCGAGTGATCCCTCTTCCTCCGAGTTTCACTCGACGGGCAAACACCCATGTGCTGCATAGTAATAATAAAAAGGTAGTACTCGTAGAAAAATCGATATACGAATCTGTAATTAAATAGGTTAAACTAGGGTTTTGCCCAGTTCTACAGATCAAGGGTTCAAAAAAATCCAACTACGGGGTTCGAACAACACGATTCTAATCCAAGAATTTTTTCGACCTAGGTCACCCAAATGGCCTCAAACTATAGGGTTAGCATCTAGTGCAGTATGTGTGAAAATGTATGCACTATGTGTGCTATAACTTGTATGTCTTTCATATTTGAACCAAATTTGAATAAGTTTGAAATATTTGAAAAGGGGCTTTTGGCTTAAACGTTTGAAACCAAAAACCACTTCTCTTCATGCATGCTTGACTTCATAAGACAGAGTTTAGCTAGGGTTAGGGGGTAGATGCATGATTTTCCTGGTTTGAATATGTCTAGACCTTGTTTATCAACTTAATTGAATGCTTACTATATGACATAAGAATACTATGTGCCTTGTTTTTTATTTTTTGATTTTTTTAAAATTTTATGCCCATTTGAATCTTGGTCAAATCCTAGGTTTGAACATGGTTTAAACAAGTTTAAATCATGAATATGAAAAATTAAGCATCTATATATCCTTCTTAGTCACTCCAAAATGTAGCTCTTGGGAGGTTTTTTCGAAATTTCCATGTTTGAAACCAAAACCACTTCTCTTCATGCATGCTTGACTTCATAAGACAGAGTTTAGGGTTAGGGGTAGATATATACATGATTTTCTGGTTTGAATATGTCTAGGCCTTGTTTATCAACTTGAATGCTTACTATATATATATGACATAAGAATGTTATGTCCTTTGTTTTTTCATTCTTTTGATTTTTTATGAATTTCCATGCCCATTTGAATCTTTTGGTCAAATCCTAGAGGTTTGACCAAGATTGAAACAAGTTTAAAACATGAAAATGAAAAGGGAAGCTTGTATATCCTTCTTAGTCACTCTAAAATGAAGTTTTTGGGAGGTTTTTGAAATTTCCATGTTTGAAACCCAAAACCACTTCTCTTCATGCTAGACTTCATAAGACAATTTAATTAGGGGTTAGGGGTAGATACATGATTTGTCTGGTTTGAATATGTCCAAACCTTGCTTGTTTATCAACTTGAATGCTTACTATATGACATAAGAATGCTTACCATATGTTTGAATTTTAAAAGCATATAGTCTTCTTATGTCATATAGTAAGCATTCAAAAGTTTTTCTTTGAGAGAGTAGCATGCATTCAAAAGTTGATAAATAAGATTTGTACATATTCAAACCAGACAAATCATGTATCTACACCCCCTAACCCTAAACTCTGTCTTATGAAGTCAAGCATGAAGAGAAGTGCTGTTGGGTTTCAAACATGGAAATTTCACAAACCTCCCAAAAGCTTCATTTTACAGTGACTAAGAAGGATCCAGGCTTACCTTTTCATTTTCATTTTTTAAACTGCTTGTTTAAATCTTGATCAAACCTAGGATTTGACCAAGATTCAAATGGGCATAAAAAATCAGGAAAAAATGAAAAAATGAAAAAACAAAGCACATATATAGCCTTCTTATGTCATATATATAGTAAGCATTCAATTAAGTTGATAATTTTAAACAAGGTCTATACATATTCAAACCAGAAAAAAGCATGTATCTACCCATGCATATATATATAACCCTATACTTTTGTCTTATGAAGACGTCAAGGATGAAGAGAAGTGGATTTGGGTTTCAAACATGGAAATTTCAAAAACCTCCCAAAACATGTATATATCTACCCCTAAACCCTAATCTTTGTCTTATGAAGCCAAGCATATGAAGAGAAGTGATTTTGGGTTTCAAACATGGAAACTTCAAAAACCTCCCAAAAGCTTCATTTTAGAGAGACTAAGAATGATCCATGCTTACCTTTTCATTGCCATGTTTTAAACTTGTTTTAACCTTGGTCAAACCTAGGATTTGACCAAGATTCAAATGGGAGTAAAAATTCAGAAAAATTCAAAAAAATGAAAAACCAAAGCACATATATAGCCTTCTTATGTCATATAGTAAGCATTCAAGTTGATAAACAAGGTCTAGACATATTCAAAGCAGAAATATCATGTATCATATCTACCCCTAACCCTAAACTCTGTCTTATGAAGTCAAACATATGAAGAGAACTGGGGTTTTGGGTTTCAAACATAAAATTTTCAAGTACCTTCATTTTAGAGTGAGTAAGGAAGGATTCATGCTTACCGTTTCATTTTCATGTTTTAAACTTGTTTAAACCTAGGATTTGACCAAGATTTAAATAGGCATAAAAAATCGAAAGAAATCAAAAAATGAAAAACCAAAGCACATATATATAGCCTTCTTATATCATATAGTAAAAAATTCAAGTTGATAAACAAGGTCTAGACATATTCAAACAAGAAAAATCATGTATCTACACCTAACCATAAACTCTGTCTTAAGTGGTTTTGGGTTTCAAACATGGAAATTTCACAAACCTCCCAAAAGCTTCATTTTACAGTGACTAAGGAGGATCCATGCTTACCTTTTGGCTTAAACGTTTGAAACCAAAAACCACTTCTCTTCATGCATGCTTGACTTCATAAGACAGAGTTTAGCTAGGGTTAGGGGTAGATACATGATTTCTGGTTTGAATATGTCTAGACCTTGTTTATAAACTTGAATGCTTACTATATGACATAAGAAGACTACGTGCCTTGGTTTTCATTTTTTTGTTTTTTTTTGAATTTTATGCTCATATATTTGAATCTTGGTCAAATCTTAGGTTTGACCAAGATTTAAACAAGTTTAAAACATGAAAATGAAAAGGGAAGCATGTATCCTTCTTAGTCACTCTAAAATGAAGCTTTTGGGATGTTCTTGAAATTTCCATGTTTGAAACCCAAAACGACTTCTCTTCATGCTAGACTTCATAAGATCAACAGGGGGTAGATACATGATTTGTCTGGTTTGGATATACCTAGACCTCGTTTAACTTGAATGCATACGATATGACATAAGAAGACTACGTGCTTTTGTTTTTCATTATTCTGATTTTTTTGAATTTTGTGCCCACCCATTTGTATCTTGGTCAAATCCTAGGCTTGATAATGATTTAAACAAGATTAAAATATGAAAATGCAAAGGTAAGCATGGATCCTTCTTAGTCACTCTAAAATGAAGCTTTTGGGAGCAAAACCACTTCTCTTCATATGCTTGACTTCATAAGACGGAGTTTAGGGGTTAGGGGGTATAGATACATGATTTGTCTAGTTTGAATATGTCTAGACCTTGTTTATCAACTTAATTGGCTTACTATATGACATAAGAAAACTATTTGCTTTGGTTTTTCTTTTTCTGATTTTTTTCAATTTTGATGCCCATTTGAATCTTGTCAAATCCTAGGTTTGACCGAGATAATTTAAACAAGCTTAAAACATGAATATGAAAAGGGAAGCATGTATCCTTCTTTGTCACTCTAAAATGAAGTTTTTGGGAGGTTTTTCAAATTTCCATGTTTGAAACCCAAAACCACTTCTCTTCATATGCTTGACTTCATAAGATAGAGTTCAGGGGTTAGGGGGTATAGATACATGATTTGTCTAGTTTGAATATGTCTAGACCTTGTTTATCAACTTTAATGCTTACTATATGACATAAGAAAACTATTTGCTTTGGTTTTCTTTTTTCTGACTTTTTTCAATTTTGATGCCCATTTGAATCTTGTCAAATCCTAGGTTTGACCAAGATAATTTAAACAAGCTTAAAACATGAATATGAAAAGGGGAGCATGTATCCTTCTTAGTCACTCTAAAATGTAGTTTTTGGGAGGTTTTTGAAATTTCCATGTTTGAAACCCAAAACCACTTCTCTTCACATGCTTGACTTCATAAGACAGAGTTTAGGGGTTAGGGATATAGATACATGATTTGTCTGGTTTAATATGTCTAGACCTTGTTTATCAACTTTAATGCTTACTATATGACATAAGAAGACTATGTGATTTGGTTTTTCATTTTTCTGTTTTTTATTTTTCTGCCCATTTGAATCTTGGTCAAATCCTAGGTTTGACCAAGATTTAGACAAGTTTAACACGTAAATGAGTTAACTTGGATTTCCTACCCTTGAATCCATAGGAAACTTTGTTCTAATGCACTATTATAATCAACCGAGTTTTTACACCAACATGTCTGTCACTTATGTGTGGTGCGCACGCTTGAGGTCCCACACTTCAGTGAGGACAAGTCACGTGCAATAGGTACGCAAACTCCCAGCCATCTTCTTTGTCAAGAGAAGATGCATCAGGATGCGTATTGGAAGTATGTGGGTCCTTCTGGATCCTTCCGTTGTCCCTCTCACAAAAAAACAAATCTCTCTCATTCTCGGCCTCGCTCGACTCGCTCGCTCGCACCTCCTGCTCACTGACAAACCCTGCACAAAAGTCAACATCATCACCCGAAAAAGGGAGACACCATAATGCTCTCCCTTCTTCTCTCCTTCCGAGTGATCCCTCTTCCTCCGAGTTTCACTCGACGGGCAAACACCCATGTGCTGCATAGTAATAATAAAAAGGTAGTACTCGTAGAAAAATCGATATACGAATCTGTAATTAAATAGGTTAAACTAGGGTTTTGCCCAGTTCTACAGATCAAGGGTTCAAAAAAATCCAACTACGGGGTTCGAACAACACGATTCTAATCCAAGAATTTTTTCGACCTAGGTCACCCAAATGGCCTCAAACTATAGGGTTAGCATCTAGTGCAGTATGTGTGAAAATGTATGCACTATGTGTGCTATAACTTGTATGTCTTTCATATTTGAACCAAATTTGAATAAGTTTGAAATATTTGAAAAGGGGCTTTTGGCTTAAACGTTTGAAACCAAAAACCACTTCTCTTCATGCATGCTTGACTTCATAAGACAGAGTTTAGCTAGGGTTAGGGGTAGATGCATGATTTTCCTGGTTTGAATATGTCTAGACCTTGTTTATCAACTTAATTGAATGCTTACTATATGACATAAGAATACTATGTGCCTTGTTTTTTATTTTTTGATTTTTTTAAAATTTTATGCCCATTTGAATCTTGGTCAAATCCTAGGTTTGAACATGGTTTAAACAAGTTTAAATCATGAATATGAAAAATTAAGCATCTATATATCCTTCTTAGTCACTCCAAAATGTAGCTCTTGGGAGGTTTTTTCGAAATTTCCATGTTTGAAACCAAAACCACTTCTTTTCATGCATGCTTGACTTCATAAGACAGAGTTTAGGGTTAGGGGTAGATATATACATGATTTTCTGGTTTGAATATGTCTAGGCCTTGTTTATCAACTTGAATGCTTACTATATATATATGACATAAGAATGTTATGTCCTTTGTTTTTTCATTCTTTTGATTTTTTATGAATTTCCATGCCCATTTGAATCTTTTGGTCAAATCCTAGAGGTTTGACCAAGATTGAAACAAGTTTAAAACATGAAAATGAAAAGGGAAGCTTGTATATCCTTCTTAGTCACTCTAAAATGAAGTTTTTGGGAGGTTTTTGAAATTTTGATGTTTGAAACCCAAAACCACTTCTCTTCATGCTAGACTTCATAAGACATTTTAATTAGGGGTTAGGGGGTAGATACATGATTTGTATGGTTTGAATATGTCCAAACCTTGCTTGTTTATCAACTTGAATGCTTACTATATGACATAAGAATGCTTACCATATGTTTGAATTTTAAAAGCATATAGTCTTCTTATGTCATATAGTAAGCATTCAAAAGTTTTTCTTTGAGAGAGTAGCATGCATTCAAAAGTTGATAAATAAGATTTGTACATATTCAAACCAGACAAATCATGTATCTACACCCCCTAACCCTAAACTCTGTCTTATGAAGTCAAGCATGAAGAGAAGTGCTTTTGGGTTTCAAACATGGAAATTTCACAAACCTCCCAAAAGCTTCATTTTACAGTGACTAAGAAGGATCCAGGCTTACCTTTTCATTTTCATTTTTTAAACTGCTTGTTTAAATCTTGATCAAACCTAGGATTTGACCAAGATTCAAATGGGCATAAAAAATCAGGAAAAAATGAAAAAATGAAAAAACAAAGCACATATATAGCCTTCTTATGTCATATATATAGTAAGCATTCAATTAAGTTGATAATTTTAAACAAGGTCTATACATATTCAAACCAGAAAAAAGCATGTATCTACCCATGCATATATATATATATAACCCTATACTTTTGTCTTATGAAGACGTCAAGGATGAAGAGAAGTGGATTTGGGTTTCAAACATGGAAATTTCAAAAACCTCCCAAAACATGTATATATCTACCCCTAAACCCTAATCTTTGTCTTATGAAGCCAAGCATATGAAGAGAAGTGATTTTGGGTTTCAAACATGGAAACTTCAAAAACCTCCCAAAAGCTTCATTTTAGAGAGACTAAGAATGATCCATGCTTACCTTTTCATTGCCATGTTTTAAACTTGTTTTAACCTTGGTCAAACCTAGGATTTGACCAAGATTCAAATGGGAGTAAAAATTCAGAAAAATTCAAAAAAAAATGAAAAACCAAAGCACATATATAGCCTTCTTATGTCATATAGTAAGCATTCAAGTTGATAAACAAGGTCTAGACATATTCAAAGCAGAAATATCATGTATCATATCTACCCCTAACCCTAAACTCTGTCTTATGAAGTCAAACATATGAAGAGAACTGGGGTTTTGGGTTTCAAACATAAAATTTTCAAGTACCTTCATTTTAGAGTGAGTAAGGAAGGATTCATGCTTACCGTTTCATTTTCATGTTTTAAACTTGTTTAAACCTAGGATTTGACCAAGATTTAAATAGGCATAAAAAATCGAAAGAAATCAAAAAATGAAAAACCAAAGCACATATATATATATAGCCTTCTTATATCATATAGTAAAAAATTCAAGTTGATAAACAAGGTCTAGACATATTCAAACAAGAAAAATCATGTATCTACACCTAACCATAAACTCTGTCTTAAGTGGTTTTGGGTTTCAAACATGGAAATTTCACAAACCTCCCAAAAGCTTCATTTTATAGTGACTAAGGAGGATCCATGCTTACCTTTTGGCTTAAACATTTGAAACCAAAAACCACTTCTCTTCATGCATGCTTGACTTCATAAGACAGAGTTTAGCTAGGGTTAGGGGTAGATACATGATTTCTGGTTTGAATATGTCTAGACCTTGTTTATCAACTTAATTGATTGCTTACTATATGACATAAGAAGACTACGTGCCTTGGTTTTCATTTTTTTGTTTTTTTGAATTTTATGCTCATATATTTGAATCTTGGTCAAATCTTAGGTTTGACCAAGATTTAAACAAGTTTAAAACATGAAAATGAAAAGGGAAGCATGTATCCTTCTTAGTCACTCTAAAATGAAGCTTTTGGGATGTTCTTGAAATTTCCATGTTTGAAACCCAAAACGACTTCTCTTCATGCTAGACTTCATAAGATCAACAGGGGGTAGATACATGATTTGTCTGATTTGGATATACCTAGACCTCGTTTAACTTGAATGCATACGATATGACATAAGAAGACTACGTGCTTTTGTTTTTCATTATTCTGATTTTTTTGAATTTTGTGCCCACCCATTTGTATCTTGGTCAAATCCTAGGCTTGATAATGATTTAAACAAGATTAAAATATGAAAATGCAAAGGTAAGCATGGATCCTTCTTAGTCACTCTAAAATGAAGCTTTTGGGAGCAAAACCACTTCTCTTCATATGCTTGACTTCATAAGACGGAGTTTAGGGGTTAGGGGTATAGATACATGATTTGTCTAGTTTGAATATGTCTAGACCTTGTTTATCAACTTAATTGGCTTACTATATGACATAAGAAAACTATTTGCTTTGGTTTTTCTTTTTCCTGATTTTTTTCAATTTTGATGCCCATTTGAATCTTTGTCAAATCCTAGGTTTGACCGAGATAATTTAAACAAGCTTAAAACATGAATATGAAAAGGGAAGCATGTATCCTTATTTGTCACTCTGATACGTCTCCGACGTATCGATAATTTCTTATGTTCCATGCCATATTATTGATGATACCTACATGTTTTATGCACACTTTATGTCATATTCGTGCATTTTCTGGAACTAACCTATTAACAAGATGCCGAAGTGCCAGTTCCTGTTCTGTTTTTGGTTTCAGAAATCCTAGTAACGAAATATTCTCGGAATCGGACGAAATCAAGACCCGGTTCCTATTTTCACCGGAAGCATCCAGAACACCCGAGAAGGACCAGAGGGGCCACAGGGCCACCCAGACCATAGGCCGGCGCGGCCCAGGCCCTGGCCGCGCCGCCCTATGGTGTGGCCACCCCTTCGACCCTCCTGCGCCGCCTCTTCGCCTATATAAAGACCCTGGATCGAAAACCCTGATGCGAAAAAACCACGATACGGAAAACCTTCCAGAGCCGCCATCGCGAAGCCAAGATCGGGGACAGAGTCTCTGTTCCGGCACCCTGCCGGGGAAGTGCCCCGGAAGGCTTCTCCATCGACACCGCTGCCATCTCCACCGCCATCTTCATCACCGCTGCTGCTCCCATGAGGAGGGAGTAGTTCTCCATCGAGGCTCGGGGCTGTACCGGTAGCTATGTGGTTCATCTCTCTCCTATGTACTTCAATACAATAATCTCATGAGCTGCCTTACATGATTGAGATTCATATGATGATGCTTGTAATCTAGATGTCATTATGCTAGTCAAGTGAGTTTTACTTATGTGATCTCCGGAGACTCCTTGTCCCACGTGTGTAAAGGTGACAGTGTGTGCACCGTGTGGGTCTCTTAGGCTATATTTCACAGAATACTTATTCACTGTTATGAATGGCGTAGTGAAGTGCTTATTTATATCTCTTTATGATTGCAATGTATTTGTATCACAATTTATCTATGTGCTACTCTAGTGATGTGTTATTAAAGTAGTTTTATTCCTCCTGCACGTGTGCAAAGGTGACAGTGTGTGCACCGTGTTAGTACTTGGTTTATGCTATGATCATGATCTCTTGTAGATTGCGAAGTTAACTATTGCTATGATAATATTGATGTGATCTATTCCTCCTACATATGCATGAAGGTGACAGTGTGCATGCTATGCTAGTACTTGGTTTAGTCTTTTGATCTATCTTACACTAAAGGTTACTAAAATATGAGCATTATTGTGGAGCTTGTTAACTCCGGCATTGAGGGTTCGTGTAATCCTACGCAATGTGTTCATCATCCAACAAAAGTGTAGAGTATGCATTTATCTATTCTGTTATGTGATCAATGTTGAGAGTGTCCACTAGTGAAAGTGTAATCCCTAGGCCTTGTTCCTAAATACTGCTATCGCTGCTTGTTTACTGTTTTACTGTGTTACTACTGCTTGTTTACTGTCCTGGGCAAAGCACTTTTCTGGTGCCGTTGCCACTACTTATTCATACCACCTGTATTTCACTGTCTCTTCGCCGAACTAGTGCACCTATTAGGTGTGTTGGGGACACAAGAGACTTCTTGCTTTGTGGTTGCAGGGTTGCATGAGAGGGATATCTTTGACCTCTTCCTCCCTGAGTTCGATAAACCTTGGGTATCCACTTAAGGGAAACTTGCTGCTGTTCTACAAACCTCTGCTCTTGGAGGCCCAACACTGTCTACAAGAATAGAAGCTCCCGTAGACATCAAGCACTTTTCTGGCGCCGTTGCCGGGGAGGAAAGGTAAAAAGGCACTCATACTCCGGTTCCAGGTAACAGTACTTTTCTGGCGCCATTGTGTTTGTGCTCGAAGATATTTCCTTTAGATCCTGCAATTGCATCTTTTTGTTTCTTGTTTACACTAGTTTGGCATAATGGACAACAATGAGCTTCTTATTCTATTTCCTGATTTAAAACATGGATTGTTTGATGCGAAAATTAAAAAACCTATGAAATCTTATTTGCATGCTGGTAGTAATATTAGTATGAACGCTTTGAACACCATTGTTGATAATGATATGGAAAATTCTAAGCTTGGGGAAGCTGGTTTTCATGATCTTTTTAGTCCCCCAAGCATTGAGGAGAAAATTTTCTTTGATGATACTTTGCCTCCTATTTCTGATGATGATAATGATAGTGGTCTTTTTGTGCCACCTACTATGGAGAGTAAATTTTGTTGTGATTATACTATGCCTCCTACACTTGATGAGAATAATAATGATAGCTACTTTGTTGAATTTGCTCCCACTACAACTAATAAAATTGATTATGCTTATGTGGAGAGTAATAATTTTATGCATGAGACTCATGATAAGAATGCTTTATGTGATAGTTATATTGTTGAGTTTGCTCATGATGCTACTGAAAGTTATTATGAGAGAGGAAAATATGGTTGTAGAAATTTTCATGTTACTAAAACACCTCTCTATATGCTGAAATTTTTGAAGCTACACTTGTTTTATCTTCCTATGCTTGTTACTTTGCTCTTCATGAACTTGTTTATTTACAAGATTCCTATGCATAGGAAGCATGTTAGGCTTAAATGTGTTTTGAATTTGCCTCTTGATGCTCTCTTTTGCTTCACATACTATCTCTTGCGAGTGCATCATTAAAACTGCTGAGCCCATCTTAATGGCTATAAAGAAAAGAACTTCTTGGGAGATAACCCATGTGTTTATTTTGCTACAGTACTTTGTTTTATATTTGTGTCTTGGAAGTTGTTTACTACTGTAGCAACCTCTCCTTATCATTTTTTTGTGCCAAGTAAAGTCTCTATGGTAAAGTTGATGCTAGATTTGGATTGCTGCGCAGAAACAGCATTGCTGTCTGTCACGAATCTGGGTCTAATTCTCTGTAGGTAACTCAGAAAATTATGCCAATTTACGTGAGTGATCCACAGATATGTACGCAACTTTCATTAGTTTTGAGTTTTTCCATTTGAGCAAGTCTGGTGCCATTTTAAAATTCGTCTTTACGGACTGTTCTATTTTTGACAGATTCTGCCTTTTATTTCGCATTGCTTCTTTCGCTGTGTTGGGTGGATTTCTTTGTTCCATTACCTTCCAGTAGCTTTGAGAAATGTCCAGAAGTGTTAAGAATGATTGTGTCACCTCTGAACATGTGAGTTTTTGATTATGCACTAACCCTCTAATGAGTTTGCTTAAAGTTTGGTGTGGAAGAAGTTTTCAAGGGTCAAGAGAGGAGGATGATATACTATGATCAAGGAGAGTGAAAGCTCTAAGCTTGGGGATGCCCCGGTGGTTCACCCCTGCATATTCTAAGAAGACTCAAGCATCTAAGCTTGGGGATGCCCAATGCATCCCCTTCTTCATCAACAACATTATCAGGTTCCTCCCCTGAAACTATATTTTTATTCCGTCACATCTTATGCACTTTGCTTGGAGCGTCAGTTTGTTTCTATTTTTGTTTGTGTTTGAATAAATTGGATTACATCATGCTTGTGTGGGAGAGAGACACGCTCCGCTGGTTCATATGAACACATGTGTTCTTAGCTCATAATATTCATGGCGAAGTTTCTTCTTCGTTAAATTGTTATATGGTTGGAATTGGAAAATGATACATGTAGTAAATTGCTATAATGTCTTGGATAATGTGATACTTGGCAATTGTTGTGCTCATGTTTAAGCTCTTGCATCATATGCTTTGCACCTATTAATGAAGAAATACATAGAGCTTGCTAAAATTTGGTTTGCATAATTGGTCTCTCTAAAGTCTAGATAATTTCTAGTATTGAGTTTTGAACAACAAGGAAGACGGTGTAGAGTCTTATAATGTTTACAATATGTCTTTTATGTGAGTTTTGCTGCACCGGTTCATCCTTGTGTTTGTTTCAAATAACCTTGCTAGCCTAAGCCTTGTATCGAGAGGGAATACTTCTCATGCATCCAAAATCCTTGAGCCAACTACTATGCCATTTGTGTCCACCATACCTACCTACTACATGGTATTTCTCCGCCATTCCAAAGTAAATTGCTTGAGTGCTACCTTTAAATAATTCAAAATTTATCACCTCTGATTTGTGTCAATGTTTTATAGCTCATGAGGAAGTATGTGGTGTTTTATCTTTCGATCTTGTCATTTACTTTTGACAGACTTTCACAATGGACTAGTGGCACATCCGCTTATCCAATAATTTTGCAAAAAGAGCTGGCAATGGGGTTCCCAGCCCCGATTAATTAACTTGCATTAATAATTCTCTTCACATGTTTTGCTCTGATTCATCAGTAAGCAACTTAATTTTGCAAATAGACACTCCTTCATGGTATGTGATTGTTGGAAGGCACCCGAGGATTCGGTTAGCCATGGCTTGTGTAAGCAAAAGGTTGGGAGGAGTGTCATCCATAAATAAAGAAAAACTAAACTAAAGTACATGTGTAAACAAAAGAGAAGAGGGATGATCTACCTTGCTGGTAGAGATAACGTCCTTCATGGGAGCCGCTCTTGAAAGTCTGGTTGATGAGGTAGTTAGAGTGCCCACTACCATTCGTTGACAACAACATACACCTCTCAAAACTTTATTTTTATGCTCTCTTTATGTTTTCAAAATCAAAGCTCTAGCACAAATATAGCAATCGATGCTTTTCCTCTTTGAAGGACCTTTCTTTTACTTTTTATGTTGAGTCAGTTCACCTATCTCTCTCCACCTCAAGAAGCAAACACTTGTGTGAACTGTGCATTGATTCCTACATACTTGCATATTGCACTTGTTATATTACTCTATGTTGACAAACTATCATTGAGATATACATGTTACAAGTTGAAAGCAATTGCTGAAACTTTATCTTCCATTGTGTTGCTTCAATATCTTTACTTTAAATTATTGCTTTATGAGTTAACTCTTATGCAAGACTTATTGATGCCTGTCTTGAAAGTGCTATTCATGAAAAGTCATTGCTTTATGATTCAGTTGTTTACTCATGTCATTACCATTGTTTTGATCGCTGCATTCATTACATATGTTTACAATATGATCAAGTTTATGATGGCATGTCACTTCAGAAATTATCTTTGTTATCGTTTTACCTGCTCGGGACGAGCAGAACTAAGCTTGGGGATGCTTGATACGTCTCCGACGTATCGATAATTTCTTATGTTCCATGCCATATTATTGATGATACCTACATGTTTTATGCACACTTTATGTCATATTCGTGCATTTTCGGAACTAACCTATTAACAAGATGCCGAAGTGCTAGTTCCTGTTTTGCTGTTTTTGGTTTCAGAAATCCTAGTAACGAAATATTCTCGGAATCGGACGAAATCAAGACCCAGGTTCCTATTTTCACCGGAAGCATCCAGAACACCCGAGAAGGACCAGAGGGGGCCACAGGCCACCAGACCATAGGCCGGCGGCCCGGGCCCTGGCCGCGCCGCCCTATGGTGTGGCCACCCCTTCGACCCTCCTGCGCCGCCTCTTCGCCTATATAAAGCCCCTGGATCGAAAACCCTGATGCGAAAAACCACGATACGGAAAACCTTCCAGAGCCGCCGCCATCGCGAAGCCAAGATCTGGGGGACAGGAGTCTCTGTTCCGGCACCCTGCCGGGCGGGGAAGTGCCCCCGAAGGCTTCTCCATCGACACCGCTGCCATCTCCACCGCCATCTTCATCACCGCTGCTGCTCCCATGAGGAGGGAGTAGTTCTCCATCGAGGCTCGGGGCTGTACCGGTAGCTATGTGGTTCATCTCTCTCCTATGTACTTCAATACAATAATCTCATGAGCTGCCTTACATGATTGAGATTCATATGATGATGCTTGTAATCTAGATGTCATTATGCTAGTCAAGTGAGTTTTACTTATGTGATCTCCGGAGACTCCTTGTCCCACGTGTGTAAAGGTGACAGTGTGTGCACCGTGTGGGTCTCTTAGGCTATATTTCACAGAATACTTATTCACTGTTATGAATGGCGTAGTGAAGTGCTTATTTATATCTCTTTATGATTGCAATGTATTTGTATCACAATTTATCTATGTGCTACTCTAGTGATGTGTTATTAAAGTAGTTTTATTCCTCCTGCACGTGTGCAAAGGTGACAGTGTGTGCACCGTGTTAGTACTTGGTTTATGCTATGATCATGATCTCTTGTAGATTGCGAAGTTAACTATTGCTATGATAATATTGATGTGATCTATTCCTCCTACATATGCATGAAGGTGACAGTGTGCATGCTATGCTAGTACTTGGTTTAGTCTTTTGATCTATCTTACACTAAAGGTTACTAAAATATGAGCATTATTGTGGAGCTTGTTAACTCCGGCATTGAGGGTTCGTGTAATCCTACGCAATGTGTTCATCATCCAACAAAAGTGTAGAGTATGCATTTATCTATTCTGTTATGTGATCAATGTTGAGAGTGTCCACTAGTGAAAGTGTAATCCCTAGGCCTTGTTCCTAAATACTGCTATCGCTGCTTGTTTACTGTTTTACTGTGTTACTACTGCTGCATTACTACTGCTTGTTTACTGTGGGCAAAGCACTTTTCTGGTGCCGTTGCCACTACTTATTCATACCACCTGTATTTCACTATCTCTTCGCCGAACTAGTGCACCTATTAGGTGTGTTGGGGACACAAGAGACTTCTTGCTTTGTGGTTGCAGGGTTGCATGAGAGGGATATCTTTGACCTCTTCCTCCCGAGTTCGATAAACCTTGGGTATCCACTTAAGGGAAACTTGCTGCTGTTCTACAAACCTCTGCTCTTGGAGGCCCAACACTGTCTACAAGAATAGAAGCTCCCGTAGACACCACACTCTAAAATGAAGTTTTTGGGAGGTTTTTCAAATTTCCATGTTTGAAACCCAAAACCACTTCTCTTCATATGCTTGACTTCATAAGACAGAGTTCAGGGGTTAGGGGTATAGATACATGATTTGTCTAGTTTGAATATGTCTAGACCTTGTTTATCAACTTTAATGCTTACTATATGACATAAGAAAACTATTTGCTTTGGTTTTCTTTTTTCTGACTTTTTTTCAATTTTGATGCCCATTTGAATCTTGTCAAATCCTAGGTTTGACCAAGATAATTTAAACAAGCTTAAAACATGAATATGAAAAGGGGAGCATGTATCCTTCTTAGTCACTCTAAAATGTAGTTTTTGGGAGGTTTTTGAAATTTCCATGTTTGAAACCCAAAACCACTTCTCTTCACATGCTTGACTTAATTTATAAGACATAGTTTAGGGGTTAGGGGGTAGATACATGATTTGTATGGTTTGATATTTCTAGACCTTGTTTATCAACTTTAATGCTTACTATATGACATAAGATGACTATGTGATTTGGTTTTTCATTTTTTTTTTTTTATTTTTCTGCCCATTTGAATCTTGGTCAAATCCTAGGTTTGACCAAGATTTAGACAAGTTTAACATGTGAAAACGAATAAGTAAGCATGGATCCTTCTTAGTCACTCAAAAATGTACCAATCGATAGATGTGTTAACTTTGCTTCATGGAAATAATAATGTCATGTAAATGAGTTAACTTGGATTTCCTACCCTTGAATCCATAGGAAACTTTGTTCTAATGCACTCTAATAATCAATCGAGTTTTTACACCAACAGGTCTGTCACTTACGTGTGGTGCCCACGCGTGAGGTCCCACACTTCAGTGAGCACAAGTCACGTGCAATAGGTACGCAAACTCCCAGCCATCTTCTTTGTCAAGAGAAGACGCATCAGGATGCGTATTGGAAGTCTGTGGGTCCTTCTGGATCCTTCTTAGTCACTCTAAAATGAAGCTTTTGGGAGGTTCTTGAAACCCAAAACCACTTCTCTTCATGATTGACTTCATAAAACATAGTTTAATTAGAGTTTTAGGGGTAGATATATACATGATTTTTCTGGTTTGAATATATATGTCTCTAGACCTTTGTTTATCAACTTGAATGCTTACTATACATATGACATAAGAATGCTATGTGCTTTGGTTTTTCATTCTTTTGATTTTTTCTGAATTTTTAGGGCCATTTGAATCTTGGTCAAATCCTTGGTTTGACCAAGATTTAAACAAGTTTAAAACATAAAAATGAAAAGGGAAGTCTGTATCCTTCTTAGTCACTCTAAAATGAAGCTTTTGGGAGGTTTTTAAAATTTCAATGTTTGAAACCCAAAACCACTTCTCTTCACATGCTTGACTTCATAAGACAGAGTTAATTAATTTAGGGGTTAGGGGGTATAGATACATGATTTGTGTGGTTTGAATATGTATGGACCTTATTTATCAACAACTTTAATGCTTACTATATGACATAAGAAAACTATTTGCTTTGGTTTTTCTTTTTTTTTTTTTTTCAATTTTGATGCCCATTTGAATCTTGTCAAATCCTAGGTTTGACCAAGATAATTTAAACAAGTTTAAAACATGAAAATGAAAAGGGAAGCATGGATCCTTCTTAGTCACTCTAAAATGAAGCTTTTGGGAGGTTTTTGAAATTTCCATGTTTGAAACCCAAAACCACTTCTCTTCACATGCTTGACTTCATAAGACAGAGTTTAGGGGTTAGGGGTATAACTACATGATTTGTCTGGTTTGAATATGTCTAGACCTTGTTTATCAACTTTAATGCTTACTATATGACATAAGAAAACTATGTGATTTGGTTTTTCATTTTTCTATTTTTTTTTTTTGCCCATTTGAATCTTGGTCAAATCCTAGGTTTGACCAAGATTTAGACAAGTTTAACACGTGAAAACGAATAAGTAAGGCTGGATCCTTCTTAGTCACTCCAAAATGTACCAATTGATAGATGTGTTAACTTTGCTTCATGGAAAAAATAATGTCATGTAAATGAGTTAACTTGGATTTCCTACCCTTGAATCCATAGGAAACTTTGTTCTAATGCACTATTATAATCAACCGAGTTTTTACACCAACAGGTCTGTCACTTACGTGTGGTGCCCACGCTTGAGGTCCCACACTTCAGTGAGCACAAGTCACGTGCAATAGGTACGCAAACTCCCAGCCATCTTCTTTGTCAAGAGAAGACGCATCAGGATGCGTATTGGAAGTCTGTGGGTCCTTCTGGATCCTTCCGTTGTCCCTCTCACAAAAAAACAAATCTCTCTCATTCTCGGCCTCGCTCGACTCGCTCGCTCGCACCTCCTGCTCACTGACAAACCCTGCACAAAAGTCAACATCATCACCCGAAAAAGGGGAGACACCATAATGCTCTCCCTTCTTCTCTCCTTCCGAGTGATCCCTCTTCCTCCGAGTTTCACTCGACGGGCAAACACCCATGTGCTGCATAGTAATAATAAAAAGGTAGTACTCGTAGAAAAATCGATATACGAATCTGTAATTAAATAGGTTAAACTAGGGTTTTTCCCAGTTCTACAGATCAAGGGTTCAAAAAAATCCAACTACGGGGTTCGAACAACACGATTCTAATCCAAGAATTTTTTCGACCTAGGTCACCCAAATGGCCTCAAACTATAGGGTTAGCATCTAGTGCAGTATGTGTGAAAATGTATGCACTATGTGTGCTATAACTTGTATGTCTTTCATATTTGAACCAAATTTGAATAAGTTTGAAATATTTGAAAAGGGGCTTTTGGCTTAAACGTTTGAAACCAAAAACCACTTCTCTTCATGCATGCTTGACTTCATAAGACAGAGTTTAGCTAGGGTTAGGGGGTAGATGCATGATTTTCCTGGTTTGAATATGTCTAGACCTTGTTTATCAACTTAATTGAATGCTTACTATATGACATAAGAATACTATGTGCCTTGTTTTTTATTTTTTGATTTTTTTAAAATTTTATGCCCATTTGAATCTTGGTCAAATCCTAGGTTTGAACATGGTTTAAACAAGTTTAAATCATGAATATGAAAAATTAAGCATCTATATATCCTTCTTAGTCACTCCAAAATGTAGCTCTTGGGAGGTTTTTTCGAAATTTCCATGTTTGAAACCAAAACCACTTCTTTTCATGCATGCTTGACTTCATAAGACAGAGTTTAGGGTTAGGGGTAGATATATACATGATTTTCTGGTTTGAATATGTCTAGGCCTTGTTTATCAACTTGAATGCTTACTATATATATATGACATAAGAATGTTATGTCCTTTGTTTTTTCATTCTTTTGATTTTTTATGAATTTCCATGCCCATTTGAATCTTTTGGTCAAATCCTAGAGGTTTGACCAAGATTGAAACAAGTTTAAAACATGAAAATGAAAAGGGAAGCTTGTATATCCTTCTTAGTCACTCTAAAATGAAGTTTTTGGGAGGTTTTTGAAATTTCCATGTTTGAAACCCAAAACCACTTCTCTTCATGCTTGACTTCATAAGACAGAGTTTAGGGGTTAGGGGGTATAGCTACATGATTTGTCTGGTTTGAATATGTCTACCTTGTTTATCAACTTTAATGCTTACTATATGACATAAGAATGCTTACCATATGTTTGAATTTTAAAAGCATATAGTCTTCTTATGTCATATAGTAAGCATTCAAAAGTTTTTCTTTGAGAGAGTAGCATGCATTCAAAAGTTGATAAATAAGATTTGGACATATTCAAACCAGACAAATCATGTATCTACACCCCCTAACCCTAAACTCTGTCTTATGAAGTCAAGCATGAAGAGAAGTGCTTTTGGGTTTCAAACATGGAAATTTCACAAACCTCCCAAAAGCTTCATTTTACAGTGACTAAGAAGGATCCAGGCTTACCTTTTCATTTTCATGTTTTAAACTTGTTTAAATCTTGGTCAAACCTAGGATTTGACCAAGATTTAAATGGGCATAAAAAATCAGAAAAAAACAGAAAAAATGAAAAACCAAAGAACATAGCCTTCTTATGTCATATATTAAGCATTCAAGTTGATAAACAAGGTCTAGACATATTCAAACCAGAAAAAGCATGTATCTACCTAACCCTAAACTGTCTTATGAAGTCAAGCATGAAGAGAAGAAACATGGAAATTTCAAAAACCTCGCGAAAGCTTCATTTTAGAGTGACTAAGAAGGATCCATGCTTACCTATTCATTTTCATGTTTTAAACTTGTTTAAACCTTGATAAAACCCAGGATTTTACCTATTTAATCATAGATTCATAGGTCGATTTTTTACTTTTTTATTATTACTATGCAGCACATGTGTGTTTGCCCGTCCAGTGAAACTCGGAGGAAGAGGGATCACACGGAAGGAGAAGAAGGGATAGCAGTCACGGGGCCCCTCTTATTATTTATGGTGTATATCTTTTTTCTGGTGATGTTGACTGTTGTGCAGCGTTTGTCAGTGCGCAGGAGGTGCGAGGCTGCGAGCGAGCGAGTCGAGCGAGGCCGAGAATGAGAGAGATGTTTTTTTCTTTTTCTTTTCCGTGAGAGGGACAACAGAAGGATCCAGAGACGACTTCCACTACGCATCCTGGTGCGCGTCTTCTCTTGACAAAGAAGATGGCTGGGAGTTTGCGTACCTACTATAGTACTACTACACAAGAACCATATACATGTCAAACTTTTCAATCATGACCCACATGCATTTTATGTATATATTCACAACTTTTAATGCATGCATGAAAACTCAGCAAAATATGTGCATTTTGGGTTGTCGCACATAAATGTGCTTTTACTTGTCTGCCACCAATCCAATTTTCATGTGAGGGGGAAACATGACACACGATGGACATTTCCAATGTTTCACGAATTAATTATCTCAATTTGCATCCATATATATATGCGCCTGGTTACTGAAAGATCGAACCAAAGGTGAACTTGAAACGTTTTCATTTTCATGTTTTAAACTTGTTTAAATCTTGGTCAACCCTTGGATTTGACCAAGATTCATAAAAAATTCAAAAACATAGTCTTCTTATGTCATACAGTCAACATTCAAGTTGATAAAACAAGATCTAAACATATTAAAAGAAGAATCATGTATCTACCCCCTAACCCTAAACTCTGTCTTTTGAAGTCAAACATGAAGATACGTGGTTTTGGGTTTACAAGATGGAAATTTCAAAAACCTCCGAAAAGCTTAATTTTGGAGTGACTAAGAAGGATACATGCTTACTTTTTCATTTTCATGTTTTAAACTTGTTTAAAGCTTGGTCAAACCTAGCTAGCTAGGATTTGACCAAGATTCAAGTGCGCATAAAAAATTCGAAAAAACCCCCAAAAATGAAAAACCATAACACATAGTCTTCTTGCGTCACATATATTGTAAGCATTCAAGTGTTGATAAACAATATCTAGACATATCAAACAAGAAAAATCATGTATCTATACCCCTAACCCTAAATTTGTCTTATGAAGTCAAGCATGAAGAGAAGTGGTTTGGGTTTTCAAACATGGAAATTTCGAAAACCGCCCAAAAGCTTCATTTCGGACTGACTAAGAAGGATCCATGCTTACCTTTTCATTTTCATGTTTTAAACTTGTTTAAATTCTTGTTCAAACCTAGGATTTGACCAAGATTCAAATGGGCATAAAAACAATCGAAAAAATCAAAAATGAAAAACCAAAGCACATAGTCTTCTTATGTCACATAGTAAGCCATTCAACTTGATAACAAGGTCTAGACCTATTCAAACCAGAAAAATCATGTATCTACCCCTAACCCTAAACTCATCTGTCTTATGAAGTCAAGCATGAAGAGAAGTGGTTTTGGGTTTCAAACATAGACATTTCAAAAGCCTCCCAAAAGCTTCATTTTGGAGTGACTAAGAAGGATCCATGCTTAATTTTTCATTTTAATGTTTTAAACTTGTTTAAATCTTGGTTAAACCTATGATTTGACCAAAATTTGATTCGGCATAAAAATTCAAAACAAATCAAATAAATGAAAAACCAATGCACATAGTACATCTTCTTATGTCATATACTAAGCATTCAAGTTGATAAGCCAGGTCTAGACATATTCAAACTAGAAAAATCATGTATCTACCCCTAACCCTAAACTCGATTTGTCTTATGAAGTCAATCATGAAGAGGTGTTTTGGGTTTCAGACATGGAAATTTCAAAAACCTTCCAAAAGCTTCATTTTGAAGTTACTAATTAAGAAGGATCACTACAAGAAAAGTTTGGCAACTTTTCTTGTAGTGGATCCAGGCTTAATTTTTCATTTTCATGTTTTAAATTTTGGTCAAACCTAGGATTTGACCAAGATACAAATGGGCATAAAAATTCAGGGTAGCATCATACCCCCCTCCTTCCCGCGTAGAAAAAGTGTTAGGCGAGTAGTAGAATGGCATGACCAACAAGTTTCAAGTAAAATTTTGAATATGACCAAAATATACCAATTGATAGATGTGTTAACTTGGCTTCATGGGTGTGTGACCTAAGATTGAGCCATGGTACATTTTGCCAACAAAGTAGCAATTGAGTTGGCTTTCTACCTTAGTAGGCGTGCATTGGAAGGATGCATTATGCCGGCAAAGTTTTCAAACGTTCAAACTTTTCCGGTTTCTCATACAGTATTTGGCTCCTTGAGAAGCATTGATGTGATCATATAAGGTTATGCAAAACTTCGCCTTTCCCGTACTTGCCCGAGCACTCGACACCCCTCGTCCCATGGCGACTCCTCCAGCCATAGCCCCGTGCACCCAGGCTCCACGACTCAGCCTCGGAGGGGTGTGCGCTAAAAGCTCGCAAATGTCTGTGTGCCATTGGTGTGCGATGAAGCAGGCGGCTCTGTGTCTTGCTGTGGCTAGACTCCTGGCGCCCTTTGATCTAGGAGAGGGAGAGGAGGGAGGGGGTCCCATGAAGCGGCGGTGGCCCAGGTATCGGCGGCAGCCCAGGCAGCAGCGGCAAAGTGGGCTGGTCGGAGCATAGGCATGCGCCGGGGGCGAACCTCGCCGGGTGAGGATGCTTCCATTGTGAAGAAGCACTTGCCATCCAGGGCTTCGGGTTCGCCAACAAACTCAGCGCCTCGGTCCATGGCGTTGCCGTCGTGGGGACGTCGGGGGCGGCGGCGACGTGCTGCAGCCCCAGCCTTTAGTGGGGACCAAAGTGCGACCGACCACATCACGGCGTCGGCAGCA
Organism: Lolium multiflorum; assembly: GCA_030979885.1. Taxonomy (NCBI): domain Eukaryota; kingdom Viridiplantae; phylum Streptophyta; class Magnoliopsida; order Poales; family Poaceae; genus Lolium; species Lolium multiflorum. The sequence continues at coordinate 274,603,958 of CM061749.1, read as the reverse complement.
TTGGGGATGCCGATGGGCATCCACTGCCACACACAGATTTGGGAGGTTCTGGCCGGGCCGAGTTCCAAACTTCCATCATCGGAGCCGAGGGCTTGGTACTTCAAATTCCGAATCAGGCAATCCTTCGACCCCAATCAGCTTCTGCCTGTGGTCCAAATCCGAGATATCTTGGCGGCAGCTATGCTGGTTAAGCTTAGCCGGACAGCGGCAATCGACGATCTGCAAAACCTAGATGCCTTCCGAGGATTTGCAGCAGCCGTCAATGCACTCGTGGAGGCATCGCATGCTGGTAGCAGCGGCGAATGCGGGTATGTTGTTTTACTCCCTTTGTATGCTTTTGTCATAAAAATCAATTTGCTAATTCTCATTCGATTGAAAATTAGACCCATTCACCATCAACTCTCAAACAGTGGACACTAGTAATATGTAGAACTAGAAATTACACAAGATTTCTGTACTCCTAGTACTATTACTTCGACGCTACATGTTGTTTACACGAGGAAATTGCACAAACTACCGCTTATTGCTGCCTTCGTTGCGTAAAACACTTTTTAAAACTGTAATTTTTTTCCGCACAAACCACCAACTATCGTGTTCTGTTGCAGGGAGGTTCAAATTTAGGATTGAGCTGTTTAAGAGCAAATCAGATGATCGGGGACCACCAACTACTATAGTTTTAATTGCAAATAGAATCGATTTTGCAAAATTATGAAACGCACATAACGTTTGAATTACTACAATTTTTTTGAAGGTTTGATATTTTCATCATTTTTGTGTGAATCTTACACCAAGTAACACAACTTTCAGACGGAATACAAAATATTTTCAAACTTCCTAGATTTGATAGCTCAAATATTTTTAATTACTAGTTTTTCAGTATTTTAAAAAGTCGAAACACTATATTTTGGCTGAATGTTAGAAAATATATTTCATGATTATCCCATATTAGTTAAGAAGTACATAAACTAGTAGTAGTAATAAAGAACAGAGGGAGTTTATGGAGATACATCCATTAAGGGCATGTTAGTGTGTGTTGGTGTATTACTTATGCCTTCTTTGGTTAATACACTTCTCAAGTGATCCCCGCAAACCCTCTATTCTTGCCTAGAATACAAAAACTCCCCATCAAAGTATTAGTGCATTTTTTGGATGAGTATTCGAGAGGATTGGGTGAACACCAAGGATTTGCATAGGAAATTGGTACAATTGAATCCTTGGCTGTTTGATTTGTAGGATTGTTTCCGATAGGAATTTTTCCTAAGGATTTCTTTGCACAGATTCCATAGAAAATTAAACATCTACTCATGCCTCTTTTTAAGAATGCTTTACTTTTCCTATGGTGGAATCAAACAAAGTTTGGATTCTATGAATTCCTATAGGATTGGAGTGGACATGACATTGCAATCCTACATTTCCCTATTCCTACATCTTTCGGTAGGCATTTGCCTAGAATAAATAACCATGTGTATTACGGAGTAGCAATAAAATATAGGTTTATTTCTCTAAAGCATCTTGCACTGTACTAGTACATGGCTTAAGAGACAATATTTTTACCATTTTTTTGCGAGAAGACAATATTATTACCATAGTTACTAAGTACATTTTATTGGATGATGAAGTGATAGCCCTCATCAATGCATTGTGAATTATTAGGGCATGGGTCGCACGTGATTTACGAGTACACCGCACGATCGAGAGCCGCCGTCCCTCTTTGCTTTCTACCGATGCGGCGGAGCTCCTCCCCACACCCACGAATAACTGAAAGCCACAACTGCTGGGGAAAAGTCTTGCGCCGAGAAAATCTACAACCGTGGTTGAGTACATGTGTTTCTTAAGATACGAGTGCTCCAATGCATTTTTTCTTTCCTTTTACTAATTTACCTTGAAAATCCCGCACGTCCACTTATTTGTGGACGGAGGGAGTATCACGCCAAGAGGAAGTAGGACAATAGTGGGCGCTTATAGCCCGCCTACGTGGTACTTTTGCCAGCTGTTGGCTCTTCTATTGTTCTTGCTCTAAAGAAACCCCGATTGTGAAAGGCCAAGGCGTACTTCTTTTGGTCACGCAAAATTCAAAATACTGCCATGGACATTGAATTGACATGACAACACATAGCTTGGGATGTCCAAATTTGCACGTTAGACCAGTGACTTGTTCTTCACCTTTTCAGAGGGAACAGTGACTTTTTATTATGGGTCTATACACTTTCCAAGAAACAGGAGGAGATGCTGTAGAGTGTAGAGGAGCGAAGTCAAGCGCCCCGCCCCCACCTGCCCTATTTCGGTTCACCTCCATCGTCTACCTCCGCCCCCGCCCGCACCAATCGACCACCTTCCATAGCACGCGCCAGTGCCGCCGCCATGCAGCTTTAGAATCAATTCCACCGCCCAGTTTGAGAGCCTCCGTTCTTCATCTTCCCCGCCACCTGCCGCCATCGAACCCAAATTAAACTCCAATCAGTTGAACCCAAACCTCATAGACCCACCCCCTGCCCTGCGATGGCGGCATCGAACAAGGAAAATGATGACTCTGAACTGTTTCAGAAGGTCTTTTCCGAAGGTCCCCTTGAAGAACTCGTAACAAGATGCGACGTCATCACCGCCGCGAGCCTCGTCGGTTCGTCCAAACTATTTTTCGACTCTGCAAATGATAGTGCAACTCTATCTTTTTCTCTCCCGTTTGGCCTCCCATGTGTTCTTCATTCTCACCCGACGAAGGTAGCACGGGATTGCAAGCTGACGCCGCTGGACAGGTTCTCCTCCGACGCTGTGATGCCAGACGGTACGGGTAAGCAGTGGGTAGGTGCCAATGGAGATTGGGTTGCCATGGTTGACACTGGCTTTCCTGCTTGCAAATGGAAACTTGTCAACGTCTACACTCGCCGTGAAATTCCTCTCCCTGTGCCGTTTGAAACCACCCACATTCCAAATATATACCACCACAACCTTCGTGCTATTATATTTCACAAGATATATATTTGCCAAGTTCCCACAGCTGCTGGGGGGTACAAAAATTTCTCTCTTGTTGCTGTTTTTGACATCAGAGTTGCCCTCCTTTGCGGCGAAGATTCTGGATGGACAGTTCTTACAGAGCCCAAGTCCCACATCTTTTACAATTACAGCGATGCAATTCTCCACAATGGGCTTGTGTTTGCCACAACTCATACTGGCACTGTTCACGCATGGAATCCTCAGCAAGCTGGTAATTTTCCTCCGGACGTAGTGTATGATGAGCTTCATTATTCATGGCTGTAAAGATAATTTTAATGCACAAACTTATTAATTTTCGAACCTGACTGATCTGACTTGGAGGCTTGGGGCATATTTGCTTCGGATGAAATTTCATTGGTATTTAGACTTTTTATTCGAGATGATTACCATAGAAAAATTTGAGGATTGTATAATTAGGAGTTTTATTCTCAGATTGAATTATGTTGGATTTTGACCTCTACTTGAACTTCTTGAAATGAATCCTTTGGTTTCCCATGTGATGTACTCAAATACACCAATATGCTGTATTATTGAATGGAAATGCCATTATATCATCCCATCTGAATCCTAATGCGTTTTCCCAATTCTTACGTTTTCAGATTTGTGCAAACCAAACATACCCTTCTTAACAGTAATTTCGTTTTCAAGCAGGTCCTCCGCTGATCGTAGAGCCACCGCCCATTGTGTTTGAATGGCGGTGTGCACTTGATGATGCTCTTGGCCATGATCACGAGGTCGATTATGGCATGTGGTGGTTAGCAAGATCTATAGATGGTTCTAGACTTCTTCTGATCCATACACTGGGCATTGCTGATGAAAGGGAATATTCCTGTAAAGTTTGCCATACTGCTTCTGATCGTCGTGTTCATCATGGTCGCACTGTTGGCAACTATGCTTCTGGGTTTGGTTGCCTGGTGTTCACGAAGGACACTAGTAAGTTAAATGAAGGTATTCCATGGGAAAAGATTGATGACCTTGGAGAATATTCTCTTTTCCTTGGAGTGAACTATCCGATTATGCTGCCATTAGGCGGTGCAGATGTTGTCCCAGGATGTCTGACGAGAAGAAATTGTGTGTACACCTTGCCGAATGAAGCATGGCTTCGCAATTCGCAGCTGCCTGAAATATGCCGATTCAGTCTGAATCGTGAAGATTGCGCCGTTGGTTTCCAAACCAACGCCTTGGAGAAAACATGCAAAACAAAAAAAGATAGGTACCTGGTAAAGACACCGCTTTGGTTCATCCCAAACTTCGCCAACGCCCCGGATTGGAACAAGTGTGATGTTTAATTCTGAAACAGGGCCTGCAGCCATTGTAGCTACTGATAGTATGTAATTTCATAGCTAATGAACGAGGCAATTGTGGTCTACTAATTACAACTGTTTTGTAAAGAGGTGGTCTATAAGTATACCCCTCTCTTCATTGATGCATTTGTGGTCTACATGATGGTACTCTTAAATATATGGGTGTGGCTCCTCAACACATAATGTGGGGGTATTATTGTGTTAAAGTTGAAGGCTTGATCAACTATAGGTTCACTTCTCTAGTTACATTACTAGGTACTCCGGTTGGCTATGTTGTGATGAACACATTGTGTTCTGTTGTTCGGTGAAGACAAAAGTAGAACTATGGTATGCTTATGTTTAAGAGCAAGCGAGGGTTTAGCTTGAGATGTTAAAATTCAGATTTGAACTATTTTTTGATATGGAAATTTGAAATATATATGGTACTGTATATGATTATGTATAACAACAAGCGACGAAAGGGCTGATGCTCCTATTCCTTGTCGGCGGGAGGACTATGTGTGCGGCGACTTGAGCCAAATTAGAAGGCCATAGCTATGTTGATTGGTCCTTGAAGTTGGAGGGGCTAGGATTTCGGATGAGCGGAGTGGGGGAAGTTGTTGCTCATGGAACAAAAGTCCTTAAAATAGTAATGTTAGTATATAGGAGTACAAGGTATATACTTGTACTATTTTAGTACTATAATAAGTATATCGGGTTCATCAAAAAGAATTATCTCGGGTTCACAACCACGTGGGGTCAAGGTGAGGGAAAGTTGGTCAATACCTCTTACCGCTATATCCCCGCCCCAAGTTCTAATGCGCAAGTGCTGTTATTTTTTTAAAGGGAAATAGTGGTTCCTCTCCCCCGGAAACATGCCCCGCATCTCCACCTCCTAGTATCGTAGTACTACTACTGCATCTTCTCCAAAAAAAACCCTCTTCTGTCTCTTTCTCCCGTTCACCCCTCTCTCCCTTGCATTAGATTACCGACTCCAATGAAGCAGAAGCGTAAGATTGAGGAGATTCCTGATTGCTACCACCAGTCCATGGGGTGGGGCAACCTCCACTACCCACTGGTGGAGAACATAGCCGAGCGGGCGGATATCCTCAGCACTGGTTGATACGTCTCCAACGTATCGATAATTTCTTATGTTCCATGCCACATTATTGATGTTATCTACATGTTTTATGCACACTTTATGTCATATTCGTGCATTTTGTGGAACTAACCTATTAACAAGATGCCGAGAGGCCAGTTGCTGTTTTCTGCTGTTTTTGGTTCCAGAAAGGCTGTTCGGGCAATATTCTCGGAATTGGACGAAATCAACGCCAAACCTCCTATTTTTCCCGGAAGGCTCCAGAACACCGAAGAAGAGTCGGAGAGGGGCCAGGGGGCCCCACACCATAGGGCCGCGCGGCCTGGCCCGCGCCGGCCTAGGGTGAGGCCACCCTGTCGACCCTCTGCGCCGCCTCTTCGCCTATATAACCCCTTCGACCTAAAAACACGGTACCAATTGACGAAACCCAGAAACCTGCCAGGCCGCCGCCATCGCGAAGCCAAGATCTGGGGACAGGATCTCTGTTCCGGCACCCTGCCGGACGGGGAAGTGCCCCCGGAAGGCTTCTCCATCGACACCGCTGCCATCTCCACCGCCATCTTCATCACCGCTGCTGCTCCCATGAGGAGGGAGTAGTTCTCCATCGAGGCTCGGGGCTGTACCGGTAGCTATGTGGTTCATCTCTCTTCCATGTACTTCAATACAATGATCTCATTGAGATTCATATGAGTTTGTATCACAATTTATCTATGTGCTACTCTAGTGATGTGTTATTAAAGTAGTTTTATTCCTCCTGCATGTGTGCAAAGGTGACAGTGCGTGCACCATGTTAGTACTTGGTTTATGCTATGATCATGATCTCTTGAAGATTGCGAAGTTAACTATTGCTATGATAATATTGATGTGATCTATTCCTCCTACATATGCATGAAGGTGACAGTGTGCATGCTATGCTAGTACTTGGTTTAGTCTGTTGATCTATCTTACACTAAAGGTTACTAAAATATGAGCATTATTGTGGAGCTTGTTAACTCCGGCATTGAGGGTTCGTGTAATCCTACGCAATGTGTTCATCATCCAACAAAAGTGTAGAGTATGCATTTATCTATTCTGTTATGTGATCAATGTTGAGAGTGTCCACTAGTGAAAGTCTAATCCCTAGGCCTTGTTCCTAAATGCTGCGTTACTACTGCTTGTTTACTGTTTTACTGTGTTACTACTGCTGCAATACTACCACCATCAACTACACGCCAGCAAGCTATTTTCTGGCACCGTTGCTACTGCTCATATATATTCATACCACCTGTATTTCACTATCTCTTCGCCGAACTAGTGCACCTATTTGGTGTGTTGGGGACACAAGAGACTTCTTGCTTTGTGGTTGCAGGGTTGCATGAGAGGGATATCTTTGACCTCTTCCTCCCTGAGTTCGATAAACCTTGGGTATCCACTTAAGGGAAACTTGCTGCTGTTCTACAAACCTCTGCACTTGGAGGCCCAACACTGTCTACAGGAAAGGAGGGGGAACATAGACATCAAGCACTTTTCTGGCGCCGTTGCCGGGGAGGAAAGGTAAAAAGGCACTCATACTACGGTCCCAGGTAAAGTATTTTTCCGGCGCCGTTGTGTGTGTGCTCAAAGCTATTTCCTTTAGATCCTGCAATTGCATCTTGTTGTTTCTTGTTTACACTAGTTTGGCATAATGTATAAGAGTGAGCTTCTTGTTCTATTTCCTGATTTAAAACTTGGATTGTTTGATGCGAAAATTAAAAAACCTATGAAATCTTCTTTGCATGCTGGTAGTAATATTAGTATGAACGCTTTGAACACCATTGTTGACAATGATATAGAAAGTTCTAAGCTTGGGGAAGCTGGTTTTCATGATATTTTTAGTCCCCCAAGCATTGAGGAGAAAATTTTCTTTGATGATACTTTGCCTCCTATTTATGATGATTATAATGATAGTGGTCTTTTGGTGCCACCTACTATGGAGAGTAAATTTTGTTGTGATTATACTATGCCTCCTACACTTGATGAGAATAATAATGATAGCTACTTTGTTGAATTTGCTCCCACTACAACTAATAAAATTGATTATGCTTATGTGGAGAGTAATAATTTTATGCATGAGACTCATGATAAGAATGCTTTATGTGATAGTTATATTGTTGAGTTTGCTCATGTTGCTACTGAAAGTTATTATGAGAGAGGAAAATATGGTTGTAGAAATTTTCATGTTACTAAAATGCCTCTCTATGTGCTGAAATTTTTGAAGCTACACTTGTTTTATCTTCCTATGCTTGTTACTTTGCTCTTCATGAACTTGTTTATTTACAAGATTCTTATGCATAGGAAGCATGTTAGACTTAAATGTGTTTTGAATTTGCCTCTTGATGCTCTCTTTTGCTTCAAATACTATTTCTTGCGAGTGCATCATTAAAACTGCTGAGCCCATCTTAATGGCTAAAAAGAAAGAACTTCTTGGGAGATAACCCATGTGTTATTTTGCTACAGTACTTTGTTTTATATTTGTGTCTTGGAAGTTGTTTACTACTGTAGCAACCTCTCCTTATCTTAGTTTTGTGTTTTGTTGTGCCAAGTAAAGTCTTTGATAGTAAAGTAAGTACTAGATTTGGATTACTGCGCAGAAACAGATTTCTTTGCTGTCACGAATCTGGGTCTAATTCTCTGTAGGTAACTCAGAAAATTATGCAAATTTACGTGAGTGATCCTCAGATATGTACGCAACTTTCATTCAATTTGAGCATTTTCGTTTGAGCAAGTCTGGTGGCCTAATAAAATCCATCTTTACGGACTGTTCTGTTTTGACAGATTCTGCCTTTTATTTCGCATTGCCTCTTTTGCTATGTTGGATGAATTTCTTTGATCCATTAATGTCCAGTAGCATTATGCAATGTCCAGAAGTGTTAAGAATGATTGTGTCACCTCTGAACATGTTAATTTTTATTGTCCACTAACCCTCTAATGAGTTGTTTCGAGTTTGGTGTGGAGGAAGTTTTCAAGGGTCAAGAGAGGAGGATGATATACTATGATCAAGAAGAGTGAAAACTCTAAGCTTGGGGATGCCCCGGTGGTTCACCCCTGCATATATCAAGAAGACTCAAGCGTCTAAGCTTGGGGATGCCCAAGGCATCCCCTTCTTCATCGACAACATTATCAGGTTCCTCCCCTGAAACTATATTTTTATTCCATCACATCTTATGTGCTTTTTCTTGGAGCGTCTGTGTGCTTTTGTTTTTGTTTTTGTTTGAATAAATTGGATTACATCATGCTTGTGTGGGAGAGAGACACGCTCCGCTGGTTCGTATGAACACATGTGTTCTTAGCTCATAATATTCATGGCGAAGTTTCCTCTTCGTTAAATTGTTATATGGTTGGAATTGGAAAATGATACATGTAGTAATTGCTATAATGTCTTGGGTAATGTGATACTTGGCAATTGTTGTGCTCATGTTTAAGCTCTTGCATCATATACTTTGCACCTATTAGTGAAGAATACATAGAGCATGCTAAAATTTGGTTTGCATAATTGGTCTCTCTAAGGTCTAGATAATTTCTAGTATTGAGTTTGAACAACAAGGAAGACGGTGTATAGTCTTATAATGTTTACAATATGTCTTTTATGTGAGTTTTGCTGCACCGGTTCATCCTTGTGTTTGTTTCAAATAAGCCTTGCTAGCCTAAACCTTGTATCGAGAGGGAATACTTCTCATGCATCCAAATACTTGAGCCAACACTATGCCATTTGTGTCCACCATACCTACCTACTACATGGTATTTCTCCGCCATTCCAAAGTAAATTGCTTGAGTGCTACCTTTAAACAATTCAAAATTTATTACCTCTTATTTGTGTCAATGTTTTATAGCTCATGAGGAAGTATGTGGTGTTTATCTTTCAATCTTGTTGGGCAACTTTCACCAATGGACTAGTGGCTTCATCCGCTTATCCAATAATTTTGCAAAAAGAGCTGGCAATGGGATTCCCAGTCCCAAATTAATTAAAAAAATAGACACTCCTCCATGGTATGTGATTGTTGGACGGCACCCGAAGGATTCGGTTAGCCATGGCTTGTGTAAGCAAAGGTTGGGAGGAGTGTCATCATAATAAAACTAAAATAAAAAGGTACTCCTTCATGGTATGAGATTGTTGGCAGGCACCCGAGGATTCGGTTAGCCATGGTTTGTGAAAGAAAGGTTGGAAGGAGTGCCACCCAAAAATAAAATAAAATGGGAGCCGCTCTTTGAAGGTTTGTCTGGCAAGGGGGTTAGAGTACCCGCTACCATTCGTTGACAACAACATACACCTCTCAAAACTTTATTTTTATGCTCTCTTTATGTTTTCAAAATCAAAGCTCTAGCACAAATATAGCAATCGATGCTTTCCTCTATGGAGGACCATTCTTTTACTTTCATTGTTGAGTCAGTTCACCTATTTCTCTCCATCTCAAGAAGCAAACACTTGTGTGAACTGTGCATTGATTCTTACATATTTGCATATTGCATTTGTTATATTGCTTTGCATTGACAATTATCCATGAGATATACATGTTACAAGTTGAAAGCAACCGCTGAAACTTAATCTTCCATTATGTTGCTTCAATACCTTTTACTAAGAATTTATTGCTTTATGAGTAACTCTTATGCAAGACTTATTGATGCTTGTCTTGAAAGTGCTATTCATGAAAAGTCTTTGCTATATGATTCACTTGTTTACTCATGTCATATACATTGTTTTGATCGCTGCATTCACTACATATGCTTTACAAATAGTATGATCAAGGTTATGATGGCATGTCACTCCAGAAATTATCTTTGTTATCGTTTTACCTGCTCGGGACGAGCAGAACTAAGCTTGGGGATGCTGATACGTCTCCAACGTATCGATAATTTCTTATGTTCCATGCCACATTATTGATGTTATCTACATGTTTTATGCACACTTTATGTCATATTCGTGCATTTTGTGGAACTAACCTATTAACAAGATGCCGAGAGGCCAGTTGCTGTTTTCTGCTGTTTTTGGTTCCAGAAAGGCTGTTCGGGCAATATTCTCGGAATTGGACGAAATCAACGCCAAACCTCCTATTTTTCCCGGAAGGCTCCAGAACACCGAAGAAGAGTCGGAGAGGGGCCAGGGGGCCACCACACCATAGGGCGCGCGGGCTGGCCTGGCCCGCGCCGGCCTGGGTGAGGCCCACTGTCGACCCTCCTGCGCCGCCTCTTCGCCTATATAACCCCTTTCGACCTAAAAACACAGTACCAATTGACGAAACCCACAGAAACCTGCCAGAGCCGCCGCCATCGCGAAGCCAAGATCTGGGGGACAGGATCTCTGTTCCGGCACCTGCGGACGGGGAAGTGCCCCCGAAGGCTTCTCCATCGACACCGCTGCCATCTCCACCGCCATCTTCATCACCGCTGCTGCTCCCATGAGGAGGGAGTAGTTCTCCATCGAGGCTCGGGGCTGTACCGGTAGCTATGTGGTTCATCTCTCTTCCATGTACTTCAATACAATGATCTCATTGAGATTCATATGAGTTTGTATCACAATTTATCTATGTGCTACTCTAGTGATGTGTTATTAAAGTAGTTTTATTCCTCCTGCATGTGTGCAAAGGTGACAGTGCGTGCACCATGTTAGTACTTGGTTTATGCTATGATCATGATCTCTTGAAGATTGCGAAGTTAACTATTGCTATGATAATATTGATGTGATCTATTCCTCCTACATATGCATGAAGGTGACAGTGTGCATGCTATGCTAGTACTTGGTTTAGTCTGTTGATCTATCTTACACTAAAGGTTACTAAAATATGAGCATTATTGTGGAGCTTGTTAACTCCGGCATTGAGGGTTCGTGTAATCCTACGCAATGTGTTCATCATCCAACAAAAGTGTAGAGTATGCATTTATCTATTCTGTTATGTGATCAATGTTGAGAGTGTCCACTAGTGAAAGTCTAATCCCTAGGCCTTGTTCCTAAATACTGCTGCGTTACTACTGCTTGTTTACTGTTTTACTGTGTTACTACTGCTGCAATACTACCACCATCAACTACACGCCAGCAAGCTATTTTCTGGCACCGTTGCTACTGCTCATATATATTCATACCACCTGTATTTCACTATCTCTTCGCCGAACTAGTGCACCTATTTGGTGTGTTGGGGACACAAGAGACTTCTTGCTTTGTGGTTGCAGGGTTGCATGAGAGGATATCTTTGACCTCTTCCTCCCTGAGTTCGATAAACCTTGGGTATCCACTTAAGGAAACCTGCTGTTCTACAAACCTACCCACTTGGAGAACATAGCCGAGCGGGCGGATATCCTCAGCACTGGTCGCCTCGCTCGAGGCATGATCGGCATGCGGCATGCCATCCGCGGAGCGCATAAGGTTCCGTTCGGTTTACCGAGCCTGCTCCACTGCGACCCCGAGACATGGCCAGACGACCGCGACAATACTGTAAGAGTATTTATTTATTTACTCATCTCGTTTCAGCTTGTGTTTTTTCAATCAACTTTTCTTATTGCCAAACATCATGCATGAATTTAGACTCAACATAATCACCTGATTTGGGAGTACTGTAAGGTTTGCTGCCTTCACTATGCACATGTACTCTTCGGAATTGCTTTATTTATCCATTACATCTGTGCTTCAGTTCTGCACAATCCGCTCTTCATTCTGTCGAATACCTTGCATGCATAGACAATTTTGAAACAAATCCTATTTGCAGGGCATTCACGCGTTGCTGATGCCATTAGACAAGCCGACAGTTCCAGCATTTATCCATACCAAGGAGGAACTGGATGGACATGGACCCATGCACTGGGTGGGTTGTAACGGCGACTGGGTGGCATTTGTCCAGCAGGACGGGCACTTGACGATCCGCAACATATACATATCAGATACTATTATACCTCTTCCATCTCTGCAAGATGCAGGAATTTCTTTGGGCCCTACTAGTGAATGGTGGCATGGCAGCCCACCATTCCTGTTCAAATACAAAATAGATAAAAGTTTGGAACTGCTCAAAGTACGGATCGTCAAGAGGCCGTACAAAGATGATCTAGCAGGGCCATGGCATTACGAGGTAATCGTTGTATTTGACGAATTGATCGCTATCCTACAAGCGCCCCTAGAAAAGGAGTGGAATATCCTGAGAAACCCTGAATTCTTTGATAGAAACAGCTATGTCGATGCCATGGGCATTCCTGGATATGGTACAAGTTCACACCTACATCGTGTATACGCAGTTACATATCCGTATGGAGATGTTCTGGTTTGGGAACCATATACCTGTGGTGAGTCTTTGTTTTATGTCTTAACTAGTAAATGGCATGCTGCACATGTTGGACCAATTACGATTCGCAATACTGATGTATAAAAGTTGCGTTCTAAATGTTGTTCAAACTTTCAATACAACTAATAATTTGGTTATACCATCAAAATAAGTGTGAGCATACAGTTTATAAATATGAACAAAAATTTGGAACCTTTCTTAATCACTATCAAGTGGGACGTGTGATATCGGTGTGAGACTGCTCTGATTTTTCTTCATAATGGAAACATGACGGTTCTAGAAACACGTGGACACTGGTGTGGTATTTTTTTCACGCGAATACCTCTAATCCCAACCGTTAGATTTTGGACACCAACAGTTGGAATTGCTGCTACATGTCTTGTTAAAAACTGGTGCCTTATAGTAGTAGAAAATAGAAGATAGAAGAGAAGAGATAATTTTCAGTGTAGTTCCTACTTGCTGCATTGTGGTTGATCTTTGTGCATTGCAGGGACACATGCAGCCCCGCGTCTCATTGACGCCCCTGTCATTGAAGATGAAGAAGCAGAAGTGGCTGCAATTTTCGCTCAAATCGAGGGAGATGCTGTCATGGAAGATGATGAAGCAAATGTGGCTCAAGGCGATGGAGGTGCCGATGAAGATAATGATGCTGATGAAGAAGAATTAGAAGAAGAAGAATTAGAAGAAGACGAATTCGATGATGAAGAATTAGATGATGAAGAATTAGATGATGATGGTGATAATCATAATTATGAAGATGAAGATGTATTTCTTGGATTTTCTGACCAGCGCACTTGGTTCCTGGCACCAATGAGAGCAGAGTCCATTACTGGTGAATCTGATCTCGCGTGGATTCAGGTTAAAGGTTATCGGCCCATCCTCGGTCCTCCAATATTACATATGGGTAACAAGCTGAGGTCTTATCCTTTGGTACGGTGCTACGTTTTCTTGAGATCTGCCCATACCTTGGACCCTGTAGAAGAGGCAAGGTGGGAAAGATTGAACAATTTGAAGGGGCGTTCTTTATTTCTTGGACTCAATCACCCAATTTTCATGCTACCCCCGCCAATCGACGCAGAGGCTGCAGAACCAGATTTCCAATTGTTCAAACCTGACTGTGTCTTTGCTACCCACAATCGCGCCCGTGATACATGGATACGTCCAAGGCCAAATTGGTGCAGAATGCACGTCAATGGAGGTCCTGCCATAGGCTCAAGATTGCAGTACAAAAAAGAGAAGATTGAACATAGAGCCGAAGCACCCATGTGGTTCGTCCCAACACTTCCACCTGTTTTTCCTTGAGAAATAAGAGACAGATGGTGACCTTATTTTATAGAGAAAACATAGTGTTCGTGAACTTAACCTCATGAACATTCGCTGTTCGGTTTTTGCTGAAATCAAAATTTTGCAGAGATGAAGATCTTTGTTTGAATCCCGTGCTGAACATATTTTTCACAAATTAGCTACCCGTATTGTGATGAATACATGCTGGTTTGTTGTTTGGTGCAGTAGCAGACATGAAGATCTTTGTCCTGAATACCACAATGGACATCTTTTTTTTCTTCAAAAATTAGCTAAGCTCACGCTATTAGGCGCAAATGCCTATTAAGAGATTTGGTGCTCTTGGGCACCAGTGCTCTGCTATTTTAGAAAAAAATAAAAAATATATTTATTTGTTCAAAAAATTAGAAAAAAAATCATGGAGTAGCTAATGAATTGTCCCATAAACGTGCAAAATTTCAGTTTCAAATACAAAAAATTCTGGGCTACACAAAAGTAACAAACGTGTGGATCTGGGTATGCATATTTCAAATCTCCAAATTTCAACAGATTTTGTCTTTTTTGTGTAGTCTACAATATAAAGAATGTCATATTAAAATTTTACACGCTTGTAGGTTACTTTATTTATTATGTCTACATTCATTTTCAGATTTTTTTGAAACAAATATGTATGATATTTGATTTTTTTTAAACAGCAGAGCACTGGTGCCCATTAGCCAAAGACACTTTTCGCAAATGCCTTCAATAAAGGAACGGATGGTGACCTTATTTTATAGAGAAACCATAGTGTTTGTGAACTTAAAGTCATGAACACACGCTGTTCGGTTTTTGGTGAAATCAAAATTTAGCAGAGATGAAGATCTTTGTTTGAATCCCGTGATGAACACATTTTTCCTAAATTAGCTACCAGTATTGTGATGAATACATGCCGGTCTGTTTTTCGGTGGAGTAGCAGACATGCAGGGGATCGAAAGAAACGGCAAAGTAGCCAGAAATCAGGGGTCAAATATAAATTCGAGAAAGGAAACGTTTATTCAACAGTCAGGCTGACATGTGGGACGTATCTTGCAGCCGCGGCCTCAACATTTATCATTCAGAGAGGATGACATGTGGGACCCACGAACCAGCATCGTTCTCGACGTTTCTCAAAGGGGGCAGGAGATCGAAAGAAAAAGGCAAGTAGCTCGAAATCAGGTGTCCAAAAAATCCAAGAAAGGAAAGGTTTATCGCACAAAGAGGCTGACATATTGTACCCAGTTTGCAGCAGCGTCATCAACGTTTCAAAGGCGGTGGAGTTCGAAAGAAAAAGGCAAATAGCCAGAAATTAGGGGTCAAAAATAAATCCAGCAAAGGAAACTTTTATCGTACAAAGAGGCTGACATGTGGGACCCAGCCAGCAGCGTCCTCAACGTTTCTAAGGTGGCAGGCAATGGAAAAAAGGCAAATAGCCAGAAATTAGGGGTCAAAAATAAATGCAACAATAGAAACTCTTATTGTTCATAGAGGCTGACATGTTGGACCCATGAGCCAGCAGGGCCCTCAACGTTTCAAAGGCGTCACGGGATCAAAAGAAAAGAACCAAGTAGTCATTAATTAGGTGTCAAAAATAAATCCAAGAAAGTAAATGTTTTACTTTTCATAGAGGCTGTCATATGGGACCCATGAGCCAGCAGCGTCCTCAACGTTTCTAAGGCGGCTGGGGATCGAAAAAAAAGCGAAGTAGCCATTAATTAGGGGTCAACAATAAATCCAAGAAAAGAAATGTTTATTGTTCTTAGAGGCTGACATGTGGGAGCTATGCGCCAGCAGCGTCCTCATCGTTTCAAAGGCGGTCGGGGATCCAAAGAAAAAGGCAAATAGCCAGAAATCAGGGGTAAAAAAAATCCAAGAAAAGAAATATTATTGTTCATAGAGGCTGGCATGTGGGACCCATGAGCCAGCAGCGTCCACAATTTCAAAGGCGGCACAGGATCGAAAGAAAAAGGCAAGTGACCAAAAATCAGGGGGTAAAAAATCCAAGAAAAAAACTTTATTGTACATAGAGGATGACATGCGGGTCCCATGAGCCAACAACTTACTCGTCGTTTCAGAGGGCCGAGGCGGCATGAGATCGAAAGAAAAAGGAAAGTGACCAAATATCAGGAGCAAAAAATAATCCATGAAAAGGAACTTTCATTGTACATAGAGGATGACATTGGGTCCCATGTTGTAGCAGCGGTCTGAACGTTTCAAAGATGGCATGAGATCGAAAGAAAAAGGCAAGTGAACAAATATCAGGAGCCAAAAATAATCCAAGAAAAGAAACTTTTATTGTACCTTTGAGAGTCGGCATGAGATTGAAAGAAAAAGGCAAGTGACCAAATATCAGGAGCCAAAAACCTAGAAAAGAAACTTTTATTGTACATAGAGTATGACATGCGGGTCCCATGACGCTGCAGCATCCTCAACGTTTCCAAGGCGGCAGGGGATCAAATGAAAAGGAAATAGCCAAAAAGCAGAGGGTGAAAAAAATCGAAGAAAAGAAACTTTTATTGTTCATAGTGGATGACATGTGGGACCCATGAGGCAGCAGCATCCTCAACGTTTCCAAGCAGCAGGGGATCGAAAGAAAAAGGAAATAGCCAAAAATCAGAGCGTGAAAAATAATCCAAGAAAAGAAACTTTTATTTTACATAGAGGATGACATGTGGGTCCCATTTTGCAGCAGCGGTCTCAACGTTTCAAATGCGGCTTGAGATCAAAAGAAAACGAAAGTAGCCCGAAATTAGGGGGAATAAAACTCCAAGAAAAGAAAGTTTTTTGTACATAGAGGATGACATACGGGTCCCAAGGCGGCAGGGGAACAAAAGAAAAAGGAAATAGCCAAAAATCAGAGGAGTGAAAAAAAATCCAAGAAAAAAGAAACTTTTAGAGTTCATAGTTCATAGAGGATGACATGCGGGTCCCATGAGGCAGCAGCGTCCACAACGTTTCCAAGGCGGCACACAGGACCAAAAGAAAAAGGATGTACCCCTGCTGGGCCTTTTGATCAAAAAATAATCCAAGATAAGGAAGATATAAATTGGGGCTGCCTGGCCATCTGGGCCTTCTAACCTGCTGGACGTCTTTTGACTCGTACAATTTCAGCCCACTCCAAAACAAGAAAGTCCTATGCTTTGCAAAATAATCAAGATATCAAATGTTTCTTGTACGGGGAGGCTGACATCGGGACCCATGAGCCAGCAGCATCGTCAAAGTTTAAAGGCAGGGGATCAAAGAAAAAATAAATCAAAAATCAGTTGGTAAAAAAATCGAAGAAAAGAAACATTTATCGTTCTGAGAGGATGACATGCGGGACCCATGTGGCAGCAGCATCCTCAACGTTTCCAAGGCAGCACGGGATCCAAAAAAAGGCAAAATAGCCAGAAATTAGGGGTCAAAATAACTCCAAGAAAAGAAAGGTTTATCGTCCATAGAGGCTGACATGTGGGACCCATTAGCGAGCAGATTCTTCAACGTTCAAAGGCGGCAGGGGATCAAAAGAAAAAGGAAGTAGCCAGAAATTAGGGGTAAAAAATAACTCCAACAATGGAAACTTTTATTGTTCATAGAGGATGACATGCGGGACCCATGAGCCAGCAGCTTCCTCAACGTTTCAAAGGCGGCATGGGATCGAAAGAAAAAGGCAAGTGACCAAATATCAGGAGCCAAAAATAATCCAAGAAAAGAAACTTTATTGTACATAGAGGATGACATGCGGGTCCCATTTAGCAGCAGCGGTATCACCGTTTGAGATGCGGCGGGAGGTCGAAAGAAAAAGGCAAGTGACCAAATATCAGGAGCCAAAAAAAATCCAAGAAAAGAAAGTTTTATAGTACATAGAGGATGATATGCGGGTCCCATTTAGCAGCAGCGGTATCACCGTTTGAGATGCGGCAGGAGGTCGAAAGAAAAAGGCAAGTGACCAAATATCAGGAGCCAAAAAAAATCAAAGAAAAGAAAGTTTTCAACGTTTCAAAGGCGGCAGGGGATCAAAAGAAAAAGGAAGTAGCCAGAAATTAGGGGTAAAAAATAACTCCAAGAAAGGAAACTTTTATTGTTCATAGAGGATGACATGCGGGACCCAAGCGCCAGCAGCTTCCTCAACGTTTCAAAGGCGGCATGAGATCGAAAGAAAAAGCCAAGTGACCAAATATCAGGACCCGAAAATAATCCAAGAAAAGAAATTTACTGTACATAGAGGATGACATGTGGGACCCATTTTGCACAGGACCAAAAGAAAAATGAAGTAGCCAGAAATCAGGGGGTGAAAAAAATCCAAGAAAAGAAAGATTTCAATTGGGCTGCTGGACATCTGGGCCTTCGAACTATCCTGCTGGGCCTTTTGACTCGTACAATTTCAGCCCACTCCAAAACAGGAAAGTTCGGTTTTTTCAAAAAAAAACAGGAAAGTCCTATGCTTCGCAAAAACAAAAAACAAGGACACTCAACATATAAGTTTGTTTATGTAAAAATGAAGATTTAATTTATCCGTTTGCAATAGCTCAGAGCGAAATACACTGTTTATTGTCTGGAAAATAATCAAGATATCACATGTTTCTTGTACGTGGAGGCTGACATCGGGGACCCATGAGCCAGCAGCGTCGTCAACGTTTCAAAGGCGGCAGGGGATCGAAAATAAAATAAAAAACTAAAAATCAGTTGGTAAAAAAATCCAAGAAAAGAAAACATTTATCGTTCTGAGAGGATGACATGCGGGACCCATGAGGCAGCAGCATCCTCAACGTTTCCAAGGCGGCAGGGGATCAAAAGAAAAAGGAAATAGCCAGAAATTAATTAGGGGTAAAAAATAAATCCACCAAAGGAAACTTTTATTGTTCATAGAGGATGACATGTGGGACCGACCTGCCAACAGCGTCCTCATCGTTTCAAAGGGGGCAGGGGATCAAAAGAAAAAGGCAAATAGCCAGAAATTAGGGGTCAAAAATAACTCCAAGAAAGGAAACTTTTATTGTTCGTAGAGGATGACATGGGGGACCCATGAGCCAGCAGCTTACTCAACGTTTCAAAGACGGCATGAGATCGAAAGAAAAAAACGCAAGTGACCAAATATGAGGTGCCAAAAATAATCCAAGATTTATTGTACATAGAGGATGACATGCGGGTCCCATTTTGCAGCAGCGGTCTCAATGTTTGAAATGCGGCTTGAGATCAAAAGAAAAAGAAAGTAGCTAGAAATTAGGGGGTCAAAAAAAATCCAAGAAAAGAAAGTTGATGGACATAGAGGTTGACATGCGGGTCCCATGTGCCAGCAGCTTACTCAACGTTTCAAAGGGGCCAGGGGATCAAAAGTAAAAGGCAAATAGCCAAAAATAAGAGGGTGAAAAAAATCCAAGAAAACAAACTTTTATAGCACATAGAGGATGACATGCGGGTCCCATGAGCCAGCAGGTTCCTCAACGTTTCAAAAGTGGCATGAGATCGAAAGAAAAAGGCAAGTGACGAAATATCAGGAGCCAAAAATAATTCAAGAAAAGAAACTTGATTGTACATAGAGGATGACATGCGGGTCCCATGTGTAAGCAGCTTACTCAACGTTTCCAAGGCGGCATCAAAAGAAAAAAGGAAATAGACAAAAATCAGAGAGTGAAAAAAAACCATAGAAAATAAACTTTTATAGCACATAGAGGATGACATGCAGGTCCCATGAGCCAGCAGGTTCCTCAAAGTTTCAAACGTGGCATGAGATCGAAAGAAAAAGGCAAGTGACCAAATATCAGGAGCCAAAAATAATTCAAGAAAAGAAACTTGATTGTACATAGAGGATGACATGCGGGTCCCAATTAGCAGCAGCGGTATCACCGTTTGAGAGGCTGCACGGGATCGAAAGAAAAGGCAAGTGACCAAATATCAGGAGCCAAAAATAATCCAAGAAAAGAAATTTTATTGTACGTAGAGGATGACATGCGGGTCCCATTTTGCAGCAGCGGTCACAACGTTTCCAAGGCGGCACAGAACCAAAAGAAAAATGAAGTAGCCAGAAATCAGGGGGTGAAAAAAATCCAAGAAGAAAGATTTCAATTGGGCTGCATCTGGACATCTGGGCTTTCGAACTATCCTGCTTGGCCTTTTGACTCGTACAATTTCAGCCCACTCCAAAACAGGAAAGTTCCGAATTTTCTAAAAAAACAGGAAAGTCCTATGCTTCGCAAAGACAAAAAAACAAGGAGATTCAACATATAAGTTTGTTTATGTAAAAATAAAGATTTAATTATCCGTTTGAAATAGCTCAGAGCGCAATACATTGTTTATTGTCTGCAAAATAATCAAGATATCATATGTTTCTTGTACGGGGAGGCTGACATCGGGGACCCATGAGCCAACAGCGTCGTCAACGTTTTAAAGGCGGCAGGGGATGGAAAGAAAAAATAAACCAAAAATCTGTTGGTAAAAAATCCAAGAAAAGAAACATTTTCGTTCTGAGAGGATGACATGCGGGACCCATGAGGCAGCAGCATCCTCAGCGTTTATTGTTCATAGAGGTTGACATGTGGGACCCGTGAGCCAGCGGCGTCCTCAACGTTTTAAAGGCTGCAGGTGATCGAAAGAAAAAATAAGCCAAAAATCGTTTGGTCAACAAAATCCAAGAAAATAAACATTTACCGTTCTGAGAGGATGACATGCGGGACCCATGAGGCAGCAGCATCCTCAACGATTCCAAGGCGGCAGGGGAAATATCCAGAAATTAATTAGGGGTTCAAAATAAATCCATCAAAGGAAACTTTTATTGTTCATAGAGGATGACATGTGGGACCGACCTGCCAACAGCGTCCTCATCGTTTCAGAGGGGGCAGGAGATCAAAAGAAAAAGGCAAATAGCCAGAAATTAGGGGTAAAAAATAACTCCAAGAAAGGAAACTTTTATTGTTCGTAGAGGATGACATGCGGGACCCATGAGCCAGCAGCTTACTCAACGTTTCAAAGGCGGCATGAGATCGAAAGAAAAAGGCAAGTGACAAAATATCAGGAGCCAAAGATAATCCAAGAAAAGAAACTTTATTGTACGTAGAGGATGACATGCGGGTCCCATTTAGCAGCAGCGGTCTCAACGTTTCAAATGCGGCTTGAGATCAAAAGAAAAAGAAAGTTGATTGTACATAGAGGATGACATGCGGGTCCCATGAGTCAGCAGCTTACCCAACGTTTCCAAGGCGGCAGGGGATCAAAAGAAAAAGGAAATAGCCAAAAATCAGAGGGTGAAAAAAATAAAGAAAATAAACTTTTATAGCACATAGAGGATGACATGCGGGTCCCATGAGCCAGCAGGTTCCTCAACGTTTCAAACGTGGCATGAGATCGAAAGAAAAAGGCAAGTGACCAAATATGAGGAGCCAAAAATAATTCAAGAAAAGAAAGTTTTATAGTACATAGAGGATGACATGCGGGTCCCATTTAGCAGCAGCGGTATCACCGTTTGAGAGGCGGCAGGGGATCAAAAGAAAAAAGAAATTGCCAAAAATCAGAGGGTGAAAAAAACCAAGAAAATGAACTTTTATAGTACATAGAGGATGACATGCGGGTCCCATGAGCCAGCAGGTTCCTCAACGTTTCAAACGTGGCATGAGATCGAAAGAAAAAGGCAAGTGAAAAAATATCAGGAGCCAAAAATAATTCAAGAAAAGAAAGTTTTATAGTACATAGAGGATGACATGCGGGTCCCATTTAGCAGCAGCGGTATCACCGTTTGAGAGGCGGCAGGGGATCGAAAGAAAAAGGTAAGTGACCAAATATGAGGTGCCAAAATAATTCAAGAAAAGAAAGTTTTATAGTACATAGAGGATGACATGCGGGTCCCATTAGCAGCAGCGGTATCACCGTTTGAGAGGCGGCAGGGGATCGAAAGAAAAAGGCAAGTGACCAAATTTGAGGTGCCAAAAAAACTCCAAGAAAAGAAAGTTTTATAGTACATAGAGGATGACATGCGGGTCCCATTTAGCAGCAGCGGTATCACCGTTTGAGAGGCAGCAGGGATCGAAAGAAAAAGGTAAGTGACCAAATATGAGGTGCCAAAAATAATTCAAGAAAAGAAAGTTTTATAGTACATAGAGGATGACATGCGGGTCCCATTTAGCAGCAGCGGTATCACCGTTTGAGAGGCGGAGGGGATCGAAAGAAAAGGCAAGTGACCAAATTTGAGGTGCAAAAAAAACTCCAAGAAAAGAAAGTTGATTGCACATAGAGGATGACATGCGGGTCGCATTTAGCAGCAGCGGTCTCAACGTTTCCAAGGCGGCAAGGGATCAAAAGAAAAAGGAAGTAGCCAGAAATCAAAAAAAATCCAAGAATAGAAAGAATTTTGGTTCATAGAGGATGACATGCGGGACCCATGATCCTGCATCGTAAACGGCTCGATCGGAGAACGTTGAACGAGATGGCGCGATCGAGAAAAAAACAATGCTAGAGAGGCTGCCATCTGGGCCCTACATCCCTGGGCGGTGCGGATTTGCGTTGACTCGGCCGGCGAACCCGAGAATTCGCGATGCACCACGTCCCGGGCCACCATACGCGACGTTTTGGCCGCTTTCGTCGGGCTAGGTGGCCTCAAAAACGAGAAAAAAAAGTTTTGACATGCACCACGGAGGGACCAAAAATCGTCGGCCATGGTACACCAGCAACCACGGCGCGACTTCAACTTCGTCGGCCATGGCAACTTTTCTTGTAGTGTCACCGTTTGAGAGGCTGCACGGGATCGAAAGAAAAAGGCAAGTGACCAAATATCAGGAGCCAAAAATAATACAAGAAAAGAAATTTTATTGTACATAGAGGATGACATGCGGGTACCATTTTGCAGCAGCGGTCTCAACGTTTCCAAGGCGGCATAGGACCAAAAGAAAAATGAAGTAGCTAGAAATCAGGGGGTGAAAAAATCCAAGAAAAGAAAGATTTCAATTGGGTTGCATCTGGACATCTTGGCATTCGAACTATCCTGCTGGGCCTTTTGACTCGTACCATTTCAGCCCACTCCAAAGCAGAAAAGTTCGGATTTTTCTAAAAAAAAACAGGAAATTCCTATGCTTCGCAAAAACAAAAAACAAGGAGATTCAACATATAAGTTTGTTTATGTAAAAATAAAGATTTAATTTATCCGTTTGCAATAGCTCAGAGCGAAATACACTGTTTATTGTCTGCAAAATAATCAAGATATCACATGTTTCTTGTACGGGGAGGCTGACATCGGGGACCCATGAGCCAGCAGCGTCGTCAACGTTTTAAAGGCGGCAGGGGATGGAAATAAAAAATAAACCAAAAATATGTTGGTACAAAATCCAAGAAAAGAAACATTTTCGTTCTAAGAGGATGACATGCGGGACCCATGAGGCAGCAACATCCTCATCGTTTATTGTTCATAGAGGCTAAGATGTGGGACCCGTGAGCCAGCAACATCCTCAACGTTTTAAAGGCGGCAGGAGATCGAAAGAAAAAATAAGCCAAAAATCATTTGGTAAACAAAATCCAAGAAAAGAAACATTTACCGTTCTGAGAGGATGACATGCGGGACCCATAAGGCAGCAGCATCCTCAACGATTCCAAGGCGGCAGGGGATCAAAGGAAAAAAAAATATCCCGAAATTAATTAGGGGTTCAAAATAAATCCATCAAAGGAAACTTTTATTGTTCACAGAGGATGACATGTGGGACCGACCTGCCAACAGCGTCCTCATCGTTTCAAAGGGGGCAGGAGATCAAAAGAAAAAGGCAAATAGCCAGAAATTAGGGTAAAAAATAACTCCAAGAAAGGAAACTTTTATTGTTCGTAGAGGATGACATGCGGGACCCATGAGCCAGCAGCTTACTCAACGTTTCAAAGGCGGCATGAGATCGAAAGAAAAAGGCATGTGACAAAATATCAGGAGCCAAAGATAATCCAAGAAAAGAAACTTTATTGTACATAGAGGATGACATGCGGGTCCCAATTAGCAGCGGTCTCAACGTTTCAAATGCGGCTTGAGATCAAAAGAAAAAGAAAGTAGCGAAATTAGGGGTAAAAAACTCCATGAAAGGAAAGCTTTACCGTTCATACAGGCTAACATGTGGGACATATGAGCCAGCAGAGTCCTCAACGTTTCAAAGGCGGGGGATCAAAGAAAAAGGAAATAGCCAAAAATCAGAGGGTGAAAACCCAAGAAAATGAACTTTTATAGTACATAGAGGATGACATGCGGGTCCCATGAGCCAGCAGGTTCCTCAACGTTTCAAACGTGGCATGAGATCGAAAGAAAAAGGCAAGTGACCAAATATCAGGAGCCAAAAATAATTCAAGAAAAGAAACTTGATTGTACATAGAGGATGACATGCGGGTCTCATTTAGCAGCAGCGGTATCACCGTTTAAGAGGCTGCACGGGATCGAAAGAAAAGGCAAGTGACCAAATATCAGGAGCCAAAATAATCCAAGAAAAGAAATTTTATTGTACGTAGAGGATGACATGCGGGTCCCATTTGCAGCACGGTCTCAACGTTTCAAGGCGCACAGGAACAAAAGAAAAATGAAGTAGCTAGAAATCAGGGGGTCAAAAAATCCAAGAATAAAGATTTCAATTGGGCTGCATCTGGACATCTGGGCCTTCGAACTATCCTGCTTGGCTTTTTGACTCGTATAATTTCAGCCCACTCCAAAACAGGAAAGTTCGGAATTTTCTAAAAAAAACAGGAAAGTCCTATGCTTCGCAAAGACAAAAAAACAAGGAGATTCAACATATAAGTTTGTTTATGTAAAAATAAAGATTTAATTTATCCGTTTGCAATAGCTCAGAGCGCAATACACTGTTTACTGTCTGCAAAATAATCAAGAGATCACATGTTTCTTGTACGGGAGGCTGACATCGGGGACCCATGAACCAGCAGCGTCGTCAACGTTTTAAAGGCGGCAGGGGATGGAAAGAAAAAATAAACCAAAAATATGTTGGTACAAAATCCAAGAAAAGAAACATTTTCGTTCTAAGAGGATGACATGCGGGACCCATGAGGCAGCAGCATCCTCAACGATTCCAAGGCGGCAGAGGATCAAAGGAAAAAAAAAAGAAATATCCCGAAATTAATTAGGGGTTCAAAATAAATCCATCAAAGGAAACTTTTATTGTTCACAGAGGATGACATGTGGGACCGACTGCCAACAGCGTCATCATCGTTTCAAAGGGGGGAGATCAAAAGAAAAAGGCAAATAGCCAGAAATTAGGGTCAAAAATAACTCCAAAAAGGAAACTTTTATTGTTCGTAGAGGATGACATGCGGGACCCATGAGCCAGCAGCTTACTCAACGTTTCAAAGGCAGCATGAGATCGAAAGAAAAAGGCAAGTGACAAAATATCAGGAGCCAAAGATAATCCAAGAAAAGAAACTTTATTGTACATAGAGGATGACATGCGAGTCCCAATTAGCAGCAGCGGTCTCAACGTTTCAAATGCGGCTTGAGATCAAAAGAAAAAGAAAGTAGCCAGAAATTAGGGGGTAAAAAAAACTCCAAGAAAGGAAAGCTTTATCGTTCATACAGGCTGACATGTGGGACATATGAGCCAGCAGAGTCCTCAACGTTTCAAAGGCGGTAGGGGATCAAAAGAAAAAGGAAATAGCCAAAAATCAGAGGGTGAAAAAAAACCAAGAAAATGAACTTTTATAGTACATAGAGGATGACATGCGGGTCCCATGAGCCAGCAGGTTTCTCAACGTTTCAAACGTGGCATGAGATCGAAAGAAAAAGGCAAGTGACCAAATATCAAGAGCCAAAAATAATTCAAGAAAAGAAACTTGATTGTACATAGAGGATGACATGCGGGTCTCATTTAGCAGCAGCGGTATCACCGTTTGAGAGGCTGCACGGGATCGAAAGAAAAGGCAAGTGACCAAATATTAGGAGCCAAAAATAATCCAAGAAAAGAAATTTTATTGTACGTAGAGGATGACATGCGGGTCCCATTTTGCAGCAGCGGTCTCAACGTTTCAAAGGCGGCACAGGAACAAAAGAAAAATGAAGTAGCTAGAAATCAGGGGGTGAAAAAAATCCAAGAATAAAGATTTCAATTGGGCTGCATCTGGACATCTGGGCCTTCGAACTATCCTGCTTGGCTTTTTGACTCGTATAATTTCAGCCCACTCCAAAACAGGAAAGTTCGGAATTTTCTAAAAAAACAGGAAAGTCCTATGCTTCGCAAAGACAAAAAAACAAGGAGATTCAACATATAAGTTTGTTTATGTAAAAATAAAGATTTAATTTATCCGTTTGCAATAGCTCAGAGCGCAATACACTGTTTATTGTCTGCAAAATAATCAAGATATCACATGTTTCTTGTATGGGGAGGCTGACATCGGGGACCCATGAGCCAGCAGCGTCGTCAACGTTTTAAAGGCGGCAGGGGATGGAAAGAAAAAATAAACCAAAAATATGTTGGTACAAAATCCAAGAAAAGAAACATTTTCGTTCTAAGAGGATGACATGCGGGACCCATGAGGCAGCAGCATCCTCATCGTTTATTGTTCATAGAGGCTGACATGTGGGACCCGTGAGCCAGCAGCGTCCTCAACATTTTAAAGGCGGCAGGAGATCGAAAGAAAAAATTAGCCAAAAATCGTTTGGTCAACAAAATCCAAGAAAAGAAACATTTACCGTTCTGAGAGGATGACATGCGGGACCCATGAGGCAGCAGCATCCTCAACGATTCCAAGGGCAGGATCAATGGAAAAAAAGGAAATATCCGAAATTAATTAGGGGTTCAAAATAAATCCATCAAAGGAAACTTTTATTGTTCACAGAGGATGACATGTGGGACCGACCTGCCAACAGCGTCCTCATCGTTTCAAAGGGGGAGGAGATCAAAAGAAAAAGGCAAATAGCCAGAAATTAGGGGTCAAAAATAACTCCAAGAAAGGAAACTTTTATTGTTCGTAGAGGATGACATGCGGACCCATGAGCCAGCAGCTTACTCAACGTTTCAAAGGCAGCATGAGATCGAAAGAAAAGGCAAGTGAAAAAATATCAGGAGCCAAAGATAATCCAAGAAAAAAACTTTATTGTACATAGAGGATGACATGCGGGTCCCAATTAGCAGCAGCGGTCTCAACGTTTCAAATGCGGCTTGAGATCAAAAGAAAAAGAAAGTTGATTGTACATAGAGGATGACATGCGGGTCCCATGAGTCAGCAGCTTACTCAACGTTTCCAAGGCGGCAGGGGATCAAAAGAAAAAGGAAATAGCCAAAAATCAGAGGGTGAAAAAAACCCAAGAAAATAAACTTTTATAGCACATAGAGGATGACATGCGGGTCCCATGAGCCAGCAGGGTCCTCAACGTTTCAAACGTGGCATGAGATCGAAAGAAAAAGGGAAGTGACCAAATATGAGGAGCCAAAAATAATTAATGAAAAGAAACTTGCTTGTATATAGAGGATGACATGCGGGTCCCAATTAGCAGCAGCGGTATCACCGTTGAGAAGCGGCAGGGGATCGAAAGAAAAAGGCAAGTGACCAAATATGAGGTGCCAAAAAAATCCATGAAAAGAAAGTTTTATAGTACATAGAGGATGACATGCGGGTCCCATGAGCCTGCAGGGTCCTCAACGTGGCATGAGATCGAAAGAAAAAGGCAAGAGACCAAATATCAGGAGCCAAAAATAATTCAAGAAAAGAAACTTGATTGTACATAGAGGATGACATGCGGGTCCCATTTAGCAGCAGCGGTATCACCGTTTGAGAGGCTGCAGGGGATCGAAAGAAAAAGGCAAGTGACCAAATATGAGGTTCCAAAAAAATCCTAGAAAAGAAAGTTTTATAGTACATAGAGGATGACATGCGGGTCCCATTTAGCAGCAGCGGTCACCGTTTGAGAGGCGGCAGGGGATCGAAAGAAAAAGGTAAGTGACCAAATATGAGGTGCCAAAAAAAAAAAAGAAAGTTTTATAGTACATAGAGGATGACATGCGGGTCCCATTTAGCAGCACGGTATCACCGTTTGAGAGGCGGCAGGATCGAAAGAAAAAAGCAAGTGACCAAATTTGAGGTGCCAAAAAAAACTCCAAGAAAAGAAAGTTGATTGCTCATAGAGGATGACATGCGGGTCCCAATTAGCAGCAGCGGTCTCAACGTTTCCAAGGCGGCAAGGGATCAAAAGAAAAAGGAAGTAGCCAGAAATCAGGGGGTAAAAAAATCCAAGAATAGAAAGAATTTTGGTTCATAGAGGATGACATGCGGGACCCATGATCCTGCATCGTAAACGGCTCGATCGGAGAGCATTGAACGAGATGGCGCGATCGAGAAAAAAACAATGCCAGAGAGGCTGCCATCTGGGCCCTACATCCCTCGGCGGTGCGGATTTGCGTTGACTCGGCCGGCGAACCCGAGAATTCGAGATGCACCACGTCCCGGGCCACCATACGCAACGTTTTGGCCGCTTTCGTCGGGCTAGGTGGCCTCAAAAACGAGAAAAAAAACGTTTTGACATGCACAACGGACAGACCCAAAATCGTCGGCCATGGTACACCAGCAACCATGGCGCGACTTCAACTTCGTCGGCCATGGCAACTTTTCTTGTAGTGATTACAATACATGCGCGCAGGAGACACTCCGTTCAGCAACCGAAAACAGATCTCACTCAAGTCTTGGATATTTGGTTTTGCGGTTCCTTATATAGGCAACTATCCCTACATTTATTTTTCTCTTGGTGGGGTGGTACTACCGGAAGACTACAGATCCATGAATCACTTCAGGAGCTAGTGAGGCATTGTGCCAGTGAAAGGCGTGGAAGTGTTGCGGTCAGAAACCCACCGGCGAGCAGCGACGGGCAACACAGTAGAGCCGGGAGGCTCCCAGGACTGCGGCTAGCCCTGGTCCCTCGAGCGACGGCCCGCAAAGCCTCGGCACGCACGTCCGATGCTGGTGCAAGGGCGTGCCACCTGACCTATACCTGGTCAGGAAGGTGATGGATTTGCCTCGCTTAGTTTCCTGCATGGCATACACGTAAACATTAAATACGAGCCTCGATCGGCTCTCAGGTTGTCCTGTGAATCGGCTCAAGGAGCCGATCCACCCATGATCCGTATGAGGTATACGATCACATGGTGGTCCTGCTTGATCAAAATAAAGCTAAAACGACCTACGACGATTTAGGGTTTTCACCACATAATCGGAACATCCTACACGTGATTGAGCCTGGCAGCCACGCACGGTGATAATAAACCGACCCTAGATAAGGCCTAAAAACCAACACGAAGTTGATCCCCGGAACATCTCATCTAGGGCTAGCAAACTACACCCTACGTGCTACTGGATCCTTCAACCCGTTTGCAAGGCCTAACTATGCAGATATTAAACTAATCCTTGAAGAACAAGGAGCAATCATAACGGATCGGATCTGCTAAACAATGATCAAGCGGGGTGCCGCCCTTACACCTAAGATAGGTGTAAGGGCGGCTAGACGTCTAAGGGTTGCATGGACGAAAGCATGTAACACGATGAAACAATGCTAACCCTAACACATCTATGATAACTACATTGCTCGCCATCAACAAGGCTTCAGCACGAGCAACGCATGAACGACGAATAAACGTGTACTGCCTAGATCGCAAGATGCGATCTAGGCAGCATGATGCTTACCCGGAAGAAACCCTCGAAACAAGGGGCTGGCGATGCGCCTAGATTGGTTTGTGATGAACGTGATTGTTGTTTATTTCAGAAACCCTAGATACATATTTATAGTCCGTAGACTTTCTAACGTGGGAATAATCCCAACCGTGCACGAGCCAAATTCTATCTAACCGACACGTATCCTACTATATTTACAGATACACGGGCAAACTAGCCCAAACTTTGTATACAAGGCCGATTCATGTATTTCTTCCAGGTATATTCTTCAAGCCCATCTTAATCGCGGCCCACCTCTGATCCGGTCAAATTCGGTGATAACACATGCCCCCCTGGTTTTGGAAATGACAATTCCAAAATCACTCTGTTTTTCCCTTTCTTCGTCGTGTCAAATCGGGGCAGAACAGAACCGTCACAGTATCCTTCATCATGATGCCTTGCCTCCTCAACTTCTCCGCGACCGATGGGGAGGATGACCTCCAGTTCCTCATCGAAGGGGAGCTGGAAAGCTAGAGCGAGCACGACCTCCACTCCTGGGCGAACTTCACCTCCTCCTCCGCTGGGTATCCGCCGGCGAAGCGCTTCCGCGCTTAGGCGGACAGCGAAGACGATGATGATGACGAGGAGGAAGAGGCACCGGCCGAGGGCTGGGGCAGCAGCGACAAGGAACCCTCCGGAAGCAGTGCCGACGGCAGCTATGACGCCGACGACGAGGCCAGCGAAGGTTAGTAGCGTAGGGCTAGTAGTTCCTGAGCAATCGGCTCTTCTTTTGTTCTTCCTCCTTTGAGCAATCGGCTCTTCATTGTAAAAACCTTCTTGTTAATGAAGTGTTTCCAGTTTAATTTTGGCGATAGTCAAAGTCAAACGATCCCCAAAAGAGCCGATGGCATCGCATCGGTCTCTACCATAAAACACGAGTAAGGCCAACCTAACTGCCCCTCCAAACGGTAACCTGCGACCTCCGTCTGAGAAAGCAAACTCAGATCCCCAAATCGCCGCCCAAGCAGCTCCACGAACTCAGATCTCAACCGCGCCGTCCCAATTCCTCAGCGCATCAAATGGCGGAATCATCCAACGCCAACGCCATGGTCTCCGGTCTGAAGGTAATCCTCAACCGCCTCTTCGCCATTCGAATCAATGTTAGGATTAAACAGCAAACACCTGAATTAATGTCCTATTCCGTTATTAATTTTAGGTTTCAGACATCCTGCTGCCGCATCCTTCTCTCCCAAATTCTATGTGTCTTGGCCCCCGTTCTTCCGAGAGTCCCGCTCACTTAATCTCATGCGAGGCCAATAGAATCCCCTTTGTGAACCAGAATTTAGATCTGACTTCCTGGGCCGACTGCCTGCGAGCCTGGCCTAATCCCCTGAAGGTTGGGTGGCATGTTACAGTAGAGTGTCTAAAACTTATTACGCCACCTGGGAAACGGTAGGGATAGCCGATGCTTTGTCATTATCATTATCTCCTCTTGAAAAGAATGAGAACATTCTGAAAACCATCGGCTATTTTTGGTCTGATGCACTGAATTGCTTCATGTTCGGCCATGGCCCCATGACACCAACTCTGTTGGACGTGTCCATGATCACAGGCCTGGACATTGCATGCTCAAGCCCCTCTGCCTTTAAGTTGCCAAAAGTCCCTTTCACTCTTTCCTCTAAAACAGAGTGTACAAGCTGGGGCGCCTACCTCAAGCGTTATATGAAAACCAAAGGCCCTGTGACAGAGAGAGAGCACACGGCCTTCTTAAACTTCTGGCTGGAGCACTTCATATTCTGCGGTCCTTCACTCGCCCCAACCAAGAATTACCTTTCCCTGGCCTATGAACTCGCCAAAGGCACTCAACTTGGCCTTGGCAAACTGTTCCTTGGAGAGGTCTATCGATCTCTTCAACTGATGTCTGTCAAACTGTTCTCCCAAAAGACAGTTAAAACAGGAGGCCCCTGGTGGTTTATTCAGTTATGGGCTCAGCTGTACTTTCAGAACCAGATCCCAAACTTCCCACCTTTGGCCACCTGCACCTTCCCAGATGCTAATGGGAAGGAGATCCGATGCACTAGCTATGGCCAAGCTCTGTATAGCCTCCCAGGCAGCAGGCTGATCCCTAAGGAAGCAGCAGAGTGGTTCAAGATTTTCTTCCAAGGCTTGGGCAACCCCCTGTTCTTTCCTTATACTGAATTGGAGAACTTTGAGAATCCAATCTCCTTCCGGTTAGACAGCTTTGCCGATGACGCTAGCACCTGACAATTGTACTCCATCATGATCCGTCCTTGCTTTCTCCCAGTTGGCATGAGTACCTCAAACAGGATCATCAAGCCTGGTTATGAGTCTTACCAACCGGTGGTAGTAGCCCGGCAGCTTGGTCTCGGGCAAGTGCCCCCACACTTCTTTCTCCACCACCTGACAGCAAGCAGAGCTGAACTGCCTGACATCCTTACTGGCCAAAGGTGCTATACCTTCTTTGACGCTCTGGCCATTCCAATTCCTCACAACCTCTGTTTCACCATCACTACCGATGGTTTCGAGACTTGGTGGTCCATGTGGAAGACCCACGCCTTCAGAAGAGCTCTAGGACCGTTGCTGAAGCAACTTGATGCCGAATATGACGTTCCTGCACACCAGGTACCATTACATATAAATTTCTTGCAATGGCTCATGATGATTGTCTGTAATGTGGTTCTATCTCTTGGCAGCAACAAGATGGCCCAGAGCCCACGCAAACCGATGGCTCCCCCTTCAAATTCCTTCCACCAGCCCCGGTGGTTCTCTTCTGCCAGAGCTCGCCTCCTGAAGAAGGTCATAATGCAGAGCCAGCCGATTTCACCGAAATCGGCTCCCAAGAGTAAAGCATCCTCGGGGCCAGTTGCCCCCCGAGCCTCAATCCAGGCGAGGAAGGTAGTGAGGAAAGTAGCTGCCCGAAAGACCCTGAAGCGCAAAGCTCCTGCCCAAGAAAGCTTGCATGTAAGTGATACGTCCAATTTGCATCACTATTTTGTATCATAATTTGCTGTTATTCATTGATATATTTCATGTTTGGACACAATACTTATGTTATTTCATCTATTTTGCATGTTTCATCATTATTGGAGGATCAAGCACCGGAGCCAGGATTCTGCTGGAAAAAGCACCGTCAGAACGCAATATTTCGGAAGATCAACTGTGGAAGGAAATTACACCAAAATTCCTATTTTCCAGATGACGGAGGAAGCCAGAAGGGGAAGCTGAGAAGACCCAAGGTGGGGCCAGACCACAGGCCGGCACGGCCCATGGCCTGGCCGCGCCACCTTGTGGTGTGGGGGCCCCATAGCCCCTTTCGCCTCCTTTTCTTCGTGAAATCCTTCGTCCCGAAGACCTAAGCCACATAGGGATCCTCACGAAGGGTTACAGCCGCCTCTGCGGGGCGGAGAACACCAGAGAGAAAGAGCTCTCCGGCGGGCAGGAATCCGCGGGGAAATTCCCTCCCGGAGGGGGAAATCGATGCCATCGTCATCGTCATCGATCTGGACATCATCTCCATCACCACCGTCATCATCATCATCATCATCACCGCCATCTCCACCGCTGCACCTCATCACCGCTGTAACGATTTGGGTTGGATCTTGATTGTTTGATAGGGGAAACTCTCCCGGTATTGATTTCTACTTGTTATTGATGCTATTGAGTGAAACCGTTGAACCAAGGTTTATGTTCAGATTGTTATTCATCATCATATCACCTCTGATCATGTTCCATATGATGTCTCGTGAGTAGTTCGTTTAGTTCTTGAGGACATGGGTGAAGTCTAAATGTTAGTAGTGAATTATGGTTGAGTAATATTCAATGTTATGATATTTAAGTTGTGGTGTCATTCTTCTAGTGGTGTCGTGTGAACGTCGACTACACGACACTTCACCATTTATGGGCCTAGGGGAATACATCTTGTACTCGTTTGCCAATTGCGGGGTTGCCGGAGTGACAGAAACCTGAGCCCCCGTTGGTATATCGATGCAGGAGGGATCGCAGGATCTCAGAGTTTAAGGCTGTGGTTAGATTTATCTTAATTACTTTCTTGTAGTTGCGGATGCTTGCAAGGGGTATAATCACAAGTATGTATTAGTCCTAGGAAGGGCGGTGCATTAGCATAGGTTCACCCACACAACACTTATCAAAACAATGAAGATTATTTAGCTACATGAAGCGAAAGCACTAGACTAAATTCCCGTGTGTCCTCAAGAACGTTTGGTCATTATAAGTAAACAAACCGGCTTGTCCTTTGTGCTAAAAAGGATTGGGCCACTCGCTGCAATTGTTACTCTCGCATTTTACTTACTTGTACTTTATTCATCTGTTACATCAAAACCCCCTGAATACTTGTCTGTGAGCATTTACAGTGAATCCTTCATCGAAACTGCTTGTCAACACCTTCTGCTCCTTGATGTCTACGGGAGCTTCTATTCTTGTAGACAGTGTTGGGCCTCCAAGAGCAGAGGTTTGTAGAACAGCAGCAGTTTTCCCTTAAGTGGATCACCCAAGGTTTATCGAACTCAGGAGGAAGAGGTCAAAGATATCCCTCTCATGCAACCCTGCAACCACAAAGCAAGAAGTCTCTTGTGTCCCCAACACACCTAATACACTTGTCAGATGTATAGGTGCACTAGTTCGGCGAAGAGATAGTGAGATGCAAGTAATATGGATGAGTATGAGTAGTAATAGCAATCTGAATAAAATATGGCAGCGAGTAAACATGCAACAGAACAGTAAATAAACGGAGATTCGATGTTTGGAAACAAGGCCTAGGGATCATACTTTCACTAGTGGACACTCTCAACATTGATCGCATAATAAATAACTCTTTCTCTTATGTGCTACATACACTCTTTTGTTGGATGATGAACACATTGCGTAGGATTACACGAACCCTCAATGCCGAGTTAACAAGCTCCACAATTCAATGTTCATATTTAAATAACCTTCGAGCGTAATAGATCATTGCAAAATAAACCAAGAACTAACATAGTGCACACACTGTCCACAATAAACTATGAAGGAGGAATAGATCACATCAATACTATCATAATGATAATTAACTCCACAATCTACAGAGATCATGATCATAGCCTACGACAAGAACCACACGGTGCACACACTAGTCACCTTTACACCATGCAGGAGGAATAGACTACTTTAATAACATCACATGAGTAGCACATAAACTAGTAGCGATACAAAGCTCATCATATGGATCTCAATCATGCAAAGCAATTCACGAGATCATTGTATTGGAGTACGAGAGAGAGATTAACCACATAGCTACGGTAGAGCCCTCAGCCCCAGGGGATGAATTACTCCTCATCATGGAGGCAGCGATGGCGGCGAAGATGGCGGTGAAGACGGCGGTGGAGATGGCTCCGGGCAATTCCCCGTCCGGCGGGTGCGGAGCAGAGAGTTCTGTCCCCGAATTGGACTTTCGCGATGGCGGCGGCTCTGGATGGTTTTCTCTGTTTCCGTCCTTCCAGTCGATGTTTTTAGGTCAGGGACGATTATATAGGCCGAGTCGGAGTCGGAGGGGCCACGGGGTGGTGACACCATAGGGGCGCCCCCCCCAGCGCCGCCCGTGGGGTGGGGCCCCCACCCCTCGACTTTTCTCCTGCTCCGGAAGCTCCCGAATTATAAGGCCTTCGGTCTTGATTTCATCCGATTCCGAAAATATTTCTTTACTAGGATTTCTGAAACCAAAAACAGCAGAAAACAGCAACTGGCCTTTCGGCATCTCGTCAATAGGTTAGTTCCAGAAAACGCATAAAAACGATATAAAGTGTGAACAAAACATGTAGGTATTGTCATAAAACAAGCATGGAACATCAGAAATTATAGATACGTTGGAGACGTATCAGCATCCCCAAGCTTAGTTCCTACTCGTCCTCGAGTAGGTAAACGATAAAAGATAATTTCTAAAGTGACATGCTACCAACATAATCTTAATCATACTATTGTAAAGCATATGAGATGAATGCAGCGATTCGAAGCAATGTTAATGCACTGAGTAAACAATTGAATCATATAGCAAAGACTTTTCATGAATAGTACTTTCAAGACAAGCAAGTCTTGCATAAGAGTTAACTCATAAAGCAATAAATTCAAAGTAAAGACATTGAAGCAACACAATGGAAGATTAAGTTTCAGAGGTTGCTTTCAACTTGTAACATGTATATCTCATGGATAATTGTCAATGCAAAGCAATATAACAAGTATAATATGCAAGTATGTAAGAATCAATGCACAGTTAATCACAAGTGTTTGCTTCTAAGATAGAGAGAAATGGGTAAACTGACTCAACATAAAAGTAAAAGAATGGCCCTTCGCAGAGGGAAGCATTGATTGCTATATTTGTGCTAGAGCTTTGGTTTTGAAAGCAAGAAACAATTTTGTCAACGGTAGTAATAAAGCATATGTATCATGTAAATTATATCCTACAAGTTGCAAGCCTCATGCATAGTATACTAATAGTGCCGCACCTTGTCCTAATTAGCTTGGACTACCGGGATTATCGCAATGCACATGTTTTAACCAAGTGTCACAAAGGGGTACCTCTATGCCGCCTGTACAAAGGTCTAAGGAGAAAGCTCGCATTGGATTTCTCGCTATTGATTATTCTCAACTTAGACATCCATACCGGGACAACATAGACAACAGATAATGGACTCCTCTTTTATGCATAAGCATGTAGCAACAATTAATTTTCTCATATGAGATTGAGGATATATGTCCAAAACTGAAACTTCCACCATGGATCATGGCTTTAGTTAGCGGCCCAATGCTCTTCTCTAACAATATGCACGCTCTAACCGTAAAGTGGTAGATCGCCCTTACTTCAGACAAGACGAACATGCATAGCAACTTACATGATTTTCAACAAACAGTAGTTGATGGCGTCCCCAGGAACATGGTTATCGCACAACAAGCAACTTATAAGAAATAAAATGCATAAGTACATATTCAATACCACAATAGTTTTTAAGATATTTGTCCCATGAGCTATGTATTGTAAAGGTAGAGGATAGAAATTTAAAGGTAGCATTTCAAGCAATTTACTTTGGAATGGCGGAGAAATACCATGTAGTAGGTTGGTATGGTGGACACAAATGGCATAGTGGTTGGCTCAAGGATTTTGGATGCATGAGAAGTACTCCCTCTCGATACAAGGCTTAGGCTAGCAAGGTTGTTTGAAGCAAACACAAGCATAAACTAGTACATCAAAACTTACATAAAAGACATATTACAAGCATTATAAGACTATACATTGTCTTCCCTGTTGTTCAAACACCTCACTAGAAAATATCTAGACTCTAGAGAAACCACTCATGCAAACCAAATTTTAACAAGCTCTATGTATTTCTTCACTAATAGGTGCAAAGTATATGATGCAAGAGCTTAAACATGAGCACAACAATTGCCAAGTATCAAGTTATTCAAGACATCATACCAGTTACTACATATAGCATTTTCCGTTTCCAACCATATAACAATTAACGAAGCAGTTTCATCCTTCGCCATGAAAATTAAAAGCTAAGAACACATGTGTTCATACGAACCAGCGGAGCGTGTCTCTCTCCCACACAAGCATTTATTCAAACAAAAACAAAAACAAGAAACATACAGACGCTCCAAGTAAAGTACATAAGATGTGACCGAATAAAAATATAGTTTCAAGAGAAGGAACCTGATAATTTGTCGATGAAGAAGGGGATGCCTTGGGCATCCCCAAGCTTAGATGCTTGAGTCTTCTTGAAATATGCAGGGATGAACCACGGGGGCATCCCCAAGCTTAGACTCTTCACTCTTCTTGATCATAGTATATCATCCTCCTCTCTTGACCCTTGAAAACTTCCTTCACACCAAACTCAAAACAAACTCATTAAAGGGTTAGTGCATAATCAAAAACTCACATGTTCAGAGGTGACACAATCATTCTTAACACTTCTGGACATTGCCCAAAGCTACTGGAAGTCAATGGAACAAAGAAATCCATCCCACATAGCAAAAGAAGCAATGCGAAATAAAAGGCAGAATCTGTTAAAACAGAACAGTCCGTAAAGACGAATTTTAAAAGGGCACCAGACTTGCTCAGATGAAAATGCTCAAATTTAATGAAAGTTGCGAACATATCTGAGGATCACTCACGTAAATTGCCATAATTTTCTGAGTTACCTACAGAGAATTAGGCCCAGATTCGTGACAGCAAAGAAATCTGTTTCTGCGTAGTAATCCAAATCTAGTATCAACCTTTCTATCAACGACTTTACTTGGCACAACAAAACACAAAACTAAGATAAGGAGAGGTTGCTACAGTAGTAAACAACTTCCAAGACACAAATATAAAACAAAGTACTGTAGCAAAATAACACATGGGTTATCTCCCAAGGAGTTCTTTCTTTATAGCCATTAAGATGGGCTCAGCAGTTTTAATGATGCACTTGCAAGAAATAGTATTTGAAGCAAAAGAGAGCATCAAGAGGCAAATTAAAAACACATTTAAGTCTAACATGCTTCCTATGAAGAGGCATCTTGTACACAAATGAATTCATGAAGAACAAAGTGACAAGCATAAGAGGATAAAACACGAGTAACTTCAAGATTCTCAACATAAAGAGGGGAAACTTAATATTATTGAAATGCATATAACCATATTTCCCTCTCTCATAATAACTTTCAGTAGCATCATTGATGAAATCCACAATATACCCATCACTTAAAACATTCTTATCATGGTTCATATGCATAGAAGTATCATTAAATTTGGCATAAGAAGAGTTATTCTCATTAATAGTAATTGGAGTAAGATTATTATCAAGAATTTGAACATGGTAAACAAATTGCATATTAAGGGAATTGTTTTTGGTAATCCAATCATGACTATGACAAGTTTCATAAGGATAGTTAGAACCTATATCATAGCATTCTTTATAATAATCATCAGAGATCGGGGGCACAGTGTCATCATAGGAAATAGAATAGTTATCTTTCACAGTCGGTTTATCTGTGTCCACACCATCATTGTTATTAGAAGGAGATGTATCAAGAACATAATGACCAGTAGCTAAAGGATTTTCAAACACCTCTTCCCCAAGCTTAGAGCTTTCTATATCATTATGGGAGGAAGCATGGATAGCACTGACACTATGGCAATTATTATCATCATTTTCAGAATTAGTTTCCCAGAGATTTGTAATATCAAAAGTAGTGTGCTCATTCAAATCATGATCGCTAATGTATGTAAAGGGCATAGGAAGATCATCGTATTCAGATTCATTATCATAATAATCATTAGGAGCAACATACTTACGGTTACCTAGCGTTATCTCATTCACGCGGGGATACGCCGTTACCTCTTTCTTTTTATTCTCCTTCTTCTTCTTCTTCTTCTTCTTCTTCTTCTTCTTCTTTTGGCAAGGTGTCATCTTCTAAAATATTTTGTATGTAAGTATTTGTATGGCTATTATCAATGCAATAAGAAAAACACCCATGCAGGACATCATCAATATCAAGATCACTCATATGTAACAAAGAGATTTTTCTCGACAGTTCTTCACACCCCAAAAATAAAGTAAGTTCATCATGCTGATTAGGAGTAATTTCATCATCACAATACAAATTTGCAGCACTCATTGGGTTCAAATTATCATTGGAGGAGCATTGAAAATTAAAATGACCCACTTCATGGCAAACTTCACAAATAAAAGGATAGAGGGCACAAACTTTTTTACCAAGATCATCTAGAGCCCTAAACCACTTTCTAGTTTTTTCATTAGCATGATGGATACAATATTAATCTTTAATTTGATTAATTCCACAAGGTCTATGTATTCCACAAAAATTAACATGCTTATAGGAAATAGCATTCTTAGGAGTTTGAGCATGCTTATTGCAATAATTAACAACAATTTCATTATTCATGCAAGCCTCTTTAAAAGGTTCATGATACTTATCAAAATTCTTTTTAGGCAATTCAAAATGAGAAGCAAAGGCTTTATAAAGATTTGCAGCAACTTGAGAGTCAAGACCATAAGTAGCACTCATATTTCGAAATTTATCAGTATCCATAAAAGTTTCAATGCATTCATAATCATAATTTATACCTGACTCTTTACCTTTGTCGTTCTCCCAATCTTCAGCGTTCTCCTTAATCCGATCAAGAAGATCCCTTTTAAACTCTTCTTTGTTGCGCGTGAATGATCCAGAACAAGTAGCATCCAGCAAGGTCTTATCTTGAAAAGAAAGTCTTGCATAGAAATTATCAATGATGATATTACCTGGAAACTCATGATTGGGGCATTTGAGCATTAAAGACTTCAATCTCTCCCATGCTTGGGCAATACTCTCTCCATCATGAGGCCAGAAATTATATATTCGGTTTCGGTCTTTGTGAATTTCACTTGGAGGATAGAATTTAGAATAAAATAGAGGCACAATATCCTTCCAATCAAGAGAATGCTCATCCTTCAGCAGTTTATGCCAATGCGCCGCTTTACCAGACAATGACATAGAGAATAATTTCTTCTTCACTTCATCCATAGAGATACCTGCACACTTGAATAACCCGCATAATTCATGCAAAAATAGTAAATGATCTCCAGGATGGACAGTTCCATCCCCTTCATAGCGGTTATCCATAACACGTTCAATAATTTTCATAGGTATTTTATATGGAATACTTTCAGTAGGTGCATTTAAAATATCACAAGCATCATTAGAGTTATCGCATATGGGAGATAAAGTATTATCAGAGCAAATTTTCTCCCCTAAAGATGGGAAGCTAAAAAGATCACAAAACCAGCTTCCCCAAGCTTAGAATTTTCCATATCATTAGCAACAATGGTATTCAAAGTATTCATGCTAATATGTTCCATGGGTTTTTTAATTTTCGCATCAAACCATCCATGTCTTAAATCAGGAAATAAAGTAAGAAGCTCATTGTCCATTATGCCTAACTAGTGTAAACAAGAAACAAAAAGATGCAATTGCAGGATCTAAAGGAAATAGCTTCGAGTACTTACAACGCCGAAAATAGCTTAGTAGCCGAGATCCGGAGTGTGAGTACCTTTTACCTTTCCTCCCGGCAACGGGCCATAGCTTGATGTCTACGGGAGCTTCTATTCTTGTAGACAGTGTTGGGCCTCCAAGAGCAGAGGTTTGTAGAACAGCAGCAAGTTTTCCCTTAAGTGGATCACCCAAGGTTTATCGAACTCAGGGAGGAAGAGGTCAAAGATATCCCTCTCATGCAACCCTGCAACCACAAAGCAAGAAGTCTCTTGTGTCCCCAACACACCTAATACACTTGTCAGATGTAAAGGTGCACTAGTTCGGCGAAGAGATAGTGAGATGCAAGTAATATGGATGAGTATGAGTAGTAATAGCAATCTGAATAAAATATGGCAGCGAGTAAACATGCAACAGACAGGGAGATTCGATGTTTGGAAACAAGGCCTAGGGATCATACTTTCACTAGTGGACACTCTCAACATTGATCGCATAATAAATAACTCTTTCTCTTATGTGCTACATACACTCTTTTGTTGGATGATGAACACATTGCGTAGGATTACACGAACCCTCAATGCCGGAGTTAACAAGCTCCACAATTCAATGTTCATATTTAAATAACCTTAGAGCGTAATAGATCATTGCAAAATAAACCAAGAACTAACATAGTGCACACACTGTCCACATTACACTATGAAGGAGGAATAGATCACATCAATACTATCATAATGATAATTAACTCCACAATCTACAGAGATCATGATCATAGCCTACGACAAGAACCACACGGTGCACACACTAGTCACCTTTACACCATGCAGGAGGAATAGACTACTTTAATAACATCACATGAGTAGCACATAAACTAGTAGCGATACAAAGCTCATCATATGGATCTCAATCATGCAAAGCAATTCACGAGATCATTGTATTGGAGTACAGAGAGAGAGATTAACCACATAGCTACGGTAGAGCCCTCAGCCCCAGGGATGAATTACTCCCTCCTCATCATGGAGGCAGCGATGGCGGCGAAGATGGCGGTGAAGACGGCGGTGGAGATGGCTCCGGGCAATTCCCCGTCCGGCAGTGCCGAGCAGAGAGTTCTGTCCCCCATTGGACTTTCGCGATGGCGGCGGCTCGATGGTTTTCTCTGTTTCCGTCCTTCCAGTCGATGTTTTTAGGTCAGGGACGATTATAGGCCGAGAGTCGGAGTCGGAGGGGCCACGGGGCGGTGACACCATAGGGGGCGCGCCCCCTTGGGCGCCGCCCGTGGGTGGGGCCCCGGCACCCCTCGACTTTTCTCCGGTGCTCGAAGCTCCGGGAATTATAAGGCCTTCGGTCTTGATTTCATCCGATTCCGAAATATTTCTTTCCTAGGATTTCTGAAACCAAAAACAGCAGCAAGGCCTTTCGGCATCTCGTCAATAGGTTAGTTACGCATAAAAACGATATAAAGTGTGAACAAAACATGTAGGTATTGTCATAAAACAAGCATGGAACATCAGAAATTATAGATACGTTGGAGACGTATCACTCCTCGTTGGGATCAACGTTCTTACTTATCGAAGATACTACGATACACCCCCTATACTTGTGGGTCATCAAGACTTTTTTCTGGCGCCATTGCCGGGGAGTGAAGCGCTATTGGTAAGTGGAATTGGTAAGGAAAACCTTTACTGTTTGTGCTGATTTTATTTCTGCCTGCTGCTATAAGTCATTATGGAGAGATCTTCTCTTCAATTTTTATTTGGGAAATCTACTACTACTGCAACGGTAGTGGATGAGGCGCCAGGTGAGGAAGTGATACCATATAAAATACCTATGAAAATTATTGAACGTGTTATGGATAACCGCTATGAAGGGGATGGAACTGTCCATCCTGGTGATCATTTATTGTTTTTGCATGAATTATGCGGGTTATTCAAATGTGCAGGTATTGCTATGAATGAAGTAAGAAAGAAACTATTCTCTATATCGCTGTCTGGTAAAGCGGCGCATTGGTATAAATTACTGGATAATGGGGATTCTCTTGAATGGAATGATATTGTGCCCCGGTTTTATTCTAAGTTCTATCCTCCAAGTGAGATTCACAAAGATCGGAATCGCATATATAATTTTTGGCCTCATGAAGGAGAGAGTATTGCCCAAGCTTGGGGGAGATTGAAGTCTTTAATGCTCAAATGCCCCATTCATGAGCTTCCTGGTAATGTTATTATTGATAATTTCTATGCAAGACTTTCTTTTCAAGACAAGACCTTGCTGGATACTTCTTGTTCTGGATCATTTACACGCAACAAAGAAGAGTTTAAAAGGGACCTTCTTGATCGGATCCAAGAAAATACTGAAGGTTGGGAGAACGACAAGGATAGAGAATCAGGTATAATTTATGATTATAAATGCATTGAAGCTTTTATGGATACTGATAAATTTCGTAATATGAGTGCTACATATGGTCTTGATTCTCAAGTTGCTGCAAACCTTTATAAAGCTTTTGCCTCTCATTATGAATTGCCTAAGAAGAATTTTGATAAGTATCATGAACCGTATAAAGATAAAATTGATTCATCTATTAATAAATGCGTTGTAGTTGAAACTGTTGATCATGTTATTCCTGAAGCTTATATTGAAAAAACTCCTTTCCCTGTTAAAATGAAGGAGTACTCTGTTATAAATAGTGCGGTTCATAAAAGTGAAAAGAAACCTATAGAACCGAAGAACAAATAAAAGTTGAACCTGCTGTTGCAATAGTTAAAGATCTTGTGACTGAAAATGTGGAGGATGGTCATATTATTTTCTGTGAAGATGCTTCTAATATTGTTTCACATCCTAATAAACCCAAACAAGTTAGTGTTCCTATGCTATCTGTTAGAATTGGTGATCATTGCTATTATGGTTTATGTGATATTGGTGCAAGTGTTAGTGCTATTCCTTATGAGCTTTACACGGAGATTATGCACGAAATTGGTTCTTGTGAACTTGAAGATATTGATGTGGTTATTCATCTGGCTAATAGAGAAACTATTTCTCCAATTGGTATTGTTCGAGATGTGGAAGTTCTATGTGGTAAGATTAAATATCCTGCTGACTTTTTGGTACTTGGTTCTGCTGCTAGTGATTATTGTCCTATCATTTTTGGTAGACCTTTTCTAAATACTTGCGGAGCTATTATAGATTGCAAGAAAGAGAAAATTTTGACTAAATTTGCTGGTGAACCTTATGAGTTTAACTTCTCTAAATTTACCAAAACTCCTTATAAAGCTGATTTGCCTAGTAATGACTTTAAAATGGAGCAGTGTGCATCTATTGTCCTTGTTCCTAATAATCCTTTGCAGCAACACTTGGAGAATAGCGAGAGTGAAGTTTTTAGGAAAGAAAGAGATGAGCTTGAGGAAATTTTTCTTCGCCAACCTATTCTCAAGCATGATTTACCGGTGGAAGATTTGGGTACAACACCGCCACCAAAGGAAGATCCTGTTTTTGATTTAAAGCCTTTGCCTGATAATCTTAAATATGCTCATATTGATGATAAGAAAATATATCCTATTATTATTAGTTCTAAACTTTCAGGGTTTGAAGAAGAAAGGTTATTGGAAATACTGAAGAAACACCGAGGAGCTATTGGCTACACTCTTGATGATTTGAAGGGGATTTCTCCCTCTATTTGCCAACACGCCATTAATATGGAAGA
Organism: Lolium multiflorum; assembly: GCA_030979885.1. Taxonomy (NCBI): domain Eukaryota; kingdom Viridiplantae; phylum Streptophyta; class Magnoliopsida; order Poales; family Poaceae; genus Lolium; species Lolium multiflorum. Next base: position 274,559,711 of record CM061749.1, on the reverse strand, counting down.
TGATGCAAAGCCTGTTGTTGAACCCCAGCGTCGTCTAATTCCTAAGATGAAGGATGTGGTAAGAAATGAGGTATTACGACTTCTTGAAGCTGGTATTATATATCCTATTGCTGACAGTAGATGGGTTAGTCATGTTCATTGTGTTCCTAAGAAAGGAGGAATGACTGTTGTGCCTAATGATAATGATGAGCTCATACCTCAAAGAGTAGTTGTAGGTTATATAATGTGCATTGATTTTCGAAAAGTTAATAAAGTTACTAAGAAAGATCATTACCCTTTGCCTTTTATTGATCAAATGTTAGAAAGGTTATCTAAAAATACTCATTTTTGTTTTCTTGATGGTTATTCTGGGTTTTCACAAATTGCTGTTAAAGCTAAAGATCAAGAGAAAACCACTTTCACTTGTCCCTATGGAACTTATGCTTATAGACGTATGCCTTTTGGTTTATGTAATGCTCCTGCTACTTTTCAAAGATGCATGTCTGCTATTTTTCATGGCTTTTGCGAGAGTATTGTAGAGGTATTCATGGATGATTTTTCTGTCTATGGTAATTCTTTCGATAATTGCTTGCGAAACCTTGATAAAGTTTTGCAGAGATGTGAAGAAACTAACCTTGTTCTTAATTGGGAGAAATGCCACTTTATGGTTAATGAAGGAATTGTATTGGGACATAAAATTTCCGAAAGAGGTATTGAAGTTGATAGAGCTAAAGTTGAAGCAATTGAGAAGATGCCCTATCCGAGGGATGTTAAAGGTATTCGTAGTGTTCTTGGTCATGCTGGGTTTTATAGGAGGTTTATTAAAGATTTCTCCAAGATTTCAAAGCCTCTTACTAATCTTCTTCAAAAAGATGTACCATTTGTTTTTGATGATGATTGTAAGGAAGCTTTTGAAACTCTAAAGAAAGCCTTAACAACTGCTCCTATAGTTGAACCTCCTGATTGGAACTTACCATTTGAAATTATGTGTGATGCTAGTGATTTTGCTGTAGGCGCTGTTCTTGGACAACGAGTAGATAAAAAATTGAATGTTATTCATTATGCTAGTAAAACTCTTGATGCTGCTCAGAGAAATTATGCTACTACTGAAAAAGAATTGTTAGCTATAGTCTTTGCTTGTGATAAGTTTAGATCTTATATTGTTGATTCGAAAGTTACGATTCATACTGATCATGCTGCAATTAGATACCTTATGACAAAGAAAGATGCTAAGCCAAGGCTTATTAGATGGGTACTTCTTTTGCAAGAATTTGATTTACATATTGTAGATAGGAAAGGTGCTGATAATCCTGTTGCTGATAATTTGTCTAGATTGGAAAATATTGCTTATGATCTTGTTCCTGTTAATGATAGTTTTCCAAATGAACAATTGGCTGTAATAAAGGTGAACTCGCGAGATAGCCCTTGGTATGCTGATTATGCTAACTTTATTGTATCCAAGTACTTGCCTCCAACCTTTTCAGCTCAGCAAAGGAGGAAATTCTTTTATGACTTGAGGCATTATTTCTGGGATGACCCACACTTATATAAAGAAGGAGTGGATGGTATTCTGCGAAGGTGTGTTCCCGAATATGAACAACAAGAGATATTGAGTAAATGTCATGGTAGTGCTTATGGAGGACATCACGCCGGAGAAAGAACCGCGCAAAAGGTTCTACAATCAGGTTTTTATTGGCCAACTCTCTTCAAGGATGCGAGAAAGTTTATTTTATCTTGTGATGAATGCCAAAGGGTTGGTAATATCTCCAGACGTAATGAAATGCCTATGAATTATACTCTGGTTATTGAACCGTTCGATTGTTGGGGATTTGACTTTATGGGACATTTTCCCTCTTCAGAAGATTCTTTGCAGGGAAATTACTCTCGAAATGGGAAGGACCATATGTTGTTGAGGAGGTGTATCGTTCCAGAGCAATTAAAATTAGTTCTCTCCAAGGCAATGCCACGCAAGTGGTGAATGGACAAAGACTCAAGCATTATATCTCGGGTGATTCTTATAATGTTGATGTTGATATTATTCAAGTGGAAACACCGGAGGCTTTCATCAAAGGTCAAATTGACAGTCTGCCAGAACCCGACTTTGAATAGGTAACAGTACTGGTAATGAAAAGTTCGCAATTTACTTTCCGAACAATATTTTTGCTGTTTTTGGAAAATATGAAAAATTACGAGATCGAAACGGAGTGGAAAAACGCACGAGGGCGTGCCACCACAGCCGGCGCGGCTGGCCTAGGCCCGCGCCGCCTGGTCGGCCGCCTCGTCGCCCCTCTCCGACTTGGTTCGACCTGGTACTTTCCGTTTTTCATAAAAATTCCTGCTATATAATCCCCCGGATCCCTGGAGGTCCGTATATCGTTTTCTCGACGTGTTTTGTTTCGAGCTGTTTCTGCCAGGATCTGTCTTTGATCTAGAGCACCATGGCCTCCGACAACAAGGGCAAGGGGGTTTCGAAGGAAGAAGTGAAAAGGGTGTCGTCAAAACAAGAGCAACAAGCTGTTGGGAGTAAGCAAATCTTGGTGGGATCTGTTGACACTCGACGTTCTTTCTCTCATAACTTGCAGGGACCCTTACCACCAGCTCTTGGCCTCGACTCTTTCCCTGTGCTGGAAGAAGTTCTACGGACTACCGATGAGTTTTGTGATCAATATCGGGCTCTAAGAAGAGAAGTGGAGATACTCCAGGAGGAGAATTACCGACTCCGTAGATTGCTGGAATATTATTCGATACCCATCACAAGGTCGCCACCGCCAACTTCAGATAACAATGAATCTCTTCGAGTCTTAGTGCAGAATTGCCAAGCTGAGAAGCTGAAGCTGAAGGAGATCTGTAAGAAGCGCGGGAGGAATTCATCACCACCACCGCCAAAGGAGTAATTCATCATCGGTATTGGCATCCCCTTGGTTTGTTCCAAGCTTGGGGGAGTGCCGCGGTATCACATCATCACTACCTTTTACTTTTTACTGTCAAGTAGTGTCATATCATGAGTAGGGAAGTTATCATATAAGATGGGTTGCAGTGTGGAAGTATCTCTCCTTTAGTTGGTTGTCTATGTATCCCTTGGTGTGAGTTATCGTTATGGAATATTAATGAGAAGCCTTATCATTTACATATTGCACATCTTATTTTAGTTTGCAATCTCTATTATATGATTGATCTTGTTGTTAAGTATTGGTATCACTTTGGGAGCATCAAGTAAATCTATTTGGTTTTGGCAAACTTAGCAATGGTCAATAGCAACAACACTTTGAGTTTAAGAAGAATAGAGGAAATACATGTAGAAGATGTTATTATCTTTCTTATCAGTTCTTAGCTTAGTATTCTGAAGTTAAGATTGTTTGTGCTTACAAGTAAGATGCATGATTGTTTCTATCACATGTATATTTGTTTGTTTCCCTCAACTCTTATGCTTGCTAATTAACCTTGCTAGCCAAAGACCTGTACCGAGAGAGGGAATGCTTCTCGTGCATCCAAACCTGAACCCAAACCTATGCCATTTGTGTCCACCATATCTACCTACTGCATGGTATTTTCTGCCATTCCAAGTAAATATTTCATGTGCTACCTTTAAACAATTCAAAACTTATTACTCCTTATTTGTGTCAATGTTTTATAGCTCATGAGGAAGTATGTGGTGTTTTATCTTTCAGTCTTGTTAGGCAGCCTCCACTAATGGACTAGTGGCTTCATCCACTTATCCTATAATTTTGCAATAAGAGCTGGCAACGGGGTTCCCAGCCCCAATTAATCAACTTTCATTAATAATTATCTTCACATGTTTTGCCCTGATTCATCAGTAAGCAACTTAATTTTGCAATAGACACTCCTCCATGGTATGACATTGTTGGGGCACCCGAGGATTCGGTTAGCCATGGCTTGTGTAAGCAAAGGTTGGGGGAGTGTCATCCTTAAATAAACTAAAGTACATGTGTGAACACAAGAGAAGAGGGATGATCTACCTTGCTGGTAGAGATAACGTCCTTCATGGGAGCCGCTCTTTGGAGGTCTGTTTGGCAAGGGGGTTAGAGTACCCGCTACCATTCGTTGACAACAACAAACACCCCTGAAAACTTTACTTTTATGCTCTCTATATGATTTCAAAATTTGAAAAGCTCTAGCACATGATTTAATCCCTGCTTCCCTCTGCGAAGGGCCTGTCTTTTACTTTATGTTGAGTTAGTAAACCTATTTCCCTCCATCTCAAGCAAGCATTTGAGTAGTTGTGATCAAACTACTATATTGTGATTTACTTCATCATGTCTTTTACTTTTCCTTGTCTAGTACAAGTTTTATCTGAATGAATATGGCTTTGCAAGTTATTAATGATCATTATGATTGAGTATGCAAGTTTACCATAAGCCTTAATATGAAAGCGCTGCTCAATAGATAAGTATAATCTGTTAACTCTCTGACCAAGAACAAAGTTTGCCATCACCAACTATGATTTCTTATGCACCTTTATTTGTGATTACTTTATACTTGTTTAAAGTTGAATTATATGAGGAAGTTGTTTACTAGAATGTCTTGTGTGAATAAATATGATGCTTCTTGTCCGTATTTTATTTATCGACTCTTCACTCCATAAAACATGTGGTCCTGTTTACCGAGTTCAGTTTCGCTTGGGGACAAGCGAAGTCTAAGCTTGGGGGGAGTTGATACGTGATGTCTACGGGAGCTTCTATTCTTGTAGACAGTGTTGGGCCTCCAAGAGCAGAGGTTTGTAGAACAGCAGCAAGTTTCCCTTAAGTGGATCACCCAAGGTTTATCGAACTCAGGGAGGAAGAGGTCAAAGATATCCCTCTCATGCAACCCTGCAACCACAAAGCAAGAAGTCTCTTGTGTACCCAACACACCTAATAGGTGCACTAGTTCGGCGAAAAGATAGTGAAATACAGGTGGTATGAATGAATATGAGCAGTAGTAACGCAGTAAATAGTAACAGTAAACAAGCAGCGATAACAGTATTTAGGAACAAGGCCTAGGGAACAGACTTTCACTAGTGGACACTCTCAACTTTGATCACATAACAGAATAGATAAATGCATACTCTACACTCTTGTTGGATGATGAACACATTGCGTAGGATTACACGAACCCTCAATGCCGGAGTTAACAAGCTCCACAATTCAATGTTCATATTTAAATAACCTTAGAGTGCAAGAAAGATCAACACGACTAAACCAAGTACTAACACAGCATGCACACTGTCACCTTCACACTATGTAGGAGGAATAGATCACATCAATACTATCATAGCAATAGTTAACTTCACAATCTACAAGAGATCATGATCATAGCATACGCCAAGTACTAACACGGATGCACACACTGTCACCATTACACCGTGCAGGAGGAATAAAACTACTTTAATAACATTGCTAGAGTAGCACATAGATAAATTGTGATACAAAACACATTGCAATCATAAAGAGATATAAATAAGCACTTCACTACGCCATTCATAACAGTGAATAAGTATTCTGTGAAATATAGCCTAAGAGACCCACACGATGCACACACTGTCACCTTTACACACGTGGGACAAGGAGTCTCCGGAGATCACATAAGTAAAACTCACTTGACTAGCATAATGACATCTAGATTACAAGCATCATCATATGAATCTCAATCATGTAAGGCAGCTCATGAGATTATTGTATTGAAGCACATAGGAGAGAGATGAACCACATAGCTACCGGTACAGCCCCGAGCCTCGATGGAGAACTACTCCCTCCTCATGGGAGCAGCAGCGGTGATGAAGATGGCGGTGGAGATGGCAGCGGTGTCGATGGAGAAGCCTTCGGGGGCACTTCCCCGCTCCGGCAGCGTGCCGGAACAGAGACTCCTGTCCCCCGGATCTTGGCTTCGCGATGGCGGCGGCTCGGAAGGTTTCTGGGTTTCGTCTCGGTAATAGAGTTTTCGCGACGGAGGCTTTAAATAGGCGGAAGGGCAGCCTTGGAGGGGGCTGGGGCCACCACACCATAGGGCGGCGCGGCCCCCTCGCGCCGGTGTGGTGTGGGGCCCCGGGCTTCCTCTGGTGGCTCTCGGGTGTTCTGGATGGTTCCGGGAAAATAGGAACCTGGGTCTTGATTTCGTCCGATTCCGAGAATATTTCGTTACTAGGATTTCTGAAAACAAAAACAGCAGAAAACAGGAACTGGCACTTCGGCATCTTGTTAATAGGCTAGTTCCAGAAAATGCATAAATATGACATAAAGTGTGCATAAAACATGTAGATATCATCAATAATGTGGCATGGAACACAAGAAATTATCGATACGTCGGAGACGTATCAGCATCCCCAAGCTTAGTTCTGCTCGTCCCGAGCAGGTAAACGATAACAAAGATAATTTCTGGAGTGACATGCCATCATAACCTTGATCATATTGTAAACATATGTAATGAATGCAGCGATCAAAACAATGGTAATGACATGAGTAAACAACTGAATCATAAAGCAAAGACTTTTCATGAATAGCACTTTCGAGACAAGCATCAATAAGTCTTGCATAAGAGTTAACTCATAAAGCAATAAATCAAAGTAAAGGTATTGAAGCAACACAAAGGAAGATTAAGTTTCAGCGGTTGCTTTCAACTTATAACATGTATATCTCATGGATAATTGTCAACATAGAGTAATATAACAAGTACAATATGCAAGTATGTAGGAATCAATGCACAGTTCACACAAGTGTTTGCTTCTTGAGGTGGAGAGAGATAGGTGAACTGACTCAACATAAAAGTAAAAGAATGGTCCTTCAAAGAGGAAAGCATCGATTGCTATATTTGTGCTAGAGCTTTTATTTTGAAAACATGAAACAATTTTGTCAACGGTAGTAATAAAGCATATGAGTTATGAAAATTATATCTTACAAGTTGCAAGCCTCATGCATAGTATACTTGTAACATCCCAAATTTTCAAAATTTCAAACTTCGTGCATTGCATTCATAAGCATCATGACATTTGTGCATTTAGGGAAAATTCAAAGTTATTTCAAAACCCCGAACCCTAAATGGCGCTATTAGCCGCTATTAGCCACTTATGCGTCTATGCAAACTTTTGTTTCAAAAGTATTTTATTTTGTCTCAAAGGTGGTTCCATAGTGAAGCTCTTTTCGCAAGGAATCCATCGATACCTCATTTGCATTTTTCTGAATAATTTTGGCACACCAAATACATTTTTAAATGAGAGAAAGGGTTAAAAAAAAGGAAGAGAAAACAAAAAAAAAGGGTGGCCGACCCAACTGGGCCGACCCAGGCCGCACCAGGCCAGCCCACCCGCGCCCCCTTCCTCTCCTTTTCCCCTGGGCCGAGCCAGGCCGGCCGACCGGCCCAGCCAGGCCAGGCCCCCGCACGCGCCCCACCCCTTCGTCCCCAACCGCCGCTCGCCCCGCTCCTCCCCACGACGCGCACGCACACACGCGCAGGCACGCAGAGGCCCCGGCCACCTCGCCTCCCCATCCTCCCCCACTTCCCCGCGCCTCCCCCAACCGTCCGAGGCCGCCACCATAAAGCCCCGCCCCTCCTCTCTCAATTCCCCTTCTTCACCCTCTCTATTGCGCCCCCAGGCTGCCGGAATTGGTCGCCGGAGTCGCCGCACCGCCGCCACCTCCATCCGCCGTCCACTGCCGCCTCAAGCCGAGGCGAGCCACGCCGCCGACGCCACCGAGTCGGCCGCGACGTGCTGCAGCCCGTCCACCACTTCGCTGACGCCGAGGCCTCCGGAAAACGTCGCCGTCGCCGCGTCCAGGCCACGCCGCCGGCGGCCAGCTTCTTCGCCGCCGCCACGTCACCGCCTGCGTCAGCGCCACGCGTCGCCACGCGTACGTCCAGTCAGCGCCATGTAATCCCTCTGTTTCTTTCTTTTTTCCATTTGCTGCCAACAAATCCGCACCGTTCGTTTTAAGTAGATCCAAGGGCTTAGAAGCCTGATCCGTGTGACAGGGGTACCAACGAATAGCAAAGCACCACATGTCCAGTACACACCCTAGATCTCGTTTACTTCAGTTTTCGATAGTCCGCGCCTTGTAAAAATCATATCCAGAGATCCGTTGTCCAAAAATTACAAATCATATACCGTTGGAATCCTAAAAATATAAGGAACACTAAAATGTGGACTTACAGTAGTTTGAGTTTCATTCATATTTAAATGCCTAATCGGAGTACTTTATTTATAAAATGAGATCTACACACTCTTTTTGAGTGATTCCTTTTGCGTATGCTCGCAAATAGAACCCTCTGTCCAGTAGTACCAAAACCATCATTTGTCTACTGTACCAAAACATCTTTTTCAATTAATGGTAGTTGCCCTTCGCTAGTGCGACATAGAAGGTTCGCAATAATTTAACCAACCATAAAACTTGACCATGTCATCATGCATATAGTGACAACCAGAGATCATTAAATGGAGTGCACTTGTGTAAATATCATATGCATCTCATGTCTATGCTTGTGCATTTGTGTTGTGCATTGTGTTTATCGTGCTATGTATGAATGCTTGTAGATTGCGACTGTGACAGCTGCAACCGTTGTGACTGCGAAGATTGCAACTCTTCCCTCTGAAAAAGGCAAGTGACACACACCAAAAGTCCCAGTTTTAATTCTTGCACTGTAGTGTTTTTATAGTAGACATGTCTAGGGTTTATGCTTTTTGCCTGCTATTAAATCCTAGTAGTTTAGCTACACCACTCCTAGACTCCCTTAGCCGCCATTAAATTTAGTTGTTACCTGCTATGCCATGGAAAAATGTTTTGATAGAGGTTAAGGAAAAACAACTAAGTTTAATGAATTACCTGGGTGAATGGTGGAGTTATGGAGAGGGTGGCTGTATCAGGGGGCAAGACCCTGGTGCTAGTGCACACTTGCGGAAAGTCACCCAGGCTTAAAGAGATTGTAGACAAACCTTGCTCATTAGCTTCACGTACAACCACATGCTACTATGGCTCTGGCTTGACAAAGTATGTTGTATGAACCCGGATCCTAGGGGCCAGGTGGTGGTAGAGGGATACTGTAGGTGGGGGCGTGGCCCTTAGGGAATGGTTCGGGTGATTACACACAGAAGGTCTCGGCCACGGTCTGCACCTGTCCTTTGAGCAAAATGTGCATCGAGGTAGAAGGATTGACCTGGCCATGTGGGTAAAGGTGTACAACCTCTCGAGAGTGTAAATCTAAGTACTTAGCCGTGTCCCCGGTTATGGACAACTTGAGCGAACTGACAAGTCCTTGTTCGAAGATCTCCTCATCCCAATTTCTTAAATAAAATTTGATGGGTGAACAAGGGTAGGATGGTACATTGGGGCTTTACCAATGTTACTGTTAATTGGTACATTGGGGATTTACCAATGTTACTGTTAATTAGATTGAAAGAAAATGTTTTCATAAATGATAGGGAAAAATTGGCTTTATGCAAAATGAACTTGAGCTCTACCTGCCAGATGTGCACGTAGGTGTAGGATGCCTTTGGAGTCCACAAAAGTGTCCTTGCCAATACAATTCCAAATGTATTGACTCCTTCGGGCTGCAACGTTTGATGTTGCAGGTATCCCTAGCTGCTGAAGAAGATGTTAGGATCACGAGTCTTTGCCCAACATGTCTGCCTGTGGCATCCGTGAAGGAAGAGGACTCCATGCTATTTGCTTTCCGCTTGATGTTGAACTCTGATTTATGTTTATGCTAGCCCTTGAGCTATGCAAGTTGTATCGAACTATTTTATTTTCGCTGGATCTTAGGTTGTAATGAAGACCTTTGCTACTTGGTATTTCATCTTAAACTGTGTGTGCTAGCAGTTCGATCCAGGGACTAGCACTAATGCACAGGGACTTGCACTTTTTAAAGTGAGGTCACTACAGATGGTATCAGAGCACTGTGTTGCCCATAGGTTCGTGACCCTAGGTTTGGATTAGAAATAGGAAGACCTTAGGATGAAATTCCCTCTTATCTATCTAATCCTTTCTCTATTGAAAAGAAATGTTTGCAAATTTGTTTTCTTGTATTCTCACCTATTTCATCTTCAAAACAAATCTTGATCTTTAGACGTCCAATCTTTGAAGACCTCAAGGAAGTGGAAGAGAAGCTTGAAGCACCCAAGATGGAAATAGAGTAGACCACCCCTTTCTCTCTTTTATTAGACCAACGATGTATTAAAAATGTATTGATCATACCAAATTGTGGTATGACCATACTAGTTTGTTAGTGTTTAAAAATATTTGCTTGCGTGATTTTGAGGATTGTTTATTTGCTTGTGTTGTGTGAGGGTAGGAAATTTTATTTCTCCTTAGCTCTAGTCTAATTCTATTCTTACCTCTCAAACCCCACAGCATGCCGCCCCGCCGAGAGCCCGAGGTGCCAGCCTATGTTCAGCAGATGATGGAGGCACAGGCCCAGCTGATGCAAGTAGTGACTCAGACCATAGCCCAGCTGAACAACAACCTGCTGAACAACAACAATCCACCACCCCCGCCACCGCCACCTCCGCCACAGCAGGACCGTCTGACTAGGTTCCTGAGGTTGAACCCTCCCACATTCTCCAATTCTCCTGAGCCAATCGTAGCTGATGACTGGCTGCGTACAATTAACAAGAAATTGGACACTATTCAAGCACATGGGGAAGAGAAGGTGCGGTTCGCCGCACATCAGCTTGAAGGACCCGCAGCTGAATGGTGGGACAACTACCAGATCACCTACCCTGACATCGCAGCCATCACTTGGGATCAGTTTCAGAATGCCTTCCGCACTGCTCATGTTGCTTCTGGAGTCATTGCTCTGAAGAGGCGCGAGTTTCGCGACTTGCGCCAGGGATCTCGCTCCTTGTCTGACTATGCTGAGCTCTTCAACAAGTTGGCTCGTTATGCACCTGAAGATGTGAACACTGATAGGAAGAGGCAGGAGGAATTCATGAGAGGCCTCAATGATGAGATATCCATCCAGCTTTGTGCTTCTAGGTACGCCAATTACCAGGAGCTGTATGACAGCGCAGTGGCAGTTGAGTCCAAGCACAACAGTATGGAGAACCGGAAGAGAAAGCACGGTTATGACAAGTATGGATCAGGACCAGCGCACAAGATGCGGTCATATGGAGATGGTAGTGGAAGTTCTGGCCATCACAAGTATGGCAGCAATGATGGTGGAAACAAGCATCACCACAATGATCACAAGAATCACCACCACAACAACTCTGGGAAGAGTAATGGCAGCCATCATGGAAATGGCAATGGCCACAACAACGGCAATGGCAACAACAATGGTCATCGCTTTGTGAAGAAGGACATCAGCCAGGTAGAGTGCTTCAAGTGCAGGAAGACAGGACACTTTGCCAATGACTGCCCTGAGAAGAAGGCTGAGGAAGCAAGGAAGATTGTGGATGCAGGCAAGCCTAACCCGTTCCAGAAGGGACATGCCAACCATGTCAATGTTGAGGAGATCTATGATGAGCCAGACGCAGTGATCGGTACGTTCATGCTCAATTGCTTTTCAGCACTTGTTCTATTTGATACCGGCGCATCACATTCTTTCATATCAAGAGCATTTGTGGTTAAGAATAATCTGCCCACTAAAACAACGGGATGGCCTCTTAGAGTAAGCTCTCCAGGGGGAGAGATGTTAGTAACTGATGGATGTAGAAATTTGACCCTGCAAATTGGAAAACATAAGTTCCCAGCCAACTTAGTAGTCCTACCATCCCAAGGTCTAGATGTAATCCTAGGCATGGATTGGATGACCACTTATGGAGGCATAATAGATTGTGCAAAGAGATCAATTACACTCACAACCCCAGAAATGAAGAGGATTCGTTTCAATTCAACCTTTGAGCTTAAAAGTAGTAAGGTCAACTCTCTTAAGGGGGTTAGCATGGAGACTGTGCTCGTTGTGAGAGAATACCCGGATGTGTTCCCGGAAGAGTTGCCAGGAATGCCACCGGACAGAGAAGTTGAATTTCTCATTGAGCTGTTGCCTGGAACTGGACCAATAGCCAAGAGACCATACAAGATGGATGTAGAGGAATTGAAGGAGTTGAAGAAGCAGCTTAAGGAACAGATGGAAAAGGGTTTCATCCGACCTAGTTCATCGTCATGGGGAGCCCCTGTTTTGTTTGTGATGAAGAAAGATTCTAGCAAGAGATTGGTAATGGATTATCGATCACTCAATGAAGTCACTATCAAGAACAAGTACCCGTTGCCCAATATCAACGACCTATTTGACCAACTGAAGGGAGCAAAGGTGTTCTCCAAAATTGATCTTCGATCGGGCTACTTCCAAATGAAGATCAGAGAGCAAGACATACCTAAGACCGCATTCACTACTAGATACGGTCTGTATGAGTATACAGTTATGCCATTTGGTCTAACCAATGCCCCGGCATATTTTATGGCCATGATGAACAAAGTGTTCATGGAATATTTGGATAAGTTCGTAGTAGTATTCATCGATGATATATTGATATACTCAAAGGATGAAGCCGAACATGAGAGGCACTTGCGCCTAATCATGGAGAAGCTTAGAGAGCACAAGTTGTATGCCAAGTTCAGCAAGTGTGAGTTCTGGTTGGATAGGGTTGGATTCCTTGGACATATAGTTTCAGCAGAAGGAGTCGCAGTTGATCCGAGTAAAGTTGCAGCTGTGACCGAGTGGGAATCACCCAAGAATGCAGGAGAGATCCGGAGTTTCCTAGGACTCGCTGGATACTACCGGAGATTTATTGAGAATTTCTCCAAGATTGCAAAGCCCATGACAGAACTGTTGAAGAAGGAGAAGAAATTTATCTGGACTGATGAGTGTGAAGCTAGTTTTCAAGAGTTGAAGCAACGCCTAGTAAGTGCACCGGTTCTATGTTTGCCGGATATCAATAAGGATTTCCAAGTGTACTGCGACGCCTCTCGTCAAGGACTTGGAGGTGTTCTAATGCAAGATGGAAGAGTAGTGTGCTATGCTTCGCGGCAACTCAAACAGCATGAGAGAAACTACCCAACCCATGACTTAGAGCTAGCATCTGTTGTTCATACCCTGAAAGTGTGGAGACACTACTTGATGGGAAAGCATTGTGATGTGTTCACAGACCATAAGAGCCTGAAGTACATATTCACTCAGAAGGAGCTGAACATGAGACAAAGAAGATGGTTGGAGTTAATAAAAGATTATGATATGAATTTGCAATATCACCCAGGAAAGGCTAATGTTGTAGCCGATGCGCTGAGCCGTAAGAGCTATGTAAATGGCCTCACCGCTGGAGAATTACCTGAGGAACTGTGTGAACAGTTTAAGGACCTCAGACTAGAGGTTGTGCCCAAAGGTTATTTGGCATCACTTGAAGTTCAGCCAACACTAATGGACAGAATTAGAGAAGCTCAAAAGTTAGACAAAGAAATAGAGGAGATTAAGGTCAATATGAGCGAAGGCAGAGCAAAAGGATTTCATGCAGATGAACAAGGAACCATATGGTTTGAGAAGCGTATCTGTGTACCCCAGGACCCTGAGCTTAGGAAGTTGATTTTCCAGGAAGCCCATGATTCACCATACTCCATCCATCCGGGTAACACCAAGATGTACATGGACATGAAGGAAAGGTTCTGGTGGAGTAATCTGAAGAGAGACATCGCTGAGTATATTGCACTATGTGATGTTTGCAGTAGAGTCAAGGCGGAACATCAGAAACCCGCAGGATTGTTGCAACCACTACCTGTACCAGAATGGAAGTGGGAGAATATTGGCATGGATTTTATCACCGGACTGCCAAAGACTAGATCAGGATATGATTCCATTTGGGTCGTAGTTGACCGTCTGACTAAAGTGGCTCACTTCATTCCAGTGAAGACCACATATACTAGCGCCAAATTAGCCAAGTTATACATGAACAAAATCATATGTTTGCATGGAGTACCCAAGAGCATTGTGTCAGACAGAGGTACCCAGTTTACATCTCACTTTTGGCGTCAAATACATGAGTCATTGGGAACTAGACTTGAGTTCAGCACAACGTTTCACCCACAGACTGATGGACAGACTGAAAGAGTGAATCAAATCTTGGAAGATATGTTAAGAGCATGTGCATTGGACTATGGATCAAGTTGGGATGAAAATCTGCCTTATGCAGAGTTTTCATATAATAATAGCCACCAAGCTAGTATTGGTATGGCACCCTTTGAGGCATTGTATGGAAGGAAGTGCACCACCCCATTGCTATGGAGTGGCGTAGGAGAAAGAAGTCTGTTTGGCCCAGACCTAATCAAGGATGCCGAAGAGAAGGTCAGACTGATCAGAGATAGATTGAAGATAGCCCAATCTAGACAGAAGAGCTACGCTGACTCAAAGCGTAGGGAAGTGATCTATGAGATAGGTGATAGAGCATACCTAAGAGTCTCACCCCTACGTGGTGTGAAGAGATTTGGAGTCAAGGGAAAGTTAGCACCCCGCTTTGTAGGACCATTCAAGATCCTGGCTCGCAAAGGTGAAGTAGCATATGAGTTGGAACTGCCAGAATCTCTAGCTGCAGTTCACAGTGTGTTCCATGTAAGCCAACTGAAGAAGTGTCACCCAGAAATGGCAGAGACCCCGTTGAGAGATACAGTGCCACTTGAGGAAGTTCAGTTGGAGAGTGATCTCACATATGAAGAGAAGCCGATCAAGATACTGGAGACAGCAGAAAGAGTGACCCGTACGAAGACGATCAAATTTTGCAAGGTCCAGTGGAACCACCACACAGAGGAAGAAGCTACATGGGAACGAGAAGATGACCTCCGTGAAGATCACCCACACCTATTTGCTAGCCACTCCGATTCTCGAGGGCGAGAATCATCTTAAGGGGGGTAGGTTTGTAACATCCCAAATTTTCAAAATTTCAAACTTCGTGCATTGCATTCATAAGCATCATGACATTTGTGCATTTAGGGAAAATTCAAAGTTATTTCAAAACCCCGAACCCTAAATGGCGCTATTAGCCGCTATTAGCCACTTATGCGTCTATGCAAACTTTTGTTTCAAAAGTATTTTATTTTGTCTCAAAGGTGGTTCCATAGTGAAGCTCTTTTCGCAAGGAATCCATCGATACCTCATTTGCATTTTTCTGAATAATTTTGGCACACCAAATACATTTTTAAATGAGAGAAAGGGTTAAAAAAAAGGAAGAGAAAACAAAAAAAAGGGTGGCTGACCCAACTGGGCCGACCCAGGCCGCACCAGGCCAGCCCACCCGCGCCCCCCTTCTCCTTTTCCCGGGCCGAGCCAGGCCGGCCGGCCCAGCCAGGCCAGGCCCCGCACGCGCCCCCACCCCTTCGTCCCCAACCGCCGCCCCGCTCCTCCCCACGACGCGCACGCACACACGCGCAGGCACGCAGAGGCCCCGGCCACCTCGCCTCCCCATCCTCCCCCACTTCCCCGCGCCTCCCCCAACCGTCCGAGGCCGCCACCATAAAGCCCCGCCCCTCCTCTCTCAATTCCCCTTCTTCACCCTCTCTATTGCGCCCCCAGGCTGCCGGAATTGGTCGCCGGAGTCGCCGCACCGCCGCCACCTCCATCCGCCGTCCACCGCCGCCTCAAGCCGAGGCGAGCCACGCCGCCGACGCCACCGAGTCGGCCGCGACGTGCTGCAGCCCGTCCACCACTTCGACGCCGAGGCCTCCGGCGTCGCCGTCGCCGCGTCCAGGCCACGCCGCCGGCGGCCAGCTTCTTCGCCGCCGCCACGTCACCGCCTGCGTCAGCGCCACGCATCGCCACGCGTGCGTCCAGTCAGCGCCATGTAATCCCTCTGTTTCTTTCTTTTTCCATTTGCTGCCAACAAATCCGCACCGTTCGTTTTAAGTAGATCCAAGGGCTTAGAAGCCTGATCCGTGTGACAGGGGTACCAACGAATAGCAAAGCACCACATGTCCAGTACACACCCTAGATCTCGTTTACTTCAGTTTTCGATAGTCCGCGCCTTGTAAAAATCATATCCAGAGATCCGCTTGTCCAAAAATTACAAATCATATACCGTTGGAATCCTAAAAATATAAGGAACACTAAAATGTGGACTTACAGTAGTTTGAGTTTCATTCATATTTAAATGCCTAATCGGGGTACTTTATTTATAAAATGAGATCTACACACTCTTTTTGAGTGATTCCTTTTGCGTATGCTCGCAAATAGAACCCTCTGTCCAGTAGTACCAAAACCATCATTTGTCTACTGTACCAAAACATCTTTTTCAATTAATGGTAGTTGCCCTTCGCTAGTGCGACATAGAAGGTTCGCAATAATTTAACCAACCATAAAACTTGATCATGTCATCATGCATATAGTGACAACCAGAGATCATTAAATGGAGTGAAATTGTGTAAATATCATATGCATCTCATGTCTATGCTTGTGCATTTGTGTTGTGCATTGTGTTTATCGTGCTATGTATGAATGCTTGTAGATTGCGACTGTGACAACTGCAACCGTTGTGACTGCGAAGATTGCAACTCTTCCCTCTGAAAAAGGCAAGTGACACACACCAAAAGTCCCAGTTTTAATTCTTGCACTGTAGTGTTTTTATAGTAGACATGTCTAGGGTTTATGCTTTTTGCCTGCTATTAAATCCTAGTAGTTTAGCTACACCACTCCTAGACTCCCTTAGCCGCCATTAAATTTAGTTGTTACCTGCTATGCCATGGAAAAATGTTTTGATAGAGGTTAAGGAAAAACAACTAAGTTTAATGAATTACCTGGGTGAATGGTGGAGTTATGGAGAGGGTGGCTGTATCAGGGGGCAAGACCCTGGTGCTAGTGCACACTTGCGGAAAGTCACCCAGGCTTAAAGAGATTGTAGACAAACCTTGCTCATTAGCTTCACGTACAACCACATGCTACTATGGCTCTGGCTTGACAAAGTATGTTGTATGAACCCGGATCCTAGGGGCCAGGTGGTGGTAGAGGGATACTGTAGGTGGGGGCGTGGCCCTTAGGGAATGGTTCGGGTGATTACACACAGAAGGTCTCGGCCACGGTCTGCACCTGTCCTTTGAGCAAAATGTGCATCGAGGTAGAAGGATTGACCTGGCCATGTGGGTAAAGGTGTACAACCTCTCGAGAGTGTAAATCTAAGTACTTAGCCGTGTCCCCGGTTATGGACAACTTGAGCGAACTGACAAGTCCTTGTTCGAAGATCTCCTCATCCCAATTTCTTAAATAAAATTTGATGGGTGAACAAGGGTAGGATGGTACATTGGGGCTTTACCAATGTTACTGTTAATTGGTACATTGGGGATTTACCAATGTTACTGTTAATTAGATTGAAAGAAAATGTTTTCATAAATGATAGGGAAAAATTGGCTTTATGCAAAATGAACTTGAGCTCTACCTGCCAGATGTGCACGTAGGTGTAGGATGCCTTTGGAGTCCACAAAAGTGTCCTTGCCAATACAATTCCAAATGTATTGACTCCTTCGGGCTGCAACGTTTGATGTTGCAGGTATCCCTAGCTGCTGAAGAAGATGTTAGGATCACGAGTCTTTGCCCAACATGTCTGCCTGTGGCATCCGTGAAGGAAGAGGACTCCATGCTATTTGCTTTCCGCTTGATGTTGAACTCTGATTTATGTTTATGCTAGCCCTTGAGCTATGCAAGTTGTATCGAACTATTTTATTTTCGCTGGATCTTAGGTTGTAATGAAGACCTTTGCTACTTGGTATTTCATCTTAAACTGTGTGTGCTAGCAGTTCGATCCAGGGACTAGCACTAATGCACAGGGACTTGCACTTTTTAAAGTGAGGTCACTACAATACTAATAGAGCCCGCACCTTGTCCTAATTAGCTTGGACTACCGGATCTTTGCAATGCACATGTTTTAACCAAGTGTCACAATGGGGTACCTCCATGCCGTCTGTACAAAGTTCTAAGGAGAAAGCTCGCATTTTGGATTTCTCGCTTTTGATTATTCTCAACTTAGACATCCATACCGGGACAACATGGACAACAGATAATGGACTCCTCTTTAATGCATAAGCATGTGGCAACAATTATTATTCTCTTATGAGATTGAGGATATATGTCCAAAACTGAAACTTCCACCATGAATCATGGCTTTAGTTAGCGGCCCAATGTTCTTCTCTAACAATATGCATGCTCCAACCATTAAGGTGGTAGATCTCTCTTACTTCGGACAAGACGGACATGCATAGCAACTCACATGATATTCGACAAAGAATAGTTGATGGCCCCAGAAACATGGTTATCGCACAACAAGCAACTTAATAAGAGATAAAGTGCATTAGTACATATTCAATACCACAATAGTTTTTAAGCTATTTGTCCCATGAGCTATATATTGCAAAGGTGAATGATGGAATTTTAAAGGTAGCACTCAAGCAATTTACTTTGGAATGGCGGATAAATACCATGTAGTAGGTAGGTATGGTGGACACAAATGGCATAGTGGTTGGCTCAAGGATTTTGGATGCATGAGAAGTATTCCTGTCGTCGTGGTGAACAAACAGATGCCATAGGATGGCTTAGGTTGGGGCCGAATGGACGCAAGAGGATTCGGGGGAGGGTTTGTGATTAGATGGGATGAACTTCCGGATGGTTTCCTCAAGAACTTAACCAAGGCTAGAGGTTCAAGAAGAAAGACATAAGGAAGAACTCGCTCTAGATCATCTTCTTTATTGATCTCAACAGGATACAAGTTTCTCAGTACAAGTGTTCTTGTGTGTTCGTGTTCGCCCGTAAGAGGGGCTGCCCCCTCTCCTTATATAGGGGAGAGGGTGGCTTACAGGGCAAGAAACCCTAATGGCATCTTTGACTAGACAAACTACTTTACAAAGCTACTTTAATCATAGAAGACACCGGAGTCCTCTTTAATCAGGGATGCTGACGTCCTCCGGCTTCTTTGACCGTCATCCCTCTCTTTATCGTCAGCCCTTCGTCTAAAGCTACTTTGCTTAGCTCATCCTTGTCTTCTAGCTCTGGAGAGAATCTTTGACCAGTCCTGCCGACCTGCTCTTCCTTCCGGTAGCCCGGTATCTTCTTATCCGGTTCCGGCATACCCCTCTTGGGGATACCGGCTTAGCCTCACTTAGCTAAGTTCTTATCTCTAAGTTCCGGTACGAACATTAAACTGGTATCTTGATGGCTCAAACCATCCGGTTTGGCATGCTTTTGGCATACCGGGGGTCATCCCCCCAACATTAGTCCCCGAAGCTGGTATAGTCTGGCGGATCCTATCCAACAGACCATGCCAGGTTCTTTCATTTTAGGATACCGGTTTAATCTATCCGGCCTTAGGCTTGGATCCGGCATCTTTGCCCAGGTCATCGCTATCTCTTCTTCTTAAGACATTATCCGGTGTCTTATCCTCCGGCATCTTAGTCATTAAACACTTCCTCGGCGACGTCGCGAATATCTCGGGCCCATCGGTGACATGCGCACGTGTGACGCGCCGATGTGGGGGTCACTTCCCTTTGGCTTCTGCGCGCGCATTAACTGCTTCACAGCGAATCCCAACCGCTTCACTGGATCCGTGGGCACCTCCCTGTGGCTTATTATTTTTTCGCGTGTATCTCTGTGCCACGCGGCGGCCCGTGGAGCGAACCGTCGCGGCCCACGACCCAAACCGCCGAGGCCCAGCGGTTTTTGGCCCACATCTCCCTCTTCCTTTATAAGGGGGAACCGCTTCTCCTTCTTCCTTTCCTCGCATTCTCCAGTTCCTCGCGCACAAGTACTTCTCGCTCTCTGCGCCTCCGCCGCTCCGCTTCGCCGCCTGAGCTCCGCCGCCCCGCGAACCTTCGATACTGCTACGCCGGACGTCGCCGGACTTCGTCGCGCGAAGAACTTCTGCAGCGCTTCTGCCCCCGCCGCGGCATTGGTGCTTCTTCGAGCTTCTTCTCACCTCGCCGCCGACGGAATACCTCGCCGGCCTTTGGCTCATCGTTCCTCCGGCGAACCTCTTCCTCAACTACTCCGCCGCCTCAGGTTAGGCTTAATCTGGATTTACTCCTCTTTTGCTTGCTTTCTAGATCTCGACTCGGTAGTGTATTTACTTCTTCTTTTTCTTGCTTTTTCTCTCCTTCGTAGATCTTCACGCGGGGGTATATTGTGGGATTCTTGTTTCTCTTCGTCAAATTCCATGTCTAGTATGGAATCCTCCTCTACTTCTTCTTCTGCGTCTTCCTCTAGTAGCCGGCGTAGCAGATCTTCCGACGGACTTTCCGCCGATCTTGCCCGGATGGACGCCGAGTCCGGTAGCAATCGTGCATCCGGTAGCAGTCGTGCATCCGGTAGTTCTAGCGAAGGTTCCGGTATGGATTCCTCCGGTATCACTCGTGGGGCCTGGATGGGCTCCAATGTTACTAAGTTTGAGATTGACTGGCTATACCGGTCCAGGAGGATTCCGGAAGGAGTGACCTGCCGGCTTCCTCGCGACGAAATCAAACCGGTGCCCGAACCCGGTGAACGAGTTGTTTTTCTTGCTCACTTTGAGCGCGGCTTCGGCCTTCCTTCGTCCGATTTCTTCCGGCGCTTCCTTGATTTTTATCAACTTCAACCTCACCATCTCCCTGGCAACGCCATTTTTTACCTCTCTTGCTATGCCACCTTCATGGAGGCTTATATCGGCATTCGTCCCACTCGTGAGACGTTCGCCCGCTTCTTCGCTCTTCGGATCAATTCCGTTCAGGGCAAGAACATTCCTAAACCCAAACCCCCCGTTCAATGCGGGTCTTGCATCATCGGCTCCCGTCAAGGGAGCCCCTTTTTTAGTTCTTCCGGTCTCGAGTCATGCCGGCTATGGCAAGGGACCTTTTTCTATGTGAAGAACAAGGGCGCCCCGGACCTTATCAACCTGCCGCCCTTCAATCTGGCGCCGCCCACGAGGGCCAACTGGAGCTACAATCCGAAGGACTCTCATATTGAGACCAACCGGATTATACGCTTTATGAGGCAACTAATGAAGGATACCAACATTTGCTCTGATGATATCATCCGCGCCTTTATCTCGCGCCGGGTGCTTCCGCTCAAGCGCCGCATGCACAAGATGAGCGAGATGTACGGTCCCGGTGATCCTACAAAGATCACCGGAATTCCCCTTAGCAAGAAGGACGTTGTCCTCAAGGCCGGCCAGATTTGCCAGACCGCCATGCCGGAGGACTGGGAATGGGGCCTTCGGCCTCTCAGTTCCACTAACCCCCCGACCCAAGATGTAAGAAATTACGCAACTCGGGTCGGCGTACCGGTAACTTTTGCATTGTGATTAACCTCTTTCTGTCTTTCTTGTTCTTTCAGGCCAAGGACCGTTTCCCCGGCATCGAATCTGATCGACGAGGCCCTGCCCGAAGCGACCAGACCCCTCATCTATTGGAAGGATCTGAAGATGGGCAAGACCGCAGCCTCGCGCCTCGGCAGGTCTCCGCCGGAGCCCGCTGGTTCGTCCGACGACCTGACGATGCTTGAGGTAGTTTCTTTATTTGACCTCTCATATTTTACCGTCGTTGTTCCTCTGTAGATCCTTCCTCAACCAACATCAACCCACAGATTCACGAGCACGCCACCCCGCTGCAAGCCGAGGTTGGCCGGGAGTTCCTGGACAACCTCGTTGCCGGGGGCAAGAAGAACAAGACCCGGCGTCGGGTGCCGGGCCAAGCCAAGAGCCTCCGGCCAAACGCTTCCGGACCGAGCCTTTTGCCGGGAAGCAAGTAGGCACGAGGCGCTACAAGAGCAAACAGATGCCCACTTCCTCCGGGTAAGACCTGTTCCTTTGCTTTTCTTGTTCTTGCTGAGTCTTTTCCGGCTGCTTTTTCCAATTCTTTCTCTTTCTCCTTTTTCAGCCCCGCGCTCAAGCTTGGGCCCAGGTCTGAGGGCTCTGCCGGCTCCGCTGGAACCTCAACTCCTCCTCCTCGTTCAAGCCCGACACCATCTGGTGCCGGCGACATCTCTGCCTCCCCTCCGGGGGGCACTACAAGTTCGGGGCGCGCGGCCCCCAAATCTCCTGATCACCGCGCGGAGGAGGATCTTACCTCCTCCCAGAGACCCAAGATATCGGCGCCAGCAACATCGGCGCGATGAAGAAGCTGCCGGGCGGTCGGAACCTTTGGTCCTTCCGTCCAGAAAAGAAGAAGAAGAAGAAGAGTTCAAGCTCTTCCCCCTCCAAGGCCGTGCCTCAAACTTCTCCTGCCGGCACGCCGCCATCCCACTAGTAGGAAAAGCCTTATAGGCGAATCTTATTTCTGTGGCGCACTAGCAAATATGCGCCACAGAAATTGTTTCGTGGCGCACCAGACTGGTGCGCCACAAAAATAGCTTATTTTTGTGGCGCACCACAAGCTAATGCGCCACAGAAATAAGGTTGGGACCACACCCAATCATTGGTTTCGCTATTTTTGTGGCGCACGGTACCATGTGCGCCACAGAAATAAGACATTCTGTGGCGCATAGGACCAGTGCGCCACAAAATTAAGTCATTCTATGGCGCACGTGGGATGGTGCGCCACAGAAACTACACATTTCTGTGGCGCACATGAGCTTCATGCGCCACAGAAGACTTTTTTGCTCCCCACGCAACTCCCCCCCCCCCCGTGGATCGCCTTTTTGACCTCTGTAAAAAATAAAAGAAATAGATATAAATTACCAAAAATAAAATCCTTCGAGATGCCCATGTACTATGTCATCTAGCACCACTAAAATATAACAAACATGAATTTCAACTTTTTTTTCAAGTTTGCGTTGCAAAATCATCAAACTGGATTTCTGGTTGCATACGAACTCGAAAAAAAACGCATAATATATCAAAATGTTCCCACGGAAATTCTACATCCGAATTCACCCGGGCTTACCCGGTTGGACAATTTTTAGAATCTCCAAATTCGAAAAGAGTAAAAAGTTACGGCCAGTTAAAGATTTTTTGCTGCAAAATACAAAAAAAAAAAAAAAATTCTGTGGCGCACCCAATTGCCCATGCGCCACAGAATTAAGCTCCGAAATTTGAAATTTCTGCCGCCCTCCTCCACTTCTCCTCCACTTCTCCTCACTTCTCCTCCACTTCTCCTCACTTCTCCTCCTTGGACTTCTCCTCCACTTCTCCTCCCCTCCTCCTCCACCACACCACCACCACCACCACCACCTCCTCCTCCGGCCGGCCTCCTCCACCACCTCCTCCTCCTCCTCCTCCGGCGACCTCCTCCTCCACCTCCTCCTCCTCCTCCGGCCGACCTCCTACTCCCACCTCCTCCTCCTCCACCACCTTCTCCTCCTCCTCCGGTGACCTACTCCTCCACCACCACCTTCTCCTCCTCCTCCGGTGACCACCACCACCTCCTCTTCCTCCACCACCTCCTCCACCACCACCACCTCCACCACCTCCACCTCCTCCTCCTCCTCCACCACCACCTCCTCCACCACCACCACCACCACCACCACCACCTCCACCGCCACCTCCACCACCACCTCCTCCAATACCACCTCCTCCTCCTCCTCCTCCTACCCACCCACCCACCTTCTCCTTTACCCACTGGACCCTTCCACCTTCAAAAAATTTAAAAAAAATGGAGAAAAAATCTAGATCTAGATCTAGATCTAGATCTAGATCCGCCATTTTTTTTGAATTTCAAAAAATTCTGTGGCGCACCACCGTCGTGCGCCACAAATAAGTTTCGTGGCGCACCACCGCCGGTGCGCCACAGAAATAAGACTTTCTGTGGCGCATGGGCCGGTGCGCCACGAAACCTTATTTTTGTGGCGAGAATTCTGTGGCGCACCGCCCATGCGCCACAGAATCATTTTTTGGTGCGCCACTGATGAGGCTTTTCCTACTAGTGTCCTCCGCCGGAAACTCCTGTCCCTGAAGCGACGCCAACACCTCCGCCGAGCCAGGGACCCCTCGTGCGCCGATGCCGCCGCCGGCAGCCCCCAAGACCACTAAGCGCCTCAAGCCGGGGGAGTCGCGCGGAAAGGCCGTGGAGGCGCTCAGCGGCTCGCGGTCCTTGGTTGTGCACGTCGGGCCCACCGCCGCCGCGGTCTCGGAGAAACCTTCCAGCCTCCTCGGCCGGATCGTTGAGCTCAAGCGCGAGGGCAAGGAGCTGGGGCACCTTCTCCCCTACGCCGAGAAATGGAACGCGGCGGACATCTCCGCCGCCACGAAGGGCTTGGGGAAGGACCGCCTTCCGGCGCCGGATCCGGCTGGGCCGCGGTCCACTGAAGAACACTTCATGCGACTCAAGCGAGCCGTGAAGGAGTTCGACAGTGCCTGGTACGACGCCACCAGCAATGTCGTGGTAAGTTTCTCCAATCTCCTTTAGATCCTGCGGTATCGTCATTCTCTCAATTGCCCGGATCTTTACCGGATTGACCTCAATGCCTCGGCTTGAGACAAGGAAACCAAGCAACTTGCCGGCAGGGACACCGAAAGTACATTTTGCCGGATTGAGTTTCATCCGGAACCTTCTTAGGTTATCGAATGTTTGCCGGATATCGTCAATTAGGGTATCTTTTACCTTGGTTTTTATCACAATGTCATCCACATATACTTGCACATTCTTTCCGATTTGATCAAACAAGCATTTTTGCATACAGCGCTGGTACGTTGCACCAGCGTTGCGCAAACCAAAAGGCATAGTGATATAGCAGTAAGCCCCGTGCGGGGTAATGAACGCAGTTTTTATTTGATCTTCCTTTTTCAAGGGGATTTGGTGGAAACCGGAATATGCATCCAGGAAAGACAACAGCTCACACCCAGCAGTGGAATCAATCACTTGATCGATCCGCGGTAAAGGAAAAGGGTCTCTTGGGCAAGCCTTGTTGAGGTTGGTGTAGTCGATGCACATGCGCCATACCTTTGGAGCTTTTGCCTCCAGGTTCTCGTCTTTCTTCTTTTCGACCATCACCGGATTGGCCAGCCACTCAGTATGCGTGACTTCCACAATGAAACCGGCAACTAACATCTTCGTCACCTCTTCTCCAATAATCTTCCTCCTATCTTCAGCGAACCGGCGCAATGGTTGTCGCACCGGCTTGGCATCTTTCCGGACGTTAAGAGAGTGCTCAGCCAGCTCCCTCGGAACACCTACCAAGTCATCAGTAGACCAGGCAAAGATATTCCGATTCTCACGGAGGAAGCTGACGAGCGCGCTTTCCTATGCCTCACTGAGACCGGCACCGATACGAACGGTACGCTCAGGGAAAGCCGGGTCCAGCACGATGTCCTTTGTTTCCTTTGTCGGTTTGAACGCTGGAGCGCTCAGACTTGCACTCATTGCCGCTAAGCTCAACTGTGAGGACTGAGCCAGCGCAACTGCGGTTTGCATCCTTCTTTTTTCCTCCGCGATCACCAGCGATTCCGCTAGGTTTGATCCGGCAGATGCTGTTTCCAGTGAGATTTTGTAGTTTCCCACCACGGTCAAGGGTCCACGAGGTGCCGACATCTTCATCTTGAGATATGCCGTGTGGGTCGAGGCCATGAAAGCCGCCAGTGCCGGTCTCCCCAGCAATGCATGGTACGGACTATCTAAGTCCACCACCTCGAACTCAAGGTTTTCAACCCGGCAATTGTCACGTCCTCCAAACGACACATCTACCCGGACTTTTCCAACCGGTGCGCAGGACAAACCCGGAACGATTCCATGGAACGTCGTGTGTGTTGGCTGAAGCATGTTTTCTGTTATGCCCAGCGTATGCATGGTGTGCTTGTACATTATGTTTATGCTGCTCCCATTGTCTATCAGCACCTTGCTGAACTTGACGCGAGTCGTTGGCCCTTTCATGATTGGGTCCACCACGAGAGCGTAGCCACCCGGGTTCGGCATGATTTTAGGGTGATCCCGGTATGACCATGAGAGTTCCTGCTCTGACCACGGCATGTATTTTGGCACTGCCGGCATCACCGCGTTCACCTCCATGGAACGACGGCGCAGGCTTTGCTTGTCTGTCGGCTCGGTGACGAACACGACACAGCACACATCTGGGTCCTTATAAATGTTCCGGCCCAAGGGTGTCGGTGGAGGTGGTTGGCCGTAGCCCTCTCCCACCTGATTGACTTGCTGATACTGCTGCCTGTTTTGCTGAGGGTGTACCGGCAAGGCGTTTGCCCCGGTAAGCGGTGGTGGTGGTGGTAGCTGCTGCTGACGCGGCATGTCCGGTGGTGGCATCATTGCATTGCCCCCTTGTCCTTGAGTGTCTTTTACCGCCCCCTTTTGCATCAAGTACTTGGTCCAGGTACAATCTTTTGTCAAGTGGTTCGACGGGTGAGCCGGATTCGGTGTGTGCCACCGGCAAGGTTGGTCCATGGCAGCTTCCATGGTGTACTTTGCGGGTTCTTGCCAGTTCTTTTTCTGGCCCCAGGGTTTCTTTTCGACCCACTGTTTCTTAGGACCTGCCCATGGCTGCGATCCGGTTCTTTGCCTCTGGCTGCCGCTGGCATCAGAGTTTTCTTGCACAGCAGCAACTTGCTGCGAGCCATACCTTCGATCCGGGAAATCTTCCCTCCTTTTGTTGTTCCGGTTATCCCGGTATTGCTGCTGAGGCGGGTTTGATTGTTCCGGCTCAGCTTGTATCGCCGGTTGCATTGGGTCTCCCAACGCATAGTTATCCGCCACACGCATCATCTCCGCCAACGTTGTTGGCATGTTCCTCTGCAGCCTTTGCCACAAAGGCGAACCTCGCCGGCATCCCTGGCTAAACCAAGCGATGGCATGTGCCTCTATCACTCCTTCACAAGAGTTTCTGGTGGAGTTCCACCGGGTCAGGTAATCCCGGTCTGTTTCTTGCGGGCGCTGCACGCACAAAGCAAGCTGCTGAGGCCTGTTTGGCCTTCTGTATGTGCTGCTGAAGTTGCTCACAAAAGCTTCCTCAAAATCCAACCAGCCATTTATGCTTCCTTCCGGCAAGTTGTTCAGCCAGATTCTTGCCGGTCCTACTAGGAACGTCGGCACGATTCTCACGGCCCAACGCCGGTTTCCTCCTCCAGCTATGACTCCTCCGCCACCAGCAACGTATACCGCGGTCACGTAATCCGCGAGCCAGTCTTCCGGCTTAGTGGTGCCATCATATGTTTTGGTGTCACGGGGCAACTGAAAGTTGCGAACTGGTGGTGGCTCTTTCATGATCCTCGGGCCAAAGCACTTTGGACCCGGAGGACCCTCTGCCTCAATCATTTCAGACAGGTACACTCTATCCAGACGGTGCCTCGCATCCCGTTCCGGCAAGTTTCTTTCTCCCAACCGCTCTCCCAAAGGTTTCCGGTAAGCAGTGAGTCTTGTTGAATCAGCTTCATCGTAATGTTCTGGCGCCGCGGCCCTTGCCTGCCGGTACCTTGGTGGATGCATCTCCTCCTCATCATACGCTGCCCTTGCAGCTGGATAGTTTTGCCCGGTTTCGTGTCTACCGGCATGATTGTTTCCGGCGTAGCCTACTTTGGCGTAGCCTCGCTCTGCCCCTTTGCTTTTCCTACCGGCATCGTGTTGCCCGGCTTGTTGTTTAACGGCAAGGACCGGATCATACACACTCATCTGCTGTGCGTTCTTTTTCTCTTCTTCTGTCCGGATGGGGGGACGAGGCCTGCCCATGGGACTTGCTTCCGGCATTCTTTGTTGAACGCGCGGATTTCGAGGCTATAGCCTTGTTCAGCTTAGCCAGCTGCTCAGCGTTCTGCTGCTCTACAGTATCTAGCAGCTCTCTGACACGCTCTTGTTGTTTTGCCAGAGCTTCTCCGGTAAGCGAGTCACACAGATCTACAGCAGCCTTAGCAGCTTTTATGGTTTTATCCGGGCTACTGTACTTAGGTTTCTCTACGATGCTAGCAGATGCAGAGGTACTCTTGCCGGTAAGAACTTCCTTACGCAAATCCTGATCTAGATTGCGAGCCTTAAGCCGGTTCTCCGGTATCCTAGCAACATGAGCGCTAAAGAAGCAAAGCCATGGGCAGCGTTATACTCACGTACGGTTAGGTTCAGCTCGCGCTGCGCCCTGACGACGTCCTTGCCGCTCTCGAGTATCTTCTGGCGTTGCGCCTCCAGCTCCGCCTGAGCCGTTGCCGGGTCGATGTTCTGCGCGATGGGCGTTGCCAGCACGTTCATCGCCGCTTGGAGAGGTGTTGCCGGTGGTGCGGAAGACGCTCCCGGCGCGCCGGTGTCGCGCTCCAACGGTGGCTTGG
The DNA here is from genome assembly GCA_030979885.1 of Lolium multiflorum. Taxonomy (NCBI): domain Eukaryota; kingdom Viridiplantae; phylum Streptophyta; class Magnoliopsida; order Poales; family Poaceae; genus Lolium; species Lolium multiflorum. Next base: position 274,531,630 of record CM061749.1, on the reverse strand, counting down.
CCGCACGGGTCGCAGCCGCACGACCAGCAACTTCGTCCGCAGCCTCCTTGCCCGCGCCGGCTGCGCCAGCCATCATCACCTCGACGCTGCCGGCGGCGCGGCCAGCACAGAGCCACCTTGGCGGGTCCGGTGCCACCAGCACCGGCGAGAGGCGCTGGCGCACGGGGACGGTGCCGAAGTAGACGCGGTGGCTGCCGAACTCGATGATGCGGCCGTTCTTGGGGAAGATGCCGCCGTTGGCGAAGCAGCCCGCGTTGTTGTTGATGAAGTCGATGGAGTAGAAGCGCTGGACGAGCGCAGACACTGTCCGCTCGCCGGCGACCTCGAGGATGCCCGCCCGAATATGTATTCCAGCAAGCGCCACTTCATGCCCCACGGTGGGCGCCAACTGTCGTCGTGGTGAACAAACAGATGCCATAGGATGGCTTAGGTTGGGGCCGAATGGACGCAAGAGGATTCGGGGGAGGGTTTATCTCTAAGTTCCGGTACGAACATTAAACCGGTATCTTGATGGCTCAAACCATCCAGTTTGGCATGCCTTTGGCATACCGGGTCATCCCCCCAACAATTCCCTCTCGATACAAGGTTTAGGCTAGCAAGGTTATTTGAAACAAACACAAGGATGAACGGTGCAGCAAAACTCACATAAAAGACATATTATAAACATTATAAGACTCTACACCGTCTTCCTTGTTGTTCAAAACTCAATACTAGAAATTATCTAGACTTTAGAGAGACCAAATATGCAAACCAAATTTTAGCATGCTCTATGTATTTCTTCATTAATGGGTGCAAAGTATATGATGCAAGAGCTTAAACATGAGCACAACAATTGCCAAGTATCAAGTTATTCAAGACATCATACCAGTTACTACATGTAGCATTTTCCGTTTCCAACCATATAACAATTAACGAAGCAGTTTCATCCTTCGCCATGAAAATTAAAAGCTAAGAACACATGTGTTCATACAAACCAGCGGAGCGTGTCTCTCTCCCACACAAGCATTTATTCAAACAAAAGCAAAAACAAGAAACATACAGACGCTCCAAGTAAAGTACATAAGATGGGACCGAATAAAAATATAGTTTCAAGAGAATGAACCTGATAATTTGTCGATGAAGAAGGGGATGCCTTGGGCATCCCCAAGCTTAGACGCTTGAGTCTTCTTAGAATATGCAGGGGTGAACCACCGGGGCATCCCCAAGCTTAGAGCTTTCACTCTCCTTGATCATAGTATATCATCCTCCTCTCTTGACCCTTGAAAACTTCCTTCACACCAAACTCGAAACAAACTCATTAGAGGGTTAGTGCATAATCAAAAATTCACATGTTCAGAGGTGACACAATCATTCTTAACACTTCTAGACATTGCATAAAGCTACTGGACATTAATGGATCAAAGAAATTCATCCAACATAGCAAAAGAGGCAATGCGAAATAAAAAGGCAGAATCTGTCAAAATAGAACAGTCCGTAAAGATGGATTTTATTAGGGCACCAGACTTGCTCAAATTAAAATGCCCAAATTAAATGAAAGTTGCGTACTTATCTGAGGATCACTCACGTAAATTTGCTTAATTTTCTGAGTTACCTACAGAGAATTAGGCCCAGATTCGTGACAGCAAAGAAATCTGTTTCTGCGCAGTAATCCAAATCTAGTATTCACTTTACTATCAAAGACTTTACTTGGCACAACAAAACACAAAACTAATATAAGGAGAGGTTGCTACAGTAGTAAACAACTTCCAATACACAAATATAAAACAAAGTACTGTAGCAAAATAACACATGGGTTATCTCCCAAGAAGTTCTTTCTTTATAGCCATTAAGATGGGCTCAGCAGTTTTAATGATGCACTCGCAAGAAATAGTAGTTGAAGCAAAAGAGAGCATCAAGAAGCAAATTCAAAACACATTTAAGTCTAACATTCTTCCTATGCATAGGAACCTTGTAAATAAACAAGTTCATGAAGAGCAAAGTGACAAGCATTGGAAGATAAAACAAGTGTAGCTTCAAAAATTTCAGCACATAGAGAGACATTTTAGTAACATGAAAATTTCTACAACCATATTTTCCTCTCTCATAATAACTTTCAGTAGCATCATGAGCAAACTCAACAATATAACTATCACATAAAGCATTCTTATCATGAGTCTCATGCATAAAATTATTACTCTCCACATAAGCATAATCAATTTTATTAGTTGTAGTGGGAGCAAATTCAACAAAGTAGCTATCATTATTATTCTCATCATCAAATATAGGAGGCATAGTATAATCACAACAAAATTTACTCTCCATAGTAGGTGGCAACAAAAGACCACTATCATTATAATCATCATAAATAGGAGGCAAAGTATCATCAAAGAAAATTTTCTCCTCAATGCTTGGGGGACTAAAAAGATCATGAAAACCAGCTTCCCCAAGCTTAGAACTTTCTATATCATTATCAACAATGGTGTTCAAAGCGTTCATACTAATATTACTACCAGCATGCAAATAAGATTTCATAGGTTTTTTAATTTTCGCATCAAACAATCCATGTTTTAAATCAGGAAATAGAATAAGAAGCTCATTGTTGTCCATTATGCCAAACTAGTGTAAACAAGAAACAAAAAGATGCAATTGCAGGATCTAAAGGAAATAGCTTCGAGCACAAACACAACGGCGCCAGAAAAGTACTGTTACCTGGAACCGGAGTATGAGTGCCTTTTTACCTTTCCTCCCTAGCAACGGCGCTAGAAAAGTGCTTGATGTCTACGGGAGCTTCTATTCTTGTAGACAGTGTTGGGCCTCCAAGAGCAGAGGTTTGTAGAACAGCAGCAAGTTTCCCTTAAGTGGATCACCCAAGGTTTATCGAACTCAGGGAGGAAGAGGTCAAAGATATCCCTCTCATGCAACCCTGCAACCACAAAGCAAGAAGTCTCTTGTGTCCCCAACACACCTAATAGGTGCACTAGTTCGGCGAAGAGATAGTGAAATACAGGTGGTATGAATGAATATGAGCAGTAGTAACGCAGTAAAACAGTAAACAAGCAGCGATAGCAGTATTTAGGAACAAGGCCTAGGGATTAGACTTTCACTAGTGGACACTCTCAACTTTGATCACATAACAATAGATAAATGCATACTCTACACTCTTGTTGGATGATGAACACATTGCGTAGGATTACACGAACCCTCAATGCCGGAGTTAACAAGCTCCACAATTCAATGTTCATATTTAAATAACCTTAGAGTGCAAGAAAGATCAACACGACTAAACCAAGTACTAACACAGCATGCACACTGTCACCTTCACACTATGTAGGAGGAATAGATCACATCAATACTATCATAGCAATAGTTAACTTCACAATCTACAAGAGATCATGATCATAGCATACGCCAAGTACTAACACGGATGCACACACTGTCACCATTACACCGTGCAGGAGGAATAAAACTACTTTAATAACATTGCTAGAGTAGCACATAGATAAATTGTGATACAAAACACATTGCAATCATAAAGAGATATAAATAAGCACTTCACTACGCCATTCATAACAGTGAGTAAGTATTCTGTGAAATATAGCCTAAGAGACCCACACGATGCACACACTGTCACCTTTACACACGTGGGACAAGGAGTCTCCGGATATCACATAAGTAAAACTCACTTGACTAGCATAATGACATCTAGATTACAAGCATCATCATATGAATCTCAATCATCTAAGGCAGCTCATGAGATTATTGTATTGAAGCACATAGGAGAGAGATGAACCACATAGCTACCGGTACAGCCCCGAGCCTCGATGGAGAACTACTCCCTCCTCATGGGAGCAGCAGCGGTGATGAAGATGGTGGTGGAGATGGCAGCGGTGTCGATGGAGAAGCCTTCCGGGGGCACTTCCCCGTCCGGCAGCGTGCCGGAACAGAGACTCCTGTCCACCAGATCTTGGCTTCGCGATGGCGGCGGCTGGAAGGTTTCTGGTTTCGTCCTTTGTAATAGGGTTTTGCGACGGAGGCTTTAAATAGGCGGAAGGGCAGCCTCGGAGGGGCTGGGGCCACCACACCATAGGGCGGCGCGGCCCCCTCCGCGCCAGGGTGTGGTGTGGGGCCCCTGGGCTTCCCTCTGCGGCTCTCGGGTGTTCTGGATGGTACTGGGAAAAATAGGAACCTGGGTCTTGATTTCGTCCGGTTCCGAGAATATTTCGTTACTAGGATTTCTGAAACCAAAAACAGCAGAAAACAGGAACTGGCACTTCGGCATCTTGTTAATAGGTTAGCTCTAGAAAATGCATAAATATGACATAAAGTGTGCATAAAACATGTAGATATCATCAATAATGTGGCATGGAACACAAGAAATTATCGATACGTCGGAGACGTATCAATACGTCCAATTTGCATCACTATTTTGTATCATAATTTGCTGTTATTCATTGATATATTTCATGTTTGGACACAATACTTATGTTATTTCATCTATTTTGCATGTTTCATCATTATTGGAGGATCAAGCACCGGAGCCAGGATTCTGCTGGAAAAAGCACCGTCAGAACGCAATATTTCGGAAGATCAACTGTGGAAGGAAATTACACCAAAAATCCTATTTTTCCAGATGACGGAGGAAGCCAGAAGGGGAAGCCGAGAAGACCCAAGGTGGGGCCAGACCACAGGCCGGCGCGGCCCATGGCCTGGTCGCGCCACCTTGTGGTGTGGGGGCCCCACAGCCCCTTTCGCCTCCTTTTCTTCGCGAAATCCTTCGTCCCGAAGACCTAAGCCACAGAGGGATCCTCACGAAGGGTTACAGCCGCATCTGCGGGGCGGAGAACACCAGAGAAAAGAGCTCTCCGGCGGGCAGGAATCCGCCGGGAAATTCCCTCCCGGAGGGGGAAATCGACGCCATCGTCATCGTCATCGAGCTGGACATCATCTCCATTACCACCGTCATCATCATCATCATCATCACCGCCATCTCCACCGCTGCACCTCGTCACCGCTGTAACGATTTGGGTTGGATCTTGATTGTTTGATAGGGGAAACTCTCCCGGTATTGATTTCTGCTTGTTATTGATGCTATTGAGTGAAACCGTTGAACCAAGGTTTATGTTCAGATTGTTATTCATCATCATATCACCTCTGATCATGTTCCATATGATGTCTCGTGAGTAGTTCGTTTAGTTCTTTAGGACATGGGTGAAGTCTAAATGTTAGTAGTGAATTATGGTTGAGTAATATTCAATGTTATGATATTTAAGTTGTGGTGTCATTCTTCTAGTGGTGTCGTGTGAACGTCGACTACACGATACTTCACCATTTATGGGCCTAGGGGAGTGAGCCCGTTGGTATATCGATGCAGGAGGGATCGCAGGATCTCAGAGTTTAAGGCTGTGGTTAGATTTATCTTAATTACTTTCTTGTAGTTGCGGATGCTTGCAAGGGGTATAATCACAAGTATGTATTAGTCCTAGGAAGGGCGGTGCATTAGCATAGGTTCACCCACACAACACTTATCAAAACAATGAAGATTATTTAGCTACATGAAGCGAAAGCACTAGACTAAATTCCCGTGTGTCCTCAAGAACGTTTGGTCATTATAAGTAAACAAACCGGCTTGTCCTTTGTGCTAAAAAGGATTGGGCCACTCGCTGCAATTGTTACTCTCGCATTTTACTTACTTGTACTTTATTCATCGGTTACATCAAAACCCTGAATACTTGTCTGTGAGCATTTACAGTGAATCCTTCATCGAAACTGCTTGTCAACACCTTCTGCTCCTCGTTGGGATCGACATTCTTACTTATCGAAGATACTACGATACACCCCCTATACTTGTGGGTCATCAGTAAGCCGACTCGTGCCTCGGCTAAACTTATTCATCCTCCCAGCCTTTTGCAACATGCTTGTATTTCTTTTCACAGGCTTCCACCGAAGAGAACTCCAGCGGGGAGGCACAGTCCAGCCAAAGGGACTCGAACCCGGGCAACTCCGGGAAATCCACCACACAGAGCCAGACGGACTCGCCAGCGTCGGCTTCTAGGAAAAGGTCTACTCCCGAGCCTGTTGCCCCTCAAGCTCCGATCAAAACAGGGTCGCGCGTGAAGCATCGATGCGTCAAAAGGGCTTGCAAAGACCCACAAGTTTCCTCGCCAAGCCAGGAGGTTTCAAATGTAATTGCTTCACCAGTCCATGTTTCATGCCGTCCCATTGCTACTTGGATCGGCTCACCGTTTCTTTTGCAGACTAAGGAGACCTCTAGCGGGGACGTTGAAGAGGTACTGATGCCATCCGCCACGCTAGACCTAGCCACCTCGACGAGCGTGGCTGACCAAGTGGCTAACCTAGCCAAGTCCACGGAAAAGCCGATTATCACAACATCGGCTGCTCCTCCTACCTTGGGAGAGGTACACTCCACTCCCTTGGCTCTACCCTTTCTTTGTTGTATACTAATACTGCTCTTGTTCGTCTGTCAGGGTTGTGATCTTTCAAGCTTGCTGACGTTCGATCCTGAATCCATCGAACCAGCTACTTCCAAGGCAGGTGAAGAGCCAAGTCCTAGCACGGTCCATGGTCCACTCCAGCGTCTCAAGGCTTTGCTCTCCTCCTCAGTTGAGACCCTGGTCGAAAACCCCGAGGCAGTCAAGGGCATCCTCGAAGACATCCAGCCCCATCTCCCGGTGACACTGCAGGTGAAGCTTTGGCCAGCTGTGACTCTGTCGGTCTTCAGGTCAAGGGTGCAGTCGGCTCGTCAAAGAATTACCCTTCGTCACGCCCAGCTTCCGTTGAGAGCCGATATTGCAGACAAGTGTCAACGGCTCAACGAGAAAAAGGCTGCTTTAGACGCCAAAACTGACACTTCTGCCAATAGTGCCGAACTCGAGACCCTGCGTAAGGAACTGGAGAACCTTGAAGAGAGGGTCAGGGTGACCAAGCAGCTTATCCAAGACAAGGACACCCTCATTGCTCGCTCTCAAGAGGAAGCAAAAGGCCTCACAGCCGATCTGAAGACCGATCTGGCTGAAATTCGTGCCCTGAGCAATCAGCTGGTGACGGGTAAAGACGAGGACGACGAGGCTGAGATCACTGAGGTGGATCGTCTCCGTGCTGACGCCCTTCACGCCCTCAACGCGTTTCTTCAGTAGAGCCTCTCTGTGTAAACTGATAAATGTTTCGCTGAACTTGTACCTCTAGAGTCGATGGCAATGCATCGGCTTTTATTATTCGGAAGTCGATGTCCGTGCATCGGCTGTGATTTGTATGTACATTTTTTTCTCTCTGGCTGATTTTAAAATCGGCCCCCCATATCTCACTGCCCCTGTATCGCACATGTTCATCGCACATGTTCATCTGATTAGGTGCCCCCCGAGCCGAATCTGTCAGGTAACTGCAGATATCGGCTCTGTAGTTAGCCAAGGCACTGTACTTGAACATCGGCACCGTCATGACCAATGTTGACTTCTTCCAGCTCGTCAGCCAATGTAAACCTGTATCCCCGCTTTCCGCCGCCCGTTAGATCGACGTTGAACACGGGCAGAACGTATGGTGAGGATAATTTTGGCCGATTGCTGGAATCGGCCTCCATGTTGATTGAATTGCTCAATGAAGGTTTACATCTTGGTCTTGCTTCAGTATAACTACGTGACATGCTTGAGACAAGATTATCCCTTTTTATTTTTTGGGGCCGATCACAAGGATCGGCCTTCCATGTTCGTCCATAGATTTTGCTCTTGCTACACGGACAGGCCGGTGGATAAGACCAGCCTCACCCCGTTTTCATCACGTCGATGCGCTCGCAGTCGTCCAAAGTGATGCCTGAGAGTGGCTCTTGGCCTGCCGTCTCCCAAACGTTCATGCCAGCCGTTGAAATCTCGGCTGAGTCATCTGCGTGGACGACCTCTACTTCATCTCCATCCCACTGTATTAAACATTGGTGCATCGTGGATGGAATGCAACAGTTGGCGTGGATCCAATCTCTCCCTAGCAGGACAGCATAGGTGCTCTTGCTGTCGACAATGAAGAACGTCGTAGGGATGGTTTTTCTTCCTACGGTCAGATCCACGTTCAGAACACCTTGCGCTTCAGATGCTTGGCCGTTGAAATCGCTCAGTGTAACGTTGGTCTTGATCAGATCCGAGCTAGAGCGTCCCAACCGACGTAGCATGGAGTATGGCATAATGTTGACTGCCGCTCCGGTGTCCACCAGCATCTTGTTGACAGGCTGCCCATTGATATAACCTCGTAGGTACAGGGCCTTCAGGTGTCTGTAGCTTCTTTCTCGTGGCTTCTCAAAGATAACTGGCCGTGGGCCGCAGTCAAGTTGTGCCACAGGTGCTTCGTCTAATCCTGGAGCACAAAACTCCGCCGGAAGGATGAACACCATGTTTGTGCCAGCCGATGTCTCATCATCGGCTTTCCTTTGTTTGGGACGCCACTCTTTCTTTTGTGGTCGACCTTCTTCGTCCAGAGTTCGCTGAATTTTCGCGGCCAGATCAGGCCGCGCCTTCCTTAACGTGTGCAGGTATAACCTTTCAGCTTCCTCCAAACCACGTAGCCGCTGAACCCTACGCTTTTGGGAACGGCTGAGTCCATCAGGGCACCACCTTGGCCGGTGGTACTTATCTTCTTCTTCTTCATCGTCGTCTTCTAACTCCTCGAGATCTTCCACCCGAGAGGACTCGGCGTACTTGTTCCGAGATGGGAGCGGCCCTAGACGTTTGAATACTGACACGTCTCCTGCACCCTTCTTCTTCTCTCTACATTCTGGGCAGTTGCCGATTGTAGGCAATCGGCTCATTCCTGAAGAAGGGACAGTCCCAGTGCCTATCCACGTCGTCTTGTTCTCTTGACTTCTCCTTGGCATGGCGCTCATATCTCTCCTCGTCGCGATCATGCCGACGGTCTCTCCTGGCGTCTCTGCTAGCCAGACGATCTCTTTCGTCGTCGTCGTCATATCGCCGGCGTTGGTCGTATTGACTCACGTATTTGTTGAGGAGGTGATCAGAGAGAGGTCGCTGATATCGCACATTCTTCACTTCTCCCTCTGTGACGTAGCGCTTGCCATCGTGCCGGAGCCGATCGCGTGGAACGGCTTCCTCTTTGTCCTTGTTATGAGAGCAGCTGCCCTCGTCTCTGTCCTTACCAGAGTGGTGCCCAGGTCCTACCATGTTGATGCTGAACGAGGAACCTGGCTGGCACCTCCCAGGGTAAGTGCACTCCACCATGTTAACGGCGGGGAAGGGGTGCGTGTCGACTTTCATGGCGTACTGGCTAAAAATTAGCCGCCCTTGTTCTATCGCCATTTGGATCTGCTGACGCCACACCCTGCAGTCATTGGTGGTATGGGTGAACGTGTTATGCCACTTGCAGTATGGCTTTCCGTTCAGCTCCTGTGGCGTGGGGATTTTGTGGCCTTCGGGTAACTTTAGCTGCTTCTCCTTAAGTAAGAGGTCGAAAATTTGCTCAGCTTTGGTCACGTCGAATTCAAACCCTCTTGGAGGACCTTGTGGCTTAACCCACTTGCAGGACACGGGGCTTGCCCCCCGAGTCCATTCAGCCACTGCTACCTCTTGATCTCCCGCAGAGCCTTCATCTTCATCTGCCTCAACCAGGACCACCGCACGCTTGAATTTATCCTGGTACACCTCTGGGTGGCGCTGTTCATATAATGACAGCTTCTGCACCATATGCGCCAGTGAAGGGTACTCTGCTTGGGAGGCCACATCCTTGATCGGTGATGCAAGACCCACCACCGCCAACTCGACTGCTTCTTTTTCAGTCACACGAGCCGAATAGCATCGGTTCCTAACAGTCCTGAAGCGCTGGATGTATTCTGACACCGTTTCTCCGCGCTTCTGGCGCACTTGTGCTAGATAGGCAATGCCAGGCTCGGAAGCCTCTGAGTGATACTGCAGGTGGAACTGTTCTTCCAACTGCTTCCAAGTCCGGATTGAGTCTGGTGGCAGCGATGTGTACCACCCGAAAGCCGATCCTGTGAGGGACTGTGCGAAGAACCTCACACGTAGTTCATCTGATGCTGAGATCGTGCCCAGCTGCGCCAAATATCGGCTCACATGCTCGATTGAGCTGGAGCCATCTGACCCACTAAACTTGGAGAATTCGGGGAGCCGATATTTGGGTGGTAGTGGGATCAAATCGTACTCGTTGGGGTACGGCTTGGAATAGCCGATTGCCCTCCTTTTCGGCACCATGCCGAACTGGTCTCTCAAGATTGTACTGATCTGATCCGCGGTGCTGGCTGCAGGAGTCGAACTCTGAAGATTCGCTGGAGTGGCATACTTAGCCAGCCACGCTTGCTTCTCAAGCTCTGAGCCAACTGCAGGAGTTGAGCTCTGGAGGTTCGCCGGAGTGGCATACTTAGCTAGACACGTCTGCTTCTTAAGATATGTTCCAGAAGTTCCTCTGTTTCTAGAAGTCCCTGCTGTTGCAGTCTGGTTTGAGAGCGCCCATTCTGCAGTCTGGCACGTATGTGCACGTGTATCCGTGAGGGATCTCCTTAGGCGCCTCATACAAGAACTGGTAATCACTAGGGTCACCACCGATCTTGTAGACGACGTATGCCGGTGAACTCGGCACTTCTGGTGCTGCCAACGCGAACGGCAGCGGTGGTCGGGACTGGAGTGGTATCTCTCCTTGGTGAGTCCCCAGAGCTGGTCCTGACGGAGAATACTGATGGCTCATGATTTCCTGGATCACCCGAAGGGCGACACGCTCCAAAGTGTTCACCAGGCTCTCAGAATGGCGGTGCAGCGAATGAGCTACCATGAAATTAATCTCCTGACGCAGAGACCTGGTGCGTTCTTCTGAAGGGGTAGACAGGTCCACTCCATCGAGCGCGCCTTCAGGCGAGAACCCCTTCCACCTGATGCCGTGTGAGCGGGTTCTCTGGAAAGAGCCGATGAGGTCGGCTTCGAGGATAGCTTTGACCTCGTCATACTTCTTCTTGAGCTCCTCGGTCAGATCTTCGTACGTGACTGGAGTACCTTCCGCCATCTCAGATGTAGATGGCGATGCAGTTGATGTCGAAGACTGTCCCACCGGGCGTGCCAGAATGTGTTGCGGTCAGAAACCCACCGGCGAGCAGCGACGGGCAACACAGTAGAGCCGGGAGGCTCCCAGGACTGCGGCTAGCCCTGGTCCCTCGAGCGACGGCCCGCAAAGCCTCGGCACGCACGTCCGATGCTGGTGCAAGGGCGTGCCACCTGACCTATACCTGGTCAGGAAGGTGATGGATTTGCTTCGCTTAGTTTCCTGCATGGCATACACGTAAACATTAAATACGAGCCTCGATCGGCTCTCAGGTTGTCCTGTGAATCGGCTCAAGGAGCCGATCCACCCATGATCCGTATGAGGTATACGATCACATGGTGGTCCTGCTTGATCAAAATAAAGCTAAAACGACCTACGACGATTTAGGGTTTTCACCACATAATCGGAACATCCTACGCGTGATTGAGCCTGGCAGCCACGCACGGTGATAATAAACCGACCCTAGATAAGGCCTAAAAACCAACACGAAGTTGATCCCCGGAACATCTCATCTAGGGCTAGCAAACTACACCCTACGTGCTACTGGATCCTTCAACCCGTTTGCAAGGCCTAACTATGCAGATATTAAACTAATCCTTGAAGAACAAGGAGCAATCATAACGGATCGGATCTACTAAACAATGATCAAGCGGGGTGCCGCCCTTACACCTAAGATAGGCGTAAGGGCGGCTAGACGTCTAAGGGTTGCATGGACGAAAGCATGTAACACGACGAAACAATGCTAACCCTAACACATCTATGATAACTACGTTGCTCGCCATCAATACTAAAATCAAGATCAATCATATAGTAGAAATTGCAAACTAAAATAAGGTGTGCAATATGTAAATGATAAGACTTCTCATTAATATTCCATAACGATAACTCACACCAAGGGATACATAGACAAACTAAAGGAGAGATACTTCCACACTGCAACCCATCTTATACGATAACTTCCCTACTCATGATATGACACTACTTGATAGTAAAAAGTAAAAGGTAGTGATGATGTGATACCGCGGCACTCCCCCAAGCTTGGAACAAACCAAGGGGATGCCAATACCGATGATGAATTACTCCTTTGGTGATGGTGGTGATGAATCCTTATGCGCTTCTTGTAGATCTCCTTCAGCTTCAGCTTCTCAGCTTGGCAAATCTGCACCAGGTCTCGAAGAGATTCATTGTTATCTAAAGTCGGCGATGGTGAACTTGTGATGGGCATCTAGTAATATCCCAAGAATCTACGGAGTCGGTAATTCTCCTCTTGGAGTATCTCCACTTCTCTTCTTAGAGCCCGATATTGATCACAAAACTCATCGGTAGTCCATAGAACTTCTTCCAACAGGGAAAGAGTCGAGGCCAAGAGCAGGTGGTAAGGGTCCCTGCAAGTTATGAGAGAAAGAACGTCGAGTGTCAACAGATCCCACCAAGATTTGCTTACTCCCAACAGCTTGTTGCTCTTGTTTTGACGACACCCTTTTCACTTCTTCCTTCGAAGGCCCTTTGCCCTTGTTGTCGGAGGCCATGGTGCTCTAGATCAAAGACAGATCCTGGCAGAAACAGCTCGAAACAAAACACGTCGAGAAAATGATATACGGACCTCCAGGGGTCGGGGGATTTTATAATAAAAATTCTCAGAACAAACGGAAAGTACCAGGTCGAACAAGAGTCGGAAAGGGGCGACGAGGAGGCCAGACCACAGGGTGGCGCGGGCCCAGGCCAGGCCGCGCCGGCCTATGGTGGCACCCCCTCGTGCGTCTTTTCCACTCCGTTTCGATCTCGTAATTTTTCATATTTTCCAAAAACAGCGAAAATATTGTTCGGAAAGTAAATCGCGAACTTTTCATTACCAGTACTGTTACCTATTCAAAGTCGAGTTCTGGCGGACTGTCAATTTGTCCTTTGATGAAAGCCTCCGGTGTTTCCACTTGAATAATATCAACATCAACATTATAAGAATCACCTGAGATATAATGCTTGAGTCTTTGTCCATTCACCACTTGCGTAGCATTGCCTTGGAGAGAGCTAATTTTAATTGCTCCTGAACGATACACCTCCTCAACAACATATGGTCCTTCCCATTTCGAGAGTAATTTCCCTGCAAAGAATCTGAGACGAGACCGATACAATAGGACTTTATCCCCAACATTAAACTCTCTTTTGATAATCCTTCTATCATGCCATTTTTTAACTTTTTCTTTAAAGAGTTTAGCATTTTCATAAGCTTCACTTCTCCATTCATCTAGAGAACTTAATTGTAGCAACCTCTTATTACCGGCAAGTTTAGGATCTTTATTTAATTCTCTAACAGCCCAATAAGCTTTGTGTTCTAGTTCTAAAGGTAAATGACAAGCTTTTCCGTAAACCATTTTATAAGGTGACATTCCCATGGGGTTTTTATAAGCAGTTCTATAAGCCCATAGTGCATCCTTCAATTTACTAGCCCAATTCTTTCTAGATTTATTAACGGTCTTTCCCAAAATAGATTTAATTTCTCTATTTGATAATTCTACTTGACCACTAGTTTGAGGGTGATAAGCGGAAGCAATTCTATGATTAATACCATACCTAGCAAGAGTCTTTCTAAAACCTCCATGAATAAAATGAGAACCTCCATCAGTCATAATATATCTAGGAACTCCAAATCTAGGAAAAATAATATCTAAAAGCATTTTTAAAGAGGTCTCACCATCAGCACTTTTTGTAGGTATGGCTTCCACCCATTTAGTAACATAATCAACAGCAACAAGTATATGAGTGTTACCTTCTGAAGAGGGAAAAGGTCCCATGAAGTCAAATCCCCAACAATCAAATGGTTCAATAACAAGAGTATAATTCATAGGCATTTCATTGCGTCTGGAGATATTACCAACCCTTTGACATTCATCACAAGATAAAATAAACTTCCTTGCATCTTTGAAGAGAGTTGGCCAATAAAAACCTGATTGTAGAACCTTTTGCGCGGTTCTATCTCCGGCGTGATGTCCTCCATAAGCACTGCCATGACATTTACTCAATATCTCTTGTTGTTCATATTCGGGAACACACCTTCGCATAATACCGTCCACTCCTTCTTTATATAAGTGTGGGTCATCCCAAAAATAATGCCTCAAGTCATAAAAGAATTTCCTCCTTTGCTGAGCTGAAAAGGTTGGAGGCAAGTACTTGGAAACAATAAAGTTAGCATAATCAGCATACCAAGGACTGTCTCGCGAGCTCACCTTTATTACAGCCAATTGTTCATTTGGAAAACTATCATTAACAGGAACAGGATCATAAGCAATGTTTTCCAATCTAGACAAGTTATCAGCAACAGGATTATCAGCACCTTTCCTTGATGGCGTGTATTTCACACGTTCGTTGGGCAACCCCAAGAGGAAGGTATGATGCGCACAACAGCAAGTTTTCCCTCAGAAAGAAACCAAGGTTTATCGAACCAGGAGGAGCCAAGAAGCACGTTGAAGGTTGATGGCGGCGGGATGTAGTGCGGCGCAACACCAGGGATTCCGGCGCCAACGTGGAACCCGCACAACACAACCAAAGTACTTTGCCCCAAACGCAGTGAGGTTGTCAATCTCACCGGCTTGCTGTAACAAAGGATTAACCATATTGTGTGGAAGATGATTGTTTGTAGAGAAAATAGTAAAACAAGTATTGCAGCAGAATTGTATTTCAGTATAAAAGAATGGAAAGGGGTCCACAGTTCACTAGAGGTGTCTCTCCCATAAGATAAAAGCATGTTGGGTGAACAAATTACAGTCGGGCAATTGACAAATAGAGAGAGCATAACAATGCACATACATGTCATGATAAGTATAGTGAGATTTAATTGGGCATTACGACAAAGTACATAGACCGCCATCCAACTGCATCTATGCCTAAAAAGTCCACCTTCAGGTTATCGTCCGAACCCCTTCCAGTATTAAGTTGCAAAGAACAGACAATTGCATTAAGTATGGTGCGTAATGTAATCAATAACTACATCCTCGGACATAGCATCAATGTTTTATCCCTAGTGGCAACAGCACAACACAACCTTAGAACTTTCTGTCACTGTCCCAGGTGTCAATGCAGGCATGAACCCACTATCGAGCATAAATACTCCCTCTTGGAGTTACTAGCATCAACTTGGCCAGAGCCTCTACTAATAACGGAGAGCATGCAAGATCATAAACAACACATATGCAATAACTTGATAATTAACATAACATGGTATTCTCTATCCATCGGATCCCGACAAACACAACATAGAGTATTACAGATAGATGATCTTGATCATGTTAGGCAGCTCACAAGATCCAACAATGAAGCACAATGAGGAGAAGACAACCATCTAGCTACTGCTATGGACCCATAGTCCAGGGGTGAACTACTCACTCATCACTCCGGAGGCGACCATGGCGGTGTAGAGTCCTCCGGGAGATGAATCCCTTCTCCCTCTCAAAGAGATTGTCATCAATTACCAAAATGGGGGAGATTGAAAGTGCATGGAGCCCCCATGTGTGGTTTTGGTAATTAATGACAATCCCTATGGACTAATGTTTGCATTGAGTTATATTTGTAGGAGTTGTCCATAGGCAATTCTTGAACCATTTGTTGGCTTCAAGGTTGCAATAAGAAGAAATTGATGAAGGATATCAAGTGTCAAGTATGTCTTGAAGATGAAGATGAAGTGAGCCCTCAAGTTACTTCAAGACATCAATATGATGAAGAATGAAGAATGAAGTGCAAGTTCAAGATGAGCCAACTCGAAGAGTTCATAAGCTTGAAGCTTGCCATGGAGAAATGAAGTGCAAGTTCAAGATGAGCCATCTCGAAGAGATCCTTTGCTTGAGTCTTGCCATCCATATGGTGATCATGGATATGTGAAGATGCGCCGAAGAAGAAGCTCTCCCATGGTGGATTATGGGGGAGCAATCCACATGGTGGTCATGGTTATGTGAAGATGCGCCAAAGAAGAAGCTCTCCCATGGTGGTTTATGGGGGAGCAATCTACAAGACTTCGTCAAGCAAGCACAAGCAAGAAAGGCGTTCCATCTTGTTGAGGTCAAGATCGTCGTCATCAAGCTCAAGTGGAATGCGCAAGTATAAGGTTTGCTCTTGATAGGGTTTCTTTCTCACCGGTCTCATAGTGTAGTTGGAGACCGGTTTATAGTTTAGTTGCCGTACTATCAAGAGGGCTCTCGAGTGAGTAACTCGATCGTATCGTTCGGAGAGAGCTCAAACCTTTGCATCCTTGCATCATCTTTCTTGGTTGTTATTTGGACCTTATCCATGTGATGTTTTAGAGCTTGTGCTTATTCTCATGACAAGCTCTAGTTCATCGAAAATGGATTTTGCATAGATCACTTGTTGCGTTTTCGAGTTTGGTTCATCATCTTTCTTGGTTTTATTTGGATCTTATCCATGTGATGTTTTAGAGCTTGTGCTTATTCTCATGACAAGCTCTAGTTCATTGAGAATGGTTTTTGCATGGGCAACTTGTTGCATTTTCAAGATTGGAGGTTTTACCGGTATGTCTTTTTTAGATAGGTCAAACCTTTCATCATTTGTTTCTATCCTCCCTTGTTGGACTATGATGGTTTCCTGCATGATCTTGTAGAGCTTGTTCCTAGCTTTAAAACAAGCCCAAGATCATCGAAATCGGAGTCCGGATGCAAAAGTTATGCCCGTTTTAGTTTTGGTGTTTCTGCAGTTTGCTTAGGCCGGATATTTCGGAAATATCCGGGCCGGATTATCCGGGCCGGATATTTCGGAAATATCCGGCCCCCTCGAAATCGGAAGAAAAGCAGCTCTGGATAGGGGCCGGACTTTTGGCCGGATTTTGACCAGGTTTTGTCCCTGAGGCCGGATTATCCGGGGGGCGGATTATCCGGCCCTTACTTAGGCCGGATTATCCGGCCCTGGTTTTGCCCAACGGCTCGATTTTCTTGGGGGGTATAAATACCCCCCTTCTTCCTCCTTGGGCTGTAGCTTCTCTCACTCTCTCTCTCCTCCATTGTTGAACTAGAGAAGCTTGCACTATCTCTCAATCCCTCCATGATTCTTGCCCCCATTTGAGGGAAAAGAGAGAGGAGATCTAGATCTACACTTCTACCAATCAAATCCATCTCTTTGTGAGTGGAACTCTCTAGATCTAGATCTTGGTGTTCTTTGTGAATTCCTTTGTTCTTCCTCTCTTATTCCCCCAATAGCTTTTGTAGCTTTGTTGGAATTTGAGAGAGAAGGACTTGAGCATCTTTGTGGTGTTCTTGCCATTGCATTTGGTGCATCGGTTTGAGTTCTCCACGGTGATTCGTGGTGGTGAAAGCAAGAAGGTTATTACTCTTGGGTTCTTGGAACCCTAGACGGATTCTAGGCCTTTGTGGCGGTTTGTTGGGAGCCTCCAATTAAGTTGTGGATGTGTGCCCCAATCTTTGTGTAAGGCCCGGTTTCCGCCTCGAAGGAAATCCCTTAGTGGAACCGTGACCTAGGCCTTTGTGGCGAGGGTCACCGGAGATTTAGGTGAGGCGCCTTCATGGCGTTCGGTGTGTGGTGTGAGTACCGCATCTTGGGGTGAGGCCTTTGTGGCGTTGGTGTGCATCGAGCAACCACACCTCAAGGTGAGCCTCTTGTGGCGTTCGGGAGCACTAAGCAACCGCACCTCTCCACCGGAGATTAGCACTCGCAAGAGTGTGAACTCCGGGATAAATCATCGTCTCCCGCGTGCCTCGGTTATCTCTATACCCGAGCTCTTTACTTATGCACTTTACCTTGTGATAGCCATCGTGCTTGAAGTTATATATATCTTGCTATCACATACTTGCTTGTATTGCTTAGCATAAGTTGTTGGTGCACATAGGTGAACCATTGCTTAGAATAAGTTGTTGGTGCACATAGGTGAACAATAGTATATAGGCTTTGGGCTTGACAAAGTAAACGCTAGTTTTATTCCGCATTTGTTAAGCCCATCTCGTAAAAGTTTTAAATCGCCTATTCACCCCCCCTCTAGGCGACATCCGTGTCCTTTCAATTGGTATCAGAGCAAGGTCTCTCATTCTTAGGCTTCACCGCCTTGAGAGTAAAGATGTCGGTTAGGGGATTAGCGCACAATAACTTGGTTATATTTGATGGCACAAATTATGATCTATGGAAAATTTATGTGCTTAATATTTTGCGGCGTATGTCTCCGGACATGGAGCGATTTCTTGACATGGGTTTTTCTTCTCCTAAGGATCCTCAAAATTTATCTCTTGAGGAGGAGAAAAACTCTTGCCTCGATGCTCTTGCTTCTCATGTGTTTTCCATTGTTGTGAGCAATGTAGTTACTTCTTCAATCATGCCTTTTGGGAGCGCTCATGAATTATGGACAAAGCTTCAAGATAAATATGATGTGTCCAATATCATTGAGGATGATTGTTTTGCTTCCACTTCCGGCCGTGATGAGTTCTCATCTTCATCCACTTCACCAAAGTGTGTCAAGACACAAGGTAATGATATGGTGAGTGGTGATGAAAATTGCAATGTTGATATTGAGCTTTCTATTGATGATTCTTCATCTCTATCTCATTGCAATGTTTCATCTACGGACTCAAACACATCTAGCACTAGAAATGATTTACATGCTTGTGTTGATAGTCCTTGCATATCATGTGTAAGTTGCTTGAAAAAATCTAATGATGATATGCTTGCATTGTCTTGTGGCCATGATAAAAATGATTCTATTTCCTCTAGTTGTTGTGTGTCTAACAATGTAGAGGAAACCAAAGATTCTATTGGTCAAGACAAGATCTTGAAAGGAGCCTCAAGTAACTCCTCATCTTTATCTCACGGTCCTCATATATGCCTTATGGCCAAGGGTTCCACGGTACCTCCTACCATGGAACCTAATATGTCTCGTGGTGATAAGGATGAGGATGAATATGAAGAAGAGGATTGGGTTGTCTCTCTACGCGATAAGGGTAAGAGCGTATTCAAGGTTATTTGCAAAGATAAAATTGCTAGCACTCACTTCTTTGAAATCTTGACTACCGCTATTGAGAGCCAAAAACTTATTTGGATGCATGAGAACACCATTGATAAAAAGGGTGCTCTTGAACGAGAGTATGCCAATGATGTAGCATCCCTAAAGAATGATCTTGAAGAAGAACAAGAGACCGTAGCCTCTCTTGAAGAGCAACTTGAAACCCTTGAAGTGTCTCAAAATGAAATAGTTTCTAAACTCACTAAGGAAAGAGACCATGCTAAAGCTCAAGTAAAAATGCTTAAAAAGGAAAATTCCAAAGTTGGTGTTGGTCATGATAAACTTGTTAAGGATCTAGATGATCTAGACAAGGCCCACAAGGCCTTGGAGAGCGAACACTCTATCCTCACCAAGTCACATGAGCAACTACAAGCTTCATATTTAAAAGAGCATGCTATGTTACCCTCTCTTCTTAATATGTCTTGTGATGATGCTTGTGCTACTAACTCTACTTCTTGTGAAGCATCTATCTTGAAGGAGAATGTTGAGCTAAGGGCTCAACTTGAATTGCTAACTAGCAATTATGGGAAATTGGAAGAAAATCATGGAAAGCTTTCTAGCTCCCATGAGGATCTTCTAGCCTCCCATGATAGGCTAAAGTTAGCTCATGAGGCTATCATATCAAAGGCAACACCTTGTGAGCCTCATGTGGATACTAGCACTACTACCCAAAATGCTATATTGCCATGTGCTAGTCCTAGTAATTCATCCACTCATAGTATTGCTAAATCTTGTGATGAATTATCTTCCTTGCCTTGTTGCTCTAACAATGAAGGTTCTACTTCCTCTAGTACTTGTGTTGTTACTAACCATGTAGAGGAAATCAAAGAGCTCAAGGCCCAAGTCACTTCTTTGAAGACCGACTTGGTAAAGAGTCATGAAGGGAAATGCAAACTTGACAAGATGTTAAGTGTGCAACAATCCCCCAATGACAAGAGTGGACTTGGATTCAACTCCAACAACAAGAACAAGTCCAAGAACAACAAGAT
The DNA here is from genome assembly GCA_030979885.1 of Lolium multiflorum. Lineage (NCBI taxonomy): Eukaryota > Viridiplantae > Streptophyta > Magnoliopsida > Poales > Poaceae > Lolium > Lolium multiflorum. The sequence goes on along the minus strand of CM061749.1, from coordinate 274,511,599 downwards.
TAAGAAGGGCCAATTACAAGTCAAAGACCCGGCCAAGATTGTTTGCTTCAAGTGCAAAATTGAAGGGCATCATGTTAGATCTTGCCCTTTGAAGAAGAAGCAAAAAGGGAAGCGGCCTCAAGCTCAAACTCATATTCAACCTCAAGTTGAAGAAATGCCACTTCCCAAGAAGAATCAAGCCAATGCTCCCATTGTGGAGAAATCTAGTGAGAAGAAGGAGAAGAAAAGAACTTGCTACATATGCCGTGAGAAGGGCCACATCTCCTCCTTTTGCACTATTGGTACCTCATCCAACTCTATCACCGTTGATGATGTTTATTCTCTTCGTAAGGATGAGGGTGGCAATGTGTTTGCCAAATTTGTTGGTGCTCAAAGTGGTGTCAAGAAAAGAACCATTTGGGTTGCCAAGCCTATTGTGACTAACCTCTTAGGACCCAACTTAGTTGGGGACCAACAATCCAAAACTTGATCAATAGGTGCTTGTTGGAGGGCATTGGAGACTTGGCTACATCATGAAGAATTAAGGGATCTTCATCATTTATATTATATCAAGCCAAGTCTTTTGATTATCTTGCTACTATCATATATCCAATGTTCCTCCTTGCGGTAACATGTTCTCAACTCATTTATATTGAAAGTTACTCGCCCCTTTGCATGTGTTAGTTTTGTTCCTAACATGTGTTTGTATATGTTGTGCTTCCTAATAGTTTTGCTTGAGAAATCAAGTCTATGCATGTTGGGTTGCACACCATGTATTTGTGTTTGTGTTGGAGCCTCTTTGCATCTTGTTGTATCTTATATGGCTCTTATGAGCGATTAATGGACAATCCCATTTTGGGGGAGTGATATTCCTTTGGGAATTTCATGATCCTAAACAATGTGTGTACATGAGGAATATCACTTAGAATTGATATTGCGAGATTATCTAGTCGCTATGTGGTATGTCATCTTCATGAGAAATTCAAATTCTAATGTCCATTAATATCTCTACTTGGATCTTATTTGCCTCTTGTGAAAATAAATTCCTTATCACATTATGGGGGAGTAATAAGCTTTGTGCATATTACAAGCCTAGGAAATGTGAACATTTGAGGTTGTGTCACATAGAATTGATATTGTAAATTATCTCTCATATGTGACATGTTTTCTCAAACAAGTTCCAATTTGCTTAAATGGCTTCATTGCTAATATCTTTGTGGATCTTATTTGTGAAAGTTTTTCTTGGCATGGTTTTTCACAATGTGTCCCTCAATACATTTTTGGAAAACCATATGCTTCAAGTCATACTATTAATTGCTTTGCATGTTGGTATGAATACTATTAATTGCCTTGCATGTTGGTATGAATACTATTAATTGCTTTGCATGTTGGTATGAATACTATTAATTGCTTTGCATGTTGGTATGAATACTATTAATTGCTTTGCATGTTGGTATGACTAATTGAAGCTATCAAGAAACTCTCTTTGCATGATGGTTAACTCTTATCTTTTACCATATGCTTTATTTGGTGTAAATATGATCTTACATATACTTACAAACTACCACCGGGAAATATTTCCTAATACCTCTTGTCCTAGGACAATTGGCAATCTATTATTGGGTAGAAATTTATTGATCATATTTACATTGGCTCTTGTGTTTAAATTGTCTTATTTATTGCCATGAATTTGTTGTGCTTTGACTCCCATGTGTCTTCCTTGCATCTTATGGATCTAAGTTGTCTATTCAAACTTTCTTAGCATTGTTAGAAGATATAGGTAGCGTGATGATCCTAGTTTTGTGCATTTTGTATTCATATAAAAAATCCTAGATAATGCACCAAACTTGGGGGAGCTCTTCTATATTATTAGAATGCTTAACATCTCTTGATCTTTATCAAAAATTTGGTTTTGGGAGACATAAAATTTTCTTTTTGGTACTTTGTGCCATCATAAAAAGTTTCGAGGGTTTGGTTTATTTGTTGGAACCTTGCTCTCTTGGGAGTTGGTTATCTCATTCCTTTGTGTTTAGGTTTAATTAGCTTCTTATAATGAGATAAGTCTTTGGAGTCAATCTTGTGTTGATTTGATTCTTTGATATAATTTGGACAACCATTGTCTCTTGGTTTATTTGGTGTTTTGTCCAAATTGTATCTTCCTTTGGTTCTTGAAAGTATTGTGCATGCATATTTAATATATGTATATCTTATGGCATGTGTCACTTTCTTTGATCCAATATATAGGGTAAACTCCATCAAATCCTAATTTGGCTAAGATGTGCATGAAATTCAATTTCATATCTATATGCACATAGAATTGTGGAGTTTGTCCTATATGTTGTAGTGTGTCTAACTACTTCGGACCCAATTAGTTTGGGGACCATTTTGTACTTACCTTTGTGTTAGGTACAATGGATATGCATTGAATGCTTGTCTCACTCTTGGAAAGAAGTGGTGACTCAATGGTAACTTGAGGCAAGCTAGGATGATCAACGAACACATATCTACTACATCCACACCAATGCTATCTTGGTAACAAGTATCTTCTCATGCATACTTTTCTTGTATCCAACCTTATGGTTGCATCTTGGCATGAATCTCTTGATTTGCAAATGTTGTGCTTCTTGCAAAAGTCTTAATGAAACCTCTTTATTGTGAATGTGAGTAATTTGAGATGAGTGCATTTGTTGGGAAGTATTTTAAATCATGCTCATGATTCATCCATCCCAACTATGCCTATCTAGCAATTTTATTGCATATCAATTCCTCAAGGCTCTCACATGTGCAATATAGATGAAAGTGCAAATTTAGTTACTTCTTTTGGTATCCTCGTTTGTGATACTTGTTGCCTTTCTCAAATGCATCCCAACTATCTTCTATCCCTTGTTGATATTTGTGATGTATTTTAGTTGTTTGTGGTTGAAGTTCATGAATGTACAATAAGATAAAATTGAGCCTTTGGCCATGCTATTAAGCAAAAATTCTTATTGGTATATTGCATGACTTCGTCTTGGATATCATACTATTTTTCTTGCGTATCTATTTTGTGTGTGCATGTTTCTTTGTGGATAAATATCTTTGTGATATTGCCCACTTAGAGAAACTTATACACATAAGAGATGATACATCTCCTTTTGATATCTTATTTATTTATTGCGTGTTGATTGGTCATGCTAAGCAATATAATTCATTGAAGACTATGATGATGCTTTTTGCTCATCCTTGTAATAGTCTTATAATATGCTTTATCATGCCTTTCACATATCCTCTTGGTTGAGCCTTTTTATTATGGTGCCTCTTACTTGTTGCTCAACTATTTGTTTGTTGCAAGTGTTTAGCTTACTTTTCTATCTATGATCTATTACAAATGTTTGTGTTTTAAATGAGGGAGTGAGGATTCCATGTTATGCATATTGTATTCAAATGCAACATTTTATTTTATGCATGTACCTTGGGGAGCTTCCTCATTTGATTTAGAGCACTATCTTGTGGTGATCATTAGAGTTTGATTCACTTGGTATCTTTTGTTTTTGAATGATATTATGGGAGTGATGATTCCATGTTTGTGCACTTTATACTCCAATGCAAATTGTCTAGTTTTGTGCACAAACCTTGGGGAGCTTCCTCATATTATTTAGAGCAATCTTCTTGATCTTATCATAATATCTATCTTTCTTTTGGTATCCTCTTTGTGGTTCATTTGGTTGCTTGCTTCATTTGTTGAAGCTTCTAGACTTTGTTATCTTTTTGCAATCTTTGATCCTATCTATAGTGTGATTCCTTCCGAATATTCGTCATTGGATATGTGCATTTGATTCCACTCAAATTATGAGAAATGCACACGCTATGGAGGAACTCTCACTATATTGGCCTTCTAAATTTTTCACCCATTTCGGCAATTGGTGCCAATGGGGGAGAAGTTTGGAGGGTTTAAGGGAATTTGGTTATGTCTTTGCTTTGTGCTTAAGCATGTGCCTTTATTGCATTGCATCTTGTTGCTTTGCATAGTTGAATATTTAGAGGAAACTCCACTAGGCTTTGAATGCCAATATATGCAATGAAAGTCAAGATCATTCACACATGCATATATTATGGGGGAGTTTGCTCTATATATTCAACTTATTTGTTACTTAAATTCCTTATATAAACCCTCTCAAAGAGATTGTCATCAATTACCAAAATGGGGGAGATTGAAAGTGCATGGAGCCCCCATGTGTGGTTTTGGTAATTAATGACAATCCCTATGGACTAATGTTTGCATTGAGTTATATTTGTAGGAGTTGTCCATAGGCAATTCTTGAACCATTTGTTGGCTTCAAGGTTGCAATAAGAAGAAATTGATGAAGGATATCAAGTGTCAAGTATGTCTTGAAGATGAAGATGAAGTGAGCCCTCAAGTTACTTCAAGACATCAATATGATGAAGAATGAAGAATGAAGTGCAAGTTCAAGATGAGCCAACTCGAAGAGTTCATAAGCTTGAAGCTTGCCATGGAGAAATGAAGTGCAAGTTCAAGATGAGCCATCTCGAAGAGATCCTTTGCTTGAGTCTTGCCATCCATATGGTGATCATGGATATGTGAAGATGCGCCGAAGAAGAAGCTCTCCCATGGTGGATTATGGGGGAGCAATCCACATGGTGGTCATGGTTATGTGAAGATGCGCCGAAGAAGAAGCTCTCCCATGGTGGTTTATGGGGGAGCAATCTACAAGACTTCGTCAAGCAAGCACAAGCAAGAAAGGCGTTCCATCTTGTTGAGGTCAAGATCGTCGTCATCAAGCTCAAGTGGAATGCGCAAGTATAAGGTTTGCTCTTGATAGGGTTTCTTTCTCACCGGTCTCATAGTGTAGTTGGAGACCGGTTTATAGTTTAGTTGCCGTACTATCAAGAGGGCTCTCGAGTGAGTAACTCGATCGTATCGTTCGGAGAGAGCTCAAACCTTTGCATCCTTGCATCATCTTTCTTGGTTGTTATTTGGACCTTATCCATGTGATGTTTTAGAGCTTGTGCTTATTCTCATGACAAGCTCTAGTTCATCGAAAACGGATTTTGCATAGATCACTTGTTGCGTTTTCGAGTTTGGTTCATCATCTTTCTTGGTTTTATTTGGATCTTATCCATGTGATGTTTTAGAGCTTGTGCTTATTCTCATGACAAGCTCTAGTTCATTGAGAATGGTTTTTGCATGGGCAACTTGTTGCATTTTCAAGATTGGAGGTTTTACCGGTATGTCTTTTTTAGATAGGTCAAACCTTTCATCATTTGTTTCTATCCTCCCTTGTTGGACTATGATGGTTTCCTGCATGATCTTGTAGAGCTTGTTCCTAGCTTTAAAACAAGCCCAAGATCATCGAAATCGGAGTCCGGATGCAAAAGTTATGCCCGTTTTAGTTTTGGTGTTTCTGCAGTTTGCTTAGGCCGGATATTTCGGAAATATCCGGGCCGGATTATCCGGGCCGGATATTTCGGAAATATCCGGCCCCCTCGAAATCGGAAGAAAAGCAGCTCTGGACAGGGGCCGGACTTTTGGCCGGATTTTGACCAGGTTTTGTCCCTGAGGTCGGATTATCCGGCCCTTACTTAGGCCGGATTATCCGGCCCTGGTTTTGCCCAACGGCTCGATTTTCTTGGGGGGTATAAATACCCCCCTTCTTCCTCCTTGGGCTGTAGCTTCTCTCACTCTCTCTCTCCTCCATTGTTGAACTAGAGAAGCTTGCACTATCTCTCAATCCCTCCATGATTCTTGCCCCCATTTGAGGGAAAAGAGAGAGGAGATCTAGATCTACACTTCTACCAATCAAATCCATCTCTTTGTGAGTGGAACTCTCTAGATCTAGATCTT